>CM019830.1:19227777-19827777 GCA_009763385.1 Coix lacryma-jobi var. lacryma-jobi | reverse complement strand
GGTTAAGTGCGGGAGACTGGCACTCCGGCGAGGCGACACGACCCACGCCCTTCTACCCCGCCCAAATTCAATGCCGTCCTGGGACGGTAACCGTAAAACACGAAGAGAGTCGGTGATAAGCGTCAATTCGTTTTTCCAGTACTGTTATACGTACTGTGCGTGCCACACCCCAGGATGATGCCCAGGCCCAGGAAACACCCCAAGCGCAGGGAAGTGTTTTCACTGTTTCTCTTGAGCACGGTTGCACGGACTAGCAGACAGCGCGGGGCAAGCAGCAGAATCAGTGCATGGCATGGGCATGGCCACCGCGCCGCGGGGCTGCGGCTGCGCAGCGTGCGCCCCGACCACCCGGCAAGCGCCGGCCGCTCCTACCACCTGACCTGGGGTGTTCAAGGCCGGCCGAGCGTCAATGCGCCGCGCGCAGCGGCCGGGACCTGGCGAGCACAACGAAACCATTACCCGTCGGCGTCGCCCACTCACTCCTCCGTGGCCGAGCCAGCCACCGAGGTCAGGTCCCCGGTGCTGGTGGAGTGGTGGAGCGGGGATGGCCTACTCCGCTCATGCGGCCTGTCCGTCCGTCCGTCCGTCCGTCCGCGGTCCAAAGGCTATGCATGGGCGCGTCACATTCCTCCATCCTGGTTCTTGGACTTTTCCTGCCGCGGCTCCTCCGCTCCGCAGTTCGCACCACGGTCCACGGTGCACGGACGAGACGACGGCCCCCGCGCCCACTCGCCCGTACTGCTCGCTGCTGCTAGTAGGCAACAAAAAACTGTGCGCTGCCACGACAAATCCCCGGAATAAGAAAAGCGCAAACAAATAAGATAGAAGATTCGGAGCTCCCCGGATCGATCTCCCCGGCGCCGTCGTCTCGCCCCTCCCATCCTCTATGCAGGCCTTTTTGGAACGCGGTATATTTTCTTCGTTCCTGGAACGCGGGATATTTTTTTTTTTTTGTTGCTGCGTTTTTCCTGTGATTCCTGCGTATAGCGCCAACAGCCAGACCAGTCCCCCTCCCTCCCCACTCTCCAGTCTGCCCCATCGCCGCGCCGGACGACCAGACCAAACGCCACCGAACGCCATAATAGCGGGCAAGTACGGGTGAGTAGGAACGAGGCCGGGGAGGTGGTATACACTGCCGCGGCCTGTCTGCTCCACTCCACTCCACTCCAGAGGAGAGAGGAGGGAGACCTCTGAGCGCGCGTCGTACTTGTACCGTTCGCTCGCGCGCCACCAGCGCCAGCGGCAGTCACGCACGCACGCCATGGGGTGCAAGGGGTCCAAGCTCGACGACCAGGAGGCCGTGGCGCTCTGCCGCGCCCGCGCCGACCTGCTCGCCGCGGCCGTCCGCCACCGCTACGCGCTCGCCGACGCGCACGCGGCGCTCGCGGACTCCATCGAGTCGGTCGCCGCGCCGCTGCACCGCCTCCTCCGCCTGCAGCAGGCCGACTCGCCGGGGCTCGCGCTGCCCCGCGCGCGCAAGGGCGGCGGCGGCGGTGGCGGTCCCGCGAACCGCCTGCCGCGCTCCTTCGACCCGCTGTCGAGGAGTGCCCGCGCCCATGCCTCGCGCGGCGGCCTCCAGTTCGGCGCGTCGTCGCCCGGATCCGACCCGGCGTCGCCGCCGGCCGACTCGCCTCCGCGCCGCGTCCCCGAGCAGCTGCAGCACCCGCATTACGCCGCGTACGGGTACGACTACGCGACGCAGCCCGCGTACGCGTACCCGGCGCCGCCGGGCTCCCTGCAGTTCTACTACGCTCGCAGCCGCCCGCCGCCCGCGTCCGTCGCCGTCACGCAGCGCGCGCCGGGGCCGCCGGAGCAGCGCGTGCGCTTCGGCTCGTTCGACGCGGCGGGCGGCTACCCGCAGCACTACGCCTACGGCGCTCCTCCGCAGGCCCCGGCTGCGCCCGCGCTGCAGCGGGCGGCTCCGCCTTCGCCGCCCAAGGCGAGCTCGTGGGACTTCCTCAACGTGTTCGAGAACTACGACTCGTACGACAGCTACTACTACGACTCCGCCACGGCTGCTACTGCGGCCGCGGCGCCGTACACGCCGAGCCGGAGCTCGCGGGAGGTGCGCGAGGAGGAGGGCATCCCGGACCTGGAGGACGACGACGAGGAAGACGGCGTGGTCGTGAAAGAGGTGGCCGGCCAGTACTCTGCACCTGGGAGTGGCGGTGCCCGCAGCCGGCGCAGCTCGCTCGGCGGTGTCAGTACTAGCATCGCAGAGCTCGACCAGCCGGAGAATGTTGTCGCCCATACCGACGCTGTCGGCGAGTTACGGCGAAGGCCAACAGGACGTGGTAATGTGTCGGTGCACGCGCCACCACCTCCCGCGCGGAGGGTCGTCGACGATGCGAATGTAGCTGGCGAAATCAAGGCACAGCTTGTCCGCACGGCCGAGGCGGCTAGGCAGCTCGCGCCGATGCTCGAGGTCGGGAGGCCAAGCTACCAAGGCCGCAGCTCCGTCTACCAATGTGAGCCACATCTTGTTTACTTCATGTCCAATTTAACTCAGGATTGTCTGTAACTTATTGTGCCACTGGATGGTTAATTCTTTGATCAGCTTCCTCAAAGATGATGTCGGCTATCTCTGTGGCTCATTTGGGGTGCAAAGACATGGACGTGTTGGACGTCGGAGTGATAGGGAAGATGGTGGATTCGCGGAGCCTATCCTCGGCACTTGAGAAGCTCTATTTCTGGGAGAGGAAGCTGTATGGTGAGGTCAAGGTATGGTCGTCATCTTCTGACAAAAAACTGGGCTTGTTTTAACTTACTATACTGCAATAGAACTGATCTATGAAGTGGAGCTATGATATTGGGGGTTTATGGAAATATTCAATGGAAATTAAATGATAATATTGTATGGTATAATCATGTCACTACAATGTGTATTGTTAGTTTTATGTTAGTCTGAATCTGCATTAAACTATGCCCTTCATCTTAAACCATGATCAACCTCTACTAAATTAATTAATGGGCTGATCACCAACAGTACTTTGCTAAGGGAAGGTTGATGTCATTTTGACTTTTGCATATGAAGCAAAATTCTTAACTTCACCACTTTTAAGAAAGGCCGGCTGCTAAGTCTCAGATTTGCAATTTAATATGTTTCTAAATAGTGTTAACTGATTTGTTTTACTAACACAGTGGTTTGCTAGCAGTATTTTTTTGTGTGTACTTTAGGTCATGGGCATGTTTAGCCAAGGGTCCAATTAGGATAATACCCACCACAGAAAGTGGCTTTCTGGAAGCCTAACAGACAGATTTGGAAAAACATGTCAGATTTGGAAAAACAGGTCTCATTAATCTTTTAAAATATTCTTCTGATCTGTAGTAGTGTTTTATTGGGTCAGCTAGTGGAACATGAGAGAACAAGTGGATATATTTTGAGAATCCAGTGCTTTCAGTTTTATGTGTCACAATAAATAGAACCGGTTAGTTCAAAACAGTAAATAGAACCATCTTTTGTTTATTTAAAACTGCAACCATCTTCTTGAATTGGATGTCACATTATGAATCTGTTGTTATCATTGATTTTGATAATGTTATAGTTCAATAGATTATATGTCCATGCATATTTTCGCACTTGCTATCTTGTTTTTATATATTTCTTTTCTTCTCTCTAATGTATTTATCATGCAGGCTGAGGAGAAAATGCGCTTACTTATTGCCAAGAACTCCAAGCGACTGAAATTATTAGATCAAAAGGGTGCAGAGCCTCAAAAGATAGATGCAACTCGAAATTTGCTGAGGAAGCTTTCAACGAAGATAAGGATAGCTGTGCGCGTTATCGCCAGGATTTCAAGAAAAATAAACAAATTAAGGGATGAGGAATTGTGGCCGCAAGTTAATGCTTTGATCCAAGGGTATGCCCCTCGTTTACCTCAAGGAGAGTGCTTATTCGCTGCTGTTGTTACTGTCAATGCTATTATTGCTATTGTTGTATTACTACTACTGTTACTCTTAATATTACTATTACTACAACTACTAATATTATTGTTAGTGAGCTGATGTATGTGCAACCTGAATGGATCTAATCAGTGTCAGACAGATATGTCGAATTCAATCTTTTACACAATTGGTAGTGAGCTGATTTATGTGCAAACTGAATGGATTGAGAGGAAACCATAAAACATGAATATGTAGGATTGTCAGTGTGTTTTTGTATACCTAATTGCATGTTATATGTCTGGTCGTGTTAAGTGGTCTATAATAAACTGAAAGATTTACTTGATTTCTCCCTTTGGTTGCTCCCTCTTTTGTATTGTTGGGCCCTTCCTAAACAAATTAATGGCTTATTTCCAGGTTTGTTTTAATGTGGCAAGATAAATTGGACTCTTACCATAGTCAGTGTCAAGTGATATCAGAAGCCAAAAACTTTGCTTCAGTTTTGTCAGGTGGAAATGACCAGGATTTGGTGTTGGAGCTTGAGGTAGAGCTGATTAAATGGATCATCAGTTTTTCCTGTTGGGTGAATTCACAAAGGAATTTTGTAAAGGCACTGAATGGATGGCTAGCACTCTGTCTTAACTATGAGCCTGAGGATAATACTAATGGAGTTCCATCTTATTCACCAGGAAGCATAGGTGCTCCATTGGTTTTTGTTACCTGCAACAAATGGTCTCAAGCCATGGATCGGATTTCTGAGAAGGATGTGGTTAACGCAATGCAAGCTCTTGTGTCTAGCGTGCGGCACCTGTGGGAGCAGCAGCAGCTTGAGCAAAGCGAACAAATAATAATCTCAATTCGAGAAAGGGAAAAATGGATCAAAATTTTGGAGAGGAAGACCCAAGAGAATAATAAGGAGGCAGATGAACTAAACAGGAAGCTGGCGTTAATACCAAGCCGGCAAAGACTGCATATGCCACGGTCCGTACAACTGTATGAGGCGCACTGCGTTGAGGCAAGTAACTTGCACATAAATTTGAGGCTGGTTCTTGAAGCTTTAGAGAACTTTGCTGCCATTTCGCTGCAAGCTTTCCAGGATGTGTCAAAAAGTGCTGAAGGGACAAGGCTGCCAAGAGATAATGTGAGGAAGGAGCACCGTAGTTCGAATAGAAGTTCAAACTACAAAACCAGCTCGTAAGATTTAAACATGTCTTATCTAGGTGGGGTGCACATATAATATACGCAGAGCTGGTACCATGATGACTCGTTTAGTTGTGGCGGCTTCCTGTTTACACTAGAATTGGGAGAAAAGAGGTTTGGGTTAGTGATAGAATTTATCTTTGGTTGCCAAAAAAAAATCCTATCAGACAGCATTTTGCCCAGTGTTCAGGGTTCAGTTGTTTACGTTGGTTCAGGGACGTGTGTATATACCCCTTTGTCTCCCAAAAAACAAAACACTTGGATTTTGGTGACAATGTATGTAGAGTGACTGAATGTAAAATCAGTCAAATGTGCATTCCTGAACGATCTTTTGCCACTCGAAGTTGTACATATTTGTGGTGTATTTGCAATCATCTTACTTTGCAGAAGTCCTGTAGGCTGGTCGCTATTAAGCTATCTGTGTCTCCCAATAGAGTGGAAATTTGTTATTTCCTGCAAATTACATTTTAACCTTTTCTTCTCCAAGACAATGCTAACACAAACAGTTTGACAGCAAAATCATAGGTGAACTGAAAAGAGATGATCCCACTGATCGACCGCAAAATGCAACTGTTAATATTAAGAGAACTGCTTCAATACTCTTCTTTCTAAAAAAGTACACAGATCTCAAAGCAGCCACTCTAAATAATTATCTTTTCTTAATTGTTTTCCTCATGGGTCTAGCGTGGCCCAGCCCAGCCCATCCAAACCAGCCTAAGTCCAGCGGCCTTGCCAAACGAGTTCCTCCGGAACCCCTTTGTCTGGCGCCGTTCTGTTAGGGTGCGATTGGTTGGCTGCACTACCCCTTAGCCAGGCTCCACAGATGCGAGAACAAGCGTTTGTTTGGTTCGCGTATCTGTCTGGCCAGGCTCTGCTCGTGCAAGATTCCTTCCGCAGCCTGGCTCTGGAGGAACGCAGAAATCGGCCGTTTCTGCCGGGCCAGGCTCGCGTGGTGCAGATAATTAGTCATCTAATGACGTTATTAATATATTATTAGCATATATTAAATGATATTAATATATTTCGAAGTATATTAAGGAGAATTAAGGTAAACTAAGTGTTATACGATAATAGTTGTCCGTACTAAATGTCATGACGATGATTATTTATATATTTTTATCTCATGCAACTCGTTCTAATACGAGCAACCAAACAGCTTCTCAGCTCAACCTGTCTCGTGCATACAGACAACCAAACACCACGTTCTTGTATGTATTGGGCCTGGCTACCCAGAACCAGGCTCCTTCTATGCGAGCCAGGCTAAGCTCGTCCGCGAACCAAACAGGCCCTTAACTCGTTGAAGGAGACAGCGTCGGCCATTCCCGAGCAGTGGCAGCCGACAGGCCGAGCAGCGGTAGCGCAGGCAGTTCGAGCGGACATCAACACTTCAATTTCCCTCCTCCTTCCAATCCCAAGTGCCACCTCCATCCCGCACCTCGACGGGGGTGACATTTGGTTTCTGGACAGGCAGTCCCGCGGCGCCGTTCCATTTTCGGTGTCGTTCTGTTTCGTGTGATGGAAGTCTCCACCACCGGCTAATGCCCGAGATGGAAGTGTACGAGCACCGACACCGCGAATCCGCGGCAAGTAAAATGGCAAATTTCCTCGAATACTATAGTGGAAAGTGTCATCATCCTTTATCTGCTGAAACTGAATAATGTGCTCAGCTTGCTACCGGTTCTCTTCTTGATCCAGGAAAAAAAATAGGGTAGAGACCATCCCTATACGAATCCTGTGCGGACTGTGTGACTGTAGCGTGAGTCTATTTTAATTCTTTTTCCTCCTATGTTTGGTTATGCCTCACTTGCCGTACACTCAATCCCCACAGTGCTTCGTGCGGATGGTCCTCACCAGATTTGTTTCCTTGATCCAGCTATGAAATGATGCCCTCCCTCTCCTAGTCAGGGAAGTGGCACCATGCATGGAGCACATGACCGCCCGAGTTTCTCAAAGAGACTACCGACGACACAAACGACTCCATCGGAGCTGATCGTGGCCGAAGGCCTGGAACATTGCAACCCATCTCTTTAAGTTCAAAAAAAATGCATGCCGGCTCCAACGAGTTAACGGAGTTGCACCGAACAAAAGGGATCTAGGAGAGCTAACTTTAGCATTGGGTAAGGAAGGCTGGACTCTAATTGGAATGAATGGGCCAGCCCAGTCAAGACCCAGAGGTAAATAAACTAATTAATTAACTAAGCTGCTTTGAGATTTGTGCACTTTTAGAAAGAGGAGTATTGGAGCAGTTCTCTAATAGTAATTGAACAGGATGTACGACCAAGGGGCATTTTCCACAAGCTTCGGTGGCAGTGGACCGGGTGGCCTACCGAAGTAAAGTTGACAATTTCTACCCGAAATCCAATGAGTAAAGACGCTGTTAGAACAAAAGTATGACTAGTTTTTTTACCTATAGATAACTTAATGGGAAAGAAAATCTTACCCAACACGCAATGCGGGTAAGTATATGAGACTACATTGCTCATACCCGTTAACTTGTGCGTAAATTGAACCCGATTCAATTTGTAGAAATCATGGGTTCAAAGTCACTACCGCATAGACCAAGCTCAATAATACTTAAACTGTATGAGAACTTTGTTCATGTAGCTGATTTGTTTGATGAATTTACTATTGATTTTGTAAATTATAATGTTTTAGTTGGAATTGGGAGGCTAATATATTGATATATGTAATTTTAACTTACAAATATTCTTACCCACGAGTAACTCATAGGTACACGTTACCCGCATGAGTAAGGGTATAGAAAAAAAAACTTCTATCCGATCATGGAGATGGATAAATTAATGGGCAAAATATTTTTTTCATGTGTAAGGGTATAGGCAATACATACCTAACGGGTAATTACCCATTGTCATCCCTATACCGAAGGGTCTATTTGGAATGTGGGATTTTTTCAATGGCCGGCTACGTGGTTGGGGCTCTTCTTCCCACTTCCTCGGTGGCACTCCATCTTAGGTGAAACTAAATTCCAGTCCGGGTATGACACGATGGACATCATTAACAGGGTCATGTTTTCATGTTACCACGCCGGCCCCGTCAGTAAGCTCCGTATCTAAAGAAAGATCTTCTAATTGCCAATGCTAACCACAGAAGATTGAAGAACAACGTATGACTCAATGAATAGGAGAAAAACTGTTCTAAAAGTTGTGTTATGGTGCACTTATGTTATAAGTTGTGTTATAGATGTGAATATCCTTTTATAACTTGATCAAACATGCACATCTAGACATATCCGTTCGGCACGGCTTATAAACCGGCAGGTAAGCTGAAACGATTGATTTGTTGTGAGAGAAAAATATTGTTTTAAAGTTGATTTATAAGGATTAAAGTTGTATTATAGCTCAATCGAACAGAGCCTATATTTTGAAACGGATTTACTGTCTTTAGACGCGGGGGCCTGAACGGGAGCTCACCTGGGCCACGTCACCGGAAAAATTGCGCGCCGCTGGATGCTCCATCCCATGGCTGGTGACGCCGCCGTACATGCAGGGCCTCTGCTCTTGGCAAGCCCAGAGACGGACGGGTGGGTCCCTGGCTGTAGTGTGGCCCAGAAGGCGGAGGTGGGCGAGCGGTGCGGGGCGGTCGTGTACGAGCGGCGCAGTGCTCCGCCCTATTGCGGAGCTGTCGTGCTCAACCACACCATGTCTGACACGCGGGTCTGACCGCAGTGTGGTCCACGTAAGGGCGTCTCCAGTGATTAGCTCTTGGCTAGCTCATAGAATATTTTCTTATATTTTAATAGGAGAGAGAAGAGAGCTATCTCTTGTTCAAGAGATAGTCTCATACACACACTTCGAGATTATGTGAGAATGATAAGTGGGGTCATTTATATTAAGAGCTATGTGCTAAGAGATAGGTTATTGAAAGGGTTGTCTCTTAGAGTGCTTAGAGCTAGATACTAGCTCTTATTGTTGCGGATGCTCTAAGGGCGTCCGCAAAGGTGTTCAAATCGCTAGCTATTTTGTCTTTAGGAAGAATGTTATTGGCTCTCAATGACAACTTACAAATAGCTAGCTAGATGAGACGTATAAATAAATATTATTTTGATGAGACAACTTACAAAAGTAGTACTCTTATTGGCTATCGAGGAGAGAGATCAAATAGCTAGCTATTGAGAAGTCGCTAGCTATTTGATCTCTCTCCTCGATAGCCAATAAGAGTGCTATTTTTTTATTATTTTTATACGTCATCTCACTGGCTATTTCTAAAGTGCTATTGAGAGCCAATAGAATTTCTCCTAGCTAGCTATTTGACAACCATTGCGGATGGCCGTGGAGGGGGTGTTGCGATGGTCGGTGGTCATGGTGCTGGTGCGACTGTTACGGCAGGCCGGCAGGGTGCTGCCGAACAATGACTGGCTACCTTGGCAGCTGCGGGCCCAGACGCAGTATCGAGCCCCGAGCCATTGCTGCAGAGTAGTAGAGCTGTTGTCGATCTATGATTCGTCCATGCGTTTGTGGGGCCCACTGTTTAGAGAGACCAACGGCTGGGGTGGGATATAGCATTCTCTCAGCAGCTCGGCATTCTCTCCTCTCTTCCGTCCAGCCGGCTTGGATGGACGACTCAGTAGCTGCCCGCTCGAAGGCGCCGCCGCGAAGGCGCGATGAGAGCGGAGGCGGCGCCCTGGCGACGGCTGCCGGCCCGAGGGCGCGACTGGAGCGGAGGCGGCGCTCTGGCGACGGCTGCCCGCCTGAGGACGCTTAGGGAGCGGCGGTGGCGTCGCGGCCGAGGGCGCCGCGGCACGGCCCCCCTTCCGAAGGCGCGACGAGAGCGGAGGCGGCGCCCTGGCGACGGCTGCCGGCCCGAGGGCGCGACTGGAGCGGAGGCGGCGCTCTGGCGACGGCTGCCCGCCTGAGGACGCTTAGGGAGCGGCGGTGGCGTCGCGGCCGAGGGCGACGCGGCACAGCCCCCTCCCGGCAACCGTGTCTAGATCTAGCGTGTGGTACCACAACTACGACATCAAGTCATCAACGGTGGGAAAGCAGCAGACAGAGGAGGCCGCTCTGGTAAGCTCAGTCATCTTTCCTTGCCCTCCGCGTCGTGCTGCAACTTCGCCATCTGTGATGCAGCTGCTCGCGTATCATCCTCGGACTTTTTTCCAACCAAATGCAACCAGGTACTCACCTCCTCTGCAGCCCAAGAACTGGATCGAGTTGACCAAGTTGTGTGTTGCAGTTACGTGTGAGTTGCATACCATGTGTTCGATGGAGTGACCGTGTGAGATGTGGGCATGTGGGCAGTGCTTACTATCAACAGCATTTCATTTACAGGCAGCCTTGTGGAAACCAGTTCAGGAAGCAATGCCCTGCTCGTGAAGGTATCTTCCTGTCCAAGACACTCTGTTCTGTGCCTTTATGACTATGGTTTTCTTAGCTTCTGTGTTGATGAGGATTTTCTCGTTTCCTTTAGCTGTATTGTGATGCAAAATGGTCAAGGAAGAGAAGGGTTTCTTTCCAAAAATCAATGCACACACTCTAGCAGAATCGAAGGTGAGATGGTAGATTCCTTTGCTTTAGGATGCAGTGCCATGTGCGATCTATAAATTGTAGGTGCTATGATACCATGAACACAACTACGAGTTAAATACACTTTCCCTACTGTCACCTCACATCTGAAGGGGCATAGGAACCTCAGCAGGTTGGATTAGGGCAAATGGACTCTTCACATTAGTTATTATCAACTGTTGTTTGAACAAATCCCAAACGTCCTTCGTCACATCACATCACATGTGGAGGGGCATCTGAACCTCAACAATTCGATTATGGCAAATGAACTCTTCACTTTAGTGATCATCAATTGTTGTTTGAACAAATTCTAAATGTCTCTTCTATAATTCAGTTTCTTTTTCCTTTTTCTTTTGCAGCTTCATGTGGAGCTGGGTGAGTAGTTTGTGGAGCAGTGCATCAACCTGGTGGAGTGCCTGACGTAATGCTGGCGGCGAAGACACAGATGAAGGATGTCGGTGGGTACCTCATCAGCACCCGGTGTCAGTTCTTCCTAGATGAGCTTCTCTGTGCTGGTTAAATATGGCAGGCTTGCAGGTATTAATTCATGTACTAAAAGTTGAAAAGAACTTTTGCGCCCCTTGCAAAATTTGGTTGCATCAGTAAGGATATATTTTTTGTTAGGTTGCTAGGCCTTCGTATAGCACAAGTTTCTGTTAGTTAGGTTTAAGAAAACTAATTCTTGAGTACTTTTATAATGGAACAGTCATGTTCTTAATAACATGTTTCTTGAGAGATAATAGCTATGTAGTGTCGAAATCGTATTATTTCATACTAACAATCTTATCTGCCACCAATGGTGCATGGTATTTTCATTTTGTTAATTTGTGGAGAAAAGCAAATTGGTTTGGAAACTGAATTCGTTTGCATTTTGTTATTTGCATCATGAGTTTGTCGAAATTACCCATCTGGGCCTAAAAAATGAAGGACTTGAAAACCGGTCAGCAGGGGAACAGTGTTGGCCTTTCACTGTCACGTTATTAGGCAGGGGGGACAGTGCTGGCCTGTGGCATGTATTAGTTGCTACTGTGATAATTCCTGATAAGATACAGGTCTTCTATTTGTTTATAAATAAAGTACACACATTTGTGCATTTGTACCAACCAAACTAATTCGATTTCTTCTAGATCTAATGACATTTCAGTTTTCTCAATACCTGAGTACTTTGCTTTGCATTATTAATTGTTGTCTACTGATATTTTTGGTTCAGACTTCAGTTTTATAACACAAGAAAACTCTCGATTATGAGGTACCTAGAGCTGGTTAATTTGCTCTTGGTTGTTGTAAACAAAAAAGGGATGGTCTCAACAAGCTGGAGCCTGCCGTGCTGGTGCTCAGCCAGTGCAGGCCATCTCCCTATTGTTGGCTAAGCTGGTAAGGCACTCAACACCATACCCCTTTGTATCTAGAAAATGTGAAGGTTTCAGAGGCCAACTATCGACACTAAAACTATGATGGGAGATTATACTTGGAAATTATTAGTGCATGTTGATCAGTAGGTGTAGTAAGCAGTTGTGGCAAAACATTTTTTTAATACAATTATGAAGTAATGATATTTTTGTCAAGGATTGTAACTATTCCATTCTATCATTTGCATGTTATCTTTCTTGTTGTTTTACATATTGGTTATGGAGTAGCGTAAACTTAAATGCCAAGATGGATTAGTTAAAACGGTGTAGGAGTTTTGATGCCTTCTACTTCTATAGCTCGTGGACATTTTGGTGTCTTTTACTTCTGTAGCCCGTGGACATTTTGTGTTTTCGGCAACAATGCCATAACTCCTGCAAACGAAAAAAGTGAGGAGCCCAGTTACTTTGCAGGTGTGCTTACTAGCTATTGGATTCTGTAGTTAGCACTACATTGATACCGCGCCTATTATGAACAAGTTCAGTGGTTTTGTAATATAAACTTCCCTCCATATTTTTCTTGAAACTCAGGGAATAGCAAGTAAAGTTAATCAGTTAAATATGTTTTTGCAGATCTTGCATAAGTGTCCAGTGGGCTTTGCAATATCAACATAGAAGAAACCAGACAACCTGTAAGTATTTTTTAAAAAAAATTCTTTGGAAGTTTTGTATTTTTGCTTGATTCTGTTCTCCTTATTTTCTGACAAAATGATTTTTTTAGAAACATGAATGCTAATTTGAGTGGCTCATTGTATTACTATCTTTTTATTATTGGTGCCTGAATAATGTAATTATCTGAAATATTTTTGTTGAGGGCTACACAAGATTGATTAGATTTTGTTTTTTTCAAGCACCACATAACATATTCATCTGCAGTTGTTAATTCTACCAATGTGATTTCCTTTAATGTAGTCCTTTACTTAAAATAGGTTTGCTGACCATACTGTGATGGTGCAGGAGACACCGCCTCCATGATAGAAGTCCATGTGCCTGTCGACGATCACATATTTCATCTTGTCCCAATTTCTTCCGAGGCACGTGACGCTAATGTGAGGTACCAAAATGGTTTGCTTTCTCAGATTGAGTATGCTCATGTGAAGTATCAGATTGATTTGCTTTCTCAAAATTAAGTGTTTCTTATTCTTGCGAAGTTGTTTCTTGCTAATCAGATGTCTATAGCAAGGTTGGAGGATGACAAGATATTAGTGGCAGAGCTTGGCATGGAGTCCACAGACTCTCCATCAGTAGTCAAAAAGGATCAGGTTTGTTCTCTGACGAGCAAATTGGTTGGGGTAAAATTTCAGCAATTGTAGTTACTGCTTTATTATCTATATATGTCCAAAGAGACTCTGTGGCACTTATAACAGTGGATGGTAGTTAGGATGCAATCACCATAGCAGCAAGCACAACTAGAAGATATATGTTTATTATCGTTCTATGTGACTTGAGATACCAGGTTTAACTTATTTCCCCATTTACATTACATCTTCTATATTCTGAAGTTCGTCGTGAGGGAATATTTTGATTAACAGGTCAATATATATGAGGAATCAGCATGAATGGTCAATAGAAATATGGAATTATTTGCCTGGAATCTACTGCTAAATTAGAAATCAAAAAATTGCATGTCCTCATGGAACTCAAGCTTGATGAAACTACTGCCGATATGATTTTTTATTCTAGATATTGGTGTTCATGGTAATTTTGAACACATCAAAAAATTCTGCACTTTATATTTCGAACACATCTTATATAATTTAATTTTTGTGATAGCGGTTCCCTATGTTATGTGCAAAACACATCAGAAACATAGATGACTGTGCTCAGTTTAACATAGATGATTGCTCAATTTGATTGTTTCAGCATTTCTTCCAGAGACACATACATGCCCTGTAATTTTTTTTGCAGCTTATCATTTTCATGCAGATTCGTAACCTGTGGTTGTTGATTTCATTATTCCTTCCATGATTTAGTGGTCCTATGATTTTCCAGATCCACACTGCTGCATCTCCATACTATTAATGTTTGACGTCAGGTATTGAGGTTCCTACTCTGCCTCTCCAAGACCGGTGGCAAATGGTGTGGCGGTCTTTGGGGGTGTCAAGTGGAGCACCACCTGTTGCTTGTCTACCTAGAGAAGGTGCTCTGTTGTGCTGATAGCATTGTTTGTCAGTTCATTTACAGAACCATAGGATGGACAAGTTAGGATCAGTCTATAAAATGCAATTACTCTTTTGTTCATCTACTGCTATGTTCTGCTTTTGCATGTTTCAGAAAAAAATACGTGTAGAAAAAATTGGTGCCAATCTGGTTGGTCAAAATTCAGATGCAGATTGTTGGGCTCATGCTACAACATATTGGGTCCATGTGGCTTCGAAGGAACTTTTCGTTTTTTAGATTTAAATTTAATCTTCTGGCACAGTGGCACTATCAAAAGAGTATTGGTCGGTGTCTATCATTCTTCTATCTTTTATCCTTTCTTCATGCATGGAATAACTGATAGGCTGTTTTGAAAGCCTTCTTGTGAATTAAAGAGTTGATATGGCTAGATTCTGTAAATCAAGTTATTTGTTCTTTGATTTGATATAGAGATTTTCTGTATAGTTTGTGAAATTATTTTTGAGCAGCATGTATGTAGTACACAGTTGACATATTGTGATTTATTGAGAATTGTAGTTTAGTTATGTAAAATATGATGTGCTTGACTGTTGCGGTTTGTAAACCACGTCATTTATGATACGTCCTTTGTTAAGACTCGATTAAGATACATGTAGTCTTTTACCCCAAATATTTCTCGCTTTTATCTATATTGTATTTAATTTTCTTTTATTATATTGAGTAGTACTAAACAGTAAAAAAATTCATGGTGCCAGCCCGCGCGCAAGGGCGCGCTGCTATCACTAGTAGAGTACTACTCCCTCCATCCCAAATTATAAGACATTCCAAGAATCTTGGAGAGTCAAAGTTTTTCAACTTTGACCAAAATTATAGAGAAAAATATGAAGATTTATAACATCAAATATGTATATTATGAAAATATAACCAATAGAGAATCTAATTGCACTTAGTTGGTATCATAAATATTATTATATTTTTATATAAATTTGGTCAAAGTTGAAAAAGTTTGACTCTCCAAGATTCTTGGAACGTCTTATAATTTGGGATGGAGGGAGTACAAATGAAAGAAGCCTGGTGATCCCAACCTCGGTATAGGAGGGTCAATCTCAATCAATTCCTTGCAAGTACACATGGGTAGAGCATCAATGATTGCTTTGCACTAATTGTTCAGTCTGTTCGTTTGAGCTCATCAGTTAGACTCGGTCCTATTTTTCAATGATGGAACAATGTTTCTCTTACAAATCAATCAAAAAGTGTTTTTTTTTTTTACCGCAGAAACCATCAGTCGAACAACCTAATTACAGATTTGGGGTGATCCAGACCTCGGTAGCAGCACCGTGGACAAATCCCTTACTATAACAAATGGGAAGGGCACGCTCAAACTTTTTACGTTTAAAGTCGTAAATCCTCACACCTCCCCAGACGCAGCCTCGAATCCATTCTAATGTTTGCGCCATACAGGGAACAGAGAAATAGATACATTGAGCCTGAAGGCCAGGAAAATCCTTGGTGTGCAAACATGCCGAGTGATTCAATCCAAGGAGCAGAGCATGATCCATCAAATCCTTGTATGAAATCCTCGTGCACTTATCCAGACCTACCTTGCGGATTTGGAATCTGATGCCATCCGGGTATCTGTCAGTCCGAATAACATTAACCTGCAGGAGTTCGCCCCACGGTGTAGGCACCAAATGCCTACTAAGGATCAGTCCTATGTGGTGCCAGGCGGCAACCACCACCTCCCTTGTAGGTCCATTCAATGGGTCCATGTCCCATTTCTCCACCAATCCATATAATGTAACTGTGTAGAACCTGCCATCATGGTATGCGCGGTCCGCATATCTGTCTTCCCCGCCTACAGAACCTGCCATCATGGTATGCGCAGTCCGCATATCTGTCTTCCCCGCCTACAACTAAAGTTGAAGCCACTTGCCAATTTCTCTGTCCTGCCTTAACAAAAGAAAGCCAATCACTATCACGATGGATGATCATCACGATGTAGTCACCACCTTTGGATGGACTACAAGACAATACTGCCTTCTCGTAAAACAATGTTCCTAGTTCATTTGAAGCATAGACTCTTCCACCCGTTCCAAGATGGTAACCTTCCAAGCTCCCTCCGCTACGGTAGACTGCCTCCACGCATGAGAAGTCCGTGATTGGTGGCAGAGGGATAATGCGTGTGGTGAAGGGGTTGTAAAGCACAAGATTGGAGAGTTCGTTAATCAAAACAAGCCATCCATGAGAGGCTCCACAGCACCCAGTAAAGCAGCCAGGTGGAAAACTAACACCGTAGGCCTTGTTGTTACCGTCGAGAAGGTGGTACAAGTTGCAGGTTACAGCTGAGGAGCACTCCCCCTGTGCCAGCCTTTTCTGAAGATGAGCCCAAGACAAGATCCATGGTGTGCAAGAACGAGGAACACCAGCGGTTATGGCGGCAGCCCTCCATGTTTTGCAAACTGATGCAAAGGCAAGTGATTGGGGAAGCTCCAGGCGTTGCAGGATGAGAAGGAGGACATCCATTGGAAGGTCGGACCAGCTGGTGCTTGAACAGGTTCCGGCCATAGCAAATACTGAACAGGTTCCTGCCATAGCAAATACTGGGAACTTTAGTATTTGTTTATATATATAGAAGAACGAACACACCCAGCTATAGTTCTGTTCGGACAAGCACCGTGCCAACTAAGAAACCTATAACCGATACAGTGATTTTGCAAAAGAACGGTCGCGTCAGAATTAGAATCGATCTGCGTCACGCGACTCGGACGAACGTTAGACAAAAAAAAATGCACTTTTTGTTTAAGCTGCCAGCGAGATAGTACGGAAAAATTGCATCTTTAGTGTTTAGGATTTAGGGTTTAGTATCTCTCTAAGTCATAAAATTAAATGATTTTAATACTAAATAAAACTTTCAATTGAAAAACTTTTAGTCATGGAATCAACGCCACAAACTCCTCACCAAGTCTAACCTAATACTACTAGAGAACAGACCATTGGACGATCTAACAACTGAGCTTTAGTCTCGACAAAAAATTACGTCCGAGACAAAAAAAAAAAAAAACTTTTAGTCCTGGTTGGTAAAACCAACCGACACTAAAGGTGGACTAAAGGTCTTCCAACCTTTAGTCCCGGTTGGCCGGTTGGTAATACCAACCGGGAGTAAAGGGTGACCTTTTAGTCTCGGTTGGTGTTAGCAACTGGGACTAGAGGTCCATCACGAGTGGATTCAAAAGGAAAATGTCCAAAACTATATTGCGCAGGTTGTGTAGTTGAGTTGTGCGCGAGGTGAGAGGTGCTGAGTTCGAATCTCACAGGCGCACATTTATTTTATTTTTTCTCGTGGAAACCTTTAGTCCAGGTTGGGTGTAATAGTGTAAGGATGTGTTTGTCCCTCTGAAATAAGTCCATTTGACTTCCATATGAATCTGATTTGCCTCTTAATCCAAAAATAGATTTTTAGGCTAGCATCAACTCTTGAAACAGTCCGATTTAACTCTCTAAATGGTTTTAAAGCGATTATGGTTGACATTGCGGTACGTCAGTTGTCCTACATGGCGCCAATCAACTAGAATAAGAGAGATAATCAGACTTTTGCGATGATAGTTCAGAGAGGTCAACTAGATTTTATATAAAAATAATATATTTTTCAAAAAAATATTTAAATACTTTTCTGGAATAAATTTGCATTTGAAAATAATAAAATCAGATTTAACATTACAAAATTCAAAGAAATTTTGTTTGAGCTCAGAAAAAGATGGTTTTTTTTTCTGAAACCATGCTCGCCGAATTTCTAGTCTCTGCTCTTGGTTGCCTAACATCGTTATATATAATTTTCTAAGATCTTTGTCTATGTTATTTTTGATACGGTGCAAATTTATGTCAGACACTCGTACTCGTAATATTCTTTCAAAATAAAGATTCGAGAATTGTTACACATCATTAATGACGATAGGACCGGGTTGCAACAGTGCACTGTAACCTTCCCTGTCTACTCGAAAGATTACGACTCCTGTTTCAGTGGCATGGTATCTCCGGGTAAACTTGCCCGGAGGTGGCCACCTGCGCGTTCCGGCAGCGGGCGAATGTTTGCCGGCCACCGGTTCCCGTTATCCTAACGGAGTTGACATGGATATCCCTGCAGCTGCCGCCGCCGCTGCAGTCAAACGCCACGGCGGTTGGCAGGCTTGATGTCCCCTTCAGGTTGGTGTACGTCACGTTGCTGATAACCACGGCCAGCTGCAGACACAAACCATACATAAAACATTATTGGTCAGCGAAGTGATTATTAAGTGAATCGAGCTGATAGCAAGACGATGAAAGAAACACACACACCGTACCTCGAGAGTGCGATCTCGGTAGAATTGGTCGATGACCACGGGGTGGTCCACGTTGTCGAATTCTATGTCGGTGAATGAGATGGATTTTGCGTACCCTTGCGCACCCTATATATGGCGAGACATCAAGGCCGGAAAACACCAAATTAATAAATCAAACACAGCCTTAACATTTGTATTACTCATAGTCGTCGTATTCAGTAATCACAGCTTTCGTTCACTTTACCTCCCACGTCTTGATCCTAGCTCCGTTCGTTGTATTGTTAAAGTAAACATTCTTCACGTCGATGTTCTCCACGGCGGCGATCTCGCCATTCTTGCCGAGACTCCCAATGCTGCCCAACACGAAAACCACACATATATACGTATATATATGCGCTCTGGGTTAGCACATATGCATCATCCGTCTTGTGCTACAACGTCCACGCAGCACCGGATTGCCCTTTTCAGATTTCAGTCAGTGAGTCAGTCACGTCGTCGATCATCGGGTTACCGGCCAGTTACCTTACGCCGTGGCCAGGCCCGCACTTGATGCCGTCGACGGTGACGAAGCGGCTGCCGGAGCTTATGGAGACGCAGTCGTCGCCGGTGCCGATGGTGGAGTTGGTGATCTGCACGCCGTGGCTCCGCTCGACGTGGACGCCGTCCGTGTTGGGGCTGGTCCCCGGCGCGGTGATGGTGAGCCCCCACACGTGGACGCCGCTGCTGTCGATGATGGCGACGTGCATCTGCGGGCTGTTGCGGCTGCTGAACCGGCTCAGCTCCAGGTTGTTACAGCCCACCAGCTTCAGCGCCTGCCATGACATGCCATGCCACAGAGACCAACAACAGATTCGTGTGAGTGCAAAGCTTCATCGATATAGAGGAATGGACACGTGACAAATAATCTGCATAATGTTGCGTTGCGTACCGTCGGTGCAGATCCAACGCAAGCCTGCGGATCGGAAGTGACAGCAGATTAGCTAGTGCTTGGAAACCATTACGTTGGGAGTCTTCTATGTAAAATTAAAACGTAATGGTGCTCACGGTATTATCGTTGTGGCATCTCCTGAGCCACCAGCTCTGGCCGCTGCCGTCGAGCACGCCGTTGCCGGTCACCCTCAGCCCGTCCACGCGATCGAACATCAGCCAGTAGAGGTTTGTCCCGCTGCTCCATGCGCTCGCCGCCGTCGACGGCGGCGCCACGATCGTGCCCTGGATCTGTGCAGCAGGGTAAGCCCACAAGTGTTGGTGTTAGTCGTTGACGGAGCTGGCATTTTTTTTTAGAGGACAGTCAGAGCAAAACTGGTAGCATACCAAGTACAGTACGTCTAGGTTTGTCCTATGCCATATTTGTTTTTCATATTATATAAGTTTGACCATCCATGTCTACAGTATAGTCAGCAGTCCAACAGAGGGCGACGAAGAGAGCGTTTCGAAAACAATAAAAAGAATTAAAGAAGAAACAGATATAAGACAATGCAGTTTGTCACGGTGGAGCAGAAACGGACCGACAACTGACATGCACATGCACGGCATGAGCACTCGACGGGCGCGTACCTGCAAGGTGACTCTTCCGGAGGCGCAGGGACCCTGGAAGCTGACGGGGCCGACGAGGAACGACCTCTGCGCCGGCACGATCATCATCACCGCCGACGGCGCCTTGGCGCCGCACGCCGCGTTCCACGCGGCCTCGAACGCCTTGATCGAGAGAAACACCACGAAATAAACGTATACGTGAGCACGAGCGTCGTCCTCTGCCGGCCTGCGCCGCCGGCCGTGTCGGACGGAGGGACGGACCAAGAAGAAGATGAATCGCGCGCACGCACACACGTACCTTGGTGTCGTCCGTCCTGCCGTCGCCTCTCGCGCCGTGGGCCACGACGTCGAACACGAGCTCCCCGCCAGCGTCGTCGCCGGCCGCGCAGCACGCGAGCGCGAGGCCGGCGAGCAGGATGCCCGAGCAGATTACGCCGGCGGCGCCCTGCAAGATTCACCAGCGTCTCCAGCATGAGCATATACAGTACAATATGGCATCGATCGTGCTATATATTCCTCAAGTTTTGCAGGCCTTACCATCGTGTACGTCAGTGTAGACTTGTATGTAGGTCGATCGCGTATATCGCTAAGGGTTTAGGGGATGGAGTGGAGTGTAAAACTACTGAGCTACTTCAGTTCAGCTACGTTTTGGGGTTGCATAGAACGGGGCTTCAAGGACGTATATATAGGGCATGTTTGGTACAGTTAACAACAACCTCATGAGCTGTTGTAAGTTGTTGTTTTTTTGTCAAACACTTTTTTTCAAAACAGCTTGACCCATGAAGTTGTTTTATTCTTCTTCTCACAAAATCATAAGCTGAGTTGAAGCTAAAAAAATAGTTTTTCACAGCTTACACCATCATTTCTCTTTCCCAACCATGCATGAAGTTGTTGGTGAAGCAGCTTTGTGAAACACTTTTTTCAAAACAGATCAGCTTCACTTAGTAAGTTGATCATGAAACTATTTTCTAAAAAAAAAACCGGGGCCATAGACTTGTCCTCGTGACTATGTGTGTGTGTGTGTGGGGGGGGGGGGGGGGGGGGGGGGATGAGAGGAGAAATACGTTGACCTAATAGCGCCAACGTGCATTCATGTGGTAAATGAACAGAGATCCTTACAATTACTAGGCGAGTTTTAATTACTGATAGAATGACGCCCTTACTGATAGATTTAGGTGGGATTGGCAGATCAGATTTGAATAAAACCGGCTGCAGCGTCACTCTTTAATTTCAGTAGCGCATCTCTCCAGCTAGTGCAACCACTCGAGGGGTTACGACTCACTAGCAAATACTCCCTCCGTATCACAAATAGAGTTCGTTTTGGAAAAGCTTTCGGTCAAACATTGAGAATATAAATCATGAATAACTTTTAAATTATTGAGTTTAGAAATATAAAAATCATATATAAATAAATTTATCTTGAAAAGTACTTTCATAAAAGTATATATATACTACTTTATAACAAATATTTTTAAAGAAATAAGTGGTCAAAGTTACGCTTTGGAGACCGTGTCGCTGTCCAAAACGAACTCTATTTGTGATACGGAGGGAGTATATATTCTGCGTTTGAATGGAAAAAGATAAATTAGTTTTTATGTAATCCATAGTTATATAATGTCATGTTTAGTTCTCACCGTAAAAAATTTTCACCTATACATCGAATGTTTAGACGATACATGAAGTGTTAAATGTAAACTAAAAATAACTATATACAGATTGTGATAATTTTGTGGGATGATGTTTTAAGTCTAATTAGTTTATGATGTGACAATATTGTGCTACAGTAAACTTTTGCTAATGATGGATTAATTAGTTTTAATAAATTTGTTTCATGATTTTCAAATGAAATATATAATCTATTTTTATTAGTCTATTTTTAATAGACTAAATTAGTGCAACTGATGTGACATCCAAAAACTTTTCATCAATCAACTAAACACCCCTAAATCATTTTTGTTAAATTATAAGATAAATTATCAGATTTTTGATATAAAATGGGCTATACGTTCTATACTTCCTAATCAAGATTCATCGTGGATCCATGACAAAAAAAAATTATAGGCTAGTATTAACTTAAGTTGAAGCATTATCATATTATTATTATTATTATTATTATTATTATTATTATTATTATTATTATTATTTAGTTAATGCTTTATTTTAGGCAACAACCACTAAAATAAATTATTGCATAACAAAAAAACCCTCCATTTCAAATTATAAGTCAACTTTAACTTTTTTGGTACATCTATTTTGTTATGCATCTAAATATAATAATATGTCTAGATACATAGTAAAATAAATGAACCAAAAAAGTCAAAGTAACTTATAATTAGAATGGAGGGAGTATTACATTAGTGAATAAATTATATAAAAGACCCAACCACCGCTGTTGTATTTTATTTGTTCTTCATCCAGCATATAAGACAATATTCTCCTGTTACTCTGTTAGGGATATCCATATCAAATTTGTTCGTGAACGAAACAACACATACTAATGGATAGCTATATCCTATAAAATATCAACCCAACTAAAGGCGCCCTAATTTGGATTCTTGTTTTTATAACTATAGTACAAGGCAAACGCTCACAATGCATAGACACTAGTCCCGATAAACACAAGTACATAAATCCTTTTTTTATGAGCTTGTTTGAAGATTTGGGCCGATGAATCTTCGAAATTGACGAGGTCACAATAGACGCCCAAGTACATATCACTCAAAACACAAATTTGTCCTACAGGAAGTCAAACCCAGGGACTGAGGTATTATTGAGGCTCTTGTAACCGCCGCTAGCCTACAGCCACTTTTGAAAGGGAGCTCCGATTGGGCTGTATTAATGTACTGGAGGCCATCTTCGAAGCCCGCCAGGAGAGGTTTTGGAGTGGCAACCGGAGTGTGGATGGCCCAGGAGCGTTGAGCAGAGGTGGACGCTAAACCCTGCCAGCCTGCAGGGTGCCGGCAGCCCGTCATGTCCTCGCGGTGTCGTCGGACTTGCGGCGCGTCCCTCCGCTTGTAGTCGATGCGTGCAAACTGCCAAGACATTATATGCAGTCCAAAAGGCCCAAATAAATAAGTAACGTTTGAGCCCAAGAAGTCCGATCGTTTTCTTGGCCATTTCACATCACATCCCTTCTTCGTGCGTCTGTTGCCAGCGTGCGTGTGCGGTGTGCCGCGCGGCCGGTGCAGCCGTGCAGGCAAGCAATCAAGCAAGTGTGCGTTCTTGCTTGACAAAACAAGATTGCGAGCCGGACAGCCGGTGCAGGTGTGCAGCGCAGCCGGTGATCAATAATCAGGATCAAGAAGTGTGTTTTGAGCAACAGGTACAATCCAATCCTTTGTCATACTATTCTACTTTTTAATGCAACCCACGTACAGACATATATTTACATTGTTATCGTTTTATTTTGACATTTAGTTTAAGGCCACATTAAGGCACTACTGCACGATGGGCCTTTAGCCCCGGTCCAAAATGACCTTTAGCCCCGGGCATGGAGCCGGGGCTAAGGAATCGGGACTAAAGGCCTGACCTTTAGCCCCGGTTCCCCGTCCCGGGGCTAAAGGGGACCTTTAGCCTTTAGCCTTTAGCCCCCCCTTTAGCCCCGGTTGGTATTACCAACCGGGACTAAAGAGGTCCCGAGCCGGGCCCCGATGGCTGGCCTCTTTAGTCCCGGTTGGTATTATTACCAACCGGGACTAAAGACTCTCGGGGGCTGTCCTCTTTTTTCTTCTTTTCTTTTTTCTTTTTCATTTCTTTTTTCTTTTCAATTGGTTATTGTTTTCGGTTTTACAATTACATGAGGTTTTCTAATATGTTTTCTTTGCTGCTATAATATATTATATATTAGGGTTTCAAATACATATTCTTCGCTGCTAATGTATGTATGCGCGTATATATACACATAAAATTTACAAATACACACATAAAATATGAAACTACATATATATATATATATATTGATCGAGCTACTAGCTAGCTATACATATTATATGTATAATATATTTATGCACATAAAATTTACAGCATTATCCATGCATCCTTGGTATTTACAACACAAATATTGACCATCACTTAAATATCATACAAATGTTCGTCTTGGTTTGGTTTCACTGGTTCTTCCGGGTTATAGTAGAACTCGGTGTTGGCTTTGAGGACATGGTCATTAAGAAATCCTGCGATTGTCTCTTGAATTCCTTTGAGTCGCACCATTTCCAACACCTGGTTCTTCAACCATAAGTCCTTCAATTTGCAAAAAAGGAAAAATGCATTAATATACATAAGATTTATTTAATAGCAATAAAGAAATACATGAGATTATTATTATGTATACATGTTACATATTTTTTGTCTCTCTACATGAGTTCTTTTCGCATACACCGAGAGAAACTCGCAAACGTAGTACCCACACAAATTGTTCCCTGGTGGTTGCCGTAGAACCCACTGCACGATGTAAAAAGATTACTATCTCGTCATCCCGCGCGTGTGATGAAGCATGCTACAGTGGTAAAGACGCGGGGAGCTAATACAACTTACTTGCAATTGGATAGGAGGAGGAAGTGTCACTTTCAAATCCGGACGGTGTTTCGGAATGAACCAGGCCCAAACGCTGCACAATAAATGGATCATAATTAACTATTGTAGATTTAAAGTGTAGAAATCAATATTTAGAGATCCAAAGTTACCCCTGGATGATGTCTATGATATCTTGGTAATCTCCCAGTGGTTTTCTCAATGAGTCATAGATTAGCAATTGAGTTTCGGAGAGATCGATGACAATCAATATCCAGTGAAAGCTGCATTAATTTGCTTATATAGTCAACATATATCATAGGAATTGAGTAAGTAAAATTAAATATGCACATGATAACAACACCCACCTAAATTTGTAGGGGAAGAGTATATATCTTTTGTTCTTTTGGTTGATCAAGAACCTCCGGAGATTCCTCTCTGTTTCATTTCTCCATATATCATAGCCGGAATCTTTGTTTGGGAGCGAGAATACGATATATGGATCAATGAAACCAACCTCCTTGTCATTTCTACGTACGAGGTCTCTCATCATGTTCCTGCATATGTATAGACACGCTAGCTAGTGTTAGTATAATTACATTTACATATACATATGCTAGAGTGAGATTATTAAACGAAGGATCACTTACAAACAAAAGCAGCTGACTAGAGATTTGTCTAGAGCATCGAGGTGGCATAGCTGGTGTAACTCAGTGAATTGGACAAGTATGATATCATCGCCACGAAAGTAATGATGGTCTCTAATTCTAACGCAAATCCAATCATCCGTTTTTTTTGCTACACGCTGTCATGTACCACTGGTTTACCAAGTACATTTGAGTGCCAAGTTCTGTGAGGGCCGCATGGTTGTATAGACTCTGGCCATATACATAATTCTTCTTCCAGTGATCAATTTCTGGAGCACTTTCGATGGCTGATTCACCGAGCATTTGGGACAAGGTTAGACCAGTTTCTGCGAAAAATGCATCAAGATGCTCAGGATCCACATCAAGTTGTTCTAGCGCTTTCATGTTAGAACCATATTCATTCGCAATATATAGCGGGGGCACTGATTGTTTTGATTGTTCCCCGAGCTGTGGGACACCCTTGTTTGCTCTCTTGTGTTTCTGCTTCGCCTCCTCAAGTGACTTGGTGATAGTGCGGTCATAGTCTGATAGTGGCGATTTCTTACGAGAATCACGCACCTTTTTCTGATGAGCATCCACCTTTTTCCTGAGCATATCAGGACGTACAAAAAGGTACGGTTTCTCCGGATTTTTCTTCGCTTTAATTTTAGCCGCGGTGTCCGCCCAGAATTGGTCCAAATGTGCTTTCGCTGCAGCATTAGTTTCCTCATCAGTCATCTCATATGGAAGTTTCGTCATCTTAGGAATAGCTTGTCTTCTTTTTGAAGAGGCTTTCTTCTTCAGTGGCGCTGGGGCCGATGCCTTCATTTGTGTGGCTGACCTCTTCTTTGGTGTAGTCGATGGCGGGGATGGAGCCCGTGGTGGAGGAGATGGGGCCAGTGGCGGCGGGGATGGAGCCCGTGGTGGAGGGGACGGAGCCGGTGGCGGAGATGGAGCCCGTCGTGGAGGGGATGGAGTTGGTCGTGGCAGGGATGGAGCCGGTCGTGGAGGGGATGGAGCCGGTGGGGATGCAGCTGTGTGTTTCATTGCATCGCCCGCAGCACTATGACTTAGGTCGGGACAGGTCCTGCTGTGAAAACAACATGGTATGAGTAAACAATTATATTTAAGCCAATACATAACTAGTGAAAGAAAAATGTTTCATTCACTTTCATCCACACCTAGGGTTAGTTTGTTGAGGAGGAGGTGATGCCCCAGGAATAATGATATAGCGCTTACGCCAACATATGAATGCCTTCTCCGCTTCTCCTAAAGTCTTCTCACCATCACCTCCCTCAATATCAAGAGTCACATTGCTATGCCCTTTCACTACTCTATCCACCGAGACACTAGCATAACCAGGTGGTACTAATGCTCCATGGTATCTTGGTGTCTTCGTAGGGTCAATAGGAGATACAACACCAATAGTCACCATTATTGTGTCATTCCCCTGTGGAATGTGCAGCTCACATGTCGTGAGAGGATCAGTGATGTCATCCACGGGGAAGCGCAACCCTACGTCACCTTGAATCGTTGGCACCTCAGTGGAAGCGCAACTGTTTTTCAACTGACCAGGGGGGCTGATGTTGACTCCCAGCTCTGATGCAGATTGCCTTTGGAAGGAACTTACTGCTAACTGCAGTTGCCTTTTGATTTCCTCACTCATTTTGCCTTCAAGTGTTTTTTCTCGCTCTACCGCTTCACGAGCCGTGGCCTGTGACTGCATAATCATTTCCTCCATCCTTCGCATCCGCTCTGCCTCCTCCTCCTTCTTTCTTGCGTGGCTTCTATAGGTCTCTTTGTCTTTTGGGAAGGCATGCTCCCACGACAACTCCCCATAGCCTCTTGTTCTCCCACCGTGTTCAGGATTCTCCAGGGCGTATGTCAGCTCATCCTTTTCTCTGTTCGGCTGCCATGCGCCACTGTCAGCCATGTCTCGAGCATAAGCCAATCTTTCGGCTGCTCTTTGGAGTTTTGTGCCATACACTACCCTTCCTGTCTGTAGGTCCAAGCTTCCTCCATGACCAAAAAAAACCAATACTTGGCGCGCTCAGGCCAGTTGATTGATTCTGGTTCGATGCCCTTGGCTAGAATCTCCTGTTCCATTCTTTCCCACTTAGGAATGGCACTCTTGTAGCCACCTGATCCCAAGTGATGGTGGTATTGTTTTTGTCGGGCATTTTGTTGGTTCCTTCGGATCCGTGCCTCACCCTCTTCTGATTTCTTAAATTCTACAAATTCATCCCAAAATGGCCTCAACTTGACGTAGGCCTTAGTGTTGAAGTCCGGAGTTAGGTCCTTCTTGATAAATGTGTTGTACAATTTCTTCTTCCGGCCCTGGAATAGTGTTGCCATTTTCTTCATAGCCCACTCCCGAACTCTTGCCTTCAAATTTCTATCATCTGTTTCAAGCGTGAAATGTGCAAGGACATCTTCCCAAACCAGTTCCTTATCAAGATCAGAGACAAAACTTATATGAGGAGCACTTGTCTTTTTCTTCCATTCACAAGCACTGATCGGGATCTTATCCCTTACAAGGTACCCACAGTGGCCAATAAATTTCTGTGCATGTTCTCCAAGTACTTGGCCTATTTCCTCGTTGAATTCCGAGATAATGTACCGGCCATCCAACGGCTTCTTCGTACCTCGTACGGTCCTACTCTTCCCGGTAGTCGTTGTCGATCCGGAGGGCTACGTATGCAGGAACAGTAGATTATAAATACATTTATAAATTGTTTAGAATTAAATGTGCACATAGAGATTGTACGTATACCTCGCCAGCATTTTCTTGCATGATTTCTTCATAATCCGCAAAGTATTGACTGTCGTCATCTACTTCTTGATTATTGTTGTCATCACCTGCTAAATCTTGATTAGCGCCGCTGTTGATTAAGTCGTACATTTCCTCCTCCATGTTGTCAACTGGGTCAGCCATTTCTGCGAATAACATGGACGATAACATGGAGAATAACATATCTAAGTGACATACCGACATACACGACCATATTCGTAAACATATCTAAATGATTATTCATAAACATATAAATAAATATTTACATATCTAAAGACCAAAATATCTAAGTGATTATTCCTCATCCATCTATCAAAAAGGACACACCGTTGATGAGAGGACGACGACAGACGACGGCGAGGATGATGTCGTGGTGAGGAGGTGAGGACGACGACGGACGACGACGAGGATGACGTTGCGGTGAAGATGACGACGGACGGCGGCGAGGTCCATGGCGAGGCCACACGGCGAAGACACTTCGACGAGGCACGGCGAAGACGACGGCGACCGAGAGGACGACGGCGAGGCTACACGGCGAGGCCACGGCGAGGCACGGCGAGGACACGACGGCGGGGAACGGCGAGGCACGGTGAAGACGACGGCGAGGCCACACGGCGAGGCACGCGCGCGGTGCAAGCCGCACGAGGCGCCGGCGCGGCCGCGTGAGAGGACGACGGCGAGGCACGGCGAGGGCGGAGAGCGGCGCGGGAGAGGACGACGGCGAGGCCACGACGAGGCACGGCGAGGGCGGAGAGCGCTGCGGGAGAGGACGACGGAGAGGCGGACGTCGGCGACGGAGCTCGAGGAGGACGGCGACGCGGCACTGGATCGAGATCGGAGACGGTGAGGGAGGCGGCGGCGCTGGAGTCTGACGTCGATCTGAGGAAGGAGGAGGGCACTGTGCCCTATATACGCGGGGAGGCTTTACTCCCGGGCGGTGACACCACCCGGGACTAAAGAGGTTTCTCCCGCCAGTTTTTTGGGTTTGCAGTATTTTGAGTTTTGTATGAAGTTTTCATTATATAAATATGTTGTAACATTGTTAATTGCATAGTAAATTAAATATTAGGCATAAAATTTCTTAAAAATAACAGTTGTATTTTCTTTTACCTTATTGTATAATTGTATAGGTGAAAATTTTGTAACATAAATTCTTTTCTTTTCTTATAATAACAAATATAAATTAAATAACAATTCATATTTTGTTAATGCAAAAATGTAATGTTAAATTTAAATATCTGAAACAACTGGTTCTCGATACGAAAATAATTTTTGCATTATCTGAACGTTAAATTTTGGGTTGTTCATCTTTTATTATCCAAATGCACGATAGAGAAAACAGTTCTCGTGTGGGGCATCAATTTGGCCTACAATAATTAAAATAATGATCGAAAAAATCTAACACCTCGTGTGGGGCATCAATTTGGGCTCATATTAACGAACCATGACTATACATAATCATTATTAACCATGACTATCCATAATCATTATTAACCATGACTATCCATAACTAAAATAATGTAATAAATCAAGTCATTTCGACACCGACATCAACGAACCATTACTATCCATAATCATTATTAATTACACAAAAATTGTAGTACATAATATTAGTTAAAGCATAACTATATATCAAGCGGGTACACCGGTGATCTTCTTCTTGACGTATGTCCCTTGGTTATGATCATGTCGTAACCATGGAGTCTCCTCAGCATTTAGCAGGATGCTTGGATCTTTGGTCACACTGAAGGGCGGTATTCGGTCATCCCTTTCATAATCTTGACATGTCTGACTTGTCCTCAATTCCCACGATGTTTCTTCTTCCTGAAAGAACTATGTGGCGTTTTGGCTCTTTGGTTGATTTATCGTCATTTTTCCCTCTCTTAGGTTTTGTAGACATGTCTTTCACGTAGAACACCTCATTCACATCAGCAGCAAGGACGAATGGTTCATCTTTGTATCCAATATTATTGATATCCACCGTTGTCATTCCATACTCCTTGTCAACTGTTACTCCGGCTCCGGTCGTCTTGACCCATTGGCATCGAAACAAAGGGACTTTAAAATTAGGTGCGTAGTCTAGTTTCCAAATCTCCTCTATGCGGCCATAATATGTTTGTCTCTTCCCAGTTGGGTCTGTGGCATCTACGCGAACACCACTGTTTTGGTTCGTGCTCCTTTTATCTTGGGCAATGGTATAAAATGTGTTTCCATTTATCTCATACCCTTTGTACGTGAGGATGTGCCATGATGGTTGCCTAGCCAACAAATATAGTTGCTCATTAATATTGTTATCATTCAGACATTTTTTCGCAACCAAGTGCTAAAAGTATTAATGTGCTCACGTGTAATCCAAACTCCATTCTTCCCAGGAAATTGGGATCGTAGGAACTCCTTGTGTACCTCGATATATGGATCCACCACGGATGCGTTTTCAAGAACTGTGTAGTGCGCTTTATTGAAATAATCGTTCCCCGTACCGATATATGTTTTCTTCCCTAGTGTCCCCTTTCCACACAGCCTCCCCTCGTGCCGCGATTCAGGAACACCAATTGGGTCAAGGTCAGGAATAAATTCAATACAGAACTTGTGGCAGAACCTCCCGGTAATGTGGCCCACCTGCACACGTCACCGTCTCCCTGAGCTCAGATGACTGTGCACATGTACCACATCACAGGAAAGATCCGTCGGGTGTCCCTGCGGAGACCCCGAATTATCCACGAGCCACAGGACCATCATCATGAAGGTTGGATTAATCACAACATTACAACAGTTGATACAAAATACCATCGGAGTGCGGAAGCAAGATAGATAAACTTTACAAATTATGAAGATGTTACTTTTACATAAAAATAACTGGTGTTGCGGAAGTAGAGTAGTATTACAGAATCACACTTAGGCGGAGTACCTAAGTTGGAGATGAGGAACAACCAGATCACGTCAAGCCCACTGACATGATCAGGATCAACGCCACCTATTAGAAACCTGCAACAGGGGTCAACAAACCCTGAGTACTGGGGTACTCAACAAGACTTACCCGACAAAGAAAAAGGGGAGGAGACTCAGGAATGAAAGGCTTAGGTAAGGCTTGAACAAGATCGAGAAATTTGCAGAAAAAGCATGTTGCGTTCTTCTGCCAGCAACAAGCACCTCGGGACTCTAACCCAAGAGTACAGGTCCTGTTGCAGAAAAAGCATCTTGTAAAACTTGTTTTTATTTTGGAAAGGTTCAAGTATTCCTCAGTTCTTCATTGTCCATGATTCATTTTACATTTCAAAACATACCTAGTTGAGAACCACTCTCCGTTGACAGTCAGTGACCAAGTCTCCATAACCGAGGAGCAACGTTAATCCGGATAAAGAATACTCAGCTGAGGATCCCTATTCACACTGCATATGTAGCACCCAAGCTTGCATATGCCAACTCGTCTTCCACGATTCCTCCAAGATTGGGCCCGGTCCTACGCCACCCGGAAGTACAGTACACCACTCCAATCCGGGACTCTAACCCACGTGGGTACATGCTACTTCTGCCATCTCTCCACTCCCAGTGCGCGGTTGTCGGTCCAATAATGGATTTCTCGGAGCCAGAGCTTTCCGTAGTATGTGAATAGTTACAAGTCTTGACCAGCAGGCCCCCATACGGATGGTCCCTACATTTTTCCGCCAGCGACAAGCACCTCGGGACTCTAACCCAAGAGTACAGGTCCTGTCGGTTTTTCAACCCTGTCCCGGTCGGTGTCAACTGTTGAGTCCCGGACTACAACATGACGGCACCGTACGCAAGGACACCCTCTTCTCGACAATGACCACATGCTAGCCAGGCAAGCAGTCATCGAACGGGAAGTAAAGCCAAATTCCCATAAAGTTTCTTTCAGTGATCACACTTTTGAAATTGGCATTTTTTGCAAATCTATTATATAGCATCACTAAGCATTTTGCAAATAGTTTTTAAAACAAGGCGGGTGGATCCTTTGGTGGAGGTAAATAATGCAGGAGGCAATAGGTCATCACACAACTCCTATAACCTAATGCAGTAATTTAACTCAAAAGCATTTAAGGAAAACATTTTATAAATGGAAGGGTTAAATGCACCGGGGCTTGCCTTAAAGAGAGCGGGCTCGAGGGCGGACTGCAGGAGTCGGAGCTCGAGGTTACTTCGGGGTAGGTTCGTCGGCGGCTGGCTTGACGTTGATTCCTTCTGCTTCGGTTACTATACGGATGCAATGATGCATGCACATGAGTATGCTAGTATGAACAAAGTGCAGGATAAAACTAGAGTACAGCTTTGCAAAGAATAAGCGGTTGTTAAAGTGGACAAAAGATTACTTATCCCTTTCAAGCAATATTAGCTAACTTTATTAAGCAACTTTTATATGACTTAAGCATAATCATCACAAGGCATCACAAACATCATAGACCAGAGGGGTATGGGTCTATGAACATCAAACAATCCAAAGATCACATCATCAAACACTTATTACCAACACTAATCACTTTTTCTATTTTCCTAAATTAATTAAAAAGGTCATTTTATGAAGTTGCTCCAAAAATTACCAAATTAATCACATAGGTTCATTATGGTGTAGATAGATGGCAAAACAAATTTCATAATTTTTGGAGGTCATTAAGGTGCTCAAATAAAATCAGACATTAATTAGCAAAAGGCACTATTTAACAATTAAAATAAAAGCTCAAAAATCAACTTGTTCCAAAAGACTTCAAAATCTCACCAGGGACTAAACATGGCATAAGAAGCTCACAAAAATTTGTCTCATGATTTTTGGAGTTATAAATAATTTTCTAAAAATCCAAAACCATCCATTTATTAATTAAAAGAGGGATTTTACATTTTTGAATTTTTGCACAAAACTCAAGTTTCATATTTTTATAAAATACTCCCGAGCATAAAGAGTCTACCACAAAAATTTCAGAATTTTTGGATGCACACAGAAAATCATACAAAAAAGAGAAAACAGAACACTATTCACATCTCTCAGAAAAAGAGAAGAGCACTGTGCTCCTTCTAGGCCGGGCTCGGCGAATCGCGGGGCTCGGGCGAATCGCGCGGGGCTCGGTCGAGACGGAAGCGACAGCTTCGTCCGAGGCCTGGCCCGGAGGCTCGGGCGAGACGGAGAAGTAAGCCTCCGTCCGAGGCCTGACTCGGGCGAAGCGGAGAGCATGCGTCGCCGAGGCTTGGGCTCGGGCGAAGCGGAGAGGAATCAGAGGCTGGAGGCTCGGATGCTCACCACGTGTCGGAGGCAGGGCTCGAGGGTGAGGCTCGACTCGTGCTCGAGGGTGAGGCTCGACACGCTCTCGAGGGTGAGGCTCGCCACGGTGAGGCTCGACACGCGCTCGAGGGTGAGGCTCGGCTTGTGCTCGAGGGTGAGGCTCGGCACGTTCTCGAGGGTGAGGCTCGACACGCTCGAGGGAGAAGACGACAGCGGCGGCGCTCCGGCGATCCGGTGGTCCTGCGCAGCATACGCGACCGCAAGGGCCGGGTCAGAGTCGCGCGAAACCGAGGAACACGACACGGGGGTCGGGAGAAGGTATCTGTGACCGGAGGGGAAGTATTTGACGAACCCGAGTTCACCGGGGTACCGTCGGAGATTGGGAAGATGGAGTTACGCCGGGCAAACGGAGGCGGGGAAGGTGAAATTGAAGGGTGGGAAAGCTTCACGAGCTCACGGCGGAGCTTTCGGGCTAGCTGGTGGAGAGGCGGAGTGTCTGGAGTAGTCTGGCCACGGTGGCGGAGGTGGATGCGGAGGTCGAAGCTCCGGCGGCTTATATAGCCGCGGCTATGGGACGGTAGAGAGCACGGGGGTGGGTGGATAAGCTCGGCGAGAGCGTGCGCACTCGATTGCGCTCTGGCGGGAAGGACGGCGTGCAGCCGGGGCTCGGGCGTGCGTTCGCCGGCGACGGCCACGCGGCGGCGACGCGCGGGAAACAGTGGGGGACGGGGCGGAGGTCAACTGTGCGCGTGCGAGTGCGAAAGAGATGTCGCGGGCGCGGGCGACAAGCCAGGGGCGGCGTGCGGCTGCCAGGCGCGCGTGGCGCAGGCGGCGCTGTCGCGCGGCCATGGCTGGGGCCCCCTAGCTGTAGGTGGAAGATGAACAGGCTAGGTCTTAGGGTTTGACTTTTGGCTGAACTCTGTATTTTGCAAATTACTTCCAAAAATTGAACTGTGCGACAAAAACTCAAAATACCAAAGTTGCTCAGAAAAATGAGATCTACAACTTTGTCAATATGAACATTTTCCAAATCCAAATAGTTTTTGAACCACATTTGAAAACAGAAAAGGGGACACTTTTTCAAACTGGATTCAAATCAAAATTACTCTGAATTTCAAACTGAAACTTGAAAGTCTTCCAATATGAAAGTTGTTCCATTTGTCAAAACCTACAACTTTGCTAATATACACTTTTTCTGAAACTCAATAGTTTTGGAATAAATTTTTAAAACTGAAAAGGGGACAAAAACTGGAATTTGAATGAATTTGAAATTACTGCAAATTTTATATAGAAACATGGAAATCTGTAAATACCAAAGTTGTTCCTCTATGACAGATTCACAACTTTGCTTTTTGAACCATCTCAAAATTTTGAATTTTGAAAAAGGTATCAAAAAGGAAATAAATCCAGGATTTGGGATTTTTAGGGTTTTGCAAAAGGAAAATCAAATAAATCTGATTTTTGAACTATGATCAAAGCAACAAACATCAGGGCACTAAATTTGAACAAGAATTACATAGAACTAGGCACAGAGGTGAAATTACCATTTTGCCCCTATAGGAAGAAATGGGCTAATAAGGGTTTTTTTTGCAATAGAGGTACATCACATAAAATGATACACTAAGCAAATGCATACACATGAAATCATGATCAAGATGATTTATGATGCTAATGATGATATGTCAAGTTAATTACATGCTTAAATACCAGAGGTGTTACAGCCTTCCCCCCTAAAAGAAATCTCGTCCCGAGATTTAAGAAGTGTTTTAAAGGCTGGGGTTGAGTAATGGAAAAGGAAATGTGTCATACTTGTTTACTCGCAAGGAGTTCACAAGGCAACCGATACCAGGGTTTAGGGTTAGGATTGCAACCGGGATCAGAACACGGTTGCAAGTAGCAAGGTAGGGGATTTTGAGTGGAGCAAGGAAAAAAATATCAAGAACCAAGAGAGAGCGTATATTAGTTACGGGCTATATTGGATCATAACTGTAGACTCTGATACCTGCGCGCACCCAACGGAAAACTTGTGCAACTCGGCACACAAGATTCTTCGGGTTCCGTCGCGGCATCGTGGTCGCCAATCATGACACCATAATAGAGCATAACTTCTATAACTCTCATCCCATAAAGAGGGAAATTATAACCAAAAGCAGGGATTGGTCATAATTACAAGGAAAGTGGCTTTGAATTCCCTTTCGGGCATCCAGAAATGAAAGCATTTTAACGGTGGACTTAGAAAGAATCATGACGATAAGCCGGTATATTAGCGAGCACCTGACAGTAACTCCCTATGGTGGCCGTCCATAGGTGACTCCAGGTTCCTACACTTTTATCCGGTCCATGGATCACGGTCCTTTCAAAGAACACAATTTCAGTAACTTTCAACCTCCATTCGTCGTTTACACGACATCAGCAAATGGTATGTGCCAATTCAAGGCATGACACACACATATCAAGGAAGAACCAAAGATTTGCCCTGATTCTGACTTTTATGTGGTAGAGTGTATGAAAGGTATCCAAAAGTTCTCAAGGATCAGAACTTATGGAGCAAAGTAGCAAGGGTAACGGAATTTAGGGACGATCAGCCATCGGGGATCATAGCTGTTTTTTTTAGAATTTAGAGAAGAAGCACATTTTAACATTATGTATGATATGATGCATGCTCGTCCTATACGACCTCTCACTGACAGGAGATTTCTGTCTCCACCTGTTAGTTAGATATAGGGCTATACTTTATATACTAGCTTCACTGACTTGGTACCTTCTGTCGGAATCACTAGTATAGTCTTTACGAAGTCTTTCAGCAAAGCAAGAAACTTAGGGAAGGATCATTTTTAATTTGTTACTTCCAAAAACTTTTAGGTTAAGAAATCATTTTGAAGTTTTTCAAAAGTAATGTTGCAACCAGTCTTCCCTTGATGACAATCCTGCTCCGATACCATTCTGTGGCAGAACCTCCCGGTAATGTGGCCCACCTGCACACGTCACCGTCTCCCTGAGCTCAGATGACTGTGCACATGTACCACATCACAGGAAAGATCCGTCGGGTGTCCCTGCGGAGACCCCGAATTATCCACGAGCCACAGGACCATCATCATGAAGGTTGGATTAATCACAACATTACAACAGTTGATACAAAATACCATCGGAGTGCGGAAGCAAGATAGATAAACTTTACAAATTATGAAGATGTTACTTTTACATAAAAATAACTGGTGTTGCGGAAGTAGAGTAGTATTACAGAATCACACTTAGGCGGAGTACCTAAGTTGGAGATGAGGAACAACCAGATCACGTCAAGCCCACTGACATGATCAGGATCAACGCCACCTATTAGAAACCTGCAACAGGGGTCAACAAACCCTGAGTACTGGGGTACTCAACAAGACTTACCCGACAAAGAAAAAGGGGAGGAGACTCAGGAATGAAAGGCTTAGGTAAGGCTTGAACAAGATCGAGAAATTTGCAGAAAAAGCATGTTGCGTTCTTCTGCCAGCAACAAGCACCTCGGGACTCTAACCCAAGAGTACAGGTCCTGTTGCAGAAAAAGCATCTTGTAAAACTTGTTTTTATTTTGGAAAGGTTCAAGTATTCCTCAGTTCTTCATTGTCCATGATTCATTTTACATTTCAAAACATACCTAGTTGAGAACCACTCTCCGTTGACAGTCAGTGACCAAGTCTCCATAACCGAGGAGCAACGTTAATCCGGATAAAGAATACTCAGCTGAGGATCCCTATTCACACTGCATATGTAGCACCCAAGCTTGCATATGCCAACTCGTCTTCCACGATTCCTCCAAGATTGGGCCCGGTCCTACGCCACCCGGAAGTACAGTACACCACTCCAATCCGGGACTCTAACCCACGTGGGTACATGCTACTTCCGCCATCTCTCCACTCCCAGTGCGCGGTTGTCGGTCCAATAATGGATTTCTCGGAGCCAGAGCTTTCCGTAGTATGTGAATAGTTACAAGTCTTGACCAGCAGGCCCCCATACGGATGGTCCCTACATTTTTCCGCCAGCGACAAGCACCTCGGGACTCTAACCCAAGAGTACAGGTCCTGTCGGTTTTTCAACCCTGTCCCGGTCGGTGTCAACTGTTGAGTCCCGGACTACAACATGACAGCACCGTACGCAAGGACACCCTCTTCTCGACAATGACCACATGCTAGCCAGGCAAGCAGTCATCGAACGGGAAGTAAAGCCAAATTCCCATAAAGTTTCTTTCAGTGATCACACTTTTGAAATTGGCATTTTTTGCAAATCTATTATATAGCATCACTAAGCATTTTGCAAATAGTTTTTAAAACAAGGCGGGTGGATCCTTTGGTGGAGGTAAATAATGCAGGAGGCAATAGGTCATCACACAACTCCTATAACTTAATGCAGTAATTTAACTCAAAAGCATTTAAGGAAAACATTTTATAAATGGAAGGGTTAAATGCACCGGGGCTTGCCTTAAAGAGAGCGGGCTCGAGGGCGGACTGCAGGAGTCGGAGCTCGAGGTTACTTCGGGGTAGGTTCGTCGGCGGCTGGCTTGACGTTGATTCCTTCTGCTTCGGTTACTATACGGATGCAATGATGCATGCACATGAGTATGCTAGTATGAACAAAGTGCAGGATAAAACTAGAGTACAGCTTTGCAAAGAATAAGCGGTTGTTAAAGTGGACAAAAGATTACTTATCCCTTTCAAGCAATATTAGCTAACTTTATTAAGCAACTTTTATATGACTTAAGCATAATCATCACAAGGCATCACAAACATCATAGACCAGAGGGGTATGGGTCTATGAACATCAAACAATCCAAAGATCACATCATCAAACACTTATTACCAACACTAATCACTTTTTCTATTTTCCTAAATTAATTAAAAAGGTCATTTTATGAAGTTGCTCCAAAAATTACCAAATTAATCACATAGGTTCATTATGGTGTAGATAGATGGCAAAACAAATTTCATAATTTTTGGAGGTCATTAAGGTGCTCAAATAAAATCAGACATTAATTAGCAAAAGGCACTATTTAACAATTAAAATAAAAGCTCAAAAATCAACTTGTTCCAAAAGACTTCAAAATCTCACCAGGGACTAAACATGGCATAAGAAGCTCACAAAAATTTGTCTCATGATTTTTGGAGTTATAAATAATTTTCTAAAAATCCAAAACCATCCATTTATTAATTAAAAGAGGGATTTTACATTTTTGAATTTTTGCACAAAACTCAAGTTTCATATTTTTATAAAATACTCCCGAGCATAAAGAGTCTACCACAAAAATTTCAGAATTTTTGGATGCACACAGAAAATCATACAAAAAAGAGAAAACAGAACACTATTCACATCTCTCAGAAAAAGAGAAGAGCACTGTGCTCCTTCTAGGCCGGGCTCGGCGAATCGCGGGGCTCGGGCGAATCGCGCGGGGCTCGGTCGAGACGGAAGCGACAGCTTCGTCCGAGGCCTGGCCCGGAGGCTCGGGCGAGACGGAGAAGTAAGCCTCCGTCCGAGGCCTGACTCGGGCGAAGCGGAGAGCATGCGTCGCCGAGGCTTGGGCTCGGGCGAAGCGGAGAGGAATCAGAGGCTGGAGGCTCGGATGCTCACCACGTGTCGGAGGCAGGGCTCGAGGGTGAGGCTCGACTCGTGCTCGAGGGTGAGGCTCGACACGCTCTCGAGGGTGAGGCTCGCCACGGTGAGGCTCGACACGCGCTCGAGGGTGAGGCTCGGCTTGTGCTCGAGGGTGAGGCTCGGCACGTTCTCGAGGGTGAGGCTCGACACGCTCGAGGGAGAAGACGACAGCGGCGGCGCTCCGGCGATCCGGTGGTCCTGCGCAGCATACGCGACCGCAAGGGCCGGGTCAGAGTCGCGCGAAACCGAGGAACACGACACGGGGGTCGGGAGAAGGTATCTGTGACCGGAGGGGAAGTATTTGACGAACCCGAGTTCACCGGGGTACCGTCGGAGATTGGGAAGATGGAGTTACGCCGGGCAAACGGAGGCGGGGAAGGTGAAATTGAAGGGTGGGAAAGCTTCACGAGCTCACGGCGGAGCTTTCGGGCTAGCTGGTGGAGAGGCGGAGTGTCTGGAGTAGTCTGGCCACGGTGGCGGAGGTGGATGCGGAGGTCGAAGCTCCGGCGGCTTATATAGCCGCGGCTATGGGACGGTAGAGAGCACGGGGGTGGGTGGATAAGCTCGGCGAGAGCGTGCGCACTCGATTGCGCTCTGGCGGGAAGGACGGCGTGCAGCCGGGGCTCGGGCGTGCGTTCGCCGGCGACGGCCACGCGGCGGCGACGCGCGGGAAACAGTGGGGGACGGGGCGGAGGTCAACTGTGCGCGTGCGAGTGCGAAAGAGATGTCGCGGGCGCGGGCGACAAGCCAGGGGCGGCGTGCGGCTGCCAGGCGCGCGTGGCGCAGGCGGCGCTGTCGCGCGGCCATGGCTGGGGCCCCCTAGCTGTAGGTGGAAGATGAACAGGCTAGGTCTTAGGGTTTGACTTTTGGCTGAACTCTGTATTTTGCAAATTACTTCCAAAAATTGAACTGTGCGACAAAAACTCAAAATACCAAAGTTGCTCAGAAAAATGAGATCTACAACTTTGTCAATATGAACATTTTCCAAATCCAAATAGTTTTTGAACCACATTTGAAAACAGAAAAGGGGACACTTTTTCAAACTGGATTCAAATCAAAATTACTCTGAATTTCAAACTGAAACTTGAAAGTCTTCCAATATGAAAGTTGTTCCATTTGTCAAAACCTACAACTTTGCTAATATACACTTTTTCTGAAACTCAATAGTTTTGGAATAAATTTTTAAAACTGAAAAGGGGACAAAAACTGGAATTTGAATGAATTTGAAATTACTGCAAATTTTATATAGAAACATGGAAATCTGTAAATACCAAAGTTGTTCCTCTATGACAGATTCACAACTTTGCTTTTTGAACCATCTCAAAATTTTGAATTTTGAAAAAGGTATCAAAAAGGAAATAAATCCAGGATTTGGGATTTTTAGGGTTTTGCAAAAGGAAAATCAAATAAATCTGATTTTTGAACTATGATCAAAGCAACAAACATCAGGGCACTAAATTTGAACAAGAATTACATAGAACTAGGCACAGAGGTGAAATTACCATTTTGCCCCTATAGGAAGAAATGGGCTAATAAGGGTTTTTTTTGCAATAGAGGTACATCACATAAAATGATACACTAAGCAAATGCATACACATGAAATCATGATCAAGATGATTTATGATGCTAATGATGATATGTCAAGTTAATTACATGCTTAAATACCAGAGGTGTTACAGAACTCAATGACCTCCTCTGTCCCATAGCCCTTGGCGATGCTTCCTTCTGGCCGAGCACGTTGGTGAACATATTTTTTCAGTACTCCCATGAACCTCTCAAAGGGGAACATGTTGTGTAGGAACACAGGACCGAGAATATGAATCTCCTTGACCAGGTGAACTAGGAGGTGTGTCATGATATTAAAGAAGGATGGAGGGAACACCAACTCAAAGCTCACAAGACATTGAACCACATCATTCTGTAGAGTAGCTAGTTCTAGTGGATTAATTGCCTTCTGAGAAATTACATTGAGGAATGCACATAGCTTCACAGTGGCCAGACGTACATGTGGAGGTAGAATTCCTCTTAAAGCAACCGGAAGCAATTGCGTCATAAGCACGTGGCAGTCATGCGACTTTAAGTTTAGGAATTTCTTCTCTTGCATATTTATTATTCCCTTTATATTGGAGGAGAATCCAGATGGGACCTTGTCGGTGTTTCTACCCCGGGGATATGACACCAACTAGTAATTATGATCTCGTGCTCTCTTCCTGGATGGTGATGTAAGATGACACAAGGATTTATCCTGGTTCGGGTAAAGAAGGCCCTACGTCCAGCGGGGGGAGGATGTTCTTGTATTACTTGCACCTAAGTGCTTGCACAGGGGCGAATACAAGCTCGAGGAGCGTGGACCGGAGTCCGGACTCGTGTGTGTAAGTGCGTTATTGCTGACCCGTGTGAGTGTGGACCTAGGCTTCTCTGTCCCGTGCGCGAAGGGCCCTTATGTCCTCTTTTATAGAGCAAGAGGAGGCCAGGGTTACACAGGAGTAGGGATGTACAATGTCCAATACGGTGAAGAGTTGAGATTCTGTCTTGTCGGGGTCGCTGTAGCCGGTGTGGGGGTTGCTGTTGAAGCGTCCTTGAAGCGTGGCCTCCATCCCTGGCGCGGACGTGGAGACGTGGCGACGTGGAGGTCATGCCGCGCCCATCCCGGTACGTACGTGACGTGGCATGGTTCCTCCGGGTCTTGGGGGTACCTGTCCTCCAATAGCGTGAAAGCGATCAGGGCTCGAGGGGCGCAGGACTGGCCTCGAGGTGGCACCTACGGGGGGCTCGAGTCCCCGCAGGTATGGGCAAGTCCCGGGAAACCCGATCGTACAGCGGGTATCTGGGCCTCGAGACGTGGCTTGGACGTCCAACAGTGTAGGGTATGGCCCAATAGTGTTGCATTTGCGCCTTTTTGCCCATGCTTGTGGTGAAAACGAGTTTTGACCCCTACTCCGGTTCACTGTGGCGCACGTCGGGCTCCAGAGGATGTGACCGGAGTAGGTGAACGCATTAAATGCGCAGTGTGGGATTGGCATCCAGTGCCTGGCGCCGCTCGAAGGAGGTGTGAAGTGTCTCGAGGGATAGGCTGCCGTGCTAGAGAGGCTCGAGGTCCCCGCGTGGGGTCTCGAGGAGTGGTGTACGACTGTGGAGGGCTCGAGGCCTACGTGCCAGGGCTCGAGGGGTAGGTTGCCGCGAGGCGGTCGGCAGGGTTTTGGCGAGCCCGGGCTCCCCGGCGGTGGGCCAGCGTAACGGGCCTCGAGGGGTTGGTTTTTGGAAGGTTAGTCTAGCTGGGTTTCTTATTAATTGGTGCTCTAGGTTTAACCTATTTGTTTTGCGTTGATTGGGGGTACCCCTTTTGCGGTCCCCCGACAGTAGCCCCCGAGCCCTTGTTTGAGTGCTTGCACTCGAGCAGGGGCTCTCGATTGGGATCTCGAGGGTCAGCTAGCCGGTTCTCGAGGGTTTGGTTGCTTTAATTCCGTGGGTGTTGCGCGAGCGACACCCGCGGGTGTAGCCCCCGAGGCCACGGGGGAGTGGTTAGGGCTCCCTCGTGGGCTTTTTCTTGCGTGTGAGTGTTAGTTGCGTTTTTTAGGTTCGAGAGTGTCGAGCCCCCGAGTTTTCCGACCCTCTTTCGTCGAGGGGTGCCAGGCTGAACTGACCGGCTGGCTCTTCGAGCTGTCCGGCACGCCAGTTGCCCTGGCTTGTCATCCCGCGAGTCCTTTCGATCGGATGCGAAGGGGGATGCCTCGTACTACCACGAGCGGGCGAGTATCGAGGTTCCCGGTGAGCTGGTAACGGGGAAATCCAAGTGAGACCTCGTGCCCCGTTCGATAGGGTCGACTGAAGCCCGGAGGCGATCTCATAAAGCAGGGGCGCTCGGTCTGTAGGAGTGCCGGGACCATTCGATAGGACCCGGTGGCTCGATGCCTCCCTCCGAGGGGATCTCACTGCACGTCATGCGCCCTGCCTTGGATACACGTGAGGGGCCTCGAGGGCTAGGCCCTCGAGCGATGCTGCGAGTGGCGCCCCTTGGTGTCCCTGACTCGGGTGCTCGAAACCGGCTGTCGAACCCTCTTCGAGGGCCAGCCTTCGCTGCTTCGAGGCTTAGGGCCGGGGCCCGTTATTACCTTCTTGAAGAAGCCTCCGTCGCTTGGAATCCTTCTGCCCGTTGGGCGCGCCTTTTTAGGCGGAAACTGTCAGGGAGGGCAACAGACGCGAAGTTGGAGCGGCGGTCGTGGTGGGCCCAAGTAGCGGAGCAAATGGGAAGTTGCCGCGTGTACCTGTCAATCGGCTCGAGACGCGGTTAGGTGGGCGCATTAAATGTGTGCGGTTACCTTTCCTTTGTAGTGGGAGATCCCGCCCATCGGGGTTTTCTTTTATAAATATCGAGCGAGGGGTGAGGGTTCCTTTACTTTGCCTTTGCCTTCAGCCACCGCAGCTTCCACACGCTCTCTCCCCACGGTAGCAATAGGCAACCTTCCCGGCTGTCCGTCCGCCGCCCAAATCCACGTCGTCGCTGCCATGGCTGCCCAAGTGCTGCCGGCCAAAGACTGGAGCTCGACGAAGACGACGCAGCAAGAGCTGGAGACGCTGGTGGAGCGGGGGCTTCTCCGCCCCAACCCGCTGGAGGGTCCCGCGTGGTGGATTCTCCCGTCGGCGGACCACCGGGAGCCGCACCCGCCGGAGGGGTACGTGGTGAGCTTCACGCGCTACCACCGCATGGGGCTTGGCGTCCCGCCGAGCCGCTTCATGCGGGGGCTGGCCCACCACTTCGAGGTGGAGCTGCAGCACTTCTCCCCCAACTCCATCTCGCACGCCGTCATCTACGCCGCGGTGTGCGAGGGGTATCTGAAGATTGAGCCGCACTTGGAGATGTTCGTCCACCTCTTCTGGGGCGAGCTCTTCCACAAGGCCGCGAAGCCGAGCGGGAGGAGGCTCGCGCGCGTGGGCTCCCTCACCATCACCGCGAGGACCGGTCCCTCGTCGGCCAACGTCCCCCGCAACTACCTCCGCTACAAGCTCTCCACCAACCAGGCGGGGTGGGACGACTACTGGTTCTACCTGCGGAACGAGGACGGGCTCCTTCCGCAGTACACCGGCAGGGTCATCACCCAGCGCCCGGAGAAGTGGAACTGGGGCGTCACAGCGGACAGGCAGCGCCACCTGGAGCCGCTGATGGACACAATGCGGGTGCTGGTGGAGGAGAAGAAGCTGACCGTCCAGGCGGTCATCTGGGCGTTTCATCAGCGAAGGGTTCTTCCTCTGGCGGACCGCCCCCTCCTCATGTTCGAGATGGGGCCGAACGCCCCGCTCGAGGCGCTGAACCAGTCGAGGATGGCCGAGGGGGAGTTGTCTCGGAACGAGGCTATCTCCCGGGTGTCGGTCACGGTCCACGGGTCGTTCCGCCCAGAGGAGGCCAACCTGATCGCCATGGCGCCCGATGCGGGGTGCCTCGACCCGGTAAGCTATCCTCGAGTCGGGCTGTCCCGAGCCTCCCCTCCTTTCTCTTTCTCCGAACCTTGCTTACTCTCCTTGTGGTTTTCCTTGTCAAGTTTTCTTTTTTGGCAGGGGGCGTTCACATGTCGCGCGTCGAGGCCCCCCGGTGAGGGAGGACGCCGCGGAAATACAGGTGAGGCGCCTCTCTGCTCAGAAGGATAAGGAGAGTAAGGATGCCAAGAAGAAGAAAGAGAAAGAGAGAAACTTGCGACGGGTGGCTCGGGAGCAGAGGCTAGCGAAGGCTCATCGTAACCGGCAGCCTGGGGAGGAGTCCCCCGAGCTCAGTTCCTCGAGCTCGGTGGAGGAGGACGATGATGATGAGGAGAGTGATGACGAAGGGATGGATGCGCGTCTGAGGCGCGCGGGGATCGTCGACGTCAGGACTGACCGCTCCTCTGTGCAGGAGAATGTCTTGGAGGTCCCCCCGGCGAAGGGATCGCGTGGGACGCAGCCGCGGAAGGCCGCGTCAGGCCCAGCCTCGTCGGAGGCTCAGGGCACGTCGAGCTCCGTATCGGACGTGCTCGCTGACGCGAGGAAGCCTCGAACTAGGAGCGCCATCGCCGCGGCGCAGAAGGAGGCCACGACCGCGTCGACCCAGGCGGGGGGTCTCGAGAGGGGCCAGACCTCGAGAAGCGGCCAACACGTCGGGAAGGACTCCGGGCCCGACCGCCGCGAGTCGTCGAGGGCGACATCGAGCCCGCGGAGGAGCGGGCAGCATGAGAGGGCGTCGAGCCCCCGCCACCATGACCGTCGAGGGGGGAGCCCCCGGTCGTCTCGTGACGGGAGTCGCGAGCGACCCCGGAGCCCGTCGCCGCACCGCCGCCGGGAGAAGGAGGCAGACACGGGGGGCGTGACCGCCAGCTCGAGCGCCGGAGTAGGTCCCGGAGCCCGCGTCGGGAAAGGCGCCAAGATGACCGCTCGAAGGAGACGCGGTCGCCCCCCCGGGACAAGAGACCAAAGGAGAGTTCCCCGCCGGGGTCGGGCCATGGGAGGCACCGGGAGTCTTCCCCCCATCCGAGCCATACGGAGACGGCTCAGGGGCGCGGCTCGAGCCAAGGGGCGGGCTCGAAGCCCCCGAGCGGGTCCGGCGATTCAGGGAAGAGGCCGCGCCGTCGCTTTGGGTAAGTAGCGTTCCTCATCTCCGTTGGTAGTGAGGCCTTACCTCTTTACCTCGAGTGATGTGTGCCATTTCTGGTTTTTCAGGGAAAAGCGCCCCCGGCAGGAGGCGGACCCCGCGGTGTCCAAGCGGGCCAAAACCTCGAGCTCTGCCGGGGCCCAAGCACCTCGAGGTATGGCTCCTTCCTCCGGCGGAGAGGCCGCTTGGCTGGTGAAGGCTCGAGCAGCCATGGCTCGAGGAAGCCAGATGGCTGCTGCGGATCTTGGTGAGGCCGTCGCCGTCGACCACGGGGGTCGAGGCTCTTTCCTGATTCTGATGACTTTGTTCTCCTTTTCAGCAGGGACCGCGGCTCCTGGCGCCGAGCCCGCCGCCACTGCGTCCACCGCAGTACCACCACCACCTCCTCCTCCTTCTCCTCCGGTGGCGCCTACCGAGAGGGCCACTCCTCCCCCCGTCACGACAACCATTTTGGGGGGAGCACCGGAGACAAGCACGACTCCGTCGATGTCCGGGGCTGAAGAGACAGCGGCCCTCGAGGCCCCAATCGACGCGAGCCAGCCCGCGGAGAAGGGGAAGGAGGGAGAGGCGTCGATGGAGAAGGTGCCGACGGTGGAGGAGCTCCTGGACGAGCTGGAGCAGGAGCCATCCCCGGCCGAGGGCTCAACGCTGGAGGAAGCGCTCGAGGCACCGGCCGGGATCGACAAGGCGCCGGAAGACCCGGCGAGGGAGGAGAGCTTGGGGACGAGCCACCCCTCGAGCGATCCGCTACCGCTCGAGTCCCTGCCTCCGCGCGAGGCCGCGCCGTCGCCTCGGGAGGGGACGGAGCAGCAGGAGCAGACGGCGGCGGGGCAGAGGGAGCCGCAGCCTGTGCCGCCGGTTGGTGGGCCGCAGCTGGCGCCGCTCGAGCCGGAGGAGGAGGGCCTGCCCATCGTCGAGATCGATCGACCGGTGTGGCCGTATCCTGACGCGCCGAGCCCGACCGGCGCCGTTATCCTCGCCGAGCGGTCGACTCGGCAGGGGGCCCGCGGGAGGCGCGGTTGATCTTCAGGGAGGTGGCCGAGCTCGTGGCGGAGGCGGAGAGGTCCTTCTCGGAGGAGGCGGAGAAGTCCGCGCAGGTGGCGGCCGCCCTCGCGAAGGCGGAGGGGGAGCTTCAAGAGCTCCGCGCCGAGCTGGGTCAGAATGCGCAGATGGCGAGCCGGCTCAACGCGGCGCAGGCGGAGACCCAAGCGGCTCGTGACGAGGCCGCCCAAGCTAGGAGGGAGGCCACCGCTGCTCTGGCCACGGTGGAGGCGTCGAGGAAGGAGGTCGCCGACGCCCGAAGCGAAGCCGCCACCGCCCGGTCTGCGATAGAGGCGGCGAAGATGGAGGGCGTCGACGCCCAAAGCGAGGCCACCACAGCCCGGTCTGCGGCAGAGGCAGCGAAGAAAGGGGCCGAGGAGGCCAGGAGCGAGGCCGCCACCGCCCAGGCTGCAGCGGAGGCGGCGCGATAGGAGGTGATCCGGAAGGATCTGGCCCTTGCGGAGACGGGCAAGCTGGTCGAGGACCTTAAGGGCGAAAAACTCAACGCGCTGTCCCAGAAGCGTACACTCGAGCAGCGCGTCGAGGTCCTTACCAGCGACTTCGCCGCTCTGGGCGTGCACTGCCAAGGTAATCTTCATGCCTCGTCTGGCTTTGATTTCGAGATTCTTGCCACGCCGCGGACTTACCCCCTTCTGTTTGTTGCACAGATCTCGAGAAGACCTCCGAGGAGCTCCGCGAGACGAATAAGGCTCTCGTGGAGCAACTCCGAGGTGAAACCATGGTGGCGGAACGAGCGCGCGTCACCCTTGACAGGCTCGGCTCCATGTGGGGTGCTGACCCGGTGGCCCCGGCGGAGGGCACGGTGGCTCGGGGCAACGCCTTGGTCGACGCCCTATGCTTCTTCGACGTGGCCGTGCGGGACCGCGCCAGGAGCGCTCTCCACCATGGCGTGAAGCAGGCGCTTGCGGCCGTCCGCTCCGGCTTCCGCTACCCGGTCAACGTCGTTGCCAAGGGCTTCGTCGAGATCGAGGGGAAGGACGAAGAGTGGAACGACCGCCGCATTGACAAGATCCTGGAGAAGGTGGAGAGGCCGGGGGCGGCGCTCGCGAAGCTCTTCGAGGAGGACGTGCTGCCTCCGGATGCGGACAGTGGTGCAGGTGGCCCCCCTCCTCCTGGCCCGGACGTCGAGGCTGAGCCCGCGACAGAAGAGCTTGGGGAGGAGTACCAGACCGATGAAGAGTGAGGCCTGCGTGCCAAATTTGGGCGTCGAGGCCCTTGTAAGAATTCATATCATGACTTATGGCCCGTCGAGGCCAATATGTGTATATGACTTGTTTGTTTAAAGAAGTTGTTTTCTTTTCAAATTTATTTGATCATTTCTTTTTATCGCAAGCTCGAGCTTCAACCGGCTTGGTCTGTGTTCCTTCGATACGCGTCACGAGTTCCTCGAGGGGAGGCGTAGGCAGGGTACCGTAGCCCGGGGGCGTAGGTGGCCATCTACGTCGACGCCCCCCGACTCTTGGAGGCTCGAGGTATTTACGGATTTAGACGTTGCTAGTATGCTCGAGGTGCGAATCGAGACGAGGGTCGAATTTTTTGAAAATAAAACGCGCTTTTTCCGGAGTCTGGGGGGGGTTCCCCCCTGTGAGCACCCGAGGGAGGTTCGACCCTGAGCAAGGCAGGGTCGAGGCTACCTTAAGTTGCTAAGTAATATTGTCGGTGTTTCTACCCCGGGGGTATATCACCAACTAGTAATTATGATCGCGTGCTCTCTTCCTGGATGGTGATGCAAGATGACACAAGGATTTATCCTGGTTCGGGCGAAGAAGGCCCTACGTCCAGCAGGGGGAGGATGCTCTTGTATTACTTGCACATAAGTGCTTGTACAGGGGCGTTACAAGCTCAACAAGCTAGGACTGGAGTCCGGACTCGTCTAGGTATGGTGTTGTATGGGCTTGTGTGCTGACCCGAGTGGAGGTGGATCTAGACTTGTCTATCGGGGAGTTGCGTCACCGGGTGCGTGAAGACCCCTGGTGTCCTCTTTTATAGAGCAAGAGGAGGCCAGGGTTACACAGGGATAATACAGGAGTCGGGATGTATGATGCCCAATACGATAGAGGGTAGGAATTCTGTCTTGTCGGGGTCACTGTAGCCGGCGTGGGGGCTGCTGTTGAAGCGTCCTTGAAGCGTGGCCTCCATCCCTGGCGCGGACTTGGAGACGTGGCGACGTGGAGGTCATGCAGCGCCCATCCCGGCGCGTACATAACGTGGCAGGGTTCCTCCGGATCTTGGGGGTACCTGTCCTCCAATAGCAGGAGAGCCGTCAGGGCTCGAGGGGCGCAGGGCCGGCCTCGAGGTGGCGTTTACGTGGGGCTCGAGCCCCCGCAGGTATGGGCAAGTCCCGGAAAGCCCGGCCGAACAGCGGGAATCCAGGCTTCGAGAGGTGGCTCGAGGGTGCTATAGTGCAAGGTATGGCCGGACAATGCTGTACTTGCGCCTTTTTGCCCATACTTGAGGTGAAAGCGAGATTTGATTGTGGCTCCGTTTTACTGTGGTGCACGTCGGGTTTCAGAGGACGTGGCCGGAGTAGGTGAACGCATTAAATGCGCAGTGTGGGATTGGCATCCGAAGTCTGGCGCTGCTCGAAGGAGATGTGAAATGTCTCGAGGGATAGGCTATCGTGCTTGAGAGGCTCGAGGTCCCCGCACGGGGTCTCGAGGAGCGGTGTACGGCTGTGGTGGGCTCGACGCCTAGGTGCCAGGGCTCGAGGGGTAGGTTGCCGGGAGGCGGTCGGTAAGGCTTTGGCGAGTCTAAGCTTCCTGGCGGAGGGTCGGTGCGGCCGGCCTCGAGGGTTTGGTTTTTAGGGAGCTAGACTAGTTTCTCCTCTTATTAATTGGTGTTCTAGGTTTAACTTGTTTGTTTTGCATCGATTGGGGGTACCCCTTTGGTGTTCCCCTAACAGTAGCCCCCGAGCCCTTGTTTGAGTGCGGGTTAGCTGACTGGTTCTCGAGGGTTTGGCTGTGTTGATTCCGCGGGTGTCGCGTGAGCGACACCCGCGGGTGTAGCCCTCGAGGCCATGGGGGAGTGGTTAGGACTCCCTCATGGGCTTTCTTACGCGTGCGAGTGTGAGTGTTAGTTACGTCTTTTAGGTTCGGGAGTGTCAAGCCCCCGAGTTTTTTACCCTCTTTCATCGAGGGGTGCCAGGCTGAACCGACCGGCCGGCACTTCGAGCCGTCCGGCACGCCGGTTGCCCTGGCTTGTCGTCCCGCGAGTCCTTTCGATCGGATGCGAGGGGGGATGCCTCGTACTACCACGAGCGGGCGAGTATCGAGGTTCTCGGTGAGCTGGTAACGGGGGAATCCAAGTGAGACCTCGTGCCCCGTTCGATGGGGTCGACTGTAGCCCGGAGGCGATCTCATAAAGCATGGGTGCTCAGTCTGCAGGAGTGTCAGGTCCATTCGATAGGACCCGGTGGCTCGATGCCTCCCTCCGAGGGGACCTCACTGCATGTCGTGCTCCCCGCCTTGGATACACGTGAGGGGCCTTGAGGGCTTGGCCCTCGAGCGATGCTGCGAGTGGCGCCCCTTGGTGTCCCTGACTCTGGTGCTCGAAGCCGGCTGTCGAACCCTCTTCGAGGGCCAGCATTCGCTGCTTCGAGACTTAGGGCCGGGGCCCGTTTTTACCTTCCTGAAGAAGCCTCCGTCGCTTGGAAACCTTCTGCCCGTTAGGCGCGCCTTTTTAGGCGAGGTAGTGGAGATCGTGGCGCTAGGGCGACTGACAAGAAGTCAGAGCGGCGTCCGTGGTGGGCCCAGAGGAGTGGAACGAGTGCGGAGTTGCCGCGTGTACCTGTCGACCAGCTCGAGATGCGGTTAGGTGAGCACATTAAATGCGTGCGGTTACTTTTTCCGCCATCGTGGGAAACCCCGCCCGTTGGGGTTTCCTCTTATAAATATCGAAAGAGAGGAGAGGAACCCTTTACTTTGCCTTTGCCTTCACCGCCGCCGTAGCCTCCGCATGCCTTCTTCCCGAGCCTGCAATTGGGAATCTTCCCGGCCGCCTGTCCGCTGCTCGAATCCGCGCCGTCGCCGCCATGGCCGCTCAGACTCCAGCGCTACCGGCCGAAGACTGGAACCCGTCAAAGATGACGCAACGCGAGCTGGATTCGCTGGTGGCCCAGGGGCTCCTCCGTCCCAACCCGTAGGAGGGACCCGCGTGGTGGGTTCTTCCGTCGGAGGATCACTGGGAGCCGCACCCGCCGGAGGGGTATGTGGTGAGCTTCACGCGCTACCACCGCATGGGGCTTGGCGTTCCGCCGAGCCGCTTCATGCGGGGGCTAGCTCACCACTTCGAGGTGGAGCTGCAACACTTCTCCCCCAACTCAATCTCGCACGCCGCCATCTTCGCCGTGGTGTGCGAGGGATATTTGAAGATCGAGCCGCACTGGGAGATGTTCGTCCACCTCTTCCGGGGCGAGCTCTTCCTCAAGGCCTTGAAACTTAGCGGGAGGAGGCTCGTGCGTGTGGGCTCTCTCACCGTCATCGCGAGGACTGGGACCTCGTCGGCCAACGTCCCCCGCGAATACCTCCGCTACAAGCTTTCCACCAACCAGGCGGGGTGGGACGACCATTGGTTCTACCTGCGGAACGAGGGCGGGCTCCTTCCGTAGTACACCGGTGGGGTCATCACCCAGCGCCTGGAGAAGTGGACCTGGGGTGTCGCAGCGGACCGGCAGGGCCACTTGATGCCGTTGATGAAGACGATGCGGTCGTTGGTGGAGGACAAGGGTTTGACCGTCCAGGCGGTTATTTGGGCGTTCCATCAGCGGAGGGTCCTTCCTCTGGCGGACCGCCCCCTCCTCATGCATGAGATGGGACCAAAGGCCCCGCTCGAGGCGCTGAACGAGTCGAGGATGGCCGAGGAAAGGCTGCCTCAGAGCGAGGGCGTCTCCCGGGTGTCGATCACAGTCCATGGGTCGTTTGACCCCGAGGACACCAACCTAATCCCCATGGCGCCTGACGAGGGGTGTCTTGACCTGGTAAGCCACCCTCGAGTCAGGTTGTCTCGAGCCTCCCCTCCTTTCTCTTTTTCCGAATCTTGTTTTACTCTTCTTATGGTTTTTCTTATCAAGTTTGTTTTCTTGAAGGGGGTGTTCACATGTCGCGCGTCGAGGCCCCCGGTGAGGGAGGACGCCGCGGAAAGACAGGTGAGGCGCCTCTCTGCTCAGAAAGATAAGAAAAGTAAGGATGCAAAGAAGAAGAAAGAAAAAGAGAGGAACTTGCGCCGGTCGGCCCGGGAACAGAAGCTCGCGAAGGCTCGTCGTAACCGGCAGCCTGGAGAGGAGTCCCCCAAGCTCAGTTCCTCGAGCTCGGAGGAGGAGGACGATGATGAGGAGGAGAGTGATGACAAAGGGATGGATGCGCGTTTGAGGCGCGCGGGGGTCGTCGATGTTAGAGCTAATCGCTCCTCTGTGCAGGAGAATGTTTTGGAGGTCCCCCCGGCGAAGGGATCGTGCGGGGCGCAGCTGCGGAAGGCTCCGTCAGGCCCAGCCTCATCGGAGGCTCAGGGCACGTCGAGCTCCATACCGGACGTGCCCGCTGACGCGAGGAAACCTCGAACCAGGAGCGCCATCGCTGCGGCGCAGAAGGAGGCCGCGACCGCGTCGACCCAGGTGGGGGTCTCGAGAAGGGCCGACCGACGAGGAGCAGTCAACACGTCGAGAAGGACTCCGGGCCCGACCATCGCAAGGCGTCGAGGGTGACATTGAGCCCGCGCCACCATGACCGTCGAGGGGGGAGCCCCCGGTCGTCCCGTGACGAGAGTTGCGAGCGACCCCGGAGCCCGTCGCCGCATCGCCGCCTGGAGAAGGAGGCAGGCGCGGGGGGGCGCGGCCGTCAGCACGAGCGCCGGAGCAGGTCTCGGAGCCCGCGGCGGGAAAGGCGTCAAGATGACCGCTCGAAGGAGACGCGGTCGCCACCTCGGGACGGGAGACAAAAGGAGAGCTCTCCGCCGGGGTCGAGCCACGGGATGCATCGGGAGCCTTCTCCCCGTCCAAGCCACGTGGAGACGGCTCAGGGGCGTGGCTCGAGCCATGGGGCGGGCTCGAAGCCCTTGAGCGGGTCCGGCGATTCGGGGAAGAAGCCCCGCCCTCGCTTTGGGTGAGTAGGTCTCCTTAATTTCATTGGTAGGGAGACTTTACCTTTTTACCTTTGGTGATATGTGCTGTTTTCTGGCTTTTCAGGGAAAAGCGCCCCCGGCAGGAGATGGTCCCCGCGGCGTCCAAGCGGGCCAAGACCTCGAGTTCTGTCGAGGTCCAAGCACCTCGAGGTATGGCTCCTTCTTCCGCTAGGGAGGCCGCTTGGCTGGCGAAGGCTCGAGCAGCCATGGCTCGGGGAAGCCAGATGGCCGCCGCGGATCTTGGTGAGGCCGACGCCGTCGACCACGGGGGTCGAAGCTTTTTCCTGTTTCTGATGACGTTGTTCTCCTTTTTCAGCAGGGACCACGGCTCCTGGCGCCGAGCCTGCCGCCACCGCGTCCGTCGCGGCACCGCATCCTCCTCTTCCTCCTCCTCCTTAGGTGGCGCCTATCGAGAGGGCCACTCCTCCCCCCGTCGCGACGACCATCTCGGGGGGAGCTCCCGAGACAAGCATGGCTCCGTTGGCGTCTGGGGCTGAAGGGTCGGCGGCCCTCGAGTCCCCGGTCGACGCGAGCCGGCCCGCGGAGAAGGGGAAGGAGGGAGAGGCGTCAGTGGAGAAGGTGCCGACGGTGGAGGAGCTTCTGGACGAGCTGGAGCAGGTGCCGCCCCCGGTCGAGGGCTCAACGCTGGAGGAAGCGCTCGAGGCACCGGCCGGGGTCGACAAGACGCCGGAAGACCCGGCGAGGGAGGAGAGCTTGGGGACGAGCCACCCCTCGAGCGATCCGCTACCGCTCGAGTCCTCGCCTCCACGCGAGGCCGCGTCGTCGCCTCGGGAGGGGACGGAGCAGCGGGAGAAGACGACGGAGGGGCGGAGGGAGCCGCAGCCTGTGCCGCCGGTTGGTGGGCCGCAGCTGGCGCCGCTCGAGCCGGAGGAGGAGGGCCTGTGTGACACCCCAATTTTAAGAACAAAATTGGAGCACAATATATGTATGCCAGGATCAATTTTCATACATATATCCACATCATAGTAAATATCAAAACAATGCTTTATTAATAATAACGAACTTTATTACATAAATGACCCTCGGGTCTGAAATAAAAAGGTACAGACTCTCATGATAACAGACTCTAATGAAGACTCTGAAGTAGTCGCGGAAGTCTGGACTCCATCTCCACAGGAAGGTCGACCGGGGGTAGCGCCATCCTAGTACAGGTCGTCAGGGTCGAAGCCACCGTCCTCTGGATACTCCGGCTCCTCGTGAACGTAGCCACCAGCGTCTCCGTAATCGCCAGCGTCTGGGTGGGGTAGCAGGGGGACAAAGAGGAAGGGTGAGTACATCGAAACGTACTCCGCAAGTGTAGGAAATATATGCTTATGAGGCTTAAAACAAAGGTAGGCTGACTTTGTTTGACTCAAGCGCCTAAAGCGACACATCCTATTATTCCTATTAATCCTATGCACCTATTTACTAGGTTATAGACACAGAAACAGTAGAAAAGTAACAACACTCGGAGTCACACCGAGTAACCAACACTTGGAGTCACACCAAGCAACCGCACTTGGAGTCGCACCAAGTACCCACACCTGAAGTCCATCAGGCAACCGCACCTGAAGTCCATCAGATGACCCGAAACAGCAACCAGTAACCAACTAATCTCGAAGAAGTCCAAGCCGCTCGTGACCGTGAGCACGGCTGATATATCAGTTTTACACTCTGCAGAGGTTGCACATCGTTACCCATGAGTCGTGCAGGTCCCGTCACGCTAAACACTGCCAAGGTGCATAGCAGGTTGCACTGCAAGGCCTTTACAAAGTCCCTCCAAGTCTGTGTTACACGTACTCTAAGGTTTCTCCCCTGTCCATAAGTCAACGACCCCAAGGGACCCCTCTTGAGCCACTAAACAAACCCCGTGTAGCATAACTTAGAGGAAAACTAATTAATTAGCCAGGTCCAGCCCATCCAGATCTCATGGCTGTGCTGTTAAGCCGGGTTACAGGCTTCGAGAACCGGGTCCTAGGGATCCAGGCAGGATATGTCTAGCACGAGCCCCGAACCAAAACCAAAAGCAGCTGCCGAGTCCCACGGCACAAAACCACCAATACAGTTCCATCCTGCCGGATTTATCTAAACCATGTTTCTACAAAAGTTACCATGCCCACATCGTTTCATAGTTCATTAATCAGGATTAATTATATTTGACCATCATTCCATCCCAACATGACTGCAGGGCTAAGCATGACTTCTACCCGAACAACCCAAAACAGGCGACAAGGATAATAGATCAAAATCTAGTAAACCATAACATGGGATTCAAATTAATGACAAGCATGCATCTACAAGATCTAACTACTCTAGTACCAAAAGTAAAAGGAAGTAGGTGCAAGATGTTCAAGGACACTTGCCTTCGGGCTGGGTCGAATCTGCAGGGTCACAGGAAGGATCGGGAGCGTCCTCGTACTCCACACTCTCTGGCCCAAACAACATACATGGCACATACAAAGCAAAATAAGAAACAGTACAGCAAACAGTATGAAAACAGTAAACAAATAGTTCTACTGCGTAGAGAACGAAATTATGAATCTAACGCAAGTTGAATGGGTCAAATCGGAGTTAAAACGCAAAAGTTATAAGCATTTGAAGTTGGATGGCAAAACTGTAAATAGATCAAAGTCATTTTCGGTTTTAAAATAAAAGAAAACAGGTTTTAAATGGCATCAGGACCGGGGGTCATTTTGATGGAAACGGAAGGGCTAGAACGCGAGTTTAATTAGACTCAGTGAATAGGAAGGATGGACTGCGGGTTTATTTAGCCTATCTGGAGGGGCTCAAGTGCAAAAGTCGCGAGGCTGGTCGGCTGGCGCGTGCGGGGTGTCTGCGTGGCGCCACGCGTCGAGGCTAGCGGCTCTTCTCCGTCTCGCCCGAGGCCAGCGGCTCTTCTCCGTCTCGCCCGAGGCCAGCGGCTCTTCTCCGTCTCGCCCGAGGCCAGCGGGCTCTTCTCCGTCTCGCCCGAGGCCAGCGCTGGGTTAGCCTCGGCCTTCCTCCTTCCGACTCGCCCGAGGCTAGCGCTGGGTTAGCCTCGGCCTTCCTTTTCCGATTCGCCCGAGGCTAGGATTAGATCGGGGGCGGTCGGCTGGCGTGTGCGCCATGTGTCACCCGTGGATTGGAGCGGTGCGCCACGCGGCCGGTGAACCAGCTGACGCGGCTTGTGTGGACTGGGTCCATGGTGCTATGCACCTGGTGCATACCGGTTCGAGTTAGGATCTAATCTGGGCCATTCAGAGGAGATCGGACGGCACCGGATAGAGGAATGGGGTGCTGGCGGCGCCGGTGAGACTAGACGCGGCGGCGCAGGGGCTCTACGCGGCGGCGCCATGAAAGGACTCGCCGGAGTTCTCGGGGAGGGGCCTAGGGACCAGTAGAGACCTAGGGGAGAGGCGGGATCGGACGAGGGCCTTACAGCGGATCCGATGGAGGGTTTTCCGACGACGGGGAGGGCTCGGCAGGGTGGTTTCGACGGTGGGGCGACGTCCGCGGCTCGGAGCTCCGGCGTGGTCGAGGCGGAGAGGTTCCGGGGCCCGGCGTTCACCGCTGAAGGCTCCCACGGATGCGGCGCGGCTTGGCGAAGTCGACGATGGCCGGAGGAGAGGCGGTGAGGGTTTCTTGGGGAGGGACTGGAGCTATTGCCGAGCTTGGCAATGGCACGGTCCGGCGGTGGTGTCTCGGGGAAAAGGAAGGGAAAAACTAGGGGTGCGAGCGGTGCTACTTGTAGGCGAGAGGAGGAGGTATGACGGCTTTATCAGATGGGATCGACAAGCTGATAGTGCGGTAGGATGAGGCCGAGCGCGAGCGCGATACGGAGGAGCCCGATGCGGATACATCGCGCGAGAGGTTGGGGAAGACGCACTGACGAGTGGGTCCCGCCTGGCAGTGAGGCCGCACGCGCTGAGGGGAGGCGGGCGCGGCGCCGTGGACCGTGCGGGGGTGGAGGGAGTTGGAGTGGGCCGGAAGCTGGGGTGAGCAGGCCGGGCGCGTGCGCCGGGCCGCCGGGGTGGAGAGGCCACGACCGATCGAGAGAGGAGGGAGTGGCGCGGCCCGGGGTGAGGGGAGAGGGGGTGCCGGGCCGGAGGGGTGAGTGCGGGCGGGCCGGCTCGGTTTGGTTGGGCCGGATGGGTGGGTTGAGGGAGAGGGAGCCCTTAAGCCTTTTCATTTTATAACTTTTACCAAATCCTTTTCAAAATTCAAAATCAAAACCATTTGAAATCAAAACAGTTCACAAAGTTTCAAAAACATTTTCCCTAGGTTTTGAAAATAAAACTTTGGATTTGATTTTTATAAAGTTTTTCATAAATATTTTATTGTTTCCTAAATAGAATAAATTCGATTCGCCCTATACGGGTTTAATAAATTTATTTTTTCACCCAATAAAAATATGCAATGGCATGAATGCAACATGAGAATGATAAATAAATTTTATTTTCCTCCTCTAATAAACTAGCCAACCTATTTAGTTTCTAAATTCTTTAATTAAATTGGGGAAAAATTAAATCAGGGTGTTACAAACCTACCCCCCTTAGAAGAATCTCGTCCTCGAGATTAGGAAGAGTCGGCGAAGAGATGAGGAAAATCTGCCCGAAGATCATCTTCTTTCTCCCATGTGGCTTCTTCTTCGGAGTAATGCTTCCATTGCACCTTGCAGATTTTAATCCTCTTGTTGCGAGTGCCCCGTTCCATCGTGTCCAGGATCTTGATCGGCTCAGAGAATGTGAGATCATCTCTCAGATCAAGCTCCTCAAGTGGCAACTGCTCCTCTGGAACTCGGAGGCATCTCTTCAGCTGGGATACATGGAACACATTATGGATACCTGCCAGCCGTGCAGGCAACTCCAGCTGATAAGCAACTGCACCTTTCTTGTCAATCACCTTGAAAGGGCCAATGAATCTCGGAGATAGCTTCCCTTTGACATTAAACCGCCGAAGACCCCTGAAGGGTGACACCTTCAGATAGACATAGTCCCCAATCTGGAACTCCAGCTCACGTCGTCTGACATCTGCATAACTCTTCTGTCTAGACTGAGCTGTCTTCAGGTTGCTTCTGATCTGCCTGACCTGTTCCTCAGCTTCCTCTATAGACTCGGGGCCAAAGACTTTCCTTTCTCCAACCTGATTCCAGAACAGAGGAGTTCTGCACTTCCTGCCATACAGTGCCTCGAAAGGTGACATCTTCAGACTGGCCTGATAGCTGTTGTTATATGAGAACTCTGCATATGGCAGACTCACATCCCAACTCTGGCTGTTCTGAAGCGCACTGGCTCTCAACATATCCTCCAGAATCTGATTCACCCTTTCCGTCTGACCATCGGTCTGAGGGTGATAAGCTGAACTGAAACTGAGGCGGGTGTCCATAGACTCATGCAACCGCTTCCAGAATCTGGAGGTGAACTGTGTACCCCTGTCAGATACTATGATCTTAGGTACCCCATGCAAGCAAACAATGCGGGGCATGTACAACTCTGCAAGTCTATCTCCCTTATATGTTTCCTTGACAGGAATGAAGTGAGCCACCTTGGTCAAACGATCAACTATGACCCAGATAGAATCATAGCCCGACTGGGTCCTGGGCAAACCAGTGATGAAATCCATGCTGATCTGCTCCCATTTCCACTCTGGAATCTGCAGAGGCTGTAGCAAACCAGCTGGTCTCTGATGTTGGGCCTTAACCCTCTGACATGTGTCACACAAGGCCACATACTCTGCTACTTCCCTCTTCATCCCATACCACCAGTAATACTGCTTCAGATCCTGGTACATCTTGGTACTGCCTGGGTGAAGAGAGTAGGCTGAATCATGAGCTTCTCTCAAGATCAACTCCTTGATAGCCTTCACATCTGGAACACAGATTCTGCCTCTGAACCATAAGACACCCTGATCATCCTCTGTGAACCCTGGGGCTTTGTCCTCCTTGATCGACTGTCTGATCTCCAGAAGATACTCATCAGTGAGCTGCCCTACTCGGATATCATGCTCCAAGGTCGAATCAACCTCCATGGCTACTGCATCAGTGTGGCCGAGAATACCCAAGTTGAGCTTCACAAACTCTTCATGCAACTCGGGCTGCTGCTCCTTGATCTTAAGCACATTGCAGTAGACCTTTCTGCTCAAGGCATCTGCAACAACATTCGCCTTGCCCGGATGATAGTTGATACTCAGATCATAATCTTTGATCAACTCTAGCCATCTCCGTTGGCGGAGATTTAGATCTGGCTGGGTGAAGATGTACTTCAAGCTCTTATGATCGGTGTATATCTCCGTCTTCTTGCCCATCAGATAGTGCCTCCAGATCTTCAGAGCATGAACAACTGCTGCCAACTCCAGATCATGTGTAGGATAGTTCAGCTCATGCTTCCTGAGCTGTCTCGAGGCATAAGCAATCACACGACCTTCCTGCATAAGCACACATCCCAGACCCTATCGCGAAGCATCACAATACACAGTGAAGTTCTTCTGGACATCTGGCATGACAAGAATAGGAGCAGAGGTCAATCTCGCTTTCAGCTCCTCGAAAACCAGTCTGACATTCAGGGGACCATACAAACTTGGCACCCTTCTCAGTCAATCTCGTCATCGGCTTCACGATCTTGGAGAATCCCTCAATGAATCTGCGATAATATCCTGCCATACCGAGGAAACTCCGAATCTCAGTAACGCTCTCAGGTACCTTCCAGTCCAATATATCTTGGACCTTGCCTGGATCCACTGATACACCACCCTCTGAGATGATATGCCCCAAATATGCAACCTTCTTCAACCAGAACTCGCATTTGCTCAGCTTTGCATACAACCGATGCTCTCTGAGCTTCTGTAACACTAATCTCAGATGCTTCTCATGTTCTTCTTCAGTCTTAGAGAATATCAGGATATCATCAAGGAACACCACGACGAACAGATCTAGAAACTCCATAAAGACCTTGTTCATCAGATACATGAAGAAAGCTGGGGCATTAGTCAAGCCGAAGGACATCACTGTGTACTCATATAGCCCATATCGAGTCACGAATGCCGTCTTCGGGATATCAGCTTCACGAATCTTCAGCTGGTTATAACCTGTTTGCAGGTCAATCTTCGAGAACACATGAGCACCCTTCAACTGATCAAACAGATCATCAATGCGAGGAATCGGGTACTTGTTCTTGATGGTAGCTTCATTCAATGCGCGGTAATCAACGCACATCCGCAGACCTCCATCCTTCTTCGGAACAAAGATCACAGGGGCTCCCCATGGGGATGTACTAGGACGAATATGCCCCTTCTCTAACTGCTCTTGGATCTGCGTCTTCAGCTCAGCTAGCTTTTCGGCATCCATTCTATATGGTCGCCTGTATATAGGTGCAGTGCCAGGAACTAAATCAATAGAGAACTCAATCTCACGATCAGGTGGCATACTTGGCACCTTCTGGAAGACATCTGGGAACTCCTTGACCACTCGAATATCAGGTACCACGACAGCCTCATATGCTCTGGCTTCTTCCTCCATCTTCGTCGGTGCCTGATACACAATCTCCGTGCCATCTGGATGCTTCACTGTGATGAGCCTCTGAGCACAATCAATAACTCCCTGGTACTTGCGTAGCCAATCCATTCCCAGAATGACATCAATGCCTTGGGAATCCAGAACAATAAGAGAGGTGGGAAAGACTACCCCCCTTATGGTTAAGCTCACATTCGGGCACACATGCCTCGATATCAGTTCTCCTCCAGGAGAATTCACTAGCAGATGCTTTTTCATCAACACTCTATTCATATTATATTTAGATGCGCAGGGTGCTGATATGAAAGAATGAGATGCTCCAGAATCAAACAAGACTGTAACTGGGTGAGAGTCAACAAGGAACGTACCAAACACCACATCTGGTGCCGTCTGGGCAGACTCTGTCGTCACGTGGTTCACACGACCACGAGTGTAGCTCTGGGACTGGCCTGCGGGACGAGACTGCGGTGGAGCTGGCTGCCTCAACGGACACTTGTTGGCGAAGTGTCCCATCTGGTTGCACTTGTAGCACGGGCCAACCTGACCTGCCCCCTGTGCTGAACGGGGCTGCTGCGGAGCTGGAAGACCCTGGCGAGGTGCCTGAGCCTGGCGTGGCTGCTGCTGCTGCTGCTGCTGGGGTGGAGCCTGATACTGTGGAGCTGGATGCCTGTACTGGGGAGCTGGCTGCCGGGACTGGGGCGGGCGGTACTGCTGCTGCTGGGGAATCTGCCTAGAAGCTGAGGCAGGTGGAGCGTAGCGGGGACGAGTAGAGCTGCCGGAGGACTGTCCCTGGAACGTCATCTTCCTCTTGCGATCGGCATCGAGGTCCTTCCGTTCCTTCTCCACTGCGAAGGCACGGTCAACCAGCTTCTGAAATGAGGAATACTCATTTGAAGCTAGGGCATAGCGGAGTCCTGGGTTAAGCCCATGCCTGAAGCAGATAACAATATCATTATGGATCAGGTAGCAAAAGGAATGAACAAGGGTATATGAAGAATATATTTAATATGAAAGAATGTCAGAGATCTTGCCTGAAGCACTCCTGCTTCTTATCATCTGTGTCCACGTCATCTGGGGCGTAACGGGACAGCTGGCTGAACCGCGTGAGATACTCACGCACTGTCATCGCGCCCTGCCTGAGATCCTGGAACTCGCGGCGCTTCACCCTGATCTCGCCGAAAGGGACGTACTGGTCGCGGAATGCCCTGCGGAACTCCTCCCAAGTGATCGAGTCGGCGTCCGCATGAGCTGCGGTGTACGCAGTCCACCAGTTCTTCGCCGGGCCCTGAAGCTGGTGCGAGGCGTAGAGGGCCTTATCAAGGTCCCCGACATGGGCAAGCTGCAACTTGCCTGTAATCGTCTCGAGCCAATCATCTGCATCCATTGGCTCTATGGCGTGGTGGAACACTGGAGGGCGCGTCGTCATGAAGCTCCTGAGAGTGTCATCCGGTCGGGGTGGCTGTGCGACTCCTGCACCCTGAGCACCCTGAGCAGCCTGCGCCATCTGCTGCATGTGCTGCATGATCTGGGCCATGTTCTGCATCATCTCATTCTGCACCTGGGCCATCTGGAGTGGGTCGTACGGAGGCGGAGGTGGAGGTGGATGAGGATGGGGCGGCTGGTTGCCACCTGCCCCGCTCCCGCCAGCGTGACCAGCGTTACCCGCGCTGCTCCTGGTGTCAACCATCTGTTACAATTTCCAGGAGTAAGAGTGAGATATGATAGATAGATATATAACAACCCTGGTTTGGTTAATTAATTCGTTTAGTAAAACATTTTAACAAATGATGTCGCTGCAACCTGACGGTCGCAACACACCAACAATCATTACAAAGAACCAAATCAAACATGTGCACAAGTACATGTCAATCAACGTGCTACGAATTCAAACAATTATGGTGGGCATCCTAATATTGGAGGACCTACTTTGAAACAAAGTTTGAATTTTCAGCAGAGAAAGGGTCTACAGAAGCGAGAAAAGAGATGGGGCTTTTTAAAATAGTTTTGTAAACTCGACGACTGACTAGGGTAGCGTCCTACGGTCAACACGGCTCTGATACCACTCTGTGACACCCCAATTTTAAGAACAAAATTGGAGCACAATATATGTATGCCAGGATCAATTTTCATACATATATCCACATCATAGTAAATATCAAAACAATGCTTTATTAATAATAACGAACTTTATTACATAAATGACCCTCGGGTCTGAAATAAAAAGGTACAGACTCTCATGATAACAGACTCTAATGAAGACTCTGAAGTAGTCGCGGAAGTCTGGACTCCATCTCCACAGGAAGGTCGACCGGGGGTAGCGCCATCCTAGTACAGGTCGTCAGGGTCGAAGCCACCGTCCTCTGGATACTCCGGCTCCTCGTGAACGTAGCCACCAGCGTCTCCGTAATCGCCAGCGTCTGGGTGGGGTAGCAGGGGGACAAAGAGGAAGGGTGAGTACATCGAAACGTACTCCGCAAGTGTAGGAAATATATGCTTATGAGGCTTAAAACAAAGGTAGGCTGACTTTGTTTGACTCAAGCGCCTAAAGCGACACATCCTATTATTCCTATTAATCCTATGCACCTATTTACTAGGTTATAGACACAGAAACAGTAGAAAAGTAACAACACTCGGAGTCACACCGAGTAACCAACACTTGGAGTCACACCAAGCAACCGCACTTGGAGTCGCACCAAGTACCCACACCTGAAGTCCATCAGGCAACCGCACCTGAAGTCCATCAGATGACCCGAAACAGCAACCAGTAACCAACTAATCTCGAAGAAGTCCAAGCCGCTCGTGACCGTGAGCACGGCTGATATATCAGTTTTACACTCTGCAGAGGTTGCACATCGTTACCCATGAGTCGTGCAGGTCCCGTCACGCTAAACACTGCCAAGGTGCATAGCAGGTTGCACTGCAAGGCCTTTACAAAGTCCCTCCAAGTCTGTGTTACACGTACTCTAAGGTTTCTCCCCTGTCCATAAGTCAACGACCCCAAGGGACCCCTCTTGAGCCACTAAACAAACCCCGTGTAGCATAACTTAGAGGAAAACTAATTAATTAGCCAGGTCCAGCCCATCCAGATCTCATGGCTGTGCTGTTAAGCCGGGTTACAGGCTTCGAGAACCGGGTCCTAGGGATCCAGGCAGGATATGTCTAGCACGAGCCCCGAACCAAAACCAAAAGCAGCTGCCGAGTCCCACGGCACAAAACCACCAATACGGTTCCATCCTGCCGGATTTATCTAAACCATGTTTCTACAAAAGTTACCATGCCCACATCATTTCATAGTTCATTAATCAGGATTAATTATATTTGACCATCATTCCATCCCAACATGACTGCAGGGCTAAGCATGACTTCTACCCGAACAACCCAAAACAGGCGACAAGGATAATAGATCAAAATCTAGTAAACCATAACATGGGATTCAAATTAATGACAAGCATGCATCTACAAGATCTAACTACTCTAGTACCAAAAGTAAAAGGAAGTAGGTGCAAGATGTTCAAGGACACTTGCCTTCGGGCTGGGTCGAATCTGCAGGGTCACAGGAAGGATCGGGAGCGTCCTCGTACTCCACACTCTCTGGCCCAAACAACATACATGGCACATACAAAGCAAAATAAGAAACAGTACAGCAAACAGTATGAAAACAGTAAACAAATAGTTCTACTGCGTAGAGAACGAAATTATGAATCTAACGCAAGTTGAATGGGTCAAATCGGAGTTAAAACGCAAAAGTTATAAGCATTTGAAGTTGGATGGCAAAACTGTAAATAGATCAAAGTCATTTTCGGTTTTAAAATAAAAGAAAACAGGTTTTAAATGGCATCAGGACCGGGGGTCATTTTGATGGAAACGGAAGGGCTAGAACGCGAGTTTAATTAGACTCAGTGAATAGGAAGGATGGACTGCGGGTTTATTTAGCCTATCTGGAGGGGCTCAAGTGCAAAAGTCGCGAGGCTGGTCGGCTGGCGCGTGCGGGGTGTCTGCGTGGCGCCACGCGTCGAGGCTAGCGGCTCTTCTCCGTCTCGCCCGAGGCCAGCGGCTCTTCTCCGTCTCGCCCGAGGCCAGCGGCTCTTCTCCGTCTCGCCCGAGGCCAGCGGGCTCTTCTCCGTCTCGCCCGAGGCCAGCGCTGGGTTAGCCTCGGCCTTCCTCCTTCCGACTCGCCCGAGGCTAGCGCTGGGTTAGCCTCGGCCTTCCTTTTCCGATTCGCCCGAGGCTAGGATTAGATCGGGGGCGGTCGGCTGGCGTGTGCGCCATGTGTCACCCGTGGATTGGAGCGGTGCGCCACGCGGCCGGTGAACCAGCTGACGCGGCTTGTGTGGACTGGGTCCATGGTGCTATGCACCTGGTGCATACCGGTTCGAGTTAGGATCTAATCTGGGCCATTCAGAGGAGATCGGACGGCACCGGATAGAGGAATGGGGTGCTGGCGGCGCCGGTGAGACTAGACGCGGCGGCGCAGGGGCTCTACGCGGCGGCGCCATGAAAGGACTCGCCGGAGTTCTCGGGGAGGGGCCTAGGGACCAGTAGAGACCTAGGGGAGAGGCGAGATCGGACGAGGGCCTTACAGCGGATCCGATGGAGGGTTTTCCGACGACGGGGAGGGCTCGGCAGGGTGGTTTCGACGGTGGGGCGACGTCCGCGGCTCGGAGCTCCGGCGTGGTCGAGGCGGAGAGGTTCCGGGGCCCGGCGTTCACCGCTGAAGGCTCCCACGGATGCGGCGCGGCTTGGCGAAGTCGACGATGGCCGGAGGAGAGGCGGTGAGGGTTTCTTGGGGAGGGACTGGAGCTATTGCCGAGCTTGGCAATGGCACGGTCCGGCGGTGGTGTCTCGGGGAAAAGGAAGGGAAAAACTAGGGGTGCGAGCGGTGCTACTTGTAGGCGAGAGGAGGAGGTATGACGGCTTTATCAGATGGGATCGACAAGCTGATAGTGCGGTAGGATGAGGCCGAGCGCGAGCGCGATACGGAGGAGCCCGATGCGGATACATCGCGCGAGAGGTTGGGGAAGACGCACTGACGAGTGGGTCCCGCCTGGCAGTGAGGCCGCACGCGCTGAGGGGAGGCGGGCGCGGCGCCGTGGACCGTGCGGGGGTGGAGGGAGTTGGAGTGGGCCGGAAGCTGGGGTGAGCAGGCCGGGCGCGTGCGCCGGGCCGCCGGGGTGGAGAGGCCACGACCGATCGAGAGAGGAGGGAGTGGCGCGGCCCGGGGTGAGGGGAGAGGGGGTGCCGGGCCGGAGGGGTGAGTGCGGGCGGGCCGGCTCGGTTTGGTTGGGCCGGATGGGTGGGTTGAGGGAGAGGGAGCCCTTAAGCCTTTTCATTTTATAACTTTTACCAAATCCTTTTCAAAATTCAAAATCAAAACCATTTGAAATCAAAACAGTTCACAAAGTTTCAAAAACATTTTCCCTAGGTTTTGAAAATAAAACTTTGGATTTGATTTTTATAAAGTTTTTCATAAATATTTTATTGTTTCCTAAATAGAATAAATTCGATTCGCCCTATACGGGTTTAATAAATTTATTTTTTCACCCAATAAAAATATGCAATGGCATGAATGCAACATGAGAATGATAAATAAATTTTATTTTCCTCCTCTAATAAACTAGCCAACCTATTTAGTTTCTAAATTCTTTAATTAAATTGGGGAAAAATTAAATCAGGGTGTTACAGCCTGCCCCTCGTCGAGATCGATCGATCGGCGTGGCCGTATCCTGACGCGCCGAGCCCGTCCGACGCCATGATCCCCGTCGAGCGGCCGACTCGGCAGGGGGTTCCGCGGGAGGTGCGGTCCATCTTCAGGGAGGTGGCCGAGCTAGTGGCGGAGGCGGAAAGGTCCTTCTCGAAGGAGGCGGAGAAGTCCGCGCAGGTGGCGGTCGCCCTTGCGAAGGCAGAGGGGGAGCTCCAGGAGCTCCGCGCCGAGCTGGGTCGGAACGCGCAGATGGCGAGCCGGCTCAACGCGGCGCAGGCGGAGGCCCAGGCGGCTCGAGACGAGGCCGCCCAAGCTAAGAGGGAGGCCACCACCGCTTTGTCCGCGGTGGAGTCGTCGAAGAAGGAGGCCGCCGACGCCCGAAGCGAGGCCGCCACCGCCCGGTCTGCAGCGGAGGCGGCGAAGAAGGAGGCCGTCGACGCCCAAAACAAAGCCGCCACCGCCCGGTCTGCAGCGGAGGCGGCGAAGAAAGAGGCCGAGGAGGCCAAGAGCGAGGCCGCCACCGCCCTGGCTGCAAAGGAGGCAGCGCGGCAGGAGGTGGTCCGGAAGGATCTGGCCCTTGCGCAGACGGGCAAGCTGGTCGAGGACCTTAGGGGCGAAAAGCTCGACGTGTTGTCCCAGAAGCGTGCACTAGAGCAGCGCGTCGAGGTCCTTACCAGCGACTTCGCCGCTCTGGGCGTGCACTGCCAAGGTAATCTTCATGCCCTGTCTTGCTTTGATTTCGGGATCCTTGCCACACCGCGGACTTACCCCCTTCTGTTTGTTGCATAGACGTCGAGAAGACCGCCGAGGAGCTCCGTGAGACGAATCAGACTCTCATGGAGCAACTCCGGGGTGAGACCATGGTGGCAGAACGGGCGCGCTGCACCCTCGACCGGCTCAGCTCCATGTGGGGTGTCGACCCGGTGGCCGCGGCAGAGGGCGCGGTGGCTCGAGGCGACGCCCTGGTGGATGCCCTGTGCTATTTTGACGTGGCCGCGTGAGACCGCGTCCGGAGCGCTCTCCACCACGGCGTGAAGCAGGCGTTCACGGCCGTCCGTTCTGGTTTCCGCTACTCGGTCAACGTCGTCGCCAAGGGCTTCGTCGAGATCGAGGGGAAGGACGAAGAATGGAACGACCGCCGCGTCGACAAGATCCTGGAGAAGGTGGAGAGGCCGGGGGCGGCGTTCGCGAAGCTCTTCGAGGAGGACGTGCTGCTTCCCGATGCGAACAGTGGTGCGGGTGGCCCCCCTCCTCCTGGCCTGGATGTCGAGGCTGAGCCCGCGGCAGAAGAGCTTGGGGAGGAATTCCAGACGGATGAAGAATGAGGCCGGCGTGCCAAATTTGGGCGTCGAGGCCCTTGTAAGAATTCAAATCATGACTTATGGCCCGTCGAGGTCAATATGTGTATATGACTTGTTTATTTAAAGAAGCTGTTTTCTTTTCAAATTTATTCGATCATTTCTCTTTGTCGCTAGCTCGAGCTTCAACCGGCTTGGTCCGTGTTCCTTCGATACGCGCCACGAGTACCTTGAGGGGAGGCGTAGGTAGGGTACCGTAGCCCGGGGGCGTAGGTGGCCGTCTACATCGACGCCCCCCGACTCTCGGAGGCTCGGGGTATTTACGGATTTAGACGCTACTAGTATGCTCGAGGTGCGAATCGAGACGAGGGTCGAATTTTTTGAAAAGAAAACGCATTTTTTCCGGAGTCTGGGGGGGGGGTTCCCCCTGTCAGCCCCCGAGGGAGGCTCGACCCTGAGCAAGGCAGGGTCGAGGCTACCTTAAGTTGCTAAGTAAAATGAATGATAATGCGCGAGTTTGTTCATTCATGTTTGACATGTTTGTACAAAGCAACAAAATGAACAAGGCCTCGAGGCCTTTAAGGGTAGAAGCGACGTAGCTGAGATATGTTCCACGCATTCGCTAGGATCCTGCCTTGACCGTCGTAGAGCTTGTACGTTCCTGGCTTGAGGACCTCAGCTACGGTGTATGGACCCTCCCATGGAGGGGTGAGCTTGTGGCACCCTCGATTATCTTGCAGACGTCGAAGCACGAGGTCCCCTACCGCCAGGTCCCTCTTGCGCACGTGCTTGTCGTGGTAGCGTCGAAGTATTTGCTGGTAGCGCGCGGAGTTGATGAGCGCCACGTCTCGAGCCTCCTCGAGCTGGTCCTTGGCGTTGGCAAGCCTCTCGTCGTTGGTTTGCCCGTTGTAGGCTCGAAGTCGAGGGGAGCCATACTCGAGGTCCGTAGGTAAGACAGCCTCGGCGCCATAGGTTAGGAAGAACAGAGCGAACCCGGTGGCTCGACTCGGCGTAGTCCTGAGGCCCCACAGCACCGAGGGGAGCTCTGCAGCCCACCCTTTTCCAAAATTCTTGAGGGTCTTGAACAGCCTCGGCTTCAGCCCATGGAGTATCATGCCGTTGGTGCGCTCGACCTGCCCGTTGCATTGAGGGTACGCGACCGAGGCCCAGGTCACGCGAATGTTGTTGTCGTCGCAGAAGTTGGTGAACTTTTTGCCCGTGAATTGGGTGCCATTGTCGGTGATGATGATGTTAGGCACCCCAAACCGGTACATGATGTCGGCGATGAACTCGACAGCCTTCTCGGAGGTGGGGTCGCCTATGGGCTTGGCCTCGATCCACTTGGTGAATTTGTCGATGGCCACAAGCACATGCGTGTACTTTCCAGTTGTCATCTTGAGGGGACCCACGAGGTAGAGCCCCCAGACGGCAAACGGCCAAGTGATGGGGATCATCTGCAGGGCGTGCGCGGGTTGGTGCGTTTGCTTGGCATAGAACTGACACCCTTGGCAAGCTTGGACCAGGCGCTTGGCGTCTCCGATGGCGGTTGGCCAGTAGAACCCCTGTCGAAAGGCGTTCCCTACCAGGGTCCTTGGCGCTGCGTGATGGCCGCAAGCCCCCGAGTGCATGTCGTCGAGGAGCCTGCGTCCCTCCTCGAGGGGGATGCAGCGTTGAAGGATTCCTGATGGGCTTCGACGATACAGCTCTCGTTCGTCGCCGTAGATGACATAGGTCTTGGCCCTTCGAGCGATGCGTCGGGCCTCCGTCTTGTCTTCTGGTAGCACGCCTTGCGTCAGGTAGTCGAGGAAGGGCATCCGCCAGTCGAGGGGTCATGATGACGAAGAGGCAAGTGCGTCGATTTGCATCGCCTAGGCGGATGTCGAGGGGTCATTCTCGAGGGGTGGCGTTGAAGGTCGAGCCCCCGTGTCTGGTTCGAGGGGTGGCGTCGAGGGGCCAGCCTCAGGGCCGATTATGACGGATGGCTCGAAGATATCCGTCGAGAAGACATCTGGGGGGACGGTGCCGCGCGTGGATGCTAACTTAGCTAGCTCGTCCGCGGCCTCGTTGTACTTTCGAGCGATGTGGTTGAGCTCGAGGCCGTAGAACTTATCTTCTAGTTTGCGCACCTCCCCGCAGTATGCCTCCATCTTGGGATCGATGCAGCTTGAAGCCTTCATAACCTGGTTGATGACGAGCTGCGAGTCCCCTCGAACGTCGAGGCGTCGGACCCCGAGCTCGAGGGCGATGCGCAGCCCATTAACGAGGGCCTCGTACTCAGCGACGTTGTTGGAGGCGGGGAAGTGCAAGCGTAGCAGGTAGCGCATGTGGACTCCGAGGGGTGAAATGAAGAGCAGGCCTGCGCCTGCCCCCGTCTTCATGAGGGATCCGTCGAAGTACATGGTCCAGAGCTCGGCTTGGATTTGTGCCGGCGGGAGCTGGGTGTCGATCCATTCAGCAACGAAGTCCGCCAACACTTGCGACTTGATGGCTTTTCGCGGGGCGTAGGTGATGGCCTCCCCCATTAGCTCGGCGGACCACTTGGCGATGCGCCCCGTGGCCTCCCGATTGTTGATGATCTCACCGAGGGGGAAGGATGACACCACCGTTATGGGATGAGCGAGGAAGTAGTGCTGGAGCTTGCGCCTCGTGATGATGATGCCGTAGAGCAGCTTCTGGATGTGCGGGTACCAGACCTTGGCCTCGGAGAGCACCTCACTGGTGAAGTACACCGGCCGTTGGACCGGCAATGCACGACCCTCCTCGTGTCTCTCGATGACTATGACCGCGCTGACCACCTGAGTGGTTGCGACCACATAGAGGAGAAGGGACTCGGGGGGATCGTCACCCTGGGCTGGTCGTGGTGGCACGAGGATTGACGCTGAAGTCAGCAACCCCTTCAACTTGGTTAGGGCCTCCTCGGCTTCAAGGGTCCACGCAAAGCGTTCTGTCTTCTTCAGCAAGCGGTAGAGAGGTAGCGCCTTTTCCCCTAGCCTCGAGATGAACCTACTGAGAGCAGCTAGGCAGCCTGTCACTTTCTATACGCCCTTGAGGTCTCGAATTGGGCCCATCCTCGTGACTACTGAGATCTTTTCGGGGTTGGCCTCGATCCCCCGTTGTGAGACAATGTAGCCAAGTAGCATGCCCCGGGGCACACCAAAGACACATTTTTCGGGGTTGAGCTTCACATTCTTGGCCCGGAGGCACTCGAACGTGGTCTCGAGATCGCTGATGAGGTTCCCGACTTTCTTGGTTTTAACCACGATGTCATCGACGTAGGCCTCGACGGTTTTGCCTATGTGTTCGCCAAAGATATGCTGCATGCAACGTTGGTACGTTGCCCCGGCGTTTCGAAGGCCGAAGGGCATTGTAACGTAGCAATACATACCAAAAGGCGTAACAAAAGAGGTAGCGAGCTCGTCGGATTCTTTCATCCTAATCTGGTGGTAGCCGGAATATGCATCGAGAAATGAAAGTACTTCACACCCCGTAGTGGAATCGATAATCTGATCAATTCTAGGTAAAGAAAATGGAACTTTTGGACACGCTTTATTCAGACCAGTGTAGTCTACACACATCCGCATTTTTCCATTCTTTTTCCTAACTAGTACAGGGTTAGCTAGCCACTCCGGGTGAAATACCTCCTTGATGAATCCAGCCGCCAAAAGCTTGTGCACCTCCTCGCCGATGATCCTGCGCTTCTCCTCGTCGAAGCGGCGCAGGCGTTGCTTCACCAGTCTGGACCCGGCCTGGATCTCCAAGGCATGCTCGGCGACTCCCCTCGGTATGCCTAGCATGTCCGAGGGGCCCCACGCAAACATGTCGATGTTCGCGCGGAGAAAGTCGACGAGCACTGCTTCCTATTTAGGCTCGAGGCTGGCACTGATGGCCAGCGTCTTGCCATCGGTCGAGGTCGGGTCAACGTGTATCAGCTTGGTGTGCTCTGCCGGCTCGAAGGCGCCGGCGTGGCGCTTTGCTTCAGGGGCCTCCTCGTAGGAGGTGTCGACGGTGATGACCCCTTTCGGCCCCGGCATCTTGAGTTTCAAGTACGTGTAGTTGGGGACCGCCATGAACTTGGCGTAGCCGGGCCTGCCGATGATGGCGTAGTAGGTCCCTTGGAACCCGACCACCTCGAAGGTGAGCGTCTCCCGGCGGAAGTTCGTCGGCGTGCCAAAGCAAACTGGCAGGTCGATGCGCCCAAGGGGGTGGGCCTTCTTCCCTGGTACGACTCCGTGAAACCCTTCGACGCTGGGTCGGAGCTGGTCCCTCGAAATCCCCAGGAGGTCGAGAGTCTCGAGGTATATGACATTGAGGCTCGAGCCCCCATCCATCAACACCTTGGAGAACCGTACGTCGACGATGACGGGGTCGACGACGAGGGGGTACGCCCCCGGATTCATGACATGGTCCGGGTGGTCGTCACGGTCGAACGTGATCGGCGCATCAGACCAGTCAAGATACCGGGGGGCATCATGGCGGAGTGTAAAGATCTCCCGGCGTTCCTTCTTTCTTTCTCGAGCTGAGAGCCCAACGGTTGGGCCCCCGAAGATCATGTAGCAGTCGCGCACTGGGGGGAAGTTGTCGTACGCGTCCCCGTCGTCGCGTCGATTGTTGTCCTTGCCCTTAGGCGTGTCTTCCTTCTTGTCGTCGAGCTTAGAGTAGAAGCCCTTCATCATTCGGCAGTCCTTCAACTTGTGGTTCGTGGGACCCTTGTGATAAGGGCAGAGGTCCTCGAGCATTTTGTCGAAGACAGCCCCGTCAGGGGGGCCTCGAGGCTTCTTATGCTCGAGGGCGCCCACGAACACTTCTTCATCGTCGTCACGCTTCGCCTTCTGACCTTTGCCTTTATTCTTCTTCTTTTTGTTGTCGTTGTTGCGGTTCTTGACGTTGTTGCCCTTGCTCGAGCCCTCCGGCGTAGCCACCGCCTTTCCTTTGTCCGTGGAGCGGCCAAAGAAGGCCCCCACTGCCTCGTCGCCTGAGGCAAAGCTGGTGACACGATCCATTAGATCCTCGACCGTCCTGGGACGGTAGCGCCCTAGCTCGTGGACTAGCTCTTGGCATGTCGTGCCCGCGAGGAACGCTGAGATGACATCCTCATCGGGCACGTGGGGGAGCTCGAGGCGCTGCTTCGAGAATCGCCGAGCGAAGTCGCGGAGGGGCTCGTCCGCTGTCTGTTTGCAACGTCGTAGATCCCAGGGGTTGCCTGGGCGCACGCAAGTCCCCTTGAAATTCCCATCGAAGACCCTGACTAGGTCGGCCCAGTCGTGGATCTGATCCGGCGGGAGCCCCTCGAGCCACCGACGGGCAGTGTCCGAGAGGTAGAGTGGGAGCTGGCGTATGATCACGCGGTCATCGCTCTTCGCCCCGCCCAGTTGGCAGCCCAGGCGGAAGTCGGAGAGCCATAGCTTGGGCTCGACCTCCCCGTCGTACTTCACGATGTTGGTCGGCGGTCGAAAGCGGTCGGGGAGGGTCGAGCTGCGGATGGCCCGGCTGAAGACCCTGGGGCCCGGGGGCTCGAGGGTTTGCCGGTCCTCGTCACTGTCGTAGCGCCCTCCTCGATGGGCGTTATAGCCACGTTCCTCGGCCCCTTTGTCCTTGCGCCGACGGTTGATGTTGTTGCGGGCGTCGTTGGGGTTTCGAGGTGGCCGGTTGTCGACGATCCGCTCCCGGACTGGCCTAGCTCGAGAGGTGTCCGGCTGGTGGACGGACGTCTCACGCTCATTGTGGGGCGTGTCTGCTGGCTTCCCCGAGGCCGCTCCGCGTCGGCGCGAGGCTGAGCTCTCGGCCTGCTGCAGAGCGGCTGTCTCGAGGAGGTTCTTCATTTCCCCGAGCATGCGCCTGGCGTCAGGGTCGGAGATGGCGGGTAGATCGCGGAGTAGCATCGCGGCCGCCACCACGTTCTGCCCGGCTCGCGGGAAGCGAACCTCAGGGCGAGCTGGTGCCCCGTCCTCGAGGATCTGCCGGTGGACCTCTCGAGCGCGGCCACGAACACCGGCGCCTCGAGGCTGGGCTTGTTCCTGCACTAGGGTTTTCTCGAGCTGCAGCAGGCGTTGTCGTTCCTCCTCAGCCTTGGCGATGGCCTCCCGCAGCTGCGCGAGCTGCGCCGCCCGGTCGTCGCTGTGCTGAGATGGTGCAGCCGGTGCCGAGGGTTCGTTCCTCCCCTGAACGCGTGATCCGCCTGCCGCAGCCATGTCTCCGGGCTCTTCGAGGTTGAGCGCCGGCCTGGTGTCGTCGTCGCCGTCGTCCTCGGCATCGTCCACGACCCCCTCGAGCTGGAAGCACTCCCTGGTGGGATCCCAGAGGTCAGGGTCGTGGTAGTCGTATTCGTCAGAGTCGGAGCTGTTGACGTCGCGCTGCCTTGGCTCGTGCTGGGACTGCAGCTCGCGGTGCCACTCTCCGATGGTGGCTCGCCGGGGTGGCTCGATGACTCGTGAAAAGCTACGGTCGAGGTGCACGGGGTAGACGATCTCCAGGTCGGCGGTCGCTCGTAGGATTGCGCTCGGACGTTCCCCCCGCTCTGCCGCCGCCCGGTCCTGGCGGCGCTCGTCGAGGTGGTGGGCGCAGACAGCTGCGGAGTTGTTGAGGCCGAACGGGTACCGCTGGCGTCGAGCGCGGTACACCCTGTGCGGGAGGAAGCCAGGTGGTGTCGACGGAGCACGGCTCGGGGACCTCTGGCCAAGCTCCCGGTCCGTGCGCATGACGAACGCGAACTCGCTGGGAGAGTGTGCGCGCGCCCTAGAAGTCTCCAACCGTGCACCGGGCAGGTTCCTCCTCGAGGACCCCGCGACGGCCGCTGGGGAGTGGGTGTACGCCGCGGGCACCGCCTGTGCCTGGCGACGATGGTGACGATGGCGCCACTCACGAGGTGGCGACGCGTGGTGGTGCGGGCGACGCGCCACGCCTCCCGCGCGGGGTGGCGTGACACGCCCTCCGCTCGGGCCCTTCGTGGAGAGCAGGGTCAGCTCGTTGCCGCTGCCGGTGGCCAGGAACTCGAGGCTCCCGAACCAAATGACGGCACCAGCAGAGAACGAAGGAGTGGAAGAAGCCATCCAGGAAACAACGAGAAATCGACTCGGACACGCGAAGTCCCCTACCTGGCGCGCCAACTGTCGGTGTTTCTACCCCGGGGGTATGACACCAACTAGTAATTATGATCGCGTGCACTCTTCCTGGATGGTGATGCAAGATGACACAAGGATTTATCCTGGTTCAGGTAAAGAAGGCCCTACGTCCAGCGGGGGGAGGATGTTCTTGTATTACTTGCACCTAAGTGCTTGCACAGGGGCGAATACAAGCTCGAGGAGCGTGGACCGGAGTCCGGACTCGTGTGTGTAAGTGCGTTATTGCTGACCCGTGTGAGTGTGGACCTAGGCTTCTCTGTCCCGTGCGTGAAGGGCCCTGATGTCCTCTTTTATAGAGCAAGAGGAGGCCAGGGTTGCATAGGAGTAGGGATGTACAATGTCCAATGCGGTGAAGAGTTGGGATTCTGTCTGGTCGGGGTCGCTGTAGCCGGTGTGGGGGTTGCTGTTGAAGCGTCCTTGAAGCGTGGCCTCCATCCCTGGCGCGGACGTGGAGACGTGGCGACGTGGAGGTCATGCAGCGCCCATCCCGGTACGTACGTGGTGTGGCATGGTTCCTCCAGGTCTTGGGGGTACCTGTCCTCCAATAGCGTGAAAGCGATCAGGGCTCGAGGGGCGCAGGACTGGCCTCGAGGTGGCACCTACGGGGGGCTCGAGTCCCCGCAGGTATGGGCAAGTCCCGGGAAACCCGATCGTACAGCGGGTATCCGGGCCTCGAGACGTGGCTTGGACGTGCAACAGTGTAGGGTATGGCCCAACAATGTTGCATTTGCGCCTTTTTGCCCATGCTTGTGGTGAAAACGAGTTTTGACCCCTACTCCAGTTCACTGTGGCGCACGTCGGGCTCCAGAGGATGTGACCGGAGTAGGTGAACGCATTAAATGCGCAGTGTGGGATTGACATCCAGTGCCTGGCGCCGCTCGAAGGAGGTGTGAAGTGTCTCGAGGGATAGGCTGCCGTGCTAGAGAGGCTCGAGGTCCCCGCGTGGGGTCTCGAGGAGTGGTGTACGACTGTGGAGGGCTCGAGGCCTACGTGCCAAGGCTCGAGGGGTAGGTTGCCGCGAGGCGGTCGGCAGGGTTTTGGCGAGCCCGGGCTCCCCGGCGGTGGGCCTGTGTAACGGGCCTCGAGGGGTTGGTTTTTGGAAGGTTAGTCTAGCTGGGTTTCTTATTAATTGGTGCTCTAGGTTTAACCTATTTGTTTTGCGTTGATTGGGGGTACCCCTTTTGCGGTCCCCCGACAGACCTTGATGTTGTTTAGGCATTCAAACATGATTTCCTTCTCTTTATTGCTAAGAGTATAGCTATCAGGTCTTAAGTAATGGCGTCCATCATCTGTCTTCTCTGGATGTAGGTTGTCTCGTTCTTTCATGCGCTGCAAGTCTTGTCGTGCTTCAAGTGTATCCTTAGACTTCCCATACACACCCATGAATCCTAGAAGGTTGACACAAAGATTCTTTGTCAGGTGCATCACGTCGATCGCGTGGCGGACCTCTAGTACATGCCAATAGGGTAGCTCCCAAAATATTGACTTCTTCTTTCATATGGGTGCGTGTCCCGTAGCGTCTTTCGGAACAGGTTCACTGCCCGTCCCCTTTCCAAAGACTACTTTCACATCCTTGATCATCTCAAGTACATCTTCCCCAGTTTTGTTGCGAGGCTTGCTCCGGTGGTCTGTCTCACCTTTAAAATGCTTGCCTTTCTTTCTAACCTGGTGATTAATAGAAAGAAATCGACGATGTCCAAGGTACACTACCTTTCTACATTTTTTCAAATATATACTATCCATGTCATCCAAACAATGTGTGCAAGCATTATATCCCTTGTTTGTCTATCCTGAAAGATTACTTAGAGCAGACCAATCATTGATTGTTACGAACAACAATGCTCGTAAGTCAAAGTGTTCCTGTTTGTAATCATCCCACACACGTACACCTGATTTACTCCATAAAAGTAGGAGTTCCTCAACTAATGGCCTCAGGTAGACATCGATGTCGTTGCCAGGCTGCCTCGGGCCTTGGATGAGCACTGGCATCATAATGAACTTCCGCTTCATGCATAACCATGGAGGAAGGTTGTAGATACATAGAGTAACAGACCACGTGCTATGACTACTGCTCTGTTCCCCAAAAGGATTCATCTCGTCCGTACTTAAACCAAATCTTAAGTTTCTAGCGTCTTTTACAAATTCCGGAAATTCTCTGTCTGTTGCTCTCCACTGGGACCCATCAGCAGGGTGTCTCAACATGTTGTCTACCTTACGGTCTTCTTTGTGCCATCGCACCAACTTTGCATGGTCCTTGTTTCTGAACAGACGTTTCAGGCGTGGTATTATAGGAGCGTACCACATAACCTTGGCAGAGATTTTTTTCCGGGGACGTTCTTCACCCTCAACATCGCCAGGGTCATCTCGCCTGATCTTATATCGTGACGCTTTACATATAGGGCATTCATCCAAATTCTCGTATTCCTTGCCACGGTACAGGATGCAGTCATTAGGACATATGCATGTATCTTCTGGATTTCTAAACCCAAAGGACAGACGACTTGTTTTGTTTTGTACGTAGTGGCGGGCAATTCGTTAGGCTTCAGAAGCATCTTTTATTTTATAATCTTCAATAATTGTCCAAATGCCTTGTCAGATACACCATTCTGTGCCTTCCATTGTAGCAACTCAAGTGTTGTACCTAACTTTTTTTTTTCCATCTGCAGCAGACGAGTATAGTAATTTCCTATTATCCTCTAGCATACAATCAAACTTAGACTTCTCCTTTTCACTTTCGCAATCTCTTTGTGCATCACGAATGACATCACCAAGAGCATCATCTTCAGCGAGTGTGTCTTCTGCACTTGCCTCTTCTTCACCTTCCCCCATTGCAGTATCACCAAAGTCACTGTATTGAGCAATAATGTCATCGTCAGGGTCCAATTGTTCTTCTTCACCTTCTTCCATCATAACCCCAGTTTCTCCATGCTTCGTCCAACAACTATAGTTTGACATGAAACCTGACTTGAACAAGTGTGAGTAAAGACTCCTTGAGCTAGAATATTCATTTGAATTATTACAAAGGGCACATGGGCAACACATAAAACCATTCCGCTTGTTTGCCTCGGCCACTCTTAAAAAACAATGCACGTCGTCAATGAACTCTTTTGAGCGACGATCGACATTGTACATCCAGTGACGTGTCATCGTCTGCATTATATGACATATCACATAATTATATCTCTCATTCTTATAAACAAATGAAATTATATGGTCTATATCACATAATTAAATTATAAGGTATATATACTAATTACTTTAATGAAATAATTTATCCGGTCACATTTTGTCAAATAAAGTATTATATATTTATAATTTTTGTAAACAAATGATTTAAATGATCTCTATTTCTCCAAAAAATTAAACTAAACTAATTAAACCAGTCACATTTTATAAACTAAAGTATTATATATTTCTAATTTTTGTAAACAAATGATTTAAATGATCTCTATTTCTCTAAAAAAATAAAATAAACTAATTAAACCGGTCACATTTTGTAAACTAAAGTATTATATATTTCTAATTTTTGTAAAAAATGATTTAAATGATCTCTATTTCTCTAAAACATTAAAATAAACTAATTAAACAGTCATATTTTGTTTTTAGAGTACTAATTTGAACTATCAAGTCAATGAACTCAAAATAGCTTCAAAAACCATATATATAAGTGACGGCTACAAAAATAAAAAACTGAAGCTAGTAACCTTTCAAGGAGTCGATGGCGGCGTAGATGTGATGAAATAAATCAATCGCCGGAGATGTGTTAACAAACAAAAATCACCGGAGAAGAGAGAGCAAACAAGCAAGCAAGTGACTGAATGAAGAAAAAATGAAGACAGGAGCTCGGGCACGGCTGGAGGTGGAAGAATAGTTCAAATATAGGGAGGGACATTTAGCCCCGGTTCTTATTCCCAGCCGTGGCTAAATGCCAACATTTAGCCCCGGCTGGATACACCAACCGGGACAAAACCTTTTAGTCCCGGTTGATGTTACCAACCGGGGCTAAAGATGCCAACATTTAGCCCTGGCTGGATACAGCAACCGGGAGAAAACCTTTAGCCCCGGTTGATGACAGCTAAAGGTCAATCTTTAGCCCCGGTTGGTGACACCAACCGGGACTAAAGGTCCCTCTGACAAATGAGCCATTGGGCAGGGGAACTTTAGCCCCAGTTGGTGTTACCAACCGGGGCTAAAGACCTTTCTAGTCCCGGACGCAAATTTTTTCGTGACTAATGCTGATTTTGCAAATCGTCCAGAGGCCTGTTCTCTAGTAGCGAGGAGGTGTTTGGGACACTCCGCTTCATGTATTTTAGCCTGCTCCACATTTTTTTTTTTAGCTAAACACGTTCGCTGCTCTGCTCTAGGAGAAAAGGTGGAGATGTAGAGCACTTAGCGAGATGTTTTATAAACTCTTAGTTTTTGGTGGAGTTTGTAGAGGAGTCTCGAACACGTTCTAAGAGTTTCACTCAAGGGCGCCTAAATTTTGCGGGACACCACTACAAAAAGGACAGTAGTTTCATATCAGAAAACATACGAGGACATGATGGGTAGGATTCTAATGTTACATGCTTCGCACACCTCTGGCCTTGTTTAGATGCTGAAATTTTGTCAACTTTGCTACTCTAGCACTTTCGTTTGTATTTGACAAATATTGTTCAATCATGTGCTAACTAGGCTCAAAAGATTTGTCTCATAATTTACAACTAATCTGTGCAATTAGTTATTTATTTTACCAATATTTAATGCTTCATGCATACGTCCAAACATTGATGTGATGGAGAGAGAGTGGAAAAAGTTGGAAAAAATCTAAATAAGGCCTCCAGTATGGAGAGTATCAGTCTGCAAAGAACGGTCTGAAGGAATATTCAGCGCACAGCTGTGTTTAGTTCTCAAATTTTTTTGGGAAAAGTCCTGTAACACTTTTGTTGTTATTTGACAAACTTTGTCAAAACATAGACTAACTAAATTCAAAAGATTCGTCTTGACATGTACATACTAAAAGTACAATTAATTATTTTTTACCTATATTTAATGTTATATACATGCGTCTAAAGGTTGATGTGACGAAAAATCTGGAAAAATTTTAGGAAATTTTGGGAAATAAACAGAGGACACGTGCAGTGTTTTTGTGAAACATTCTGTATTTGCAAGGGAAAATAGAATGATGTATGCTCGGACAAAATTTCCCTTACATTAATGTTTCTGGTTATATACAAATTTAAATGGAGGCCAGCAAAATTGGTAACGGACATTTATGGGAAAAAAAAATCAAGAATGACGGTAGACCCATCAAAATCTCATTATAACACTACACAGTAAAACATAAGAGGGAGTTCTTTTGCTTCTATTTAGGGTACAAGCTATATGAAAGAGAAACCATGACGGTCAAAATGTCTTCCATTTTACCGGTCAGCATTGCTTGAGGACCAATAAAACACTGTACAGTTGCTACCTCATACTATAGGCTTCCTTCTGCATTCATAAGACAAAGTGTCAATACTGATGATTTAATGCCAATTGGGTCGAAGGTATGATAAGACTGGAATTATGTGATGATACAAATATATGGAGATTTTGACAAGGCAAACTTAAATTCAAGGAATCAAGTGCACTAAAACCAAATAACATTTGCTTCAAGATTTTTTTTACCTGTATTTTCTGAAGGAAGCTCTTCCAGGCCTTTCTTCTTTGTTGAGATGACAAAAACTTTCTTGTTTCTATGTGTCTCCAATCTCCAAGAATAAACAGGAGAAAAATAAATCATGTAGCAGCTTCTGTCCTCAAAATAGTTTATCTCCAAGCCCTTTGTAAATATAAAAACAAACCTATATTGAACTATCTATCTGTGTCTAGTCTGACATCATATCCTCCAATTCAGGAATGTCTGATCCACCAACACGAATATCATCTGATTCGGTTTCATTAGATGAATCCCTGCCCAAGGGTGTATGCTCTCCGTAGTCCAAATCCTTCCAGTCAAGGTCCCCATCAATAGAATGGTTCTCCACAGCTTCTCCAGCACCTTTAACTAGGTGAGGCCTGCTCTGTCCAGTTTTTCCCTTCGATCTTGCACAAATACAATCTACAGGATGCTCATGGAATTCGCCTCTTCCTAGTTTAATCTCATTGGGCTCGCCCATGAATCCCTTTTGGAAGGTCTGAACTTTAGATGCAAATGTGTCCCAACTCATGCTGGTTCGATTCAGAAATAATGAGTAAAGTTTCTTAGTATTGGGCCTTATAGTCCTCCTGTGCCCAAAATATCTCCTGAAAATCCACAATTTATCAGTCAATCACCATTGCCTGTGCAAGAAAGATAAAGCAAATCCACTTTGTTCAATCAATTGCCACTGAGTCTAGGCTAGCAGTAAAGGAAAAACAGAAAAAAAAAATTACCTTCGACCAGCCAACATTCTGGCCATGTTGCCATTGTTGTTTGTCACAAAAACATCACTCCTATCGCATACAATAAAATCAAGAGCAGCCATGCGAGATGAATATGGTAAGAAAGGAGCTAACTCCTTGTTTGCTAGAGTTTCCTTTGAGTGAAAGTTTGGGAAGAGTGCTTTCAGGGGTGCCAGTGTCTCCTCGCCTCCATATACATCTCCTGATGCAACATAAAGGTGCACGTCCTTCCCAAATCCCAATGCCCTGAGCATGAGCCCTACTTCCTCTGGAGTTAGAGGGCACTTTCCGTGCCGCCGTTCTCTGTCAGGGTTGCTTGCCTGTACAGTAATTTTAAATGTCACAAAAAAATAAATAAAATGATTTTGGTTTCAGAAGCATAACTACTTCAAAATGGAATACAATACTGCTCTCTTACATGCAGGGTCTTCCACCTCTTACGAATCTCACCAAGTTCTCTTCTCTCAATGTCTCCACCCCCATAGTAGCAACCAGAGAACGCAAGCATGTCGGGCTCAAATCTGTCAATATATGTCGGGTCATCAGAGTTAGTGTGCACTATATATGAAACACAAAGTGTTGACCAAGAAAAAAAAAGAGTTCTAATATCACCTTAGGTGAAGAGCAATGAAGCGACCACTTTTTTCCCTCATTCTTTGGACAAGCATTTCACCCATTTTGAGGATTGGGTCTGTAAACCTTAAAGCATGATAATTGACTCTACACCTAAGCTTTTGAAGATCAGTCTCTAGCTTATTGGACAATCGGTAGTCAAATTTGGTTAACTGAACAACCTGTGGGTCGTCAACATTCAGGAATTGATGTCAGAATTGAGCATTTTTCACTGAAAAATGACAAACTTAAGGAAACATTTCAAATTCAAAAACTTTAATGCTTACATGCTTCTTTACAAGAGCAGGCAACACTCGGCTCTCATAGCATTTAGAAGTACACTTTCTAGGAATACGCATCTTATATGGTGAAGGTGGTTTCCCATTCCTGTCAGGTACTTGTCGTACAATCTTTACATCAATCGAGAGTGAGGATATGAATGAATCCACATCAAATATCTCTGCAAAGTCACTGCAATGCAGAACTAAAGATTAGGAGTAGGTTCTTTGTTGCAACAAACAAGAGATAGTAATGACTCTGAGGTCTGACCTCGCATCTTTCCAGAAGGATTCTTCATCCAGCTTTGGAATGACAAGTGTTGCATTCAGTATGCGGGCTGCAACAACAGCATCTATGATCTGGAAATCAGATAAGTTGCAGAATTTCCCGTTATTTATGGGCGAAAGATTCAGTCAAATGATAAATCGACAAATCATCATTCCAAAACGAATGATATTGGAAGACAAGTATTTTCTTCCTTACTCATATTCTCCAATTATTGAAAAACAGAGCCATGAGATCTCACAAACATTTCACTAGCTTGCAAAATGGTCAAGTTTAAAAAACGTTGAAGTAAATATACTTTTGTACTATAAGTTGTGCTACAGAAATATACATATGATAAGATTATTCATTATTCACGACAGTAGTTGTACGAAAGTGCCAACTGGCAGGAAATGAAATATATATACACAGTAGCCGTTGAGGGCGCCAGAAAGTAGTTGGAGCATACCAACAAAAGAAAGAAATGCACGGGCGCGGTGGCATACGGGACCAACAAAACAAGTGGTTGGAGTATAGGAGTGACTGGCCGATTGCCGATCGCATCAAATAGTAGTTGGATTAAATGACTAACTTGTACACGCTGGACGAGTACAACTGAAGAAAAGCTACAATTGTAGCATGTAGATCAGTACATGCTCCTACTAACTCTCATAATTGTCAGGCATAGGCACGGACGATAAGATTTCAGATAAACTATGTATGTACCCAAACCACAGAATAATTTGCTTAAAATTAAGCACATCACAATCAGATAGCTTTCGGGGGTTTTTTCAACTGATGAGATGCTCTGATGGTATACCCAGCCAGCACTGTCCATCTGGCAGTTTGTATTGTTCTTACCCCTGTTCGCTGCTGATTCAGTCCGCCGCTCGTCGCGATCATCAAGTAACGCTCCGACTTGGTCACAGCCTCGGCATCTATCGAACCATAGACAGAGAGAGAAAAAAATGTAAGCTTTTATTGGTAGTTTGGCACCAACACACGCGCGGCATCAATCAAGTATTCAAGTCTTCCCCAAGCGGAACGTTAACGTAGACTAAAAGGAATCACCATATGTCGCGAGGAACGCGTACCGGCGAATTGCTTGGTGGCGTTGCTGCAGCCGAAGAAGTTGCTCGCCGCCTTCGACTCCCAGAGCTGCTCCCCAAGCTTGCTCCCACCACTCTGCAAGCCATCACGAAATTCGGCGAAATGACCGCTCAATTGAATTCCCCCCGAGCAAAGAAAAAGAATGGAACGAACCGAACACGGAATTCTGCACTCACGGGGACAGCGAAATCCACGGCGCCGATTACATTTCTGCGCACCTCCGCCGGCTTGTTCAACTGCTCGGAGAAACAAAAGGGGAGGGGACAGAAGAACAGGAGCCGCGCGTTAAGCAAGGAAGGATGACGAAGCCGGCGACGAGCCGGGTATGACCAATCATGAACCGAGGACCCCCGTTGCCCCGCCAGAATCGTAGGAAGCGTACCAGGAACGGCGGGTTGAGGCGCCGGAGGACACGGGAGCCGCCACTGGCGCCGCCGCCGCCGTCGTCGCTTAGCGGCGGCGACAGGAAGCAGTGGAACGCGACGACGAGGAGGAGCAGCCCCGCCGCTGCGAACGCCGCCGCGGCCGGCGCCACGGAGGGCACCACCCACCGGCCGTGGTGGTGGTGCCGCCGCCGCCTCGACCCCATACGCACGTACGCGCGCGCCAAGCGCGCGGCGCACACGTACGCCGCCGCCGCCTCTGGTCCGGGCTGGTCCCCGCGCCGGGACTCTTCGCGCACGGGGCCTCCGCTTCTCAGCCGGCGGGCGCCCTCCGCGCCCCTCTGACGACTCGGGCGTGCACCGCGCGCCCGCGGGAGAGGCGCGAAGCGGTGGTGGTTGGGCTGGTGGCGGAGGCGGAGGCGGAGGCGGAACCGGGTGGCGCGCGGCGGCACTGGGAATGGGAAGCAAGGCAAGTGAACGAGAAGAGCACGAGGCGGCGAGCGAGGCGGGGGCTGTAACTGAGAAAGCGCCGAGGTTTCAGGGGGTGGAGTGCAACAAGAAATGGGCAAGCAATAGCAAACTAGTAAAACCAAAAAAAAAAGAGAGAGAGAGAGAAATATCAGAGGAATCTTCGCATGCTAGCAACCGTTTTTATAATATTTAAATTTCCTCGCCTGTTGGTTCTGGCTATAAAGCGGGATTAACATGCAATTATTAGCACTATTATATTGATTTGTCTTTTTTTTTTTTGCGTGCTGAGTCGATCGATCTGGCTTGTTCTGTGGGTGTCTCATATGAGAGAGGGTGAGTTGGTGGCTAGTGAGTAGCATGATGGTGTCCAGTAGTGGCTGGTTGGTGGGGTAAACATACAATTACGCCAGTTTTAACCGTTGCAGACGACTCTATACTAATCACCAGCCATAGATTTGACGACGAGCACATTTAATGTGCAGACCATTTAGGCCTTGTTTAGATGCAAAAATTTTGCAAAATTTTCACTGTAGCGTTTTTGTTGTTATTTGACAAACTTTGTCTAAATATGGACTATGTAAACTCCAAAGATTCGTCTCGACATGTACATACTAAAAGTATAATTAGTTATTTTTTTTACCTACATTTAATACTCCATGCATACGTCCGAAGATTGATGTGATGATTGATGTGATGGAAAATTTTGGAAAATTGGGGGAACTAAACAAGGCCTTAGTGCTTAATTGCCTTCATTGTACCAGATACTGCATGACTTTTTTTTTTGTTTGTTCCTGTGATCTTTCTCGATATCCTCTGTCACCACTCACCAAAAACCTGGCATTTTTCTTCCACGCACATCAGCAAATGCCCGGGCGGCTTGTTAAGCTTGTACTGTACCGTCTCGAAACAAACACTACGTACAAAGCGGGTGTGGGTGACAGGCGGCTGCTGCTGTAGGACGTGCTGAATGCCAATCATGTCACGTCTCATCAAAAAGCAGGAGGTAAATGACACGGATTTGGGACATGTCATCGGTCGGTTCAGGCTTCTCACTTGAGAGAGAGAAAAAAAAATTGCACGCAGGGAACAGTCCATGTGGTGCTGGGTGCGTGTGTGTACTTGGATCCGATCCGATCCGATCCGATCCGATCCCAACAGGAAACCGATCGGTGTGTGTCGTGCCCGGCTCGCTCGGCTTTCCGTGAGGCACACAAAAGGCGTGCTCGAAAGGACTCTGTGTTCCAGCCTAGTTTCATGTGAATAGATTCGTGTCGAACATAGTATACGTACAAGAGGTAATTTTCTACGGATGGACCGTCATCATTGGCTACCAAAAGGTTGACAGTACTATTAGCCAGCCTAGTACGTAGCAGAGTATCCCATTCTCGCGTAATAAAAGATGAAAAGTCGTTTGGGATTCGCATGCTTCGGCTCGTGCCAGCTTGCATTAGAGAAACAACCGCGATCCAGAAGGTCAGAAGTGAGCCCTCGGTCCATGGACCATTTCACTCGAATATGATCGTTCAGGCTAATAATTCCTGCTAGTACTTGACAATGTTAATCTCAAATCTCAACAAATAAATTTTGCAGAGATATGTAACGTGACTAGTGAACTAGCTTACAAGATGCGCATGTGACGGCCTGCCTGACGGGCATGGATCATGGATAGATGCTGTGGTGGGTGGCGTACTACACATTTTATTCTATTTTAATTTAATTTTACAAATTCAAAAGGGTCTGATGCCCAGCACAAGTGGAGCTAAGAAGGACCAACGCTGGGGCGACGGAGACCTCTAACAGACTGTGCACGCAAAAAGGCAGGAAATTATGTGCTGATGAGGGGGTGGATTAGAAGGCAAGTCACCATCAATCATCAACCCAATTTCAACCTGGTCCCGGCGGCCCACCCACATGAGCTCAAAATCAATCGTGAGGGTTTCGTCTTCATAATTGGCTTGCCGAAATATCTGTTTGCTATACTACTGTCGTGCCCACATTTTAGTTTCATCCATTTGATACGTGCCATCAAATCTTAGTCGTGCATAGTGTAAACAAAACATTAACTTGGCTGTCGAATTGCTTGTAACCAGTCTAATTTTGTCTTTGCTTTAATAATATACAATAATGATGTATCAAATATTTTGACATCCTAGGGCACCACTAAAATACGTTGTATTGAATATTTTCTCTATCTTTACTCTAAAAAAACCCAAATGACATCGTCTGATCGCTTCGCTTGATCGCCCCGCCCGGCTCCTCCTCGCGACACCCTATCTTCACGGCGACGCCCGGCTCCCGCGAAACCGCCGCTTCCACTTCCCTCCGCCCGGATGCCACCGCCGCCTTGCCGCCCTCTACCGCTCGGCCTTCCCTCTGCCCGGTCGTCGCCCCCACCTTGCTGCCCTCTCCTACCCGCCCGCTGTAACACCCTGATTTAATTTTCCCCAATTTAATTAAAGAATTTAGAAACTAAATAGGTTGGCTAGTTTATTAGAGGAGGAAAATAAAATTTATTTATCATTTTCATGTTGCATTCATGCCATTGCATATTTTTATTGAGTGGAAAATAAATTTATTAAACCCGTATAGGGCGAATCGAATTTATTCTATTTAGAAAATCAACAAAATGATTAATAAAAGTTTTGCGAAATCAAACTCAAATTTTATTTCTAAAACCTAGGGAAAATATTTTCAAAAGTTTTCAAAACTGATTTGATTTTGAAATGGGTTTGAAATCTGCTTTCAAAAAGGATTTGCAAAACTTGGAAAAGAAAAAGAGAAAGACAAAGTACTAACTGGACCTCATCTCCCCTCTCCCGCTTCCGGCCCACGCGCAACCGTCCGGCCCGCCTCCTCTTTCCCATGCGCCAAGCCAGCCGGCCCACGTCCACCTTTCCCCCTTTTCTCCCGAAACCTTTCCCCGGCCCATCTGCCTCCCCACCCACTTGCCTTCCGCCTTGGGCCGAATGGCAGCAGCGGCCCGCCAGCGCCCTCACCTCATCCGGCCCGAGCAGCCGCAGCGCCGCTGCACGCGTGCCCGCGACCCGCGCTCGCTGACAGGTGGGACCCACCTGTCAGAGGTGTCCCCAACCTCCGTCCGACATCCCCGGGTGCCATCTCCGTCGCCGCCCCGTTTCTTCCGGCGCCTGGAGCCTATCGAGCCGCCTCCGCGCTATAAGAACAGAGCCGCCACCACCACCGCTCCCTTTCCCATCTCGCTCACGCCCTCCAACCGCCGCCACCAAGCTCCTTCGGCAGCCGAAAACCCTAGCGCCGCCATAGCCGCATGGCCGGCTGCTACTGAGCTCCATCGCGCCCTCGCCCTCCCTCTCTGTACATCGACCGACGCCGAGGACCTCGCCTTCGAGTTCGCAGAGGCAAGCCGCACCCGGAGAACCACCTTTCGGCATACGTCCACGACCGCACCACCGTTTCCCGAGCTCGCCGGAGCCATCGCACGGCCGCCAACGTCTCCCTCCTCTCTCGGCGCACTCCGGTCATCGAGAACACGTCGGTTGAATCCCGGTGAGCTCCTCGCTCCTTTCCGCTTCTCCCCGCAGTCTCTACCAATCCCTAGGGCTACTCCGGCAAGCTCCGGCACCCCCGTTCATGGCGCCGCCGTGAGCGGTTTCGCCGGCGACCGCCTCCCCTTTTTCCCCTCACCTCTTGGTCGTCCGATCTGGGTTGGGTGGCCAAGATTAGACCGATTTTAGAAACGGTATGAGCCGCGTCCATGAAGCCGTGGACTCGGTTCATCGTCGCCACGTCAGCCGGTCCACGAGCCACGCAGCGCACCGAGCCAGTCACGCAGTGACACGCGGCACAACGTGGCGCCCACGCCAGCAGCCGCAACCGCCCTGGCTTATTTGCTAAAGAGTCCCTATTGATATGTGAAACCAACCCGCGATCCAGATCCACTGTTCCCTGAGTCTAGATTTTCTTTCGGTTTAGCCCCGGCACTTCTTAGAAAACGAGACGCAGTCCTCGGTCCACGGAAGACCGTAAGCCGGAGAGCCGTGCGCTCTGTCCACCGCACAGGCGTGCACCGCGCAATCCGCGCACGCCACGCGTCGCGCGACCGGTCGTCATCGGCCATTTTGCGCAGAAGACCTTGATCTTTTCCGAAATCAACCCGCCGTCCAATACTCCTATGCACTGAGTCTATGAAAACTTTCATATTAGCCCCTGTGCTTCTACGAAAATGACGGCCAGTCCGACCGCCTTTTCTTTTCAGTTTTATTTATTTAAAATCCGAAATGAGTTCCAATTATTTACAGAACTGCCATCCAACTTCAAATGCTCATAATTTTTGCGTTTTAACTCCGATTTGACCCGTTCAACTTGCGTTAGATTCATAATTTCGTTCTCTACGCAGTAGATCTATTAGTTTACTGTTTCCTTACTGTTTGTTGTACTGTTATTTATTTCTATGTATTGTGCCATGTATGTTGCTTGGGCCAGAGAGTGCGGAGTACGAGGACGCTACAGACCATCCTTGCGACCCAGTTGATTCGACCCAGTCCGAAGGCAAGTGTCCTTGAACATCTTGCACCTACTTTATTTTACTTTTGGTATTAGAGTAGTTTAGATCTAGTAGATGCATGCAATGTCAAATTTGAATCCTATATTATGGTTTACTAGATCTTGCTCTATTTTTCCTTGTCGCCTGTTTTGGGATGTTCGGGTAGGTGTCTTGCTTATTCCTGCAGTCATGATTGGGATGGGAGTTAAAATGTTTATAATCTTGATTAATGAACTATGAAACGAATGTGGACATGGTAATTTTGTAGTAACATGGTTATTAGGTAAATCCGGCAGGATGGAACCGTATTGGTGGTTTTGTGCCATGGACTTGGCAGCTCTTATTTGGTTTTTGGTTCGGAACTCGTGCTAGATTTGTCCTGCCTGGATCCCTAGGACCCGGTTCTCAGAGCATGTAACCCGGCTTGACAGCGCAACCATGAGATCTGGATGGGCTGGACCTGGCTAACTAATTAGTTTCCTCCGAGTTATGCTACACGGGGTTTGTTTAGTGGCTCAAGAGGGGGTCCCTGGGGTCGCTGACTTATGTACGGGGATGAAACCTTAGATTACGTGTAACACAGGCTTGGAGGGGCTTTGTAAAGGCCTTGCAGTGCAACCCGCTATGCACCTCGGCAGTGTTTAGCGTGACGGGTAATGCACGACTCATGGGTAACGATGTGCAACCTCTGCAGAGTGTAAAACTGATATATCAGCCGTGCTCACGGTCACGAGCGGCTTGGACTTCTTTGAGATTAGTTGGTTACTGGTTGGTTTTGGGTTCGGGTCATCCGATGGACTTCAGGTGTTGGTTGCTCGGTGTGACTCCGAGTGTGGTTTGCTCGGTGCGACTCCGAGTGTTGTTACTTTTCTACAGAGTCTGTCTATAACCTAGTAAATAGGTGCATAGGATTAATAGAGTGTGTCGCTTTAGGCGCTTGAGTCAAACAAAGTCAGCCTACCTTTGTTATTAGCCTCATAAGCATATATTTCCTACACTTGCGGAGTACATTTCGATGTGCTCACCCTTCCTCTTTGTCCCCCTGCTACCCCACCCAGACGCTGGAGACTACACGTACGAGGAGCAGGAGTATCCAGAAGACGGAGGCTACGACCCTGACGACCTGTACTAGGATGGCGCTACCCCCGGTCGACCTTCCTGTGGAGATGGAGTCCCGATTTCCGCATCTACATCAGCGTCTTCATTAGAGTCCGTTATCATGAGAGTCTGTACTTTTATTTCAGACCCGAGGGTCATTTATGTAACAAAGTTCGATATTATCAATAAAGCATTGTTTTGATATTTACTATGATGTGGATATATGTATGAAAATTGATCCTGGCATACATATATTGTGCTCCAATTTTGTTCTTAAAATTGGGGTGTCACACCCGCCCGCCCACCCCCACGAACTCCCCTGCCCCGGCCGTTCAGGCGTCGCCCCTGCCGTCGGGACGACGGCCCAACGCTTGCCGCCCCTGCCGCGCCGCCCGTGCCCGCTCCCGCTCTCCCGTCGGCTGCCCGTGTCCGGCCTCCGCACGTTGTCCTGGCCACAGGCCGCGTCGCCCGCGCCTGCTCTCCCGTCGGCCGCCTGCGCTCACCGTAGACTATCGGACCGGTCCCCTGTGCGTCGCTTCCCTAGCGAAAAAACTGCCGCATCCCCCACGCCCCACGCCTCCCAGCCCCACATCGACGCGGCCGCCAGCCTCGCCGTCACCAGCTCCCGCCCCCGCCCCCGCCCCCGCCCCCGCCAACCGCCCCTGCCCCAACCAGGCAGCCATCGTGTGACGCTTGCTGCTTCGCGCCTGTGGATGTGCCCCGGCGATATGGAGTACTCATCCTTCTCTCTGTCTCTCTCCGATTGGACACCTCTGCTGGCGCTGCGGAGATGAGCGGCAGCTGCTCCTCTAGGGGCAAGGATTGTCGTTCCCTTCCATGGCAGATTTGGGGTTGTGATGAACTTTACTGGTCACCCTTCTCTATCCATCCGATGTGTCGGGTGAATATTCCACTGCCTGTTCATTCCACTGCACGTTCGCGGGCACACAGTATGAGCAGCTGACCAACCAATTGCCGATCATCTCATCCTTGCCGAGCGCTACGACTTTCACCAGCCTGATGCCATGTACTTCCACGACGCCGACAAAGGATGACGTATGGTCAGTCTGTTTGACTTTTTCGTCCATTTTTTATGTGTCTTGCTGGGTACATATGGAGTATGTGTTGTTGAGTAGATTGGATTAGCTAGCTGATACATATGCATATTTAATTTGAATGGACACAAGTTTGCAAGAACTGTTATTTCCAGTTTACACTACAACGTGTGATCCTTAGTTGGGTCATTTTGCTCATGGGAGTAGTGCAGGTGATGTTAAAAGGAGATTGTAGGTCTTCCTTTTCTTAGTTTATTAAGTCGCAGACTTCCATCTACAATTTTGGATTTCAGGCTTGATCTACTTATCTGCTCTCTAATTCATATGGACATATGCTGACCAGTTTCTTAAAAAACATAAACGAATTCTTCAAAAAAAGCTAAAGTTATAAACATTTTCGAATTGAGGTGTCACTAAATACTGATTTGATAATACTTTGGCCATCTGCCGATAAATTCCTTTCAACAAACATCATTTTCAGGAATGCTAATAAGTGATGCAGCCCACTGTACATAGATGCCTACATTTTTTTCATGTATTCACCGACTGATATTCAAGGTGCATGTGACAAGCTGCGAGGATAGCTCACCTTTTCATATTTATGGATTGGTACTGACTTCCAACGACCAGGAAAGTATTGTCTACCCATTTGTAGATGACTAATGAATTGACCATTTAGAGTATGATAAATAATTAATTTTAGCAAATTGTGTCACTTCGCAAGATTGTTAATGATGCTTTGGTTTACCTATGATAGATGGAATGCAATCTGAAATATCTCCTAGACGCCGTAGAGAATTGAGAATTTTCATTTTATTGTTTTTAGCTGACAATTAGTAGTTTGACATTAAGTAGTTTGACATTAAGGTTGTTTTCATAGGCTATATATAATCCTTTTTTAGTAAAGTTAAATATAAACCATTATATATCCATGGTCGGAGAGGAGACATGGAAGAGGGGCACTCCCTCTGCTGAATCCGTCGTCCGCTTCCAGCAAAGTGCAGAGCAGGAACACATTCATGTGATGTCATGCAGGTGAGGCCCCTCATGTTCTCTTCCTTCTCTTTGTTTCGTACGCTAGCAGCAAAGGCTCTATGAGAGATTAATTATTCGTGTGGGATGATGATTCCTTCAACCCACTGGATGGACACCTCTGATCAAGCTCAAGCAAACCACCAACAAGGAAGGGGTACAAGGCATACCGACCTCTCTGTTCTGTCAAGGATTGCAACACTTTAAGGCCTGACATTTTTTCTCTTAATTTTTTTTCCAGCTGGATAGATATTGGTTTTGTTCGCCTCTCAAGATAACCTCTAAAATTTGAGTTGATGCATCCGTTGGCAAAGGTAGACTTCCTAATGCTTAGTTATCTTTTTTACACAATAGATCGTTGAGAAGGTGTTACTAATACTGGTTAGTAAACAGGTTATCAAGAATTAAAAAAGAACAGGAGAACAATTATGGCGGGCCGAAAGGGCAATGGTGCAATATCAATCAACCAAGGTGCAAGGTGCAGACTAAGATTCTATGCAGTGTTGCAATATTGCTCTTCTATGAGGCTCAAGGATTTTATATGTCTGTAGCAATAATTTATTAAAATAGAACCTCTTCAAACCCCTGAGACTTAATCTCTTGCTTCGTTCTGATTGTTGACATTTTAGAATTCAGAAAAATAGAACCCAACAGATAGGGACATTATCAATCAACCAACTTCCAGTCAAGACTAATTAATAAAAGGCATTTTTCTCAATAAATATCTGAATTTCACAATTGTTATTTAAATTGATTTGCAAATTTTCAGGTGGCTTTTATTTCCCCGTGTCATTGTGATTGTTCATTTGTCATTTGCACATCATATTTTTGCCCAGTTCTATATAAGACACTGTGTGTTATGCCCGTTTGAGGCTTACAGTGTGCCAAATAAACTGAAAATTACAACCGTTAGGCCCTTTGGTTCTTTTTAGCTTCATATTTATGTACTAACTGGAGGTTCTAGGTTAGCACTCACTTAGAGTAGTCATATAGTTTTTTATACTTGGACTTTTACCATGGATGTTTTGTTTGAGAAAAAAAATCTGTATATCATCACTGCATCATGATTTATTTTTAGTGTTCATGTACCTTGGACGTAGATACGGTCTCTCTTGAATTTTTGCTTGCATCAAGGTGCATTTATTCTTCCATTACTTTACTTGTGATGATATCTAATTAATAAAGGGTGGTATATGCTAGAAATATTTTTTACATTTGTTTTCTGCTGGGAGCTAATGAGGTATAAATGTTTTTTTTCTCATATGACTAGCCATGGTCTCACTTTCGATCTTTTTAGGTTCGAGCAGCAATCTCTACAGTGATGGTCACAGGTGAAGATAATATACAGGGTTTTTATTTAAAATCAGAAAAGGGAGACCTAGCATATATCATGTCCTATTTTATCAAATATTTATTATGATATATCATGTCCTATTTTATCAAATGTTTATTCCATGTCAAAATGGCACCTATCCTTTAACAAATAGAATGAGTTCTATATAAGATAAAGTTGCATGTGTGAGTTACTGAATCGATCTTATGTGTCAGTTGGCAATGATCTTTGCACAACATAAAACATGACTTTTTATGCCTCATATTGCAGGTCCGTCAAAATTTTGTACATGATGTCAATAGCTCTCTGGAGGTTGATAACAAGCATGATCCAGAAAATCTTCTCATTGGAACCCTGCTATTGGCAACAATCACTGGCATTAGCATAACTTAGTCACTTAGATATAAGTTGTTCTGCCTTTTTTTTTGTTGTTTTGGAGTCTAATTCTACAAATTGCACAATGTACATGAACCCCTTAATAGAACATGACTTTTTAGGTGGTTTACTATGTTTGCTGAAATCATGTTGCTTCTTTTATTGTGTTTATAGTTCTTTTTTCTATCCTATAACTATATGTCTATATATCATGGAATTTTATATATAAATGAATAATCTATATAAATGCATAATCGTAGCAACGCACGGGCACTCAACTAGTCTTAATATAAAGATCGATGCACAATTTTTTTCGTGATTGAGAAAAAATATAATAATGATGCACGGTTCTTCTATATGACTATAAAAAACCCCACGATTTTCAGGGTGACAGTGTGATCTAGTGATTGGAGAGCAGGTCTTGTCGATGACTTTAGGCTTTGAAAGATCCTTTTCTCATTTGGCTTTTAATTCCTCTAGATTGATGTAGCAAGACATAGATAATCTATGACTAATTCTAGCATAGTGTTAAGTCAAAATATCTTAATTTTAACCAAATTTATATGAAAATAATAATATCTACCATATGAAATAAGTATTATTATATTTTTCATGGAATATGTTTTTATAAATGTATTTATTTGGAATCATAAATATTGACAACCCTTTATTTAAAGAAATTTAGTTAAAGAAAAGATTTTGACTTTGACCAAACTTAGAATTGGATGGACGTAGTAGAAAATTCAAACAATAATTGTTGGTCATAATCATTGTTTTGTTTTAACAACAAATATTAATATGAAAAAAGAGATTTTCTATATATTATAATACATAATGCCGTCCCATCCATGATTCTCAGTATCTAATACTAAACAAAGTAGGAGATATTGTTCCTAAGAGGATTTTTAGCTTAATTCTACACCACCCAATTAAGCACAATAGCATATGTTCTTCCACAACCAAGACGACAAGGTGGCAAAGCCAAAGTCCTGCACAAAAAGGGCAATGATGAAATGCCAAGTGGATGAGCAAAAGGAAGGAAATATGGTGAAGATATATATTTTCCTTCTGGTTTTTTTCTTATCCTTTTTTGTGTGAAGTGAAAGAGAGATGCTAACAATTAAGATTGTGTTTGAATCCAGTACCTCCATTCTCTTTTATAAGGTGTGCACCCATATGAAGGTTTAAACTTTAAAATCTTTGACCAATATGTTAGCTAACAATTTTTAATTATTATAATACAAACTTGATTCATTTAGATTTGCGTTAAATTTATTATTCAATTTATCATAGGTTTTATAAGTATAAACAATATACTTTAAATTTTAAAGTTAAAAAATGGTTAAAGCATACTCCCTCCGTCCCTAAAAGACTGTCGTTTCGTTTTCCGAGAAACGATTTTGACTAATTATATAATAAAAAATATTAGTATTTATGGTACATAATTAATATCATTAGAAAGATATTTGAATCTAGTTTTTTAACAATTTTTTTAAAAAATAAATATTGCACGTATTTTCTATAAATTGAGTTAAACATGTGGCATGCATCCTACAGTGACATTCTTTTAGGGACAGAGGGAGTAATTTGGAAGACCATGCATATTAAATTGTGTCTTATAAAAGAAAATGGATGGAGTAGCTATGTAGTTATTAGCTTAAACTTGCTTAAATCCTTTATTTGCCCCCTTCTTTCTTTTCTTTCTCACCTATAGCCAAATCCACCTCAGCCTCTCCTTCGCTCTATCTGCTTATGCCATCAACCTCAAGCTTGGTGCAAGCCTGATGGAGATCCAACGATTTCTCTTTGCTACTAGAAAATTAGCAGTGTATGTTTTTCTCCTCTAGAAAAAGAAACAAAACACAGTTTTTTGCCTCTTGATATACTACACCACCATACCTCACCTGGCTTCCCAACAGGGAGAAAATGGTCGAAGAATCCACAATCTGCCTGCACCTGCGCACGCGCACTGCGGGCAGAACACGGCAGCACGACAGTCAACACTCAACAGGCACACGCATGCACACAGCAGCGGAGATCGTCGTACGGAGTATCTTTTTGCTCAGCAGCCAAATCGGCCGACCAGCAGGACCGTGTCACTCAGGCATCCGGCGATTACGTGCAGCTGGGACAAAGTTGGCATGCTGATGAGAGGCTGCCAAGCCTCCCTTCTCCCATCGCCGCTAGTATTTTTTAAAGACGATCCCTCCTGCAGCTGACCGACACCTTGGACGGCTACAGTAGCTTTCAATTAGCGTAGTTTATAATCTTGGGCGATAACTGCTTCCTGCAGATCTCTCCGGAAACGAACAACCCACGCATGGCAAATTGGCACCTTGGCGGCGACCAACACTAGTAGAAAGATGATTTTTCCTAGCGTCTCAATTTTTTTAATGACAGTTTGAGTTACCACGCGTCTGTAGAAATGAACCGGTAAACCTCAAGTCTAGAACCGCCTGTAGAAATGGATTTCTACATGCGGTTTGTTAAGACAACCGCTTGTAGAAATGTCTTATTTCTACAGGCGGTTCGTTAAGACAACCGCTAGTAGAAATAGATGTGTTTTTTAAAATTTGATTTTTTCAAACTATCTTGGATGAGAAAACACCCAAAATAAAAGTTGTTAGTCTCGAAAAGTTATGAAACTTTATAAATTACAACTTTTTGATTTGAAGTCATCTTGTCATCGAAAAATATGTTTGAATGGTCTCAAATTTGAAATTCAAATTTTGTAAACGACCTCGGATGGAGAAATGACCAATACAAAAGTTGTTCGTCTCGAAAAGTTATGAAACTTTGTAGTTGACAACTTTTTGATTTGAAATTGTTTAGGACCTCAAACAAACAAATTACACTCGGGTTTGTATAATATGTGGGGAACCGAAGGGGTATTTGAACACATATGAGTGTGTGGTGCAATGGTAGAGGAGCCTCCGCGCGAGGCCGAGGTCGTGAGTTCGAATCCCACCGACGGGCGGGCGTTGGGCTGAGGGCTCTTCTCCCAAGACGGTTCGCCAAGTCAACCGCCTGTGAAAATTTTTTCCATAGGCGAAAAATTCTTTCCATAGGCGATTCATAAGCAACCGTTTGTGTTGTGGTCCTATTTCTACTGGCCCCCAGCACAGGCGGTTTATAAGGAAAATGGACCTCGACCCATTTAACTTTGAATTTTGGTGTTTGATGAACAACATAACCAAATTGGACTAATGTGTTTGCGAGTGTTTGTTTTGTAGTTCAATAGGGTGCAAAAGTGACTTGGACTAAGGCAACATGGTAATCCGATGATCAACACCTCAAGCAAAACATTTGAAGCTCAATAGAAGACTCTCAAGATCAAGCAAAGTCCAAGGCACAAGAACGGAACCAAGACGGCGCAAGAAACCGCGAAGAAACGAAGAAGAAGGAGTGACCGGACGCTGCTCTGCAGTGACCGGACGCTGGCCTGGATGCGTCCGGTCAGTTCACCCAGTCAACAGCGCCACGTCAAAAGCGACCGGACGCTACGCCAGTTGGACCGGACGCGACGATGCGACTGTTCATCAGCGTGGCAGCATGACCGGACGCTACGACGTCGATCGGACGCTGGAGATCAGTTGAGTCCGATCGAAAACAGAGAGGTTCCAGAGGCACGAAAACGCGATCGGACGCGTCCGATCGTTTGTGACCGAACTCATGTCAGAGTCCGATCAGTGCCTGTGCAGGCTGGCAACTAGCCGTTGGAGTGACCGGACGCGTCCGGTCAGGACGTGACGAGCGTCCGGTCGATGGCAGAAAAGCCCATCTCTTTGCTCAACGGCTCTATTTGTTTGGGGCTCTATAAATACCCCCATGGCCGGCCAAAAATAGTAGGTTAGAGCTCAAGGAAGTGATCATAGTGCATAGACACATATTTAGTTGCTCTAGCCACCAAAGTGCTTAGTGAATATACTAGGTGATTAGTGTAGGTGCTTTGCAAAGTGCTTAGGCTAGTTAGACCACCGCTTTGCACTTGCTCTAGGTGTTAGGCCTAGTGTTTAGTGAGGTTTGAAAACCTCTTATCTACCGGTGCTTGTGCGCACCGTGATTGTACATCGGTGGGGCTTGTAAGTCTTGCGAGATCACACCAACCGCGTTTGTGGTGTGGCCGCCTCCGTGTACCGAAGGGAACAAGGCCCGCGGCGCTTCGGCCGGAAGCTTGATAGTGAAGACGGCGGGGAGCATCCGGGAGAGGCTTTGCCACGAGTGGCTTAACCGGAGACCCACTTGCGCGTGGGGAAGAACCGGAGCTATCCACAGAGTTACCCGACCGGGAGCTTGGCCCTTGCGAGGGATTCCTTGCGAGGGGCTCCAACGAGGACTAGGGGGAAGCTTGCACGCTTCTCGATACCTCGGTAAAAATACCGGAGTCGTCGACGGGAGTTTGCATCTCTATCACACTCTTTAGCTTCCGCATTTACATTGCTATCTAGTTGATGTGCTTTACCTTTCATAGCTTGATATGCTAGTTGATAGGTTTGGAAACTAGGTAGCATAACTCCTTTTGCGGTAGAGATAGCAAACACACTTAGCAAAACCTTAGTTGCACTTTAGATAGTTTACTTTCTTGCATAGGTTTTGCTTAGGTGGAAATTAGAGGCCATAGTTTAGAGTAGAAGTTTTAAGTTGCCTAATTCACCCCCCCCCCCCTCTTAGGCGTCACGGTCCTTTCAATTGGTATCGGAGCCGGTTGGCTCTCTTGTGGACTCTTGGCTTAATCGCCTTCGAGCCGACGCCCCTAAGAGAGGTTGGGATGGACACCTCTAGGCCTCCACACTTTGACGGCACTAACTTTCCCTACTATAGTGCTAGAATGGCTTGCTTTTTAGAAGCCGTTGATCTAGGTGTTTGGAGAGTCACCCGCGACGGGATGAAACCCATTAAGAATCCCGAAAAGCCTACCGCGGGTGATGAAAAGGAAATTCATCTAAATGCTAGAGCTAAAAATTGCTTGTTTGAATCTTTTAGCATGGATGTGTTTAACCAAGTATTTACTTTGCAAACATCTCATGAAATTTGGTTAAAACTCCATGAGCTTCATGATGGTACAAGTAATGTTAGAGAGCAAAAACATCATCTAGCTAAATCATGTTATGATTCCTTTAAAATGAATGACAATGAGCTTGTTCGTGATATGTATTCGCGTTTGAATCTAATTATCAATGAGCTCAACTCTATCGGAATCACAAAGCTAGGTGATGCGGATATTGTGAGGAAGATCATCTCCGTGCTTCCTAAGAACAAGTACGCAACCATCATCACCATCCTTCACAACATGGAGGACTTGAGCACCATGACCCCGGCCATTGTCATTGGCAAATTGGTGGCATTTGAGATGTCACGCAAAATGGGTCAAGAAGAAGCCACTTCATCAAGCAAAGACATTGCTCTCACATGTGATGAGCATAAAAAGATGAAGGGCAAGAAGCAAGTTGAAACAAGCTCAAGCTCCTCAAGTGAAGATGAAGAAGAGGATGATGATGATGAAGAGTCAAGTGATGATCAAGCCTCCACCTCATCCGATTCCTCCTTAGATGAAGAAGAAACAATCAAGCTCATGAAAGGAGTGAAGAGGATGATCCGCAAGCTCAATGTCAAGGGTGTGCCCATCACAATAGAAGATTGCCTCTTCACCAATCAAAGAAGAGAGCAAAGAAAAAAGGGTTGCTATAGATGTGGCAAGAAAGGGCACTTTATGGAAGATTGTCCAAAACAAAAGCCCACACCCAATGACAAGAAAAAGAAGGGATGCAAGGCCAAGGCTCTCACCACCATCAAGACATGGGAGGATTCATCAAGTGATGATGAAATCCAACACAAGAGGCATGGCCGCAAGCACTCATCATCAAGCTCCTCACGTATGTGCCTTATGGCACGAGGTAACACAAGCCCTATCTCTAGTGATAGTGATAGAGATAGTGATAGTGATGATGAGCTACCTTCTTATAATCAACTTGTGCAAGATAATCTTAAATATTCTAAAGCTTGTACTAGCCAACAGAAGAAGATTAGTATCTTAAAAGAAAAATTAGATAGTTCTCAACAAGCCTACAATGCTATGCTAGATCAATATGAAACTTTTTCAAACTTAAATGTTGAGCTATCAAATAAAATTGAGAAACTTGAGGCTAGTATAAGCACATATGATAGCACAAGTAATGATGAGCAACTTGCTAAGAAAAATGAAAAACTAAAAGCAAAGTTAGCTAGCACACAAGATGCTTACAAAAATTTGCTTGCTAAAATGGAAATTATGTGCAAGCATTGTGATGAGCTAACTAAGAAAGTTGCTAATCTTGAAACCATCGGAGCAAACCCCATCGAGGCACCTAAAATTGAGAAATCAATCTTTGATATGCCTAAAAAGGATGCCTCTACTTCTTGCATTGATTTACTTGATTTAGACTCACCCATGTGCAAACAAGCTTGTGTTGAGAATGTGATTGTAGACACTTGCACACAAGAAGTTGCAATGGAGAATGAGTTACTAAGGCAAGAAGTAGCTCGCCTCACCAAGGACTTGACCCAAGGAAAAAGCAAGGGGAAGCAAACCCGAACTCATCAAGATAACACCGTCAAGGGAGTGAAGAAGCTTGATGAGGAGCAAACCATGGTGTGTTACCTTTGCCACAAGGAAGGCCACAAGTCCTATGAGTGCAAGGTGAAGCATGGGGGAGAAAAGAAGAAAGAGAAAAACAAAAAGCAAACAAGCAAGCTCTCCAACACCTACACCAACAAAGTAAACAAGAAAGCCACCACACCCTATCTCTTGAAGAAGAAGAAGAATGACAAGGTGGTGGCCATCAAGGTGAACAAGCAAGCCAACAATGGGGCCAAACGCATTTGGGTGCCAAAGGACATCATCTCCACCATGAAGAGCACCAAAAAGGTTTGGGTCCCGAAAGGGAAGTAAGTAGTCAAGTGGACTACGGGGAATTTGGAGACTTGGCAAAATTTTGGGTGCACATCATGGGGTGCATCACATTGGACCATGTCATTGCCAAGTAGGTTAGTAGGTACCTTGGACCCAAGTTCCCCCTCCCATGTTAGGTAACTAGATTTAATTTCTTGCAATTACTTTTAGCATCTAGTTCCTTAATTGCCTAGGTTTGCATTAGTTTATTCATATCTTTTGTCATGCACACATTAGGCTTATCATATGGTAGGATTGCTCGGTATCTTTCTCATCTTTGGAGCAAACCTACATGGTTTAATTTGTTTAGAAGCACGGCACATGGCTTCTCTTACTTGGTTTATATTATATGTGCCAAAGTCCAAATAGTAGATAAACTACCCCAACTACCATCTTTAATTGGTGTCACATTTCTAGTGATGTCAACGTGTAAAATGGTAGTTTGACCTTACAAGTCAATGTGCATGTCTCCTACAAGTATTTCAAACTTGTATGCACACTTCTAGGGGGAGTTTACTCTACAATTTGGAAGCTTTGAGACTAACACTTCTTTCAAGATTATCATGTGTGTAGTAGTCTCATTGCAAGGAAAATGAAGTCCCTGGAGATAAGCATTGTGTGTGGCGATAATCCAATTGGCATCTACATGTGGTATTCCTAACCGATATCATCATGTTGATTTCAATTTGATACTTTTATGCTTTCTTCATGCACTATATAGATTAAACTCCTTTGTGCATTAATTTGCCGGTTATGCATATGCTTTGCCATACATCACATGTATGCATACACTTAGGGGGAGCTTAGTGTATATAATGTGAAGAGCCAAGTTTTGTGATCAATTCCACTCCACACAAAAAGGATCACAAAATTTGACCCTCCCTTGTGCTACTAATGTCTTCCTTTTCGGTGTTTGATTCCAAAGGGGGAGAAATTGAGGGACCAAAGCAAACCAAAACAAATAAAATAACCAAAACCAAAATTTAAATTTTTTATGGTTATATCTTTGGAATGGTCCGAGAAAGGGAGGAAGTGGTTTATGGAGTTAGGGGGAGACTTAAATTCATAATACCACAAAGGGACTCAATGGCAAGGGCAAGATAAGTTATATTAGTGTTGTTTCAGTTTGGTATCTTTTGACATCATATGATCTTGCCTTTGCATTACATCCTAGCAAGTAGATTGCATTTTAAAATTTTGTATCTATTATTTGCTTGCTTTGGTTGTGTTGTCATCAATCACCAAAAAGGGGGAGATTGTAAGGAAAATGGACCTCGGCCCATTTAACTTTGAATTTTGGTGTTTGATGAACAACATAACCAAATTGGACTAATGTGTTTGCGAGTGTTTGTTTTGTAGTTCAATAGGGTGCAAAAGTGACTTGGACTAAGGCAACATGGTAATTCGATGATCAACACCTCAAGCAAGACATTTGAAGCTCAATAGAAGACTCTCAAGATCAAGCAAAGTCCAAGGCACAAGAACGGAACCAAGACGGCGCAAGAAACCGCGAAGAAACGAAGAAGAAGGAGTGACCGGACGCTGCTCTGCAGTGACCGGACGCTGGCCTGGATGCGTCCGGTCAGTTCACCCAGTCAACAGCGCCACGTCAAAAGCGACCGGACGCTACGCCAGTTGGACCGGACGCGACGATGCGACTGTTCATCAGCGTGGCAGCATGACCGGACGCTACGGCGTCGATCGGACGCTGGAGATCAGTTGAGTCCGATCGAAAACAGAGAGGTTCCAGAGGCACGAAAACGCGATCGGACGCGTCCGATCGTTTGTGACCGGACTCATGTCAGAGTCCGATCAGTGCCTGTGCAGGCTGGCAACTAGCCGTTGGAGTGACCGGACGCGTCCGGTCAGGACGTGACGAGCGTCCGGTCGATGGCAGAAAAGCCCATCTCTTTGCTCAACGGCTCTATTTGTTTGGGGCTCTATAAATACCCCCATGGCCGGCCAAAAACAGTAGGTTGGAGCTCAAGGAAGTGATCATAGTGCATAGACACATATTTAGTTGCTCTAGCCACCAAAGTGCTTAGTGAATATACTAGGTGATTAGTGTAGGTGCTTTGCGAAGTGCTTAGGCTAGTTAGACCACCGCTTTGCACTTGCTCTAGGTGTTAGGCCTAGTGTTTAGTGAGGTTTGAAAACCTCTTATCTACCGGTGCTTGCGCGCACCGTGATTGTACATCGGTGGGGCTTGTAAGTCTTGCGAGATCACACCAACCGCGTTTGTGGTGTGGCCGCCTCCGTGTACCGAAGGGAACAAGGCCCGCGGCGCTTCGGCCGGAAGCTTGATAGTGAAGACGGCGGGGAGCATCCGGGAGAGGCTTTGCCACGAGTGGCTTAACCGGAGACCCACTTGCGCGTGGGGAAGAACCGAAGCTATCCACGGAGTTACCCGACTGGGAGCTTGGCCCTTGCGAGGGATTCCTTGCGAGGGGCTCCAACGAGGACTAGGGGGAAGCTTGCGCGCTTCTCGATACCTCGGTAAAAATACCGGAGTCGTCGACGGGAGTTTGCATCTCTATCACACTCTTTAGCTTCCGCATTTACATTGCTATCTAGTTGATGTGCTTTACCTTTCATAGCTTGATATGCTAGTTGATAGGTTTGGAAACTAGGTAGCATAGCTCCTTTTGCGGTAGAGATAGCAAACACACTTAACAAAACCTTAGTTGCACTTTAGATAGTTTACTTTCTTGCATAGGTTTTGCTTAGGTGGAAATTAGATGCCATAGTTTAGAGTAGAAGTTTTAAGTTGCCTAATTCACCCCCCCTCTTAGGCGTCACGGTCCTTTCACGGTTGATAAAAATGCCTGTACAAATCGATCTACAACCGCCTGTGTAGTATCGTTCTGTACGGGTGCAATCTGCCAACAAGCTCTATCTCGCTGACACCTAGCAGTAGCAAGCATCATCGTGACCGATCCATCCCATGCCCTTTTGAGCTTGAAGGTATTTTATGTAGTCACACCATGCTATAAGCAGTAAACAATGCGAGAAAAAGGCAGCACAGATATATTATATATAACTAGGTGAGTGCCCGTGCGTTGCGACGGGATAAAAAATCATTAAATTACATGGTTCATTGTGCGATGTTAATGTAAAATAGTATCACATTAAAAATTCATGGCATAATAATAAAAAAAAACTATAGAATAAAATAGTTAAATTTAATCATAAATCGTGTCCTACTGACCACGTAATCAATGTTGAGGACCTCAATGCGTTAATGGCACCAACATTGATTAATTGTAAGCCATGCAGTCATAAAGAATAACACTTGCAACTGGTTACCGATCGATGATCCAAAACGATCGATGATCAAAAAGATTTTCAAGTCTAATATGAGGCGTCTGACTTCATAAAATTGTCATGTGGACCCCATGAGTTTCTATCTTAGGCCTTGTAGATGATCCAAAAAAATTTGGTCTTCTTGTCGTCATTGCAGTCGTGGGAGGCTTGGAAGAGAGTAAATAAGAAAAGACACCAGAACTCTCTCTTACTTTGTGGCCCTTTGTGGTGTTTCTAATTGCAGAGGCGTTGTGCTCTACTTCCGGTTCGCAAGCTGGGAGCAGGTGTCCGAGCCTTCGAGGAGCCGCACGGGCCGACGGCAGCGACCGACGGTCGCTATCTGCGCAGTCCAGTAACCAGCAACCAACATCAGTAGCACACATCCTTGCGGGCTTGCAGGTATCAGCTACCAAGGGTCTGCGAAACACATATGAGCCGCACTGTTGAAGGAGCGGACAGCGGCAAACCCGCTAGATCAATTTGCGGCAAACGCTTGGGAAAGCCGGGCGGGAATTTTGGGAAAATTGGTGGAGCGAGGTGGCGTGATTTTGGGAAAGCGAGGTGGGAATTCTTTTTTCGGGAGTCACCACAACGGCGTGAGATTTTTCGCAGGGGAGCGCTTCACCACGGTGGGGTAGACGGGTCCTCTCCATATTTTTTAGTTGTAGAGATTATATATATATATATATATATATATATATATATATATATATATAACTAAACAAAGAGACGGGATCGGATGCTTTAGGCTAGCTAAACCAACCCTGCCTGCATGAGACGGGATCGGATGCTTTAGGCTAGCTAAACCAACCCTGCCTGCATCGATCTTTATTAGAACGTGACGCCGCCCCCCCCCCCCCCCCCCCCCCCCCCCCCCCCTTGCATGCCTTTTGCTTTCATCGTGTCCACCGTACGTAGCTTTCGTTCGTCTACCGGCGGTACGGTGTGGACCAGACGCCCAGACCAACAAAGCTGCCTACCAATTCCGTTAATTTGTGACTATCTATCTATATACTAGCTAGTTTTCTTTTTGAAAAAAAACTATGACTGTCTACCAGTCTATATATTGGTTACGAAAGCAACTAGGTGATCCGAGATCATAGAGTCAAGTTCAGCCCCCACACTAATAATTGAACCGGCTCCGATCGACCGGACGCAAGCTAGTAGTACCGATTAGTGCCACTTATAGTTGTTGGAGAAGATAAGAAGGGTCGAGAGCGTCGCGATCAACAAGCACACACGTACACTGATGGCAGGCATCCCGGCCGGCCTGAGCTGGATTATATTTGCCGGCACCTACCTACCAGGAAGCGCCGGCTCCAACAATTCTGCACGGGGAGGAGCAACTGCAAGAGCAACATAATTTCCTCCACGCTGACGTTTGGCCGGGCAAGCAAGCGCACAGGTGTCCGGCGTACGTAACTGTCTTGGCTGCGCTTAATCGCGTGCTCTGCTCCTGCTCCTGCCACCTGCCCCGCCCCTAATGCCGAGCCAATGCCCGCCATTGGACGACGCTTTGGTAGGTCGGGGGAGGAGCGGCAGATGACCTGTTGGGAGCACATGCTGGCACGACGAGACGGGGGAGGGGGGAGAGGGCCGGGGGATTCCATCAGTTCCACACACTGACCGCGACCGCGACGGGGTTAATTAGTTTACGTCTGAGATTAGGAGCACGTGGGGGCAGTCGCACGGGCCATTAGGGGGGGGGGGGGGGGGGGGGGGGGGGGGGGGGGACAAACCCTGCTGAGGTCTGCGTTGGGTTAGGGATCCACGCCTCCACGGTTGCTGGCGGAGCACTGATCTGAGGACTGGGAGACTGCACGGTGTAAGTACCGGCCTGCGCCCGTCAGTTTGCTTGCTGGGAGGCCTTTTTATGATTGTGTTGGGGACGACGATCACGTACGCACGGCACCATACGTGGAAAAACGGATGGCAAGTGCAGACGAAATCAGCTCTTGGGTGTGGGTGCTGATGATGGCGGTAACAACGGTACTGCCTTCTTGTCAAAAAAAAAAAAAAAAGCGGTACTGCCTCCGCCCATCAGGTGCCTGGAGGCACTGGTCTCTCTCTGTCCCTTCTGATCGAATCGAAAGAAAATAAAAGAAAAAGGTGGCGGCAAGAGTTGAAGTCTTCTCTACATTCATGGTCACGGTGATTTTGTCCGGGTCCAATGAGCATGGCACCCACTTGTTAGTAACCAAAGGCACCGTCATTTCTTTTTTCCGCGACCGGATGAGAAACTGATTGAGAGCAGACGAGCGGTGAATTACAATGACTCGTTAGTAACAAAGTCAAACCTACCAGCGCAACAAATAGGCTCACTAATTAAGAGCTGTAAGTTGGACTGCGAAACTGATTGCTTTGCCGTCCGATCCGAATACTGAAGCTGCAGGGAGTTGTAGTAAACAACAACTTGAGATTCCCCGGAATGGAATCAGTAGCGGTTCGTTCGTTCGTCCGTCCCTACCCCAGTTAACGACAGGCTTACTAGGGCGTCCACAATGGCTAGCTATTTGACTAGCTATTATGATATGAACAAGAAAAAAATAGGAGAGAGAATAGTCACTAGCGACGAATAAATAACTAGTCTATTTCACGTAGTCCAAGAATTTAAAAAATTTACATGAATCTAATAGTATAAAAATATGTAAGATTTTTGTTTTTATCTCTCATCTCTACGTCAGCTAGTTACGTACTCCCTCCGTCCCTAAATAACTGTCTCTAAAAATCCATGTTACTCTTATAGACACGCTTTCCGGACGACAATTAAAAAGAGACGGAGGGAGTAGCTACCATCATTACGGACGCCCGCTTGAAAGGACCTAAGGTGTCGCCTAGAGGGGGATGAATAGGCGTTTCTGAAAAAATTACAACTTATAATGCGGAAGCAATTAGTATGCGAGTTTCCAATTACTTGGTAACTCCCAATCGGAGTGAAACAACCCCTCAAGAGACAAGCACAACGTATATGACTAGTATTTAATACACCTAGAAGCTAACACCCTGCACCACAAAGATTAGCTCAAGGAATAAATAAATTGGGCGCAGTCAGTTAATACCGGACATGTCCGGTATCAATACCGGACTTGTCCGGTATGCACGTGTTGTGCAGGACTGCTCCTTTTCTTCTCTAATTTCTCACACAACCTGCAAGCAATGTGGATGATGTATATATGATGTTGATTCCCTGCAGAAAGACTAGCACAACGGAGAATAACAAATAACCAAATGTAATGCACAAGAGGATGACACGGTATTTGTTTTACCGAAGTTCGTGTAACACCCGGATTTACGAATAAAACCGAGGTAAAGCATATGTGGGCCCAGGGGGTCCCAAATCCACATATACCACAAAATGTATATCATTACAGCACGAACAACGTATAATAACTTATTACATCACATGAGATTGTTCATCACATCGGCCAACGGTCCATTATTACAACGGTAGCGTAGACGTAGACATCACTCCACAGGGACACCGACTGGGGGTACGCCATCCTCAGAAATCTGGCACATCTTCTAGATACTCCTCGTACTCTCCTTCATCTGGTACCCATCCGGGATTTTTATGTGAACCAACGACAAGCGTCAGCTCACCATGCTCAGCAAGTACAACTACGGGGAATGCAAGGCTCAAAAGGTTGACCTGGTTGACTGCGGTTAGCATTTTATCTTGGTCATATTTTAATATTATCCTTTCATTACTAAGTATATGATCTCTGTTGTCCCACAAAGTATGATCATTATCATGTTAACCAGAGGTAAGCCACAAACCACCAACATACCCCACCATGAACCACTTATAAAGGATCCGAGCCGCTCGTATCCGTGAGCACGGCTGATATATCAGGTTTACACTCTGCAGAGGTTGTACACTTTCACCTTAGGCCGTGATTCCCATATGCCGGGAAGAGCCAATCCCACATTACCTCCTCTATGGAAGTACGACAGGGTTTCACTACGTAGTCTTTCACTAGCTACTCTAACAAGTAGTAGCCGCAAGGTTTCGGCTTCCAGGCGAATGGAGGCCCCCTTCAAGATGGCACACCTGACAGCCGACCAGTACAGATCTTGACAGGCAAGAAAGCCATTCTTTAACCCAGTTCCCCCCTCTAGCGCCTTTCGGTAACTACTACAAGCTAGAGAAAATCTAGTTACACAACTAAGATCAGAGCCATATAATTCCCAAGGTTGCACGGGATCTCCCGGGTGGCCGCTTTAAAAGATAGTCCCTGGGGTGGGTCACTGAGCAACACCAGGCTCCAGTGCCCTAAATGTGGTTAAAAAACCTCTTTTAACATTGTTCCATAGTCATTAATCAGTATTAATCAATTAGCAAAATATAGCGCGTAGCATTTCTAGTCATATTATGCAAAACCCTCCCATAGGTACAAGGTATATAGTTCAAGGAAACTAGTATGGACCTATGGTTCATCATATTAGACACATGCATAATGATTACTGGATCTTGCATTAAGTAGGTAACAAGGAAACCGTGGGTTGTACTTGCCTTGGTCACACGCTTGGTCCTGGTACTGCTTCGGCGAAACTTGCTCCTCAAACACGTCACCGTCTGGACTCGGTATATAATCACCAATCATAACATCCAAACAGTCATTACATGCAAATAAAATATACTTTTATTAGAACAGTACACCAAGCATCAAAAACAGTTAGAGAAACATATATAAAACTATTCTACTCGTCGATACGATCAAATGAACGTAAAGATCACTCTAATCGAATCTAAAACGAGAAAGTTATAAAGAAAACAAGTTTCAGAGGCTATTTTGTAAATAAAAACATTTGCCTAGGGGCTAGCCTGCAAAAACCGAGGGCCTAAACGCTCTTAAACATAGCCGGCGGGGGCTAACACGCGAAAACGCGTTCTCTGGACGGCGGGTACTAAAACTGAGAACTCCAGGGGCTAAACCGAAAGAAAACAGGACTTAAAAGTAACTCTTTTGAACTACGGTGGATCGCGGGTTGATTTCTCGAAAAGGCAGGGGCTCTTCTGCAAAACACGCGGAGGCTGCCGCGCTGGCGCCGACACGGCGCCACGTGGCGCAACGCGGCTGGGCGGGTCCACCACGCGGACGGTGGACCGCGAGCGGGGCGCGGGTGCACGGGCCGGTGAACCCGGCGCATACCCCTTCGGGGTTATGCTCTAATCCTGGTCGTCCGCACCGATCGGACGGCGCAGGGCGGCTCGGCGAGAGAGCGCGGCGGCGGGAGCGGCGGCGCAAACGCCGGCGAGCGGCGGCGCCATGCGAGGGGCTCGGGAACTCGCCGTTCCGGCATTCCCGGCCTTGGTTGGCCACGCGGATAGCACCGGAGCGAAGCGGGGGTGAAGGCGAGCTCGTCGGTGGCCTTGGCTCCGGCGGGGACTCACCACATCGACGACGAGGCGGCGGCGGGATCTGCGAAAGGGGAAAAACTCTGGTGAGGCTCGGGTACACGCGAAACAAAAGAGAGGGGGCTCTGGGGTCTTGATGGTGGATGCGGCAGCACCTTCGGCGGCTCGGGGAGGCGCTAGGGCGGCCGGCAGAGCCTCGGCTCGGCGGCAAGGAGAGAGCGTGGGCTAGTGGCATGAGGGAGAGGGCGAGGGCTTCGCCCTGGCCTTTATAGGCTTCGGGGGAGGTGGCGAACGGTCGGGGAGCTCCACCGGGGCTTGATGGAAGCCTGAGTGGCCTTGAATGCCACTCGCGCGGCCGTTGCAGGAGAGGAGCAGGCGGCGGCGGCACGGGCGCGAGCCGTCGCGAGGTAGGGGAAGGGTCTGACGCTGACAGGTGGGGCCGGGGTGGCAGCGGGCGAAGGCGAGGACGCGGCGGGCGCTTGCGCGCTGCACGGGCGAGCGGGCCGCGGCGCTGCGGGCGCGCGCGAGATAGAGAGAGGGAGCGGGCCGGGGCGCTGGGCCGGAGCAGGCCAAGGCCCGAGCGGGGAGAGGTGGGGAGAGGGAGGGAGAAAGACGTGGCGGGCTGGGCCGCCTTGCCTGGCTAGGCCAAAAGAGTGGAAAGGGAGAGGGTGAAAAAGAAAAGTCTTTTTCTTTTATTTCCTTTTGAAAAACTTGCTCAAATTCAAATCAAATTTGAATTTGAACCACTCAACACTATTCCTACACTCAAGCAAAATATTATGCTCCAGCATGAATGCAACAAAAAAAAGTTTCTACGCCATGAGATATTTTATTACTTCACCAAAAATTATTATTTGGCCTATATGTTTCATGAAAAATAAATAAGCAAAATCATATTAACTCCTTATTTCCGAAAAATGATTTTTAGGGTGTCACAAACCTACGCCCCTTAGGATGAATCTCGTCCTCGAGATTCGGAAGATTGAAAAAGATTGGGATACTCTGATCTTAGATCCTCTTCTCTTTCCCAAGTGGCCTCATCCTCAGAGTGCCGATTCCACTGAACTTTACACATCCTAATTATCTTGCTCCGAGTAATTCTCTCTGCGGTATCCAAGATTTTGATAGGATATTCTGCATAGGTGAGATCTCCCTTAATGTCCAACTCTTCCAAAGGTAACTGTTCTTTAGGTACTCGCAAACATTTCTTTAACTGCGATACATGAAACACATTATGTACCCCTGAGAGACTTTCTAGCAACTCAAGTTGATAAGCCACTTCACCTCTTCTGTCTGAGATTCTGAACGGTCCCACATATCTGGGTGCTAACTTGCCTTTGGCATGGAACCTCTTGGTTCCTCTCATAGGTGAAACCTTTAGATAAACATAATTCCCGATTTCAAACTCCAGATTTCATCTTCTATTATCTGCATAACTTTTCTGCCTTGATTGAGCTATTTTCAGATTCTGCCTGATTATATGAACTTGATTTTCTGCCTCTTTCAAGACTTCCGGTCCGAAAACTTGACTTTCACCCGTTTGGTTCCAGAACAAAGGAGTTCGACACTGCCTTCCGTATAATGCCTCAAAAGGTGACATCTTTAAACTCTTCTGGTAGCTGTTATTATACGAAAATTCTGCATAAGCCAAACTCCTATCCCAGCTAATTCCATACTGAAGTGCACATGCCTGTAACATATCCTCGAGAATCTGATTCGTTCTTTCTGTCTGCCCATCAGTCTGCGGATGATATGCTGAGCTGAAGTTGAGCTTGGTTCCCAGTGATTCATGTAACTTCTGCCAAAACTGAGAGGTGAACTGAGTCCCTCTATCTGACATAATCTTTTTAGGAACCCCATGTAAACATACTATTCTTTCCATATATAGCTCTGCTAGCTTAGCTCCTGTGTAAGTGGTTTTGACAGGAAGGAAATATGCCACTTTAGTCAACCGATCCACTATAACCCATATTGAATCATAACCTTTCTGAGTACGGGGTAAACCCACTATGAAGTCCATTCCCACTTCTTCCCACTTCCATTTTGGAATTTTCATGGGTTGAAGCAGTCCTGCGGGTCTTTGATGTTCTGCTTTAACTCTTTGACACGTATCACAGATTGCAACATATTCAGCTATTTCCCTTTTCATACCACACCACCAATACTTTTCCTTCAGATCCAGGTACATCTTTGTACTGCCTGGGTGAATTGAATATGCTGAATTATGAGCTTCATTAAGAATCATGTCCTTGATTGTTTTGATATCTGGCACACAGATTCTTTTACCATGCCATACAGTCCCTTGTTCATCCATTCTGAAACCAGGTGCTTTGCCAACCACTATGCGTTCTGCAATAGCTATGGTATCTTCACCTTTCAACTGACCCTTACAAATTTCTTGTTCAAGAACAGGTTCCACTTCTAACTCCACGGTGTGTGCAACAATTGCTAGGTTCAACTTCCCAAATTCCTCTGCTAACTCTGCCGGAAACTGAGATGCGTTAACCATATTCGCATAGCTTCTTCGACTAAGAGCGTCTGCCACAACATTTGCTTTTCCTGGATGATAGTGTACTTCGAGATCATAATCCTTGATCAATTCCAACCATCTTCTTTGCCTTAAATTCAGATCTGACTGAGTAAAGATATACTTTAAACTCTTATGATCAGTGTAAATCTCACACTTGTGACCTATCAGATAGTGTCTCCATATTTTCAAAGCATGCACAACTGCTGCCAGCTCCAGATCATGAGTCGGATAGTTGAGTTCATGCTTTCTTAACTGCCGTGACGCATATGCCACTACCTTGCCATCTTGCATAAGAACACATCCCAAACCTTGCCTGGATGCATCACAATATATCGAGAAACTTCTGGTGAGATCTGGCAAAACTAACACTGGTGCGGTTGTCAACCTCTTCTTTAACTCTTCGAAATTTTCTTGATATTTTTCTGACCAGACAAACTTGCATTTTTCTCTAGCAAAGCGGTCATTGGCTTGGCAAGCTTGGAAAACCCTTCTATGAACCTTCGGTAGTATCCGGCCATACCCAGAAAACTACGTATCTCACTGACATCCTTGGGTGGATTCCAACTCAACACATCTTGAACTTTCTTTGGGTCTACTGCTACTCCACCATTAGAGACAACATGTCCAAGAAAGGATACTTCCTTTAACCAAAACTCACACTTGCTCAACTTAGCATATAATTCATTCTCCCTGAGCTTTTGCAACACTAGCCTCAGATGTTCCTCGTGCTCTTCTTCGTTCTTGGAATAGACCAAAATGTCATCTATAAAGACCACAACAAACTTGTCCAAATATTCCATGAATACATTGTTCATTAAGTACATGAAGTAAGCCGGTGCATTGGTCAAACCAAAAGACATCACTGTGAACTCGTACAAACCATAACGAGTGGTGAAAGTAGTCTTTGGTATATCTGCCGCTCGTATTCTCAGCTGGTGATATCCCGATCGGAGATCTATCTTAGAGAACACACATGCTCCTCTCAACTGATCAAACAAGTCATCAATCCGAGGCAAAGGATACTTATTCTTTATGGTCACTTCATTCAAGGATCTGTAATCTATGCACATCCTTTGAGTCCCATCTTTCTTCTCTACGAACAACACAGGTGCTCCCCAAGGTGAGGAACTAGGTCGAACATAACCCTTATCCTGTAACTCTCTTATTTGTTTCTTTAGCTCTTCTAACTCATTAACACCCATTCTATAAGGTCTTTTTGCTATTGGTGCAGTGCCAGGTAAAAGATCTATTATAAATTCAATTTCACGTTCAGGTGGCATACCTGGCAGATCGTCGGGAAAAACATCTGGGAATTCTCTGACTATTGGAATATCATCTGTCGTTGATCCCTTAATCTGATTCACTTGGCATACTTCAAGAGTTGGTGACACTGCCTTGCACTCTATTACTTCTCCTTCTGAAGTTTTCAGCTGTACGGTTCTTGTTGCACAGTGAATGACTGCGTCATGTCTTGTCAACCAGTCCATACCCAGAATGACATCGATCCCAAATGTATTTAGTACCATCAGATCAGATAAGAAGTCTACCCCCCTTATATTAACCTTAACTTTCGGGCAACGCAAGCTTGCTCTCATTTCACCACCTGGTGAACTAACAAGCATGGCCTTGTCCATGGTATGCATGAGTAGAGTATGCCTCTTCACAAAGTGTGCAGATATAAAAGAATGTGATGCTCCGAAATCGAACAAAACTAAAGCAGAGTGGGAGTTAACTGGGAACGTACCGATCACCACATCTGGGGCACCTTGAGCAGATTCTGTTGTCACGTGGTTCACCCTGCCACGAGCATAGTTCTGCTGACCTTGACGGCTTGGTGTGTGGGTGTTGAGTTTCTGGTTGCTTTGGGATCCTTGTCCCGTCTTCTTGGGACAATGGTAAGAGAGATTCCCAACGTCTCCACAGACGAAGCACTTGTTGTTTGTTGGAGTGGCCGGTGTGTTGGGAGAGTTCTTCACTGGTGTTCCACCAGTCTGTCCCTGGCGAGGGGTCTGTGCACGATTCTGGTTTTGGTGTGACTGCTGAGGGGTCCTTTGTTGGTTCTGGTTGCGCTGGTCATTGCCTGATTGCCCATACTGCCTTTGCTGGTTGCCGTACCCCGTAGAAAAGCGCGGACGGCTGCTGCTTCCGGACTGCTGGTTCTGGAACTTTCTCTTCTTGGCGTCCATATCACGCCTCTTTCCTTCAATTACCAACGCCTTATCAACCATCTGCTGAAAGTGGGCGAAGGTGTGAGAGAGTAGCTGATACTGGATTCCATCATTCAAGCCTTCCATGAAAAGCTCCTGCTTATCAAGGTCTTCTTCAATGTCCCGTGGTGCATAGCGGGAGAGCTGTGTAAACTTGTCCTTATACTCACTAACAGACATGCTTCCTTGCTTTAGAGCTAAGAACTCCTTTCTCTTCAATTGTACTATTCCCGCCGACACATGATGCGTGCGGAAACTGTCGCGGAACTCTTGCCACGTGATCTGGTTGGGGTTGGGGTGTGCTTGTTGGTAAGTCTCCCACCAATCAAGAGCTGCTCCTTGGAGTTGCCCAGACGCATACAAGAGCTTCTCGCGGTCGTTGCATTGTGCGATCTCCAACTGGCGTCCAACTGCCCGGAGCCAATCATCGGCCTGAAGTGGATCAGGGGAGTGATCGAAGGTAGGCGGATGTCCCTTCATGAACTCGCCTCGCTTATCTCTAACTTGAGGCGGTGGTGGGGGTGGATGATTCTGGTTGTTCTGGATAGCATTGGTCATCTGTTGCATGAGCTGTGTCTGCATAGCCAAGAGTTGTTCTATTGACACATTGGGAGGTGGTGGTGGTTGGTTTCCTGCCCCAGGGGTTCTCCTGGTGTCAACCATCTGTAACATATGTATAGGTCTCATAAGTTCTTTTGTACTGTATGATAAAGCACTGACAGAGATTGAGATAACAAAAGAAAACTGCTCGAGAAAACTGATCCGAGAAAAGATGATATAGAACCCAACGTTATTATTATTATTATTATAACCACATTAAGAGTACTAAGATGGTGTGGACATGCCCCACACTCATCTTCAATCATGCAAAGATCCAAATCATTACATGATCAACATCACAAGCATTAAAACACATTATTAAACTCAAAGTTCATCCAAGACTCGACAACATGACACTGACTCAACACTGACTCAAACTTGCGTAACTGTCGATCTGGTTTGATCTAGGATGGGGCGCCTATGGGTCGTAGCTCGTGCGGGTGCAGGTGCAACTCGGATGGTGCCTCTTGCGTTGAACGACGATAGCAGGGTCCCTCGCTGTGGTGGCTGGCAGGGTGTCCTGCGGCTGGACTCCACGTCGCACCTGGCGCTCGAGGGAGTCGATCAGATGCTGCAACCTCTCTGTCTCAATCCATAGAGTCCTCTGATCCATCATAGCACGATCCAGGGCTGTGTTGAGAGCGATCACCAAGGGTACTGTCGCAATCAACCTAGCACTCTCGTGCTGCTGCACCCTTGCAACATCACAGCCGTCGTCCATGGTACGGCGTCGAGGGAAGTAGCGGTCCTCGTCCTGCTGGATGGTCGGAAACAACCTGTCGCGAAAGACAAGGCAAGCCTGCCTAACTGCATCCTCCACGCCGAACTCACGGGCGAGGGTCGGGCTCAGAGCGCAGATGACGTCACGAACAACCCAAGTCTTGTCCTCCTCGTCCCAAGTGTACGACCGGCTGCGGTACTCCACCGTGGTACGACAAGGCCCGTAGTGCAGGTCGACGAGCTTCAGGAGCTTGGGGTGGTAGAAGTCGTCGCCCTCCTCGGTGGTGCGGGTCTTCCGGATCCAGGTGGGATCCTCGTCCTGGACGTGGTACTCGGGAGTCCTCGAACCACTGTCGTCGCTGTCGTCGTGCGAGTCGCTGGAGTCGGAGCTGGAGTGGTTGTCGGAGGGGTCGGAGGAGTGGTCGGAGGAGTGATCGTCGAAAGAGTGTTCGGAGTCGTCGCTGGGGTCTCCACCTGCAGCCTGCTGCTCCGGCTCAGGCTCCTCCTCGGCCTCCCGCCTTTGCTGACGGAACAGGCGGCGGTACTCGGCGCTGCTGGGTGCACGTCCTCTAGTGCTCTTGCGAGCGGTCTGCTTGGTCCGTGTCATCTACAAATTTTAAATATGAGTCAGATACGGTAAAAAGTTTTATGAAAGACAGAGGAGTACTAGGAATTTTATAAATTACAAAAAGCAATAAAATTTTGGAATTACTCCTAAGAAAAAGGGGTGTCCAGTCTATTTAGGGTAGCGTCCTACAGTCAGTTCGGCTTTGATACCAATTTGTAACACCCAGATTTACGAATAAAACCGAGGTAAAGCATATGTGGGCCCAGGGGGTCCCAAATCCACATAAACCACAAAATGTATATCATTACAGCACGAACAAAGTATAATAACTTATTACATCACACGAGATTGTTCATCGCATCGGCCAACGACCCATTATTACAACGGTAGCGTAGACGTAGACATCACTCCACAGGGACACCGACTGGGGGTACGCCATCCTCAGAAATCTGGCACATATTCTGGATACTCCTCGTACTCTCCTTCATCTGGTACCCATCCGGGATTTTTATGTGAACCAACGACAAGCGTCAGCTCACCATGCTCAGCAAGTACAACTACGGGGAATGCAAGGCTCAAAAGGTTGACCTGGTTGACTGCGGTTAGCATTTTATCTTGGTCATATTTTAATATTATCATTTCATTACTAAGTATATGATCCCTGTTGTCCCACAAAGTATGATCATTATCATGTTAACCAGAGGTAAGCCACAAACCACCAACATACCCCACCATGAACCACTTATAAAGGATCCGAGCCGCTCGTATCCGTGAGCACGGCTGATATATCAGGTTTACACTCTGCAGAGGTTGTACACTTTCACCTTAGGCCGTGATTCCCATATGCCGGGAAGAGCCAATCCCACATTACCTCCTCTATGGAAGTACGTCAGGGTTTCACTACGTAGTCTTTCACTAGCTACTCTAACAAGTAGTAGCCGCAAGGTTTCGGCTTCCAGGCGAATGGAGGCCCCCTTCAAGATGGCACACCTGACAGCCGACCAGTACAGATCTTGACAGGCAAGGAAGCCATTCTTTAACCCAGATCCCCCCTCTAGCGCCTTTCAGTAACTACTACAAGCTAGAGAAAGTCTAGTTACACAACTAAGATCAGAGCCATATAATTCCCAAGGTTGCACGGGATCTCCCGGGTGGACGCTTTAAAAGATAGTCCCTGGGGTGGGTCACTGAGCAACACCAGACTCCAGTGCCCTAAATGTGGTTAAAAAGCCTCTTTTAACATTGTTCCATAGTCATTAATCAGTATTAATCAATTAGCAAAATATAGCGCGTAGCATTTCTAGTCATATTATGCAAAACCCTCCCATAGGTACAAGGTATATAGTTCAAGGAAACTAGTATGGACCTATGGTTCATCATATTAGACACATGCATAATGATTACTGGATCTTGCATTAAGTAGGTAACAAGGAAACTGTGGGTTGTACTTGCCTTGGTCACACGCTTGGTCCTGGTACTGCTTCGGCGAAACTTGCTCCTCAAACACGTCACCGTCTGGACTCGGTATATAATCACCAATCATAGCATCCAAACAGTCATTACATGCAAATAAAATATACTTTATTAGAACAGTACACCAAGCATCAAAAACAGTTAGAGAAACATATATAAAACTATTCTACTCATCGATACGATCAAATGAACGTAAAGATCACTCTAATCGGATCTAAAACGAGAAAGTTATAAAGAAAACAAGTTTCAGGGGCTATTTTGTAAATAAAAATATTTGCCTAGGGGCTAGCCTGCGAAAACCGAGGGCCTAAACGCTATTAAACATAGCCGGTGGGGGCTAACACGCGAAAACGCGTTCTCTGGACGGCGGGTACTAAAACTGAGAACTCCAGGGGCTAAACCGAAAGAAAACAGGACTTAAAAGTAACTCTTTTGAACTACGGTGGATCGTGGGTTGATTTCTCGAAAAGGCAGGGGCTCTTCTGCAAAACACGCGGAGGCTGCCGCGCTGGCGCCGACATGGCGCCACGCGGCGCAACGCGGCTGGGCGGGTCCACCACGCGGACGGTGGACCGCGAGCGGGGCGCGGGTGCACGGGCCGGTGAACTCGGCGCATACCCCTTCGGGGTTATGCTCTAATCCTGGCCGTCCGCACCGATCGGACGGCGCAGGGCGGCTCAGCGAGAGAGCGCGGCGGCGGGAGCAGCGGCGCAAACGCCGGCGAGCGGCGGCGCCATGCGAGGGGCTCGGGAACTCGCCGTTCCGGCGTTCCCGGCCTTGGTTGGCCACACGGATAGCACCGGAGCGAAGCGGGGGCGAAGGCGAGCTCGTCGGTGGCCTTGGCTCCGGCGGGGACTCACCACAGCGATGACGAGGCGGCGGCGGGATCTGCGAAAGGGGAAAAACTCCGGTGAGGCTCGGGTACACGCGAAACAAAAGAGAGAGGGCTCTGGGGTCTTGATGGTGGATGCGGCAGCACCTTCGGCGGCTCGGGGAGGCGCTAGGGCGGCCGGCGGAGCCTCGGCTCGGCGGCAGGGAGAGAGCGTGGGCGAGTGGCGTGAGGGAGAGGGCGAGGGCTTCGCCCTGGCCTTTATAGGCTTCGGGGGAGGTGGCGAACGGTCGGGGAGCTCCACCGGGGCATGATGGAAGCCTGAGTGGCCTTGAATGCCACTCGCGCGGCCGTTGCAGGAGAGGAGCAGGTGGCGGCGGCCCGGGCGCGAGCCGTCGCGAGGTAGGGGAAGGGTCTGACGCTGACAGGTGGGGCCAGGGTGGCAGCGGGCGAAGGCGGGGACGCGGCGGGCGCTTGCGCGCTGCGCGGGCGAGCGGGCCGCGACGCGAGCGAGCTGGGCCGCGAAGGCGACCGGGCCGCGGCGCTGCGGGCGCGCGCGCGAGAGAGAGAGGGAGCGGGCCGGGGCGCTGGGCCGGAGCAGGCCAAGGCCCGAGCGGGGAGAGGTGAGGAGAGGGAGGGAGAAAGGCGTGGCGGGCTGGGCCGCCTTGCCTGGCTGGGCCAAAAGAGTGGAAAGGGAGAGGGTGAAAAAGAAAAGCCTTTTTCTTTTATTTCCTTTTGAAAAACTTGCTCAAATTCAAATCAAATTTGAATTTGAACCACTCAACACTATTCCTACACTCAAGCAAAATATTATGCTCCAGCATGAATGCAACAAAAAAAGTTTCTACGCCACGAGATATTTTATTACTTCACCAAAAATTATTATTTGGCCTATATGTTTCATGAAAAATAAATAAGCAAAATCATATTAACTCCTTATTTCCGAAAAACGATTTTTAGGGTGTCACAGTTCGGCACCCCCTCGGGTCCTACTCTCCGTTGAGCTGGCTGCGAGCTACCACAAAGGTGGGCTCTAGAGGACACCACGGGTCACTCTAGCTGCGGTCTATTTCACCCGCGATGCTCCTTCCACTAGATGATCTCTTTTGAGGAGAGATCGAACCTTTACAAACTTTCCGAGGCACTTCACAAATCTCTTGGGTGCTCAACGGGGACGCTGTAAGGAAAATGGACCTCGGACCATTTAACTTCGGATTTTGGTGTTTGATGAACAACACAACCAAATTAGACTAATGCATTTGCAAGTATTTGTTTTGTAATCCAATAGGGTGCAAATGTGACTTGGACAAAGGCTATGTGATGATCCAATGATCAACACCTCAAGCAAGATATTAGAAGCTCATTAGAAGACCCTCAAGATCAAGCAAAGTCCAAGGCACAAGAATGGAACTAAGACGGCGCAAGAAATCGCGAAGAAACGAAGCAAAGAGGTACATCGGACGCTGGCTCAAAAGCGTCGGACGCTCCGATGGTAAACCCTAGCTCATGTCAGCGCCAGCAGAAGCATCGGACGCTGAAGACCGAGGCATCGGACGCGACTGTGACACTGTGCAAACCTGCACAGCGAGCATCGGACGCTCCGATGCTAACATCGGACGCTACAGGACCCTGCGTCCGATGGCCATGCAGAGAGGTTCTAGAGAGGCTCTGTGAGCATCGGACGCGTCCGTTGATCAACCATCGGACGCTGACTAGCCGTTGCGACGCAGTGCCAGGCTGGCATCTAGCCGTTAAAGGAGCATCGAACGCGTCCGATGGTCGCGACTGCAGCGTCCGATGCTGTGCAGTCAGACCACCTTTGGTGCCCAACGGCTCTATTTGCTTGGGGCTCTATATATACCCCCATGGCCGGCCAAAAACATAAGATTGGAGCTCAAGGAAGTATACCAAGTGCATAGACACATATTTAGTTGCTCTAGCCACCAAAGTGCTCAAGTGATATACTAGGTGATTAGTGTATGTGCTTTGCGAAGTGCTTAAGCTAGTTAGACCACCGCTTTGCGCTTGCTCTAGGTGTTAGGCCTAGTGTTTAGTGAGGTTGAAAACCTCTTGTCTACCGGTGCTTGCGCGCACCGTGATTGTACATCGGTGGGGCTTGTAAGTCTTGCGAGATCACACCAACCGCGTTTGTGGTGTGGCCGCCTATGTGTACCGAAGGGAACAAGGACCGCGGCGCTTCGGCCGGAAACTTGATAGTGAAGACGGCGGGGAGCATCCGGGAGAGGCTTTGCCACGAGTGGCTTAACCGGAGACCCACTTGCGCGTGGGGAAGAACCGGAGCTATCCACGGAGTTACCCGACCGGGAGCTTGGCCCTTGCGAGGGATTCCTTGCGAGGGGCTCCAACGAGGACTAGGGGGAAGCTTGCGCGCTTCTCGATACCTCGGTAAAAATACCAGAGTTGTCGACGGGAGTTTGCATCTCTATCACACTCTTTAGCTTCCACATTTACATTGCTACTTAGTTCATGTGCTTTACCTTTTCTAGTTTGATATGCTAGTTGATAGGTTTGGGAACTAGGTTGCATAACTCCTTTTTGCGGTAGAGATAGCAAACACACATAGCAAAACCTTAGTTGCACATTAGATAGTTTACTTTCTTGCATAGGTTTTGTCTAGGTGGTTTTTAGAGGTCATAGTTTAGAATAGAAGTTTTAGTTGCCTAATTCACCCCCCCCTCTTAGGCGTCACGGTCCTTTCAGACGCCTAACCGTCTAGGACCGTAGAGTCCAAGAGTAACGAATGCGCACAACAAGATCGACGATTTGCACAAGTGCTCAAGAGGTGGCTTGCTCTCTAATTTTGAATCTCTCTCAACCCACAAATGGATTTGGCAATTAGAGGACAATCACTCACTAAGAGAGGGTTGGAAAGTGTTTTGAAAGGCTTAGAATGAGTGTGGGAACCAGTAGAATCAGCAGCCTCCAAAGGTGAAGGCTTGAGGGTATTTATAAGCCCACATTCGAAACTAGCCGTTTTCTAGCCGTTGGCTGAGTCAGCTCATACCGGACATGTCCGGTATGCGTATGACTTCACTTCGTGAGAAACACACTGAACAGACCAACTTTCAAACTTCCCAAAAGATTTCGGTAGTACCGACCACCAGGTCGGTAGTACTGCTAGTTATAAAGGGGTTTCTGCAACCTCTCTGTGTTGGGCCAATTTTGGCCTACCGGTAGTACCGCTATAAAGCCGGTAGTACCGGTCGGTAGTACCGACCCAAGGGGCGGTAGTACCGCCCGTACACAAAGACACTGTCAGCCAGAAATCCGCAAATACCGGACATGTCCGGTATCCGGTATGGACTCCATGCACCAGAAGTAACTACAAGACCATGGGATTGCTGAACTGCTATCGGTGCAGCAGCAAGCTGAAAGTTAGTTTTAGCTCTCTCATGTCTCATCTAGGTTGGTTTGAGCACTTATGAAGAATCATCTACTATATGTTGCATCCCTCTTAATAATGCGACTTTCTTATTTACTCAAGATAAATTGAAAAACAAGATTTAAACCTCTTGAGTTGATCTCCAATTGAACCAAAGCCGCTTCTCTTCATTTTCTATACCGAGAGGAATGGTTGTCATGTTTATAAGTAGATATCCCTTCGAGCATAGCCATCTTGAGCATGTGACTTGACTCCATGCAAGTGATATAATGGTATTCCAAATATGTCAAGTCACTTCAATCAATATTGTTGCTAGGAATGTTGATTCTCCACTAGATGCGATCTTCAAGCTTGATTGATCCTTCGACTAAATGCAAGTACTTTCTTCTTCACTCTAGCTAGGTTCTTCGGCCGCCAAGCCGTCGCTTGCCCTTCACCCTTGCTTAGTACCTCAAAGACTCTTTCCTTGCTATCTTCACCATCTCAAGCCATTCAACCATACTTCGTTTTGAATCCTTCCTTAGAAGTCATATATGAACCATGATTATCTCACAATACGATAGCCCTTTACATCAATATCATTCTCATTGTTGTCATGTGCTTGTGATGTGATTTTCATGCAACAATTCATCATTTGAGCTTTGCATTTCATTCCAAGTATATTGTCCAGATGATAGCCTTTTCATCAATATCAATCTCATTGTTGTCTTGTTCTTGTGACATGAACTTCATACAACAATACATCATTTTGGCTTTGCATTTCATTTCAAGTACATAGTGAGATAATCCCTTCCTTGTGTTATACTTAGCGAACACATTAGATCTTTAATCAACATTGTCATCAAATCATCAAAAAAACACACTTAAGTGCAACATGCACTTTCACCGCTGACCCTGACTGATCACCCTGGGCACGAAATACCGAGAACCGAACCGAAAAATACTGAAACCGAAAAAAGCGGTTCCTGTTCGGTTCCTATTTCTCAGAAAACGAATTTACCGAGCTAAATACCGAACCGAACCGAATTACCGAATTTAGCTGAAATGTGATAAGTTTGAGTGTTAGTTTTTTAACATGTCATTGCATCTTATATATCATTAGTTCAGTACTGTTCGGTAAATACCGGAATCGAACCGAATTTATCGATACCGAACCGAACCGGTACTAATTTTTTTTTAGGAACTGTTCGATACCAATTTCTCAGCAACCGAACCGATCCGTTCCGTATTTACCGAATGCCCAGGCTGAGGCCTTGTTTAGTTTGAGAAAATATTTGGAATTAGCACTGTAGCACTTTCGTTGTTATTCGACAAATTTTGTCCAAATATGGACTAACTAGACTCAAAAGATGACTCAAAAGATTTGTCTCGACATGTACATACTAAAAGTACAATTAGTTAATTTTTTATCTACATTTAATGCTCTATGCATGCAGCTAAAAATTGATGTGACGAGAAATCTAGAAATATTTGGGAAAAGTTGAGGAAACTAAACAACAAGGCCTGACTCACTGAGACAGCGAGCGGATCGCCTCAGATCGTGCGCCTATGGACAGGACAGGGCCCGGGCCCGCACGCGCAGGAGGCACCACCGCACCAGTAGCCGCCGATCGAGTAGACCACGCCAGTGTGGGCCCCTGTGTCAGGGACAGAGAATGTGACCTGGCAGCCGATTGGAGGACGGACGGGGTCCTTCTCGTCACGTCATCATCTTTTTTATACCAGGACTCTCTCCGTCCCTTTTAATGGTCGTCCGAAAAACGTGTCTGTGACGAACACGAATTTCTAGAGACAGTTATTTAGATCATCCACAATGGTTATCAAATAGCTAGCTAGGAGTAATTCTATTAGCTCTCAATAACACTTTACAAATAGCTAGCAAGATGACGTATAAAAATAATAAAAAAGTAGCACTCTTATTGACTATCAAGGAGAGAGATCTCTCTAACTCTCTCCTCGATAGCCAATAAAAGTGGTACTTTTATAAGTTGTCTTATCAAAATAGTATTTATTTATATGTCTCATCTAGTTAGTTATTTGTAAGTTGCCATTGAGAACCAATAATATTCTTTCTAGAGATCAAATAGCTAGCGATTTGAAAGCCATTGCGGACGTCAAGGACGGAGGGAGTACATATTAGTTGGAGCAGGTCTGTGCTCGCTTTGGATGGCTGCTGGTCCATTTGAGCGCTTTGAGGTTGGCTGATGCAATAACTTCCTAGTATGCATGAGTTCAAATTCTAGCTGCATACTGCAACACATTTTGAAAAAGCATCCGTCGTACTACAGTACCTTTTGATTTTGATACGCCTGCAACGACTAAAGACTACGAGATGAACTTGTGTGGAATTGTAACTCTCTCCTTTTAACGTCAAAGAGAGAGAGAGAGAGAGTGGATACAAATGTTGATTTAGACCTTATCGGCACATGCGCAGCAGTTAAACAGGCCCGTTACGGGCTAAAGTTTCTTTTTTTTTTTTTTGGTTCAGAAATTCACTTCTACACATGCAGGATGCAGCAATACAGATACTCCGTATTAACACAACACATTATCAGCGTCCTTCCCTACTGTTTTGGTACTCGAGTATACGATTCTGGCACTTCAGTCATGCATTGTACCGTTGTTTAGATCATAATCCATGTGTGTAACCACACTATACAAATCTGTCCAAATGGACACAGTTACGCAAGAACAGGCGCTTCCATTTCCAATCCAAAGAATGAAAAAAACTACTATACTTCTAAATTTTTGCAAAACCAAATATCAGTACCACTCGACCAAGAAAAAAAAATTAACAATATATGCACAGAGGTTACCTATCATTATCAGCTAAGTATACCTATACAATGACAGTCTGAAGTTACGAAGGCTTCAAAATGGCCAGTACCGCAGAAAACAGTTGCCATCGAGTTTACCAGCAAATGCAAACCCTACCAATCTTTTTTCCACGTGATATGGTTTGAATTTACCATCTCCCAAAGTAGAATTGTTAGCCTTTTACAGCCCAGCGGCGTCCCCTGATCTCATATCCATCAGAAGCTTGATCACCTTCCCAGCTGTCCACAGGAGCAGCTGAGCTCACAACTCTGCGATGTTTCTTGCCCTTTGTGACACCACTGTCACTTGCGCTTCCGCTTAATAATGGGTCATCAATCCCACGAACAGGTCTCTCTGGTGCTGCTGCACTCACCCAGTTGTCATCCTGGCTTTTCTTACGCTTATCATTCTTTTTCATCAATTTATCAAAGCGCTTCTCCACTGGCCGCACTGCTTGGTTAACAGTGAACTTGAAATCCTTGATCACCTAAGTTAAAGGAGGGACGAAAACAAGGCAAAGCATGGTTCAAAAAAGTAATAATAGAATAAAGTAATAACAGAAGATGTTGTCAAAAAAAAAAGTAATAACAGAAGAGAACATATTTGGCTGTCAAGGTAAGATTTATTCTACTGGTTCAAAAAATTCAAAGCCAAACCTATAACGTATATATAGAGAAAATTTGTCAGTAATGCTCAGAAAGAAGATTTGGTCCCAGCACTCACATATTCTCCGCTGCCGACAACAAAGTCCCGAACACTTTCTTTTATGTTTGTCACGCTTCTCTCATCTGGTTCGAACTGCGGAAGCTTCATTTTGGTAGGCCGGTTGCTTTCCTTAATTTCAAAAGGGTCGACAGGGTCAGAGGATACATAGTCCCCAAGTACAGAAATGTTTCCAGGTGACTGATTAGTTAAGAGTGCATAGGGTTTGGCTGGGAACACATAGAGGTGAACAATTGAAGCAATGCCCATCTGTCCTGGAGGAAGACATGGTCATCAGATATGTACAACTAGCCACATATAAACATGAAATAAAAGGACTCTTTTAAGCAAAGGCGAAGATAGATAATAAAAAGTTAAAAACACCCTGGAAGGATGAATACCTCTATGCAAATAATAAAATCTTGAATGCTTGATTTTAACTCCAAGCTCTGAGCTAAAGGACTTCTAAGAAGGCCCAAAGCATACATTATTGCAATCACCATACCTTGCCACCAAGTCAAGAATACTATAGATTTGAAAGAAAGAAACTTAGCCAGAGGCTTTATAGGTGCCAATTCGTCCTTGGTAGCTGTATACCATGCTACTAAACAGTATAGGGCCCAATATTGACTAAAGTTGAGAACTGCAGAAAAGTAAGGGTACCTACATCACAAATTTATGCGTTGGGATTTTAGAACAAAATGTAAAAAGAGATGAAATAACTGATTTAGCTATCTCAACATTGGTTCATTCATAATGGAAAACAAGCAAATAAGATGTGATCCCTCCTCCCCCCCCCCCCCCCCCCCCCACCCCCCACCCCACCCCAAATGAGAGCATGACATAGTCAGTGGAGAAGCAGCTTGCCCTGTGCATCGGGCAGCTCCCATATCCCCTGCCAGCACCCCTCCCTCAACCCTATCTCCAGTGTTTCCCAGCGTCATTACTTTCTTGAAGGCTTCGCTAGGCTTTTCCAGGCTTGGCGCTTTCCATCTTGTTTGATGCCACTCTTTTCCCATGTTAGTTTTGGGTTTTTTGCAGGCAGCTTTGAGTAGTTGCCCTGATGTGACCAGCATAGCTGTCCTGGCGTGCTTGGCCGGTGAATTTGTGTAGACTGTAGAGATAGTTGTAAGTTGTGCTCAGTGATGCTCTTCTAGTTGAGTGATATAGTGCCAAGCGATTGGATTGTCGGCTTTTTGGTCTTTGGACCAGAGGTGTCAGGTGTGTATGTGTACGCCTAGTTGTACAGTCGGAGGACCAAAGTTGTGTGAGGATGATTTGTGTACCCCTAGTTGTATGGTCTATGAATCAAATTGTTCGGGCTTAGTATCCCTAGTTGTACAGTTTTTGGGCTCCCTTATTGTTAGCAACAGGCGCCCTAATGGGCTGTTATGGGCTGGTGCGGTTAAGCACCTTTGGGATTAGAATAGATTGATAAGGCAAGGATCACCGTTGATTGGGTGTTTCTATAAACCCTTAGGGATCCTTGCCTATATAATGTACCCCTGTACCTCTTAATCAATCAATCAATCCCGAGGCTAATTGCTCTCATGGTATCACGCTTAGGTTAACTTCCGCTGCACCTATCTTGTGTACACGTGCGCCGGCCCCTACCGCGCCGCCCCTTCCCCGCGCGACGGCTCATCGCCGTGCTGCGCCGCGCGCCGGCCCCAAGCCGCGCGCCCCTTCCTCCCGCGCCGCCCGCCCGCTGTGCGCATCGATCTCAGCCGTGCGCCGCTCTTCGCGCGTCCAGCCGTGCGCCCGCCATGGTCTCCCCTGCTTCCACCCCGAAGGACGATGGCTCCACCACCTCCCTTCAGGCCGACGAGGTGGCCCGGCGACTCGCCCGCGAAGAAGCGAATCAGGCCGCCGCCGCTGCACAACAGAAGGAGCGCGACCGCCTCGCTGCCCGCGATGCCGCCCTGGCTCGTGCCCGCGAAGCAGAGGAGCAGCCGGCGGCGGCCACCAAGGAGCGGGACGCCGCAGCCCAGCGAGCCAATGCCGCTCTCGCGCGCGCGGCAATGGAACGGGCCACCGTCGAGGCTGCCGCCGCCCCGAGTCTTTGGGCGGAGGCACTTCACCGCCTGGAGGCCCTGTGCTGACCGACCTCCGCACAGCTATGCTTCACCACGAAGTTGTGGCCCTGCTCCAACTCCACTCCCAGGCCGTCGCCGTCAGCAACATCCGGAACCACGTCACCACCGTCCTCGACGTCGACTCCGGTAACTTCAATCGCTGGTGTGATCAGTTTCTGCTCATCCTCGGCAAGTTCTCGCTCCAGGACCACATCCGCGAAGACCCTCCAGTCCCCATGTCACCCGATTGGGCCCGGATGGATTGCGTCGTCAAGTCCTGGATCGTCGCCACGCTCACGGATGATCTGGGCGAGATCATCCGCGCCCAGGGTTCTACAGCCCGAGACGCCTGGCTTGTTGTGGAGTCACAGTTCCTCGACAATCGGGAGGCCCGCTCCATTCAACTGGAGACGCGGTTTCGCAACTTCATCCAAGGCGACCTCTCCATCACCGAGTACTGCCGCAGGCTGAAGAAGATGGCTGATGATCTAACGGCCCTAGGCAAGGTCATCACCGACCGCACCCTCGTCCTCAACGTCATCCGCGGGCTCAACGAGCGCTTCGCCCACGTCGGGACGCTTCTTCGCCGAGCCAAGCCCTTCCCCACGTTCCTGGAAGCACGTGAGGATCTCGTCCTTGAGGAGCTCACCATGGAGAACCGCAAGGAGACTCCAGCCGCTGCTCTCGCCGCCTCCACTGCTCCCACCGCGGCTCCTTCACCCATTGCAGGCGCTGGGAGTACTGGAGGGGGCCCCAAGACGTTCAACAACCGTCGCAGCAAACGCGGTGGCAGCGGCAAAGGACAAGGCAGCACCAGCGCTGCCGGACAGGGCTCCCGACCCAACCCGCAGCAGCAGCAGCCGGCTGGAGGGGGCGCCCAGTGCCTGCCTTCTACAATCCCTGGTCCGGCACCTTCCAGATGTGGCCAGGAGGGCCTCGTCCACCTCTCGCACCCTATGTTACCCCGATACGCCAAGATAGGGACGTATCCCGTATCGGATACGTATCCGATACTGATACGGCAAGGATACGCGTTGGATACGTATCTGCAAAGTATCGGTAAAAAAATAAATCAACTATAATTCGGATACTCTTCGTAGATACGTTAGGCTCGTTCAATACGTCAGTCCGATACGGCCCAGCCCACCTTACTGCCCACTCGGCCACTCCCCATGTTTGCTGTTGCTTGTCCTGAACCCTACACAGCCGCCACAACACGTCCAGCCAACAGCACACGCAAGAGCCCCTGCTCTCTCGCGCTGCCTACCGTGCAAGAAATGTGCCGCAGCCCGCAGCTCGCCGGTCGTCGGCGACGAGCCCCCACCACGCCGCATTCTGCGCACACATCTCCCTCCTCATCACATCATGCGCACACGCACCGTCTTCCGCGCAGGAGATGCGCCACCGTTCGCCGGCGCATGGCTGCACGTTGCGCCGCATCCCCCGGCTCACACTCGCCGCCCACCTCTGCCTCCGCCTTTGCTCGCCGGCGACGAGCCGAGGCCTCTACCTTTGCTTGCCGGCGATGAGCCGAGGCCTCCGCCTCCCTGCGACGAGCCGCCGCCTCCACCTCCACCTCCACTTGACGACAACGAGTATCCATCCCTGCTCGCCGGCGACGAGCATCTGTCCCTGCTTGCCGCCCGCTGGTGACGAGTTTCCACGCCGGCGCGCCCCTGTGAGTGGATCCAGTCGGTTGTTGCTTCCTGTGAGTCAATCCCCTCCCCCATTATCGATCGAGCCGGTTCTTTGCTGTTTTCCTCTACTCATTATCGATCTATTCTATTTCTGCAGTGGAGTTAGTGAGTTCTTGTTGCTTGATTGCTTATATGCAGTAGATGACGTCTCCAAATATGAGCAGTGCAAGTGCTAGCGTAGGATCTGTATTTGAGACATGCTGTTCTGTAATAATACTACACTTAAGTAGTTAATTGTGACGTTTTAGTTTTATTGTTATCACTTATCAGTTTAAATTTAGACATGCATTATTATTTATTATTTTATTTTTAAAATAGTAAACGTATCCGCGTATCGGGTTTTTTAGAAAATTGCCGTATCCGCGTATCCGTATCCTTCCGATACTGATACACGTATCCGTATCCGTGCAACTTAGCTCGCACCTATCCCGGTGCCCCCTCATCTCCAGGCGCAGCACCAGGCCCAGCAGCAGGCGCGTCTCCAGGCACAGCAGCAAGCCCTGCTCGCTCAGCAGCAGCAGCAGCAGGCGCTTGTTGCTCAACAACAGCCCACTGGACAGTGGGTCGCTCCGAGGTTGTACAACCCTATGACTGGTCTTCCCTCCTGGGACCCGACGGATCTTGCTGCCTCCTTCAGTACAACGTCACTGACGCCTCCTTCGGACAACAAATGGTACTTCGACTCAGGTGCTACTTCACACATGACATCCCAGCCCTCCTCCCTTTCACATGTTCTTCTCCCGCGGTACCCTCACCCTTCATCTATTGTTGTCGGTAATGGCTCTCTTATTCCTGTCACTGCCACTGGCTCCACAGAGTTATCATCAAAATTACGTCTTAATAATGTTCTTGTGTCCCCACAAATTATTAAGAATCTTATCTCTGTTCGCCAATTTACTACTGACAATAATTGCTCTGTTCAGTTTGACCCCGCTGGTTGCTCTGTGAAGGTTCTTCCATCTCGGAGAGAGATCGTCAGGTGCAATAGCTCCGGGCCCTTGTACCCACTCCGCCTTCCACCAGCTCTCTCCTTCGCTGCTCAGGGCTCCTCTCCACTGTGGCATCGGCGTCTTGGGCACCCTGGTCACGAGGCCTTGTCAAAGCTCGCGTCTAGTGTCTCTTTGCCTATTCAGGATTGCTCAGATTTATGTCATGCTTGTCAGCTAGGGCGTCATGTTCGTCTGCCCTTTCATGTGTCCACCTCTCATGCGTCTAACAAGTTTGATCTTATTCATTGTGATTTATGGACCTCCCCTATTGTCAGCGTGTCTGGTTATAAATACTATTTGATCATTCTTGATGATTGCACTCATTATTTGTGGACATTTCCTTTACGACTTAAATCTGACACTCTCTCGCTCAGTTTTTCGCCTATGCCTCTACTCAGTTTGGCGCCCGCGTCAAATCCGTCCAGTGCGACAACGGGAAAGAGTTTGACAACTCCAACTCTCGGCACTTCTTCCTAATCCAGGGCATCCACCTTCGCATGTCCTGCCCCTACACTTCGCCTCAGAACGGTAAAGCTGAACGCATTATTCGCTCTGTCAATAATGTTGTTCGCTGCCTGCTCTTCCAGGCGTCCATGCCTCCCTCCTACTGGGTGGAGGCTCTCTCCACGACGACTGTTCTCCTCAACATATTGCCCACCAAGACTCTAGAGTTCTCCACACCTCACCTTGCCATATTTGGCAAGCCAACCACATATGATCATCTGCGAGTCTTCGGTTGCAAATGTTATCCCAACACGTCCGCCACTGCCATCCACAAACTTGCTCTTAGGTCTGTCCTGTGCGTCTTCCTAGGCTATTCAGCTCATCACAAAGGGTACCGCTGCCTTGACCTCTCCTCCAATAGAGTCATCATCTCCCGGCACGTCATCTTCGATGAAACGGCCTTCCCTTTTGCTGAGCGCCTTGGCCTTAGTACCCCGGCAGACCTCGAGTTTCTTGTCGATGATCCTACTGATGTTGTGCCCGCTCCTATTGGATCGTCGCACAAGTGTTTGCCTGCAGGAACCGACGACACCTGCGCCCCTGCCGGTCCCCGTGAGGCCGTGCCTGGGGCGCCCCTGGACGCTGAGGATCCCCCGACGCCCGCGCTCTACGTCCCTCCTGCGCTGCGGGCATCAGGGACTCCCGCCGCGCCACGCGCAGCACTGGAGCTGTCCGCGCCACGCGCGGCCCCAGAGCTGCCCGACGCCCTGCGTGCTGGCTCGACCTCGCCCGCGCCGACCGCGAGCTCCCCTGCTCTCCAGCCAGGGGCCCGCGGGCCACCACCAGGGTTCCTGCCCTCAGGGTTCCCTCCTCTACGGCTGGCTCGAGACTTCTCGTACGTCTACACGCGTCGGCCACGCGAGACGCCAACCGCCCCAGTTACGACACCTGCTGTTCCTGCACCCCCCTGCCCCCAAGGGTGCGGTCGCTGTTCCCCCGGTGGCCAACCAGCACTCCATGGCCACCCGGTCGAAGTGCGGGTACAGGATGCCTGCTCTCTACCATGCTGCGCCTCTCTCGCCAGTACCGAAGACCTTCCGTAGCGCTCTTGCCGAACCCAACTGGCGAGCAGCTATGGAGGAAGAACACAGTGCTCTCCTGCAAAATCACACCTGGGATCTTGTGCCTCGTCCTCCTCGGGCCAATGTTGTCACCGGGAAGTGGATCTTCAAGCACAAGTTTCAGTCTGATGGATCCCTCGAGCGGTACAAGGCACGATGGGTCCTTCGTGGCTTCACCCAGCGTCCTGGTGTGGATTTTGATGAGACCTTCAGTCCTGTTGTCAAGCCTGCCACTGTCCGCACGGTACTTTCTCTTGCGCTTGCTCGCCACTGGCCCATTCATCAGCTGGATGTGAAGAACGCCTTTCTTCATGGCAACCTGACTGAGACAGTGTACTGCCAGCAGCCGTCCGGGTTCGAAGATCCAGCTCACCCATACTTTGTTTGCCTCTTGAAGAAATCGCTTTATGGCCTGAAGCAGGCTCCTCGTGCTTGGTACAATCGCATGGCCTCTCATTTGTTGTCTATTGGGTTTGTCGAAGCCAAGTCAGACACCTCGCTCTTCATCTATCAGCACGGAACAGACACAACCTACTTGTTGCTCTATGTTGATGATATAGTCCTCACTGCCTCGTCGCCCGAGTTTCTTCGGCGGATCATCTCAGCACTTCAGCGAGAGTTCGCCATGAAGGATCTTGGTGAACTACATCACTTCCTCGGTATGCATGTTCAGTGACGTGGCGATGGCCTTCTTCTCTCACAGCGGCAGTATATCCTGGATATCTTAGAGTGTGTTGGGATGACCGAGTGCAAGCCCTACTCTACACCAGTCGACACCAACTCTAAGGTTGCTGCAACTGAGGGGGCACCTGTGTCTGATGCTACAAACTTTCGCAGTCTTGCTGGAGCTCTTCAGTACTTGACGTTCACCCGCCCAGATATTGCATATGCTGTTCAGCAGGTCTGCCTCCACATGCATGACCCTCGAGAGCCTCACCTTGCTGCTCTGAAGCGGATTCTTCGGTATGTCCGAGGCACACTCCACCTCGGTCTCCTGCTGCGACCATCTTCTTCGACTGATCTTGTTGTCTACACCGACGCCGACTAGGCAGGCTGTCCCGACACTCGCAGATCCACCTCGGGTTATGCAGTGTTCCTCGGGGACAATCTCGTTTCCTGGTCCTCCAAACGTCAGGTCCTCCAAACGTCAGAACATAGTATCAAGATCAAGTGCTGAAGCCGAGTATCGCGCAGTGGCCAACGGGGTTGCAGAGGCGACCTGGTTACGTCAGCTTCTCTTAGAGCTGCATGCCCCACTTCGGCACCACACTGGTGTATTGCGACAACATCAGTGCAGTCTTCATGACCTCCAACCCAGTGCAGCATCAGTGCACCAAGCATATTGAGATTGATTTTCACTTCGTCCGAGAGCGGGTCGCTATTGGTGATCTACGAGTTCAGCATGTTTCTACCTCTTCGCAGTATGCTGATATCTTCACCAAGGGACTACCCACCTCAGTGTTTACGGAGTTTAGGTCCAGTCTAAACGTGCAAAGTGGCTGACGTTTCGACTGTGGGGGAGTGTTAGCAACAGGCGCCCTAATGGCCTGTTATGGGCTGGTGCGGTTAAGCACCTTTGGGATTAGAATAGATTGATAAGGCAAGGATCACCGTTGATTGGGTGTTTCTATAAACCCTTAGGGATCCTTGCCTATATAATGTACCCCTGTACCTCTTAATCAATCAATCAATCCTGAGGCTAATTGCTCTCACTTATAAACTGGACCAATTGTCTTCTAATAATATTTCCAGCAAGTCAGCAGAGCAAAATCCTTTGCAGCATTTTCAAAAAAAAGGAGCAGGATGTGTATCATGAGGATGATGAGGCAATTCCATTCAACAAACATAACTTGCGCATAAACAAAAACCAATGTAAGGAAGATCTAATTTTCAGATTTAAAGACAGAAAACCAGAAAGGAAATGATTGTCTTACCCACATCGTAAATTGAATTCTCCATCACAATAAACACCAAAAGGTTCTAGAAGAAGAGATAAGGTAGCTGTGAGGGTCTTTATGATCACCTGTAGGTGCAAAAAGGACATAACTAAGTCTTATTTACAAATTTCATATAAAAGAATTTGCAAGGGCTTGTGGAAATACATATTGGAAGATTCCAAATTTGATAATCAGGTAGAACCGTGTCCCCAATCTCCAGGGCTTCAATACAAAATTTACAGGAAAATGATGGTGTATGATTCCCTTTTCAGATGCATGATGCAGTAGAGGCTGCCCAGAACCAGAGCCACCTTCCCTCTTTAAAAAAGCTATTGTTTTATCTTCCCCACCTACATTTGATCAGACATAATAAACACACACAAAAAGAGAACAAAATATGAACGCTGCAAGTGCACCAAACAACATATATCATGAAGTGTATAAGAAAGACAAAATGTAAGGGTTTGACTGTTTTAGCTGCAGATTATGAAAATCACCTTGTGTGTAGATTGTAGATTTTAAACACTGGTGGAAACTAGATTGTAGATTGCTGTAATCAGGTCATAAAATCTAGGGGTTTCTTTTAGCTCGGATTGTACAATTACAATCTAGCAATTGCAAGCTGAAACAGTCTCTGGATAAATAGCCTGCCTGCCAATGGACAATATACAGTATCTACCAAGCTGTCACAAATATTTTTTACTCCGAAACAGTGCCACCATTTTGCTATTGCTACAGTAGCCTTGTGATGACCTATCTGATATTCTTATCATCTGCGAATTACAACACATTGATGCGACCCTGGGATGCACAATGGCAGGCCCGCAGAGGTACATACAAGAAGGTAATTTATTTAGGATAAAAAAGATTGCATTGTTTAAAATTATTATGTTACATTCTTGCTCTTTGAAATAAAACTCCATATAGAACACAACACTACATCTACATGTATTCTCAAGAAAGCAATGTCTATAGGCATATCTTACCTAAACATGCAGTAATATATCTTCCAAAGCAGTACATTGCAAGTGCTTCATAACCATCGCGTAGGATGCCACAGTAAACACTTGTCTTTGGATTTATCAAAGAAATATACTGTTTCAAAAGAATAACATTAGACATGCTGATGGAGCAATGTAGCACATAGATAAAGTGTTTTAGAGGCCTTACCGACTCAATTGCATAGCAAGGGACCATCAGAATAACACCGAGTACAAATTTCTGTTCCTGTACAAGTAGAAGAGAACCTAAAACAGTGAGAATTATGCTTTGCCATGGTTCTGATAAACAGAACTATGTAAAAAAAAAATGATGATAGGATGCAAAAGTAGAAACTAGAAACCTCTGGATTGTTGTATGCTGAGAGATGCTCAAATATCAGGTACATGGAGAACGAAAGCGCAAGAAGCATGAAGAACCCAGCAACTAAAGTAGCCCATGTGGGTGTGGAGTATTGTGCCATCAAGGGCACTAGGAGTCCAATATTGACCCTCATGGTGACAGACAACACTTCTTTGAACCGGTATGGTTTCAAAGTCCGTCAGCATCATCCAGCATCACCTTCCTGACCGAAAGCTGGCACCTCAATCCTAATTAACGGGAGAAAACCTCCTGGATCCACCCGCCCAGTCTATTATCTGCAATGAGCTCAAAAGTGTGAAATAGTGAACCTGTGAAATTAATTCTGACCGACTGGTCGACGATCCATGAATGAAGCACAAAACATTCAAACGCAAACAATCTAACTAGTCCCATAGAGCTGATATGAACTGAATACAGCACAACTACATTGAGACCACCACCAACACGACCAACCTCATCAAAAACCTAGGCAACGAAAAGGGGTTGCAACCGACCAAAATTAAACACGAAAACCACGTCAGATCGCTCAATATCCTCCGAGAAGAACCAGAAGGAACGCGCAGCTACGGGACGGGCAAGAGAACCTCCCGTGGGCATGATCACAAGAATTTTTAGGAATTGAAGGGAACAGATGAGCTTGAAGGAAACCTGAGCCGACGACTCGCCCAACCAGCTGCGGGAATGGGTCGGAGAGGCTGCCGCGCGCCGATTCCCCTGTTGGATCGAGTTGATTTCCAGCCGCCGCGCGTGATTTCCCGCGAGACGGACGAGGAGGTGAATCGCGAGCGCGAACCGTGACGGACTGACGGCGTCGCCGCCTCTGTCTCCTCTTTCCTTTCGAGTGGACCGCCGGTTTTCGGAAAGGCGACGACGTGATGCCAATTGGCTTTTGCGCTGGACTGCCAAAAACAGGGAGTCCGGGCCGAGCTGACTCTGGACAGGACACCTTCATGGGCCGTAACCCAAATTTTGACAGTTAAAACTCGGTCTCTTTGAACCAACGTTGACGCCAATAGTTTAACTTTTCTCTTTCAAAATTTAAACCAACGTTGACAGCCAAAATATATGACCTAAGAGTTAAATATAGACTAAAAACCACGTGTATACAAAAGTGATCAGGTTTGAATTAAATTGGCCAAATTTGCACAAAAAAAAACCAGAAAAAACCACCCTCAGGCTAGTTTCTCTATAAACATGAACACTGTTTAGACCGGTTTTGGCCGTCCAAGATCAAATCGAGATTTTTCTTTGGAGACTCATCCAATCTCAACACATGTAAATTACGTGTACACAACCGATTACCATCCTTTATTTACATGATATAGGATCACACCCAAGCTGGTTTTCCGTGGAGGTGTTCACGGATGTTTCTGGTAAAAAAACAAGCGTCAAATAACCTTACCGTTTAGGCCTTCCTTACACATGTTACAAATATGTTCTCCCCACGCAGATAGGGGAAACTCCCCACGCCCCCACGTCCACGGAGTCGTGGTTACTTGACGGGGGAGGAAACTTCCCACGTCCACGGGACGTGCGTCGTGGTTCTTCGTGGGAAAGTTTCCCTCTCGTAAGCTCCTTCCATATTGTATATTAATGATCAATGAAAGACTCCGATGATTCATTCCATTCTCTTGTGTCTCATTCACATTTACTCGCAAATTACTACTCGCAACACGTTATCAGCACCCTCGCTCATCGCTCGGAAGGATAGCTCAATTGATAGGGCATCAGAGAACATTCTTCCGAGAGGCTCATCGCTTCTTTCTTCCTCAATTGATAGGGCATCGGAGAACATTCTTCCGAGAGGAAGAATAGCTCAATTGATAGGGCATCGGACGCAAATTACTACTCACAACACGTTATCAGCACCCTCGCTCATCGCTCGGAAGGATAGCTCAATTGATAGGGCATCAGAGAACATTCTTCCGAGAGGCTCATCGCTTCTTTCTTCCTCAATTGATAGGGCATCGGAGAACATTCTTCCGAGAGGAAGAATAGCTCAATTGATAGGGCATCGGAGAACAAGAGGAGCAGTTCATTGGTGGTGGCCTTGCGGTCGGCGTTCCTTCACGGCACCTTCATGGCGGCAAGGGAAGATGCAGAAACTCTTCCTCTCTGCATTCATCGACGAGAAGATTCAGAAGCTCTTCCTGATGAAGAAAAACGAGGAAACAACTGATGATCCTCCATCTCAGGCAAGCGCATCTTCAGAGGATGAATCTTAACATGTACGACCATGCACCCCGACCGGCGGCCTCTGTTTGATGTTCTCCACGACCAAGGTCGGCGGCTTCTCACAGCCTGCTGCTGCGCCCCAGCGCAGCCTCGCGACGAGGTCGGTCGGCCCACAGCGATCGACGGCGCCCATGGCTAGCACGCGCGGCCCGCCCACGGCGGCCAGCGGTGCCTGCCACCCATACGACGCCTTGCTGCGGACCTTGTGCTTGGCTCGCACAGCCCCCCGCGGTTCATACGCTGGCGACTCCGCGTCGTCGCGCTCGGCCGATCTCGCAACGACCCTATCGGCCTCGCCACACGCCACCTCTGGCGCGGCTCGGTCGGCCTTGGCCATGGCCCCCGCGGCGCCCAGCCTCCGCGCCCACCCGGCCCCGGCGGCCAGCTGCTCAGCCCCGGCGGCGACCGGCTGCAAGCGGCCTCGCTTGGCGGCTCCGGCCAGCGGCGGCGGCCCCAGCGGCCAGCTGCTCGGCCTCGTGCTCGCCTAGTGGCTCCCACAGTCGTACGCCTGACCGGCTGTGGCCACAGCCCGGCTGGCCGACGGCTTCGGCGGTGGGTGGCCACAGCAGCGGCGGCCGGCGGCTCCGGCAGCGGCGGCCGGCCACCAAGGCCCGACGGCTCCGGCGGCGGGCGGTCCCAGCGGCGGCAGCTGGAAGGAGGCGGTTAGGGTTTCCAAACCCTAACCGCCACTTATATATGGGGCGCACCCCACCCCCTGTTGGGCCGAATGGCCGGCCCAGGCCCAGGTTGAGGCCTGTGAGTTTTCAGCCTGGGCCAGGTGGATCCAAATTGTGTTTTTTTTGCTAATTCCTATGTTGTTTTGGCCCACCGCGCAACCACCTTCATGTATATTTTACATATACTGTACATTGTTCAAAGCATTTGCCATGACAATTCCCAATAACATGTACCATATGTGTTGAATATATTGTTCAAAGTGTTGTCCAATGACATTCCCAATAACAATATGTTCCACTTTATTTATGTAATTTATTTTACGCAATTTATTTTATATGCAATTTATTTTATGCATTTTATTTAATATGCAATTAATATTTTGCATTTTAATTAAGCGTATTTACTTATATGTTTTAAGTTTCAAGCGCTTAATTTATTTCATGCAAATAATTATGTGATTACCTCATCATTTCTGTATAATGTTCTGAAATTTGCATATTGGTCATACACAAGGTAGTACCATAGTACTACTACGGGATCTACACTATGCTGCACATAGTGATCATCCTCAACGTGCGCATCCAATATGACATTTTAGAACAAATGACCTTCACCTTCACGGTGACAACTTTTGTTTATTTTTTAAAATTGGTCATGCACAAGATGTACCACAGTACTATCTTGGGATTTCCATCCTCCTTGTGCGAACCAACTTTGAATATGAACTACAAAGGGGTCTACACCTACAGGTGATTGCCAAAATTCATCTTTTAGATTGGTCATGCACAAGCTAGTATCTCAATACTACTGCAGGATCTATACTATGTCCATCACATAGTGACTATCCTCATGTGCTTTACCCAATCTAAATATGAATTATATAAGGTTTACACCATTCACGTGTTTACTTTCAAAATAATGCTCTCATAATTCGAGGTCTACACCATGTTTCTAAAAACATAGTGTACTTCTGAGAGGATTCACCCAATAAGGTTTATGTCATGTTCATAACATTTGACTACCTTCAAAGTGTGATCAACCTATATTATCATTAACAACGCACAAGTACTGGGATGACATCTACTGCACATACACATATTTGCAAATTATGCTCCCCTACTACAAGGTCACCAATCCAGTTTGTACCTTCTATGTGCCAACATGCTAATACATAATGAGTGAGACTATTTTTGGCAATAATTATTGTACACAATGATGTTAGCAGTGATTTCTATCACCTATACAATATGAGGTAAACACTACATGTGATTCGAGATTCATCCCGACTTCACAATATTTGCATATGCCAATTCAAGACACATCTTGAATCTGAAGTTATTTAAGTAATAATTTACTTAAATAAATAGCAATATATAGTGCATTATTTGGGTGACTCCTTTCTATCACATACAGAGTCTATGTTTTGAGATTGTACATCATCTATTCCCACAGGAATAGAATCCAAAACATTAGCAGCGACCTTGTCGCCTGTTCTTCGTAGAATGGTCAGTCTATAATCAAGTTTCACCTTGAACCCTAAAATTTTGCTTTTTATTGCTATACTGTTTACTATCAAAGTAAATTCATACATGATAAACTCATGTTGGACATGGCTAATATTTCCAGTTCGAAATATTTCCAACCTCGCAATGGATGGAATTTATTTTCCTATCATGAGCATTAAGATATCAACGATATCATTGGGGGCATATGGCATCACAACCATGTTTGCTCAACCCCAACCAAATGCTCAATCCATTCTGGATATTGGCACACTTTGCGTTCATGCATTTTGTATGCAACTCATGCACTTGGATTTTTCAAATCTGAGTGTTCAAAGAGTAAGATCCATCTACCTTTTGCAAGTCCCTCGTCGGGATTTTAACAAAGGATGTGGCATTGGCCAAATTATAAATGATTGTTCAATCATTCATTTATCAAGGATCTTGGATTCATGGCATTGCAACATAATGCATTCTCATAAACGCAAATATCATTTTTCATTTAGAAAAGTGATCATGTGTGACAAATCTCACATTTTCACAAAAATGTGATTGTACAGTCCACGTACACAGAAACGCCAAATCAAATATTTGGCTCAATTATACCTCCAACTCATTGGAGGCAAGCGAGTTCTTTGGAATAATTTGGAGTTCACTTCAACAAGCCAACGCTTGTAAAATGTCTCCATATTTCCATTGGAAATATTACTAGCCTAATGATATACTACCACATGTAGTATGTTGTCCATCATAAAAAAAAAATATCATGTTCCACATACATGGTATACATATTCTATATGAGTGCAAATTCATTTTGGAATATTGCAAAACTCTATATAGAATCATATGAGATTTATCCAAGTGGAAAAGAATCTTGTTTAGTGGACCATTGTACCGCTAATACAATTATGAGAGATTACAACCTCTCCATGGGTATTCAAATTAATTGTGGATGCGTCAGTGTATCCTGATTCTATAAATATCACATGATATTTTTCATGTATTCAGTTGCATGGTTTCCAAATGGGAACCCAATACTAAGGAGTGATGATGAAAATCTTTCACTCGCCTTAGATGCAACATATATGAAAACTATATAGTTGTACAAATTCTTTCTACATCATTTGGGGTGTATTATACATACATCAATCTCATTATATTGTTGCGTACAAAATAATTTTCTCTCTTGATCCCATCAAGATTGGACATATTGGTCTTGGATCATTCTATATTTAGAATGATGAGAAAATTATTATCAATTCTATTGGTCATAAAATCAATATGAGTTACACAATTTCTTGGAGAAATTCAATATCATATATGTGACTCTGTTTGCCATACTATGGACCATAAAGATACTGTGTAATGCACATCTATGCATCTACAATGTTGTCCCAATTGTGAGCCTTACTCATAAGGTACCACGAATTACCAAACTCATTGCTCAAATTATTTAATTTAGAGCAAACGATCCTGGACGCGGGATCCAATCCATGTAAATGGAATTGTTTGGTTTTAGGGACCACATCATTAAGTATCTTATGTTCATACAAATAATGGCCAAACTAAATCTCTCATCGAGAGAATCAAGTTTGTTGTTTGATGACCCAAAATAGAATTGCAATTTACCAACATCTAGTTGGTGACATGCGGATTTACACAACACATATAAATCCAAATCCATAACTGCAATCATACGGCTCCCTCCATTGCGGTTCGTACGTGGAAATTTGGCCTTGTAACTAACATATTTCCCATCTGCGAATCGGTAACGTTTTGCACGTACCGATATCACCACCGCAGCGTACATCAATGGGCATTTTGGAGATCAACATAAGGTATTATTATCCGTCATTCAATAATACCTCAGATCTCTAATTAGGGATTCACTCAATGCCTGTATGCTGAGTACATCTTTGAGGAAGATTCCAGGCATTAGGGGAGACACTTACCACACATGGAATGCCAGGAATCATAAAGAGAATATCATCAATGATGTTCGATCCTCATATCCACGTACCAAAGAATCTGAACCAACAGTTCAGAATATCTTATATTTGCAACACATTGCAAATAGTCTGCCAAATGCATTTACTTGTCATAATGTTGTCACCAAATCCGATTCTCGTTCAATGTGCTAAAAAGAGTGGAGGTACCTAACAAAACCACTCAACTCCCGAATCTAGATAAGAGGGGGAGAAGTATGGTCACATGGGATACAACTTCTTGCAAGCATTCTCGGATCAGGGGGAGAGAATTCTCCAAGACAATACATGCATATCAACATCAAGTTGATAGACACATTATGGATATTTACTATCCAAAGCCTATGGATGTTCAACATCCAAAAGCCCAGCACAACTTGTGCACAACTTTAGGTGCTGGGTCATTGGAATGCCCTAACTTTGTTATTATGGAAAATGACATGGAGTTCACAAGAGTCAATATTTCCACATGCTAAAATTGGTTCCATTGAATCAATCATTCAAAAGACTACAACTTGTCGACATACTCCTCAAAAATTGTCATGCACCTTATCTAGATCCAGACCAAAAGTCCTAGGCAGAGTGTTCAACCACTCACATTTTGGTCAACCAAAGGTGACAATTAAGGAGAACTGCTTTCACTCCATAGTGAGAAGTCTTTACTTCAGTAATGACTCCTCATCACAATACTTCCTTCATGGAAATATCATGGTTTTTCAAATCCATGTGGTGGTGAAATAGTGAGAGCTTGTAGCACATGGTTTCACGCAGAGACCTAGCATAACATACCCATTGGTATGTGTGGAAATTATGTTCCTACACCGATAATTGGCAGATCAAAATTGATTTGGATAGATTCGGATTATAAGTCCTAATGGACTTTGTATTCTGAATCAAAACATAAATCGCAACACACATTGTGTATAACTCAAGTCACTCCATGACTTGAAATAGTTAAGTTGTTTGTGGTACAACTGACTAGATGAGTTCCTTCCACAGAAGGATATCTCCCATTATGATGATTGCACCTAAGTGTTCATACTTAAAACCTAATCGGTTTTATACATCTCATATGAACATATCAAAATAGGAAATCATCGTATAAGGCGGAATCTGAGATGAAAGATTTGGGTAAAACCAAATTATGTTTAAGTCTACAACTTAAGCGCACACATCAGTCTTCCAATATTCAATTGATATTGTATACCAATATCCAAATAATATCGGACAATCATACTACAACACTGATTATCATTCAATCTCTAAACATGGATCAATATCCATTTTTGATCTTTGGGATGATAACCTTAGTGCCATCAAAACGCTTATGTATCTTGCATATCGCAACAGGCCTGATATTGCATTTGCAGATACTTGCTATAGCTCGAAAAAGCGCAACTTCTATACACCGAAAGGTGGGAGTCAAAGAGGATATCCACAGATATCTATATGGCACAAAGCAGGATCTTGATTTATCATCATGTAAATTAAGAAATGATCATGTGGAGTATGAAAGTACTGGCTTTTTAATCCCTATAATGACCAGATCATATGCTGATGTTAGTGGTAAAGTTCTCATGGGTGTCATTAAACTCGACTCTAGTGGCTACTTCCACTCCTCGTTCTGAAGTATTACATGAACATATATAACTTCATTGAATGATCATTTGATTCCATCGAATCGCCAGCCATTATCTTCAAAGATAATGCAACTTGTGTTGCTTGGATGTCAGCAGGTTACATAAGAGCAATATCACTATATTGCCTTCTAGAAATGTTTTATTCTCACCAAAGTGAGGAGATAAACACCTTGCAAACTAAATCATGTGATAACTCCACAAGATTTATTCACAAAGTCCCTACCAATTTTCACATTTCACAATGTGTTGTTAAGTTTGGTATGCGATGACTTTGAGAATTGCAAGGTTCAGGGGGAGACTCCTCTTAAAATTATAACCTGTTCAAAACATCATATTGTACTCTTTTCCTCTATGAGTTTTTCCTAACACAGGTTTCTCATAGAAGGTTTTTAATGAGGCGATATCAATACAAGCCATAAGTCATATCTCTTATTTTCCCCACCGGAGTTTTTGTATGAGATATCTAAGACATAACCTATGTCATATCTTCTGTTTTCCTCCACAAAGGTTTTTGAGAGGGTATCAAAGACATATAATTACAATTATGATCATCAGATCATATTTATTGTTCTCTAAACTTGGTCATGGGTTTTCCTTCCAAGGTTTTTCCCAAATAAGTTTACAATGGGGAGAAATAATAGCCTCATTAAGTTTACAATGGATATGCCATATGATCTGGAGTATGAAAGTACTGGCTATTTAATCCCTATAATGATCGTTTTTCCCAAATTAAGTTTACAATGACATATCTATGTACATACATTTCTCCTCATTTTTTCCCCACGGGTTTTTTGGAGAAATAATACTATTCATTGATTTCAAGGACGGATTCGATCAAGGGGGAGTGTTACAAATATGTTGTATACGATGATCTCATCCTCCCTACGCAGATAGGGGAAACTCCCCACGACCCCACGTCCACGGCGTCGTGGTTACTTGACGGGGGAGGAAACTCCCCACGTCCACGAGACGTGCGTCGTGGTTCCTTCGTGGGAAAGTTTCCCTCCGTAACCTTCTTCCATATTGTATATAAATATGTATCAATGATCAATGAAAGACCCCGATGATTCATTCCATTCTCCTGTGTCTCATTCACATTTACTCGCAAATTACTACTCGCAACAACACAGACCATGTGCAACCCAGATGATCTAGGCATACGAGAGGTGGAAAAAAGATCGTAGTGGTATATAGGGAAAAGATTATAATGACATATCATGGAGTAGGAAACTTTGGTCCTGCCGGATAGACCTAGACATTTGCTATTTTTTAGTTGTAGAGATAGAGATGTACGAAGACAGGTTTGTCTTTTTAGTTAAAAACTAGGTAAATACTTGTTAAGAATTTTAAGTAGCAGAGAACATTCTCTAAGTTTCCTCTAAGTTTTTTAAAATTCCTAAAAAATAAAGATAGATTGTGATAGAAAAAAATGAATAAAATAAGTAACATCTTTATAAACATGTTTAGCTCTAGAAAAATAAGAAAAACATGTTTTTAAAAATTTGCATGGCAAGACAGATCTCAAACCGGGGTCTGCACCACTCTTCTTTATACATTTTTTTTTTTTTGAGACAGATCTGCGCCACATTGAGTTCACATGGCACCACTCTACCAAGACCGGCGCGGGGCATCAGTTCAAATGTCAAACGCCCAACTCAGGATTCCCAAACAAGGTTCCAACAACATCGACGCCATCAAGTGAACATCGAAATTAGAGAACAATTTGGACAAAGGCTATTGATCCATTTGATTCAGAACTTGTTTTCTTTACAAGGTTCCAACAGCATTCCTGAACAGGACAGTTCGTTATTAGCCGCAGTATAACTGCACGACCTGACCGACCGTCACTCAGGACATAGATTAAAAACCAGTTAATCACGACTCTCCAAGGAAATTCGATGCACTTTTGGACAAACATCAATAGGATGTTTTCTGCATCTTGTTCACGGAGTATGCTAAAAAGTAAAAACTTAAAAAAATCCACCCAGTTGAATAGGGAGATTCAACTAGATTGGACCTGAAGGAGGCGGTGTCGTGCCTCCTGACTCCAGCAGGAACTGCGCAGGCAAAATCTTGGCCGCGCACCCGAACTTGTAGGTACTGTACTTCCTGTGCACGCCAGTGAGCTTGCCGGTTCCAGCCTTCTGGTGAAAGTTTACCATCATCCTCGAGCACTCCCTGAGAGAACAACAGCAAAGGTACACAGAAAATCAGGATACAGATGCTTGTAAATGCAGTGAGGAAGTGTCTTGAAATGGACTTACAGGAGTTGGTCACTGGTGTATCTGCTATGTGACTCGCAAACCTTTGTCCACTGCTGCCAACGATTGATAGCACATTGTGCAGTATAAACCGCAGCAGCAGCCAGATGGGAAGGACGATAATTCAGCATCTGGTATTCTACCAAGCAGAGCTCCAGCATGAAAAATGACAGTAGCTCAAGCTGCGAGATACAACAGTGGGGCAGTGTCAATCATAGAACCAAAATATCACTACTACTGGTGTTTTGTTTATCCAAGTAGACAAAACATTGATCAGAGTGTAGTGATATTTCACCTTTTTATCTGCATCTGCAGCTTTCAGAAACCTCTTCATGAAGACATAAGGTGTTGGAACAGACATGTTGAATTGCAGCGTGTTCAGAATCAACTTTTCCTGCTCAATCAGAAGATTGTCAACTCTTAGCCAAAAATAACAAATAAATCACTATAAAATAAAATAATAAAACAAAATAAGACAGCATGCAAGGGTATGCAAAACAGGGAGAAATCGCCGAAAGATTACAGTTAACACAGTGCACTGATGTAGAACGGATATAATTGCATTTTTGCAGTAATAATCTTTGTCTGCTTTATTTAAGTAAATGTTATTTACTCACTAAGGTAGTATATATGGATACCATCATGATCAAGTGTGCAAGGATATGCAGACGTAGGAGAAATAATTCAAAAGATTACAAATTGACCAACTCTGTCATGTTCCACTTATGTAGAAAGGATACAATTGCAATTTTACAGTAAAAGATCCATGTCTGCTGTAAGGAAATGTTAGTTATTTGCTGATGTAGCATATATGGATCCTAATCTATGATCATTGTACGTTTAGATAATGCAGTATAAAAGAACCAAGCATGAATTCAGTGTGAATGCAAATTGTATTTAGTGGGATTACCATTTCTAGAATTTGCCCTTTTGTGTAGGCACGGTCAGAGATGAGCACAAGGTCCTCAACAACTGGAACTGAGACCTCCTCATATTTGCAAGCAAGAAGCATAGCTGTGACTCCAACCAGTTGTAGCTTCTTCCTTGGAACCACTTCCTTTTCCAAGAATCTATCTATAATGTTTACCGTAAGAAAGAGCGTCTCATCCATCAGTTCAAACTTGTAGTGAACCTGGAAAAACAACCAGCAAAATTATTAAAACATTCAGTTTCAGATCAGAACAATTTGTAAGGTCCATGCTTTTTGTACCTCAATCAGCCAGTCAATCAGAATTGCTCTCATCTTTGAGTTTATATCTTGTTGGCTGGACATGTAATCAGGCCTTACACAACTCTTAGCCTGCATAAAAGCACTACATTGGTAATACTGAAAAGATAATAGAAGCTGCAATAAAAAAATATCAAGATAGTAGAAGCCTGCATAAATCTATGGATGTAAGTATATCGTCGGCAATAAGTTTCATTCTGAACCAATTTTAGTAGTACAAAGACATTATGAACTGCTATAGCTATGACAGTTGTATAACAGATGGAAGTGGTTCCAATAGTACAAGTATTATGTAGTGATGATTTTAGTTTTAGCGCAGCATAACTTTCCAATGTGTTACACATGACAACTAGCACAATAGTTACCTACTCCTGGCTGTGTGAGGTGGACCAATGTGCTATATCAGTATCACTCGATTCAAAATATTTTTTTTCTTTAGATTAGTTGCTTAAATAAAATGCATAAAAGATACTAATCAACGTTAGGCGTGTATTTCCACATTACATTATACCATCCATGTCTACAGGTTTCTGGTATAATTTATTCAGTTTCGCAATGAACTTGTTCATTCTTATAAGCACATTAGATAAAACATCTGTGCATTCGAAATATTCATCCAAAAGTTCAGAATTCATGATTTGAGATTATATCTACCAAAAAAAAGAAGGAACAAGATAAGCATCGTCTGACAACAAACCACCTCATTTTCTCTGTAGAACTTGTAAAGCTCTTCAACATATTCTGTTGCTGCAAGCGGGTTCCCCGAGTCTGCACTATCAATATCCATGAGCGATTCATCTTGGTTCATAATGTCCTTGCTCTCTGTCTCACTCTGCGTTGCCAAACATAACATTAAGCCAGAGCCATGACCAAAAAAAAAAAAAAAAAACCAAAACCCATCTTTTTTCTGAGAAACAGCACAAATCAGAAGCGCAAATACCATATCGATGTCACTATCACTATCGTGGACCGGCTCATAGAGTTCCACGTCGATATCAACGGTGTCATCGCTGATCGATTCCTTCTGTTGATCAACTCCGGGTTCTGGATCGGTTACGATCGGCTGACATTCAGGTTGCTCTTGGCTCGCCAAGTAGGCGGCAAGTTTCCTGAACAAACCACCAAAGCAATACCCAGATCAAATCAAAGCCTCCAAGAAATGCCAGAGCGCAAGAACCGCTAAGCACGCGTCCTAACCTTGTAATGGGCCGGCTGCTTGGCAACGCCGTCTTCTTTTCGTCCTTTCTAGTCTTCCTGAAGAGAAGAAAGGAACGCCGCGGTTAACCAAGATTTGGACCCAAGAACCATGAAAAAGACACGATCTTGGGGGGCAGGAGATTACTGCAGCGTGGGCTTCTTGGCGACGGCGCAGGGGTACGGAGCAGCCCCGACGATGTTCTTGATGTCCGCGAACGCGCGCCGGCTCCCCATCTCTGCACAAATCAGGAGATCAGAAAACCGTGGTCTCGCGACGCCGCAAACAGCCCAAGAGGAGACCAGCCCGGGCCGCCCGCACCCACCTCGGACGCCTAGCGCGGCCTTGCCCCCCGCCGCCGGCCTCCTGTTCTCATCAGCCGCCCTCGCCGCCATCGTCCCCGACGCCGACCTGCACACAGCACGCGGCGGCGGCTCAGGATCCGATCCAAGAAACGGCCACCCCGATCCCCGTGGAGAGAGCGCAGCGCAGCGATCCGTCAAGAAGCGTACCCACAATAGGAGGAGGAGGAGGAGGTGGAGGGGACGGATCGGCCGGCCTGTCGATCCAGCCGAGACGCGGCGGCGGCGCCTTACGGATACAGGAGCCCCGGAGCGACGCGGACCATACGAATGCAGGGGGAGGGGGCGGCGGCGGCGTTAATAATAACAACAAGAGCAACGGCTCTCTACCTCTAGTCCCACACACTCTCTCTCTCTCTATCCTCTCTGGCCGCCTTGGGATTCGAAGGAGGAGAGAGAGATGGAGAGGGAGGAGGGGATTGGAAAGATTTTGGAGCGGGTTTTATTTTCCTTTGTTTTGGGTTTGTTCTTGGGGGAGAAATTGGGAGAGAGCGTTCACGCTTGCTGGCGTACGAGGAAGGGGGTGGGGGTTGGCTCTGGCTGGGATGCCTAGATGCGGCGAGGCTGCGTGAGAGGGAAGGGGGCGAATTTGAAAGGCGGAAAAGCGATGCAGGCCAACGGCTAGTAGTGGGCCGCAGCGTGAGCCGTTGGACCGGACGGCTCGAGAGGGCCGGCCGGCCGCCCCCCGCCGCGTGGTCGTAACGGTCGCCTCCCCGAACGGGGCATGCCGCATGCACGTGCTTTCAAACAGGCTCCCCGGTTGCGCTCTGCGCGGCTACGCCCGTGCCGTGCCAGGTATATGGTCGCTCGGACGTCTCATGTGCTTCGGTCGCTCGGACGTTTTAGCTTGGGCGGGTGTCAGGTATGGTCGTGTGGACTCTTCTCACAGGAGGCTCCGTATATCGGCCCACTGACGGGTGGGCCATGGTTTTGTGGCTGGCAATTTCGCGGCGACGCGTGGCTAGCGTGAGCGAGTCCGAGTCGTGTCGTCCGTCGTCACTTATCCGTGCGACGTCCCTCCCAGTCGCTCGCCGCTCCGCTCCAGTGGTGCTCCACTGACCGAGATGCGATCGGACGGACGAACGGACGGACGAGATCGTGTGGTCCAGTGATGAGAAGCCGCGAGACAGGAGATGATGGGGGAGGGCAGAGACTAGCGAGGGTTCAACTGATGGCCTCTCGTACCGATTTTTACGCTGGTACATGCATGTTCTAGTTGCATGCAGGTCTGTTTGGTAGAGTCCAGCACCATTTTTTTTAGTTCAGTATTTTTGTTCTTCACTTGATAAATTAGTATTATAATTAATTTATTTTTACTTAATTAAATTAGAACTGTAACATTCGATAAGATAGAGTTAAAATTTTAGTCCCACAAACAAACACGCCAAGATCGCATGACTTTCAGATTTGTCATTAAATTATTTGGCAGGCATAGCGCATACGCTGTCACGGTTCTCCACTGTCACTGTCCTCTTGACTGCTTGCCGTTGCGCATGAAGCCGTGGACTGATTGATTTGAAACCTGCTCTAGTGGCTAGCCCTAGGCGAGCGAGCGGGCAGCGGGCGCATGTATCTGACATACGTACTGCAGCTGCAGTAGAGTCCCAGAGACTCGTCCCAATCAGAAAATGTATACTCCCTCCGTCCCTAAATATATATTAAAAATATTAATATATATGATACATAATTAGTATTATTAAATAAATATTTAAATCTAGTTCTTAATAAAATTATTTAGAGATACAAATGTTGTACACATTTGCTACAAATTAGGTTAAACTTGTGGCACATACACCGACGACGACAGTCAATTAGGAACAGAGGAAGTACATGATACTTACATGATACTGTCAACTGCCAATAAATACTAGTATTACACAAAAAATGTGGATTTTATTCCAGTCTCGTATCTAGTTAGGCAATAATAGCATTAATTGTGGCAAACTACTTTTATATGATTTAGACCTGTTTGGTTGTCACATATAAAATTTAGTTTATGTGACATCGGATATTATAATCTTAATTTAGTCTATTAAAAATAGATTAATTACAAAACTAATTTATTAACCGGAGACTAATTCAAAAGACGAAACTATTAAATCTAATTAGTTCATGAATTGATAACTTGGTGTTATAATAAACATTTGTTAATAATAAATTTATTTGGTTTAATAGATTCGTCTGCAACATCCGATGTGCTACGGAGCCACGGACTAAACTTTAGTCCCGGATCCAAACATGCCCTTACGGATTATGAATTCTGGAGCACACAACCACAATTGCAATAGTGTTCGAGGGTTTGCACGATGACAAAGGGTTTGAATTCACCGCCATTGCCATAGAATTTGCTGAGTGCAAATGGATGGCACAACATTGCAACAAGAACAATAAACCGCTGTTGGCTTGTTGCATCACTATCAGGGCGGTGCTAGTGGCATGCCACGGTGGCAGAGCATGTGCATGCCGACGGATGGTGTTCAGAAGGGACCGTGAAGGTCACGTGAAACCCACCGTTTCACCACATGTTAATTCTTGGTCCAGAAAATCTTACCAAATCTACAGTCTAGTGACTACTAAACAAGAGAGTCGCCAGAGAGGATGGTTACAATGGGATTTGTTTGGCTGTGCGGTCTCCAGCTGCAGCATGTGTGTCGCCTTGACAAAGTAAGAAACATCACTTCATGTGATCCATTGTGCATGCTAGGCCACAATGGAGCACGCATGCCTATAAAAACAAGCTTTACAACCATACGGAATGAATCCAGATCAACTAGTTAGTTACAACGAGCAAATACCAAAAGACACAAGCTCAATGCGACAGCAATACCAAAAAAGAAGCACTACTCTTGAGTGACACAGAACAAACAACCAGCGCGGACTGCAGGCTGCAGCCAACTAGTTAGTTAAACCGAGCCCCAATTCGCCTCTTGGTTTCCTTCCCCGCCATGTGTAGCACCAACTAACCTAGTTATTCTAACATGGATATGGATATGTACAATATTTTTCTACGGATCTGTAAGACTGCTTTCACCTTCAGCAAATGTGTACACGCAACTGTTGCTCCTCCACTTGGATAGATGGATATACAAGTACATGGACGCACAGAGGATGTGCCAAACTAGCCTATTTCAATTTTTGAGTATGTAACCGCGCCCAACTCAAATAAAATCCTGTCAAGTCCGCTCGGTTGAATCTGAAGGTGGTTGATTTTGTTCTATTGGCTTCCCCAATTTTGGAGGAGGCCCACATAAACTCAAAACGACCTGAAAGATTTAGTAATTTATGGGTGAAATTCTTTTTACGGGATTCTGTCGAAACAATAAGAGATGCCAGACAAATTATCCAGATCCTTACCGGTAGGAAGATAAGCCCATGCAGGAATCCAATGATGACAAGCGCCAAATACATTTGGAAGTAATAGACCTGTAGTTATATTGACATGATAAATGTGCAATTCAAGCTAATATGTAACTGGAATTTGAGGATCAATGTGGATTCAGAAGTAGGTACCACAAAAACTTCAGATTTTGCAAAACGTAGGACAATAACTCCCACAAGTTTGGTCAAGGTGATTCCACTGAAAAACCAAAAAGTGTTGTCAGACTATGATAATAAATATTGCACTGATGTGTAGATATAATAGCAAGCAAATCCAGTTGATGCCAGTTTTAAGTCTTTTGTAAATGTAAGGTTCTTGCACAAAACAGTCAAATTTTAACATCTAAGTGTTGTAAAAACACTCACCCATGCACATGAATGCATAAATTCAATCAACCAAGGATAAGTTGTAAAACCAATTAAAGTGTTCCAGTGCTTAAAGCTAAAATCTTCCTCCTCTCTTATTTCCTTACGAGAATGCAATCCCTAACCTGAATACAGACGCACCCATCGTGGATAGAGCCTGCCTTGCACGAGTTTCTCTGTCCCCAGTGCCAATCTATAAAACAATAAGAGAAACCAAGTGTTAAGTCATGGTGTGTGCTGTGGAAAAGAACAGCTAACAAACACTTGAGCTAAATGTATTTGTTCAGAAGTATGTTTATATCAGGGGAAAAAACAGCTATGCAGTTCTGTTTTAATGGGTTGTGTGACATTAAAATTCCTTGCTATGAGAACTTAAGCAGACTGTACAGAAAGTCTCTCTCTCTCTTATATAATTAAAATGATTCCACACTGAAGTCCAAAACTGAATTACTAGATATGATGCAAATACTGGTCGACAAGTTTCATGACAAGTGCAATTGTGTGAAACAAAGTTTAGCGGAAATGGCCTGAAAAATGTGGCATCTTCATGCCAAACCTTTTAGATTCTTCAAATGTAGTGTAAAGATGCTAGGGTCAGAACTTTCCTGTGATTACATAAATCAGAAAAATTCAAAGAATTGGGACTGATATTTCCAAATGTACAATGCACCTACCATAAAGGCATGTGTGATATGAACACAGAATTCGACAGCGATTCCTATTGACATAACAAGGTTTACAACAGCAATTGCATTGAGCTGAATACCAAGGAGGGCCATCACCCCCTGCAAAATAATTTCAGGGCAAAAAGGAAAATACAAATTAGAGTAAACGGTAATTTAGCACTGCAAGAGAATAGAATGAATATCATTACTAGGGGTGTAAAATGGTACTGTGATTCCCTAACATCATAGACTAGGGTTACATTATTATATATACAAATACCCAGTAGTGCAGTACATGACAATAATGGCTGGTGATGTAAAGGGGACGCCTTTTTAGATTCATTTACAAAGGTTTCCATTTTTTATATTTCAGCATGTTTATTACATGTTGTAGCATAGCTAGGTAACATATCCACAGGCTTCACCAATGGTTGTGAATCCTATAATTTACTTAGTTGCCTCTAACAAAAAACGGCCAACCTAGGGGGAGAATAGGTGGTTTCTTAATTAAGAACAAACAAATAGACACCCAAATTCACCTCAACAAGGACCTGAACCTAGGTGGCCCTTGACCAACTGAGCTAGCCTCAGTCCTTGATTAGTTCAGCTATCAAACAAATCATACCATAACTCGATAGCCCACTTGATTTTAATACATACTTCAAATCTGGTATGTGCATTATATACTCATTAAGAATAAATAATTAAGATAAACAATTCCCATACATATTCAAACTCCAAGAGTATGCATTCTTAAAAGAGAGTCAAACATACCATCAGATCCAAAACTATCATTGCTAGCACAATTAAAATGATTGCTGAAGCCCATAGACTGAAACCAGGAGAAGACAATGAATATGTTTCGTCAAAAAAAAAGAAGATAATGAATATAAGGATCTATTAATAGAGTACAAACTGGAAATAGCTGGCACTAGGATTATGAATGGACTCAGTTACTCATCTAACCTGCTGGTAACTATGAAGCAAACAACAAATATGGTACCTGCAATTGTTTTGCACAATGAACATGATCAGATTAAATGCGACAGATATCTTACCACTTCATTATATGATTGTGTCTAGCAGCTAATTCAAAATTAAGAAAATCTATGGAGTAAAAAAAATGTGGAATAAAACATTCCCCCCCTTTTTTATAGTGGTGATGTATTACTTCCGTTTTCATCTAGGCTATAAATGGAGTGGAAACTTAACTTGTAGTTTCGTGAAGAAAATATATAGCATTCATATGGTTTTTTTTTTAAAAAAACTAATACTGTAACGAAAGATTCAGCTAGAAGCCTATCTGGATGGGATCACTTCAGTCAGAACATTGTGCAACTGTTCATAACCTGACTGGGACATCTCCAGGTCTACCAAAGCCGGGAAGGAACTCACCAGTTTCAAGCAAAATACCCGGAAGTTACATAAATATTGTCTGAATGACTAACATGTAGCAATCAATTCACTGGAAACTCACTCTAGTACTCTACCAATACCAGTTCAATGAATCATAAAACCAGTTCATATCAATTGGGCACTCAATAACCGTTGTTTCTTCTGTGCAATCTGATGAACTAATTCGAGGAGTAAACAATCATATGACAGTCTAGCAAGAATGCTCTATGCTGCGTATTTATATTAAGATGCTAATTGAATATATTAGCTCTCTTTTATATCAAGAGTTATACTGGGTGAAAATTATGTGAATTGGGATACCTGTGTAACAGATAGGTCGTAAGACAACACTAAATAAAATAACAAATAGCGGATTTAGTTACTAACCAAGGCAAACACATATGTTCATGATAGCTGTCTTCCACACGCTCAGGTATTGCTCAAAGAATATATAGAACACGGAATATGGGAAAATATTCATCTGCATGAATAAAATATACCAGAGGGTTGTTAGAAAGTACAACTTGGAAAACTCTCAGAAGCAACCCTTGCAAAATACTCCCCCAGGTCCAAATTACAGATCACTTTAGCTTTGCCCTAATGACAACTTCTCTAACTGTGACCAAGACTTTAGAAAAAAATATTAACATCTACAAGTTCAAATAAATGCACTAGGACATATTTCATGGAGAATTTAATTAAACTAATTTGATGTTGTAGATGTTGGTGCATTTTCTATGAGTTTGGTCAAATGCAGAGAAGTTTAACTTAGGACAAAGCTAAACTGAACTATAATTTGAACAGAGGGAGTATCAAACTATCATTCCATGCACCTGAGCTGAAAAGATAAAGCTAGCACAATGAGATTTTCTCCAAATAAGCAGTAGCTTAGTTAGTTATTGCTATTAGTAAATTTCTTAGCCAGCTAGGTCTCTCCCTATGATAGAGAAAAAAGGACCATAATCAATTTTATTCTTGAGTTTGCAGCAGGAGAAAGTAGATCAAGAGAACAAACAGGTCTTTGTCACACTATATAGTCAGTATCTACTGTCCAATTATCCATTATTTGAAGGCTGTACTTTTTATACTTTTCATAAATATTTTCCTGGTTTAAAAATGTGTTGTAGCCAAGGTACCTGTAAATCTTTGGACATTTTAGAACTGAAGTCCCTGGCAGCTCTCATTGAGTTAACATAGTCACTCTAGGAAAAAGAAAAAGAAAAAGAAAAAGAAAATACTGATTAATGTTGGCAATGTTGAAAGGAAATACAGGGATAATCTGGGTTGCAGGCTGGTTTACTACCTGCTTGTTAAGGGGAGTATGGTATGTTCGGAATGCCGACGCTTGTATAATGCCACTTTCATAACCTGAAAAAGCAAGAATCATCAAGGACACTAGTTCACTGCCTGCTTAGTGGAAGTCTATATGTTACACAAGATTTCAGATCCCTAAAAGACAGTGTAATGATAAGGTACGCAATCATAAAACACTACACACACCACTGAGGTCTAAACTTGTTGAATAAGCTCCTTTTCCCCCTTTAGAACAATCACTCGATGGAAGTGCATCAAGAAACCATGGAAGTTTATCTCTGAATTGGGTTGTGGATGGACGCCCATTATCCAAGTCTGAGTGTAGGAAGCACTGAGACAAAAGCACGTCAAGTAGATCAGAAACATTTCATTTCTACTCGTGATAGTAGGGCGTGGATTATGGTTGAACCATACAATTTAAGCATTTATACATTGCATATAATAGGGCACAGTAGTACAGAAAACAATCATCTGGAATTGATCATTGAAGTAAAAGGCACAGAGATTACAGGTATTACCGTTGTACAGTTACTGCAGGTTCTGCTTGTGATGCAAGGGCCTGAAACTTGATCGTGTTCGCAGCATGGAGGCTGTAAAGTACAGATTTGAATGTTACTTACCATATTATGACATGAAAAAGGTGCACTCAAAAAGTTAATTTCTTAGTATAGCAACTGCTGCTACTTCAGTATGTGCAGCAATGTATTCTTATGCAGTGACCCACAGGTTTCCTGCGATGATGAGGCAACGAAGATGCCTTTTCCTTGTTGCTGGGCTTGCCTACAGTTTGGTCCTCCAAATGTCTACACATTGGAGAAAATATATTCCATGGAGTGACCAGCTACTGTTTTCTTGGAGGGTACTAGTCATCCTTTTTATTTCTCACAGTGAGGGAAGTTTCCAGTGATTCAGATAAGAGTTCTGTTTTGGTCAAATAGAAACAAATATGGTAAGCCTAGCAAGGAAACAGTGTCTAACCTGATCATCTGGAGGGCAGTATCTTCCATTCACAAATTTCCTACAGCATCCAAATGCTTCAGGGGACATCCAAATTAGAAAGTCATCAAGCCATGAAGCAGCAGGTTTAGCAATGTAACTGGTCTCAGCGGATAATGATTGTCTTGATATCTGCATGATTGGAACAATCATGTTGTGCAATCTTCATAACAAAATGAACTGTTTGCACTGGATGCTCAGTTTGCAGTGTGCACTCTGCACTGGGTAGCATTATACTCCATCCCAAATTATAAGACGTTTGACTTTTTTGTCCTCAAGTTTGACCACTCGTCTTATTCAAAAAATTTATGCAAACAAAGTCAAATTTAAGTTATTCTTGAAAAAATTTTATTAATAAATAAAGGCACGACAAAAGAAGTGATATTTTGCACAAAATTTTGAATAAGACGAGTGGTCAAACTTGGTGTCAAAAAAGTCAAACGTCTTATAATTTGGGATGAATTGAGTACTAAACAAGCACATATCTGATATATATTGCACTACTAAATTAGGTTAAGAATAATTTACCACTGAATATATTCTGAACAGAACTTTGTTAAAACACAGGAAAATAATATACCTCATTCAAAAGAGAATTGGAATTACACTGGTTGATTGAACATATTTGATTTGTATGCGCCGATGCCGAGCTGGAAAACAGTATAAAAGAAACCATAAATCAAGCTTGGCTATCTCTGTTAAGCATGTAACTTAAAAGAGCTTCAGGGTGCATTCAAGAAAAAGAGCTTCGGGGTACAATTCGGTGACCTTAAGGATTGTTAACTGTGAATATATTGGAGGCCTGTAGGCCTATATGGCCCGGCCCATGAGGCTCTCTAGCTCAATATATACTTCTCTCCATCTCTCTAGAGTATTATGCTCTCAGATCCCCAAGGTATGTAACATGGTACCAAAGCCATGGATTAGGGTTAGGATTAGACTCCTCTAATTCTCCCACGATCCATTTTTTTTCACTTGGGATTCATCCTGTTCGCGCGTGGCACGTCGCCGCGTGGTCTGTCTGCTTGCGGCCAAGCGCATCGCCGGTCCTCTGCTCCGCTCGCTGGCCCTTCGCCGCGCGGGTGCAGGTGCTCTGCTCGCCCGGCCCTTCGCCGCGCCAGCTGTCTTCTTCACGCTCGGAACCGTGTCTTCTTCACGCGCACGGACGGGACTTCCTTCACGTGCCTTCTTCACGCGCGCGGACGGGATTCCTTCACGCGCATAGATCACGCGTGGACGGACGCGCGGAACTTCTTCACGCGCCGCACGGGTCCTCTGCTTCGTGCGGGTGGGACTTCTTCATCCTCTGCTTCGCGCGAGACTTTCTTCACGCGCGGAACAGATCACGCTCGTGCAGGCGGGACTTCTTCATCCTCTGCTTCGCGCGGGAACAGAACACACGCGGACTCGGTCTTCATCCTCTGCTTCGCGCAGGACCACCTTCGCGTGCGGAATCGATCACGCGTGGAGTCGGGCTTCTTCACGCGGACGCGTTTCGCCGTCCTGGTTCGGCTCCTCCATTTGTGTGGTGATATCAGTTCTTAGCCTTCCATTGCTATTGTTCAGATTACATCATGTCTCAGTCTCAGTCTTTGGGTGCTATTGTCATCAACATCACACTGGATGGTCAGAACTATTTAGAGTGGACCTTTACTATTGAAACTAAATTGAGGGATCATGGTATTTATTTTCATCTGACTGATGAACCACCCACTCTTAAAGTCTGATAATAGTAATGCTGCTGCTGTCAAAACTTGGGAAATCAATGATGGGAAGGTCATGGCTGCTATGGTTAACAGTGTTAAACAAACCATGATCATGAGTCTGCGTAAGTTTAAGCAAGCCAAGCCTATGTGGTCTTATCTGAAGGACCGCTATGTTCAGGAAAGTGGTGCTCTTCAACATACTCTCATGCAACAACTTCATGTTATTGAACAGAGAGATATGTCCATTGATGAGTATTATTCTGCATTTGATCGTTTGATGGGTTCCTTGATTTTCATGGTGCTTCAGTGTACAGCAGGTCAGAATTGTACAACACTTTCATTTATTGAGCAGTTCCTTACCTACAGATTTGTCATGGGAGTCAAGGCAGAGTTCGATTCTATTCGTACCAGATTACTTCATACTTCTTCTACTCTGACCATGGCAAAGGCATTGTCTGAATTGCTTGCTGAAGAGACACGTCTTCAGGCTTTGTCTACTGTGCCTAACCCTCACAGTGTGTTGGCAGCATCAGAGGACCAGTACATTGAAAGAACCTTGTAAGCATTGTGGCAGGCTAATCATACTTCAGAGAAGCTAGCTGATTTTCGTGCTCGCCGTGTTGCTCGTGGTCGTGGTACTTCTTCCACTCCTAGAGGTTCAGCTACTGGTACAGTTTCTGTTGCTGCTTCCTCGATTATTGGTACTCCCTCGTCCTGGGTGCTTGATTCTGGAGCCTCCTTTCATGTGACATCCGACCAGTCCCAGCTGGTTGCTTGCAAGCCGATCACTAATGGCACTTCTATCCAGACAACTGATGGTACTTCTTGTCATATTACTAATCAGGGTTCACTTTGCAATAATTATTTTTCTGTACCCAATGTTTCCTTTGTGCCTCAATTGTCTATGAATCTTCTGTCGGTTGATCAAGTTACCGACCAAAATTGTTTTGTTGGTTTTGATGACTCATCTTGTTTTATTCAGGACCGTCGCAGCGGGAAAGTGATTGGGACTGGCCATCACCGTAAAGATGCTTCCAGCCTCTATGTTCTTGACACCCTTCGTCTTCCTTCGGTTGTTGCATCTACAGCTCACACCTTATCCGCTGCATCATCCTCCGCCTCCATCGCCAAGTGGCATCATCGACTTGGTCATCTTTGTGGGTCTCGTTTGTCCTCCATGATAAATAAAGGTTGTTTAGGTCATACATCTATTGAGTCTAGCTTTCATTGCAAGGGTTGTAAACTTGCAAACAAATACAACTTCCGTATTCTTCTAGTGTTTCTCATTCTGCTAGATCTTTTGATCTTATTCATTCAGATGTATGGGGTCCTGCACCTTTTGCTACAAAGGGTGGCCACAAATATTATGTCATTTTTATTGATGATTTTTCTCGCTATACATGGATTTATTTTATGAAACGTCGTTCACAATTGTGTTTCATTTATCAGTCTTTTGTTCGAATGGTTCACACACAGTTTTCTACTCCTATTAAAATTCTCCGCTCAGACTCTGGGTGTGAATATTTGTCTACTGCTTTTCGGCAATTTTTGTCATCTGAGGGTACCCTTGCACAAATTTCTTGTTCTGGTGCTCATGCTCAAAATAGCATTGCTGAACGAAAACATCGTCATCTCATAGAGACAGCTCACACCCTTTTGATTTCATCCTTTATTCCTTCTCATTTTTGGGGTGAAGTTGTTTCCACTGCTGTCTATCTCATCAATAGGCAACCATCATCCATCAATAGGCAACCATCATCCAAGTTGTCTGACCGATGCCCTGGTGAAGTACTTTATGGTACTCCAAGCTATGACCATCTTCGTGTTTTTGGATGCACATGCTATGTCTTGCTTGCCCCTCGTGAGCGCACAAAATTGACTGCTCGGTCTGTCGAGTGTGTTTTTCTAGGATATAGTCCTGAGCATATGGGTTATCGATGCTATGATCCTTCTTCTCGTCGCATACGCATCTCTCGTGATGTTAATTTTGTTGAGGACCGTCCTTTCTTTTATAACCTCTTTTTTGTGTCTTCCTCCCTCTTCATCTAGCAATGACGCCTTCATACCTTCTGATCCTATTTTCGTCACACCCCCTTTTCCCTCTGATCCACCTTCAACCTCTACACCAACTCCACCTCCACCACCTCACTCCTTTTCTAAACCACCTATCACTCGTGTCTTCAACCGTCGTCCTAAAAATCTCACCCACCTTCCTTCCAGTCCTACCACCTCGGCCAGTCCTGATGAGCTCGTTGTTGATAATTCTAATAATAATACTTGTTGGAAAGAGTGATTGGATTAGAATTGGCTAACCCTAGGAGGGTAGCAATATAGTCATACATGGGCCTAATACTCTCATACTCCAACACCCCCCCGCAGTCTGAACTACCGGCGCAGCGGAGTTTGAAGACTGAGCACAAAAAGAAGCACAACACACGAGCCCCCCCAGACTCAACTAGCCACTAGTGATGTTGAGGCTGGAGCGAAAGTCGGAGAACGTCGAAGACGGGAGGCCCTTGGTGAAGTTGTCAGCGAACTGGGAGGTGATCGGGACGTGGAGAACCCGAACATCACCGATGGCCACCCGATCGCGGACAAAGTGGAGGTCGATCTCCACATGCCTTGTCCGCTGGTGCTGAACGGGGTTGGTGGAGAGGTACACCGCACTGACGTTGTCGCAGTAGACCAACGTGCTCCGGGTCAAGGGACTGTGGAGCTCACCAAGAAGCTGCCGGAGCCAGGAGGCCTCAGCCACGCCGTTAGCAACAGCGCGGTACTCCGCCTCGGCACTGGAGCGGGAGACCACCGGCTGGCGCTTGGACGACCAGGACACCAGGTTGCCGCCGAGGAAGACAGCATAGCCTGAGGTGGACCGGCGAGTGTCCGGACACCCGGCCCAGTCAGCGTCAGTGTAGACGACGAGCTCGGTGGAGGCAGACCGGTGGAGAAGCAGGCCGTAGTCGACGGTGCCGCGGAGGTAGCGGAGGAGGCGCTTGAGGGCCGTGAGGTGAGGCTCGCGCGGATCATGCATATGAAGGCAAATCTGCTGAACTGCATATGTGATATTCGGGCGGGTGAAGGTGAGGTACTGAAGCGCCCCCGCAAGACTCCTGTACGCGGTAGGGTCAGTGACTGTGGCGCCCTCGGTCTCTGACAGCTTGGCCTGAGTGTCAACAGGGGTGGAGCAGGGCTTGCAGTTAGTCATCCCAGCTCGCTCCAGGATATCAAGAGTATACTGCCGCTGGTGAAGAAAGAGACCCCCAGGACGAGGCTCAACGGTGACCCCGAGGAAGTGATGGAGCACCCCGAGGAAGCGGTGAGCACAATGTTATCAACATATAGCAGCAGATAGGCAGTCTCCCCACCGTGGTGGTAGATGAACAGTGAAGTATCTGACTTGGCCTCCACAAACCCCAGGGTGAACAGAAAGACAGCAAACCGAGAGTACCATGCCCGAGGGGCCTGCTTGAGGCCGTAGAGAGACTTGTTGAGGCGGCACACCAGATCAGGGCGAGAGGAGTCAACGAACCTCGCAGGCTGACTGCAGTAGACTGTCTAAGCAAGAGTCCCGTGAAGAAAGGCATTCTTGACATCCAGCTGATGCACAGGCCAAGAGCGAGAGAGAGCCAGCGAGAGGACCGTGCGGACCGTAGCAGGCTTCACCACTGGACTGAATGTCTCATCATAATCAACGCCAGGCCGCTGAGTGAAACCCCTGAGGACCCAGCGAGCCTTGTACCGGTCGAGAGAACCATCAGCCCGGCGCTTGTGTATCCAGATCCACTTCCCGGTGACGACATTGGAGCCAGGCGAACGTGGCACCAGATCCCAGGTCTGGTTGGCGAGGAGAGCCGCGTACTCCTCTTCCATCGCACCTCGCCAGTGTGGGTCCGCCAAGGCGTCACGCACGGAAGAGGGTACCGGAGAGACCCCCGTTGAAAGGTCCTTGTTTGGTTTTGGTAATTGAGTGACAACTTAGGTGGACTAATATGTGTTTGAAGTGAATTACACAGGTGATTAGTCCACAAGTGATCATGTGTGAGCAACATATGCCATAGAGGAGAAATGACTTGGAATATGTCGCAAGGCTCACACATGTGAAGAAGGAGCTTAATGCACATGAAACATGACATGTGGTCATGTGGCTAAGATGGTGAAGATCAAGGCAAGACTTGGCTTGATGGACCGGTTGCAAAGGTGAAGGGCAAGTTGGGGGCTTTGAAGCCGTTGGTACCGAGTGTCGGGAGGCTTAAGCAAGACTTGACGCCGAAGGACCGAAGCGATGGTGAAGAGCAAGTGAGGTCAAGATCGATGTACCATGGAGGTCATGTGATGATATGAAGTGGATCATATCATTTGATGATAGGTTGGTGCATGTGTTGCATCAACACCGAAGGAGATGGAATGGAATGCGCAAGGCAAAGATATACTTGTAGGGCATTTCATTTCACCGGTCATAGGTGTGTAGAGAAGATTATGACCGGGTTTAGGATAGATGGCCGTACTATCAAGAGGAGCAAACTTGTTTGCATATCGGTCATCTAGTGCCACTTGAGCGATCTAACTTTGCGATGTTACTAGGATCGAGTGGCGTGGTGAGAGCAAGTGAAAATCCTTTGAAAAATGATTGTGAAAATGCTAACACACATGCACTTGATGATGCACACTTGTTGGTGTTAGCACATTTGCAAAGGAGAAGTTGTTGGAGTTGATTTGGATCAACACAGAGAAGAAAAGAGAAGTTTTCTGAGTATGGCCGGTAGTACCGCCCAAGGGGGTCGGTAGTACCGCCCATGGGTGCTGCGTGCAACCTTCTCTGTGTTGGGGCTGATTTGGCCTGGCGGTAGTACCGCCATAACCTCGGTACTACCGCCGGCGGTGGTACCGACCAGAGGGTCGGTGGTACCGTGGCCCTGAAGGGTTTTGCAGGCTCTCTGTGTTGAGCTGAGTTTGGCCTGCCGGTAGTACCGCCATAGGGTCGGTACTACCGACCGTTGGAAGTTCCGAAGGCGAAGGAATTCGGGGCTCTCTGTGTAGTCCCCAGTTGGCCTACCGGTAGTACCGCCATAGGGCCGGTAGTACCGGGCTCGGTAGTACCGACCAGGGGGTCGGTAGTACCATGGTATGGAGGAGTTTTGGATGCTCTCTGTGTAGATCCAAAGTTGGCCTGTCGGTAGTACCGCCATAGGGCCGGTACTACCGACCGTCGGAGGTACCGACCAGGAGTCGGTTGTTCGTTTTGGTCAACGCGCCGTGTGTAACGGCTAGTTCTGACACTGTCGGTACTACCGCCCAGGGGGTCGGTACTACCGACCGAAGCGCAGAAAAGGGGAAACGGCTAGTTGGCCGCTCCCCTCTATGTATAGTCGTTGGGGCCGGCTTTGGGCCGGCGGCTGGAGCACTCCAAAGCCTTGGTGGCTTGTGTGGATGTGCTTGGGAGCCCTCTAACTCGCTTGTGCTTGCTAGTGTGCGAATCTATTGCGAGTGAGCGATTCTAGTGCGTTGCTTTGAGAGATTGCATCGAGTGGCACTAGGTGTTCGTGTTGCAAGCCGGTGGTGCTTATTACTCTTGGAGGTTGCCACCTCCTAGACGGCTTGGTGATCGAGTCTCCGTCGTGAAGCCCGCGTGAAGATTGTGCGTGGCTCCGGAGAAGGATTGTGAGGGGCATTGTGCTCGCCCCGCGGGGATCGCGAAGAGCAACTCTAGTAGAGCGTGTCATTGAGTTACCCTCACTTGCGGGTGAGTTCTTGCGGCGCTCGAGTGTCGAGCTAGGTGTGGTGCCTATTAGCCGCCGAACTACCAAAGTGTGTGGTCGACACAACGGGGACTAGCTTGGTGGCAACCAAGTGAACCTCGGGAGAAAAATCACCGTGTCAACTTCGTGTTCATCTTCTCGGTGGTTTGCAAACTCCATTCACTAGCTTGTATTTACTTGTTCATATACATGTGCTAGTGTAGCTGCTCTTCGAATTAGTTAGCTTGTGTAGCTTGCTAGTTACCTTCCTTGCGTGTGTAGCATAGAAGTTGATCCCATGAGTGACTAGTTGACTTGTAGTCTTGCTAGTCACATTGCTTAGTTTGTGTAGCTAAGTTGAGCTCTCTAATTTGGCTTGTGTAGCCTTGTTATTGAGCATTGCTAGTGAGCTTAGGCTTTGTGCTTTTGCTTAGTGGCATGTGTAGGAGCTCCCCGGTTGATTGAGTACTAGTTGCTTAGGTTTGTGTAACCTTGCAAGCTAGAATTGTTTAGGTGAGCCCTAGCTAGCCCGACACCTTATTTGCATTGTTTAGGATCTTTTATAAGGTGTCATAGAGTATAAGTAGAGGGGTGTAGTCTTGGCTAGACCGATAGTTTTAATTCCGCATTTGTTTCGGTTAGCCGGTGCGATTAATTTTAGAAAGGACTATTCACCCCCCCTCTAGTCCGCCATCTCGACCCTTCACCCGTGTCACCGGTCGTCGAGGCGAGAGCCCGAGGCCGTAGTACCCCCGCCGCATGCCGCGTCACCATGGGGTGAACATGACGCGGGTGGCGGTGAAGAAACGACGGGTGGTACACGGGCGGCTCGACCCTAGTAGCCGGTGGTGGTGGTGGTGGAGGCGGCGTAGGCGTCAACGGCGGAGAAGTGGCCACTGGAGGGGACCGAGGTGGCGACGACGGCGACGGGTCCCGTACCAGGGGCGGGGAGGCCGCCCGCGCACGGCGCTGGTAGACACGCACCGGCTGGGCAAAGCGCACGGGAGGTGCCGAAGATGCTGGACCTGCGGCAGGCGCAGGGTCAGGCAAATCACCGGGGGACATGGCCGCCTGACCGGCGCAGGGCGCAGGGGCCGGCGCAGCCCCGGAGTACGGCGAGCCGGGTGAAAGCCCTAGTTTGGTTTTGGCTAATTGATGAAACCTATTGGACTAACTCTATGCTTAAGTGTGATTATAAGATAAGTTGGTCCAAGTTCAAGTGGTGGAGCTAGATGACACTCATGTGATGGAGATAGCCAAAAGATTGCGATCAAGTGCTCCAACATGGAAATAAAGAAAGAGAAAAACAAAATGGGCTCAAGGCGAAGGTATAAATATAGGATCATTTTGTTTTACCGATCAAGACACAATAGAGTGTGTGATCGGGTTTAGGATAGATAACCATACTATAAAGAGGGGAAATCTTTAATTACAATGGTTATCTAGTGCCACTAAGTGTGAGTCTCATTTGCATATGCATTGCGCTCAGTGACTTGGTGAGGTGCATGAGAAAGCCCTAAAAATCCTTGTGAAATTGCTATCTTTAGTGCCAAATTGTTTTGGTAATTTGTGGGAGAGTTAGCACTTTAAAAAGGGCTAAAAGAGAAGAAAATGGAGAAGTTCATGCGCCCAAACAGCAAGGCCTTGCTCGGAATTTTTCTCAGCCCTAGCCGGATATTCCGTTTAATTTCAGCTCTTCTCAATTCGCCACAACAGAGAACCCCCAGCCGGATATATTCTCGGCCCTAGCCGGATATTCCATTTGAATTTAGCTCTACTCCATTCGCGTGGACAGTAAGCCTTCCGTCGGATATTTATTCGACCCTACCCGGATATTCTGGTTCAACTCGGATCTATCCGTTGGGAGGGTGAGCTGAATGGTTTTTAGGGGTGTGCTGCCCCCTCCTCTCTCCATTCTTCTTCCCCACTTGCTCATTTGAAATCCAAAAGGAAGAACAAGCTCTCTCCCCTCTCCTCTCTCACTCCCAAGGATTTGTGCTCCATTCAAGTGAGAGATTGAGCTCTAGTGATTTCTCACTCCCAAGGATTTGTGCTCCATTCAAGTGAGAGATTGAGCTCTAGTGATTGATCTTGAGAGCTTCAAGAGCATCTCCCTCTCCTCTCCATCTCCTAGCTTGTTGCTCATTTGGGAGAGGATTTGGGGGAAACCCTAGTGTTTGTGCATTTGTGATTCATTTGGTGGCACTAGGTGATTGTTGTGATTGTGGATTTCCTATTACTCTTGGTGATTGTCGTCACCTAGACGGTTGGTGATTTGATGATTGGTGAGGGGATTTGGTGATTGTATCCGCCCCCAATCGGTGATTTGTGAGGGGTTCTTGAGCCTTCCGCGTGGGAGATCACGAAAGGCATCTTTAGTGGATTGCTAGTAGCTTGTGGATCCCCATCTTGTGTTGGTTGTGCGGCACCCGGTTGTGGGTTAGGCGTGTGATGCCTATTAGCGCGTGAACCTCCAAGTGGGTGTATCGCTACAACGGGGACGTAGCTTGCCGGCAAGCAAGTGAACCTCGGAGGAAAAATCATTGTGTCATCTTGTCTCCGTGGTATTCATTGGTATACATTTATTGATCTCTTGCCCGGCTCGGTATACACACTTCTATCACTTGTATTTACCTTTGTTACATTCTTGCAAGTGATAATTATATCTTGTAGCTAGTTAAAATTACTTATCTTGTGTAGTGGTAATTATTGTTGCTCATTTAGTTGTAAAATAGCAACATAGATATTGTGTGACATAGAGATTATAATTAACTAGAATTGTGGATAGGTGGCTTGCACCTTTGTAGAGCTAGCGCAAAACTTGCTTCGCCATTTAGTTGTCTAATAAGCTTGCTTAAGTGTTGTTGTAGAATTTTTTATAGGCTATTCACCCCCCCTCTAGCCATTTAGGACCTTTCACCGGGGCACAGGCCCAGCGGAGGGCGGGCCGGCGCAGCCCCGGAGTACGGCGAGCCGGGGCACGGGCCCGGCGGAGGGCGCGGAAGAGCAGGAGAGCCGGGGCACGAGCCCGGCTGAGCGCGCGGTGGAGGACCTGCAGGGTAAAACAGTAAAGGTGGCTGGACCACCGCGTCAGTGGGAAATAAGGAGGAGAGGTCAAGGTCGGAGGTGGGAGGTGGTGTGGAGGTGGGAGGAGAGGTGGTGGTAGAGAAGGGGAAGTCGGCCTCGTCGAACACAACGTGTCGGGAAATGAGGATGCGACGAGAGGAGAGGTCAAAGCAACGGTACCTCTTGTGATCCGGGGAGTACCCTAGGAAGACACACCGAGTCGATCGGGGAGCCAGCTTGTGAGGAGCAGTGGCAGTGGTGTTAGCGTAACACGCACACTCGAAGACACGGAGGTGGTCGTAGCGAGGAGGCGTACCGAAGAGGGCGTGGTGAGGAGTGGGAGCGGGACAGGCAGCGGAAGGTAAACGGTTGAGGAGATAGGTGGAGGTGTTAAGACCCTCGGCCCAGAAGCGGGCAGGAAGAGAGGCCTGCAAGAGGAGGGTGCGGATGGTGTCGTTGGTGGTGCGAATCATGCGCTCGGCCTTGCCGTTCTGGGAGGAGGTGTAGGGGCACGACATGCGCAACTGCATGTCGTGAGAGAGGAAGAAGGTACGAGACGTGGAGTTATCGAACTCACGCCCGTTGTCACACTGAACGGCCTTGATGGTGAGGCCGAACTGAGTGAACACCCAGGCAAAGAAGTGGAGGAGCGTGGAGAAAGTGTCAGACTTAGCACGAAGAGGAAAAGTCCAGGAATAGTGAGAGAAATCATCCACCAACACAAGATAGTATTTATAGCCAGAGATGCTAGGGACAGGAGATGTCCACAGATCGCAATGGACAAGGCCAAAGATATGGGCCACATGGAAAAAGGAAGTAGGAAAAGGAAGACGAACATGTCGGCCCAGTTGGCACGCATGACACAAATGCTCATCGCGAGCTCGAGTACATGGTATAGCAGAGCTACGACGAAGCTGTGTCAAGGCATCGCGGCCAGGGTGACCAAGGCGACGGTGCCAAGTAGCGGAGGAGGTGGTGGTGGCGAAAGCAGCTGACGGAGTGGGAGGCGAAGACCACAGAGCAGAAGCAGGAAACCGAAGAGTTAAAGGGGCCCCGTGCTGTCACAACGGAGAAGAGGATGCCGGGAACAAGTCCTTTACAGTAAGACCTGAAGGATCGAATTCAACAGAATAGGAATTGTCAGTGGTAAAACGGCGAATAGAAAGGAGGTTGTGGACCATCTGGGAACCAACAAGGACATCAGGAAGGAGAAAGGAGCCATGAGTGTTAGCAGCACCCACGGACGTGACCGGAAGGCAAGAGCCATTCACGACCATGATGGACGAAGGGTGAGTCGAGGAGGGAGGGTGAATGGAAGAGAGGAGACCAGGGTTGGGAGTGGTGTGGAAGGTGGCTCCCGAGTCAGCAATCCAGTCGGAACTGACTGGTGGTGTCAGACCCAAGGTGCTGAAAGAGCGGGCCAAGGCCGTCGGATCCCAACCGACAGACCCCGGTAGGGTGTTGGGAGGTGGAGTCCACGGCGACGGGAAAGGGAGGGTGCCCGGGACAGCCCCAGCAAACATGGTTGCCGGTGTGTGTATGGGGGGAGACTCGCCGCCGGCTGCTTGCGGATGTACCAGTGTACTCCCACGTCCCCCCCCCCCCCCACTCCCGCTCGGCCCGGGAGGAGGACCAAGGAGAGACGACGCAGGTGGAGGCGAAGGTCGGGGAAGTGACGAACCGGCCGCGGGGGATCCCAAACAACAGGCCCCGGCAGGGGTGGCACCGGCGGGAATAGTTGAGAGCCGCGCCGGGTCGACTGGCCTGCTGGGCTGCTGCACAGCTACTGGCGAACAGCTGTTGAGCACTGGCACTTCGTGCTGGTGCGGCCAAAGAGAAGAGGAGGAGGGCCACGAAGGGGGCTGCCAGGGCGGCAGCACTGCTGCAATGGGAGGAGAGGAGAAGGGAGCAGCAGGGGCACCAGGGAGAGGAAGAACCGTGCTGCCATCTTCCTGGTGGCCGGCAAGAGAGAGGGAGGCTTGCTGCTGCCAGCCATGGAGCTGCTGCCGTGGGAGGAAGGAAGAAAAGGGAGTGCCCTGTCCCTGCTTGCTGGTCGCTGGCCATGGAGGGGAGGAGCAGGCGGCCAAGGCAGAGCTGCTGCGGGACCACTGCTCTTCGGTGCCTGCCGGCCATGGAAGGGGCAAGGAAGAGACCATGCAGGAGGGAGGAGGCGCGCGTTCCAGAGGAGGAATGGCCGCCGGCCATGACTGGGGCGGCGGCGGCGGCGGCGGCGGCGGCCGCAGCGGCTTCATCAGCGGCGGCGCCCGCGGCGGCTGGCGCGGCGCCCGCAGCGGCGGCTAGCGCGGTGTCGGATCCAGCGCCCGCGGCGGCTCCAGTGGCAGCGGCGACCGCGCCCCTTCCCGCTGGAGGAGCAACTACACCTGGAGGTGGTTGCATATAAACGTCTTCAGTCAAATCACCATGAAGAAAAGCATTCTTGACATCCATTTGAGATACGGACCAAGAAGAAGCAGCCACTACTGCAAGTAATGTACGAACCGTCGTCATATGAGCAATAGGTGCAAATGTCTCATCATAATCTAGACCTTGAGTCTCCTGAAAACCTTTGGCAACAAGACGAGCTTTGTATGTCTCTATAGAGCCATCTGACTTGGTCTTTAACTTTGAATACCCACTTAGATGTAATGGGTACCAAGTGTGATGGCAACAGAACAAGATCCCAAGTGCCTTGACGATCAAGAGCAGCAAGTTCCTCAGACATAGCTAGCTGCCATTCTGGAATTCAAGAAGCTTCTTGATAAGTGGATGGCTCATCAACAATAACATTGACATGAGGAAAACCATACTTGTCTGTCGGATGAATAGAGCTGCGACCGCGGAGATTAAATCGTGGACCAACCTATAACTCATCAGAAACAACAGATGACTCATCAATAGTATTGTTGGAGTATGAGAGTATTAGGCCCATGAGGCCCATGGATGACTATATTGCTACCCTCCTAGGGTTAGCCAATTCTAATCCAATCACTCTTTCCAACATGGTATCGAGCTAGGTTTTCTCTCTCCCTCCCACCCTCTCCAGCTGCAGCCGCCGCGCGAGCCACCGCCGCAGCTGCAGGCACGCCGCCGCCGCCCCAGTCATGGCCGACGGCCATTCCTCTCCCCCTCCTCCCTCCTCCCCCTCCTCCGCGGGCGCCGCGGGCACCGCTGCTGGCGCCGCCGCTGCGGGCGCCGCTGGGGGCGCTGCATCCGCCGCAGCAGGCGCCGCGGGTGCCGCCGCCGCAGGCTATGTTTGCCATCTTCGTCGTGCTTTATATGGCCTTAAACAGGCCCCTCGTGCTTGGCATGAGCGTTTTGTATCTGTCATACGGGCTGCTGGATTTTCACCTAGTGATCATGATCCGGCCTTATTTGTTCATTTGTCATCACGTGGTCGGACTTTATTACTTCTCTATGTTGATGATATGCTGATTACAGGTGATAACGAGGATCACATTTCTTATGTGAAGCAGCAGTTTAGTGCTGAATTTCAGATGTCAGATTTGGGTCCTCTCAGTTATTTCTTAGGCATTGAGGTCAAGCGATCAACCAAGGGATATCATCTTTCTCAGTCTAAGTACATTCAGGACCTTATTGCTCATTCAGGCATCACTGATGACAGGACTGCTGCTACACCTATGGATCTTCACTTGCAACTTCGTTTCACTGATGGGGTACCTCTTCCGGATCCCTCTTGATATCGCCATATAGTGGGCAGTCTTGTTTATCTCACGGTCTCCAGGCCTGACATTGCTCATGTAGTCCATATTTTGAGTCAGTTTGTTTGTGCCCCAACTTTTGTTTATTTTGGACATCTACTTCGCGTGCTGCGATATTTACAGGGGACATCATCTCAGAGTTTATTCTGTGCATGTGACAGTCCACTTCAGCTTCATGCTTACTCGGACTCCACTTGGGCAAGTGACCCCAATGATCGATGCTCCATCACAGGATACTGCATTCTTCTTGGTTCTTCTCCTATTGCATGGAAGTCCAAGAAACAAGCAGCTGTATCTCGCTCTAGTACAGAGGCTGAACTTCGAGCCCTTGCTACTACTACGGCAGAGATTGTCTGGCTTCAATGGTTGTTGGCTGATTTTGGTGTTTCTTGTGATGTTGCCACACCTCTTCTCTGTGATAATACAGGAGCCATACAAATTGCCAATGATCTCGTGAAGCATGAACTTACAAAGCATATTGGTGTGGATGCCTTCTTTACTCGGTCTCATTGTCAACAGAAAACTATTTCTCTCCAGTATGTGCCTTCAGAATTGCAATTGACTGATTTTTTCACTAAAGCACAAACTCGAGAGCAACATCGGCTTCACTTGATCAAACTCAATGCTTCCAATCCTCCGCTTCCACCTTGAGTTTGAAGGGGGGTGTTAACTGTGAATATATTGGAGGCCTGTAGGCCTATATGGACCGGCCCATGAGGCTCTCTAGCTCTATATATACTTCTCTCCATCTCTCTAGAGTATTATGCTCTCAGATCCCCAAGGTATGTAACAAGGATCTCCACCGTCCCTATTTAGTCCAACAATTTGTACTTATTTTACAAAAAGAGCAACTAAATTGTCCCATTTCAAGCAACTTAAGAAACTTAGTTTGTTTTTTTAAAATTCTTTACATATCAGGAACAAAAGGATTTGCTATTGTTATTATTATGTCTGCGTCAGGAATGAACGAAACCCGAAAATTTAGGTATTCAGGACATTAGTTTTTTTCTCCATAAGAAAGAAAGCATATATCATATGCAACATTTTTCACAGGAACCACACATGATAGTGAGTTGACCATATTTGAAGAACTAAAATAGTTACATTTGTTATCTTTGCACGTAACGCGACTCTTTTCTTTGAGAAAATTTAGGAGCACTATTTTTACACATGAATACCTGTAATTGAAGTCCTTCACAACAAAGTATAATGGTGGACCAACTTTCATGTACTTTGCAAGGTCGTCAAAATAATCCTGGAAATACAATGATCAGAGTGAGCTAAAGGAAGGTGTATCAAGAAGCACTCAAAAGTCTTTAGTAGGAAACCTGCAAATAGGAATTTCGTGGCAGAACAATTTGCTGCTCCAGTCCTGGTTGCAGTCTAGTAGACAATGCCTAATTAGAACAGATGAAACACTTAAGATGAGTGATATCTCAACAACTGAGTCTTTTGGAGGAAATGCAGAAGTGCACAAGGAGAAATGGTCAGGATACTCAGTCACAATGAATAAGGCCTAGATCAAAGATGTGGTTAGGAAATGCATGAAACCATAAAACATCAGTGCCACGCGTGTCCCCATAGTGTGATTGTAAGAATTTTTTTAAGAAAAAAGAGAAAAATGACCCATACTCTTAGAAGCAGGATAATATTTGCAACAAGGTGGTTACCATGATGCCAGTATTGAGATATATTTTCTAAAAATTGGAAACTTGGTAACAAACAAAACCAAAACTTGAAGTGCCTGCCACCATCTTACTTCAGGGCTAGGTAAAGCTGTTGTATGAATGACAGGGAAAAGAGTGGTGACCCATGGACTTCTACAGGTTTTGAATGCAACAGTTTTTTTATCGAACACGCAGGAGAGCAGCGTAATCTTTGGGGGGGGGGGGGTCATGTTCTTTTGGACCTCAGTTGCTATTTCGGCAGCTAAGATTTCATAGTAGAGTAGCAGAGTTTGAGAATAGGAAATTCCAGTCTTTACACACGAACCCTACAAGACACTAAACCTGATTTCTGCTCTAATTTCTTAGATCTGCCTGTGTCTCCAGCATGCATTCCCTTCCCATCTCTAAGTGTCTTTTGTAATGTTTTCTCAAGTATTTGCAGTAGTGTCCTGACCATGCAAATATACTTGAGAGCCTCTTAGGATGCTGTTGGCAAGGTATCTACACTAAATAAAGCTCCTATTATGACAATGCTCAAACCAATGGATAAATCATAAGTGCCCTGATGCCCATCACAGCCTTTTGATTCTCTACCTTAAGTATCACTGTGAAAGCACCTATGATAAGCCCATGAAAATATCATCTCATGCTAATGGATTCCACTTGCATCACTTAGCGTAGGTGCCATGAAGTGCGATTAGCAATTTGGTCAAAAATTGTATTAGTGAAAGATCACCTTGTAACATGAAACTAGATTAAAACATGCATAATATATACCATATTGATGGTCAAAAGAATTTCTAAGAAGTACAGATGGATTTCTTAATAACCATGATGCATGCAATGTATATCGAAGAAAACTTACTATGCTTGCAAATGTCAATCCTACAAATACAGTGATTACAACGAACTTCACCGCCCGGTAACTGAGAATTGGCCCATGAACGTCCTACCAAAAAAAGGAGTAACTATAAGTCTGCCAAAAGAAGAGGGAGATCTGGGAACCTAAAACATGGCTGAAACTGAAGTATAACAAACACGAAAAGAAGACTTAAATGTTTACCCTCATATATCTAGCAAGCAAGTGGAGCCTCTGCTCATTGCCACCTTAAGTTTGCAACGAAGTAAGGAAAGAAGACAGTTAGTAAAGAACCGAAATTGCTTCACATTTAATACAGCAGAATCTAGCAAAGCAAATGCAAGATCCTAGTTTACTACTCCTACTTACCATCACCAGCACCTGTACTTGGCCTGATTCTCGCACAAGGGACACAATCAATTCTGCCATCCTGTGCCCTCCTAAAGTCAAATACAATAAGGGCTACGAAGGCTGTCACTTGGAGAAGGAAATCCATAAAGACAGCCAGTGCTGCACAAGATAAAGTAGGTTGGAAAATCCCAAAAGAGACAAGTAGGGATACAATCAAGCCAATGTAGAGAAACCAACCAGCAAACATGGAAAACACTCTGGTTGCAGGCGTTGGATTGATTGCACTCACAGCAAAAGCTAGTACTTCAGCAAAACTGGCTAAAGTAATGGATGGTCCAACTTCCACCAGTGCATCACTTATCCGCTCTTCCAAGTTTGATTGATCTGGTTGGCGTTTGACAGCATGCACAAGGATACACATGTTATCGACACCGACCTAACCACAATTACAACTGTCAGTTTCTTCATAGTAAATGAAAATCTAGCATCTTCAGATTATCCATCCAGCAAACTTTGTAATCCTTTCTGTTTATCTATTTGTAGCATGATCACCTACTTCTTGAACAAATTAGAAAACCAATTAAAGACATCAATCAACTACCAAACCCATCCAGTAAAATAGGCAATGTAGTCATAACAACAATATGGATAAAATATGAGTGTGATATGATATGGTTGTGGAATTGGCCTTATAATCTGCTAAGAAGAGTAACAGTGGCAGGGAAATGAAGCCTGCTCGTGCTCCCTAGGAGGCTCTGAACGGATGACTCAATTCCTGCTTATTCACAAAGGTTTAGCCGGCCATTAGTTATAAGGCTAGCAGAGCACACTAACAAACTCTACTTGGCTGAGCACACTAACAAACTCCCTAACTTCACTAACAGAAGCTAACTTTAGTAACAAACCCGAACACTCGACAGATTTAAACAACTAATCAATCACAGCCACTAGTGGATGTTGTTGAATCATTGTTATTTGACTCGGATATGTTCTGAGAAAGTCGAAGTATTCCGAAATGTTTGTTGACACAGACAAAGTAAGGGAAAAACTCTGAAAGAATTTCCATATTGACCCTGGACATATAAGAGTTCCGAATCAAATCTCTTTAGAAAGAAGATCTTTTGTCTCATGGTAGCCTGCTCCAGTCCCCTTACAAAACTTTTGTTATTGGGTTAGCCATACACTTCACATGTTTCTAGCGATTCACATGACATCATCAAATGATACAAGTCTTAGATAAGAATCTACAATGCACTAGAACGCCAAGATAACTAATCAACCTCAGCCACCTACTTGCATGCAAGATAATCAAAATCAGCCACTAGCGGACACAGACTTCTTCTTGCAGCGTGCATAGGCTTTGCCTACAAATGCGTCCACAACAGTGGGCAATACTCCCTCCATTCCAAATTAAAGACATTTTGGCTTTTTTAGATTCATAGCTTTTTCTATGCATGTACAATATGTCTAGATGCACAGTAAAAGCAATGTATCTAGAAAAACAAAAATGTCTTATAATTTGGAATTGAGGGAGTATGTATCACATGAGCAAGCGGAGGATTACAAACATAAAGATCTGCATGGCCAACATAAGAGGTAAAATCAGACACAAACATTGTTCTGGCTCAGAAACAATTCTTGGAGACACATTCCTTGAGGATACAGTATCTCTAGAATGATAGAGAGAGAGAGAGAGAAACACCTCACACCCAACCAGGGGGGGGGGGTGACCTTGATATATATAGCCAGTACAATGGCAAGTTACATGCAATACATGGCAGGTGCTAATCATACTAAATATAGCCTTGCCTAATATAACATGCAATACATGGCAAGTGCTAATCATACTAAATATAGTCTTGCCTAATATACACTTTCCTAATGTACATATCTATCAGCCGCCCTCAGTCGAAGCGTCAGGATTCCGGATGCACAGACTGGACCTGAAATCCTCAAATAGCTGAATCGGCAGCCCCTTTGTCATGATATCAGCGAACTGATACTTGGACGGCACATGGAGAACGCGAACCTCGCCGAGAGCCACCTTCTCACGGACAAAATGGATGTCGATCTCGATGTGCTTGGTACGGCGGTGGTGGACCGGGTTGGCTGTCATATAGACAGCGCTGACGTTGTCACAGTAGACAACTGTGGCGACCTTCAAGGGAACGTGAAGTTCCTGAAGAAGCTGTCGAAGCCAACAGCACTCTGCGACCACATGAGCCAGCCCGGTACTCGGCCTCGCACTGGACCGGGACACCGTGGTTTGCCGTTTGGACGACCAGGACACCAAGCTGTCGCCGAGGAAGACGCAGAAGCCTGAAGTGGAGCGGCGGGAGTCAGGGCACCCGGCCCAGTCAGCGTCGGAGTAGGCAATCAGCTTGTCGACAGGCCCAGTGCTGATGTGGAGGCCAGCCGACAGTGTGCCCTTCACGTACCGAAGTATGCGCTTGATCAGCGCAAGGTGAGCTTCACGCGGATCATGCATGAAGAGGCACACCTGTTGCACAGCGTACGCCAGGTCGGGCGAGTGAGCGTCAAGTAATGAAGTGAGCCGGCGAGACTCCGGTACGTGGCGGGGTCAGCGACGGGAGCGCCCTTCGTGGCAGAGAGCTTGGCACGAGTGTCGACAGGCGTCGATGTTGAGTGACACTCGGCCATGCCCGCCTTCTGAAGGAGATCCACCGCGTACTGCCTTTGGCTGAGGAAGAGGCCGTCGGAGGAGCGAGTGACGGAGATCCCCAAGAAGTGGAGCTCCCCAAGGTCTGTCATGGCGAACTCATAGTGAAGGCGATCGATGATGCGGCGGAGCAGAGTATCCGAGGAAGCCGTGAGGACGATATCGTCGACGTACAACAACAAGTAGGCACTGGCGCCGCCCTCGGTGTAGACAAAGAGGGAGGTGTCGGTGGCAGAAGCAACGAAGCCGAGCTGTCGAACGTATGTGGCGAAGCGCTGGTGCCACACCCGCGGGGCCTGCTTGAGGCTGTAGAGGGAGCGCTGAAGAAGACAGACGGCGTCGGGGCGCGCTGGGTCGACGAAGCCGGGGGGCTGCTGACAGTAGACCGTCTCGTGTAGGTGACCGTGAAGAAAGACATTCTTCACATCTAGCTGGTGGATAGGCCACTGACGAGAAGTGGCGATGCTGAGGACGACCCGAATGGTGGCAGGTTTGACGACGGGGCTGAACGTCTCGTCGTAGTCGATGCCGTGGCGCTGGGTGAAGCCGCGAACGACCCAACGAGCCTTATGACGAGCAAGGGTGCCATCGGAGTGGAACTTGTGCCGAAAGATCCACTTCCCTGTCACCACGTTGGCACCTGGGGGCCGGGAAACGAGTCGCCACGTGTCGTTGTCGACGAGAGCCTAGTACTCCTCAGCCATGGCAGCGCGCCACCGAGGGTCGGCAAGGGCCCCTCTGTAGTCGCGGGGAATGGGTGAGGCAGTGGAGGAGGCGGCGACGTGAGCAGACGGTGGGAAGCCGTAACGATCAACGGGCTTCAGCGACCCTGTCTGGAGGCGCGTCACAGGGCGACCCAAGGTAGTAGGCGGCGGAGGAGGCGGAGGTGGCGGAGAGGCCGCCACAACTGGAGCAGGAGCCGGCTGTTCTGGAACAGCGGGCGCCGGCGGGGGCACCTCCACTGCTGGTGCAAATGGTGGTGCGGGGGTCGGCTCAACGGTCGGTGCGGTAGCACCAGCACGCCGCCGAACGTAGAAGCGTAGAGGTGGACCGGTCGGAGCAGGAGCAGCTGTGCCAGGAGCAAGGACCGGGCCAATCTGTAGGATGGCGGGGTCCTCAGCGAGCTCCTCCAATTGAGCTCGGCGTCGCGGCTGCTCAGCCGCGACTGGCGACGGAGCAACTGCAGGGGGCACCATGGTGGCAGTGTGATGCACCGGCGCGGCTGGACCTGTAAGAAAATCCAGAGAGCTTGGTGGCTCACTGGTGGCGTCAGTGTTGAACGGAAAGTGAGTCTCGTCGAAGACAACATGACGGGAGATGATAATCCGTCTAGTTGTGAGGTCGAGACAGCGATAACCCTTGTGAGAGGAGGGGTATCCGAGGAAGACACAGGCTGTAGAGCGAGGGGCCAGTTTGTGTTTGGAAGTGGCGGTGAGGTTGGGATAGCAGAGGCAACCGAAGACACGAAGGATAGTGTAGTCTGGGGGCTGCTTGAAGAGTTGCTCATAGGGGACGCTATGGTGAATGGCTGAGCAGGGGCGCCTGTTGAGGAGATATGTGGCTGTAGCCAGCGCTTCTGCCCAATATTTGGGTGGCATGTGGGCGTGGATGAGCAGCGTGCGACAAATGTTGTTCAGAGAACGGATGATACGCTCAGCCTTGCCGTTTTGAGGGGACGTGTAAGGGCAGGAGAGGCGTAAGTGAATGCCACTAGAGGCGAAGAAGGTGGTGAGGGCTTTGTTGATGAATTGGTGAGGGCTTTGTTGATGAATTCAGTTCCATTGTCAGTCTGAACAGCTTTGATAGGAAGGCTGAACTGTGTGTGGACGAAGGCGCAGAATTGAGTGATGTGAGTAGCTACCTCGGACTTGTGGACTAGGGGGAAGGTCCGGCAAAAGTAGGTGAAGTCATCGAGGATGACAAGGTAGTACTGTGCACCAGAAATGCTAGCGACCGGGGATGTCCAAACATCACAGTGTATAAGCTCAAATGGTAAAGAGGAAACTGAACTGGAATTTCGAAATGGCAGCCGCACATGCTTGCCAAGTTGACATGAGTGACATAGAGTATGAGCTGATTTATTACATGAAATGGAATTATTTTGTCTAAGTAAATGTAGGACAACAGCTCCTGGATGACCAAGACGATGATGCCATAGGTCGGTGGAGATGGCGAGGTTGGCTTGTGGCGGGGCAGGGACGGTGTAGAGGCCGTCGGAGCTATTGGAGCGAAAAATCAGGCGTCTGGTCTGCAGGTCCTTAACAGAAAAACCAAACGCGTCAAATTCGATAGTGCAATGGTTGTCACGAGTGAATTGGCGAACTGAAAGTAAGTTGCGCACTAGAGAGGGGACAACTAGAACATTGCGAAGCAAAAAAGGAGGTAATGTGGAGCTGCCGGAGCAAGAGACAGGAAGATGATGACCGCTGCCAACAGTGATGGATGAGATAGAAGAGGGTTGACGGGAGAGGAGTATACCATCCGAGTTGTGCATGTGGGAAGTGGCGCCGGAGTCCATGACCCAGCCGGAGTTCTGGAGAGCCATCTGGTTCAAGGCGGCGATGAGGCCGGACTGATCCCACACTGGATTTGATGGAGGTGGTGGAGGGGGAGCGAAGACGGTGTGGGCCTGCGGATTGGCGCCCATGATGCCCTGGCCGCGCCCACCCTGGGCATCGTGAGGGGGCCAGCCGTCGGTGCTGTTGCCCTGCTGCCAGCCGCTGCCTGGAGGAGGAATGCCGCCCTAGAAGGCCCATGGATTGTAGCAGAACCAGGGCCCCATGGGGCGGTTGCCCCCTTGCTGTCCACTGCTGCTGCCCTGCTGCCAACCAGTGTTGTTGCCGTGGCTGCGCCAATTGCCCTGTTTCTTGCCGCCCTTGCCTTTCTTGCCGCCCCCGGAGCCCTTGGGAGCAGCGCCAGTGGCCACAGAGGAGGGGCAGCACCCTGGAGAAGTGCAGGTGGAGTCAGAGGCAGCCATCATGGCAGATGCAGCCGTGGTCTTCTCGTCGTTGGCGAGGCGCAACTCTTTGAGGGAGAGCATTTCTCGCGCCCTGGAGAAGGAAGGCAGCACGGTGGAGTTGGCGATGTCGTCGGCGGTGGCTGTGTAGCGCGGGTTGAGGCCGCGGAGGAGGCTGAGGACGAGCTGGGGGTCCTCGATTGTGCGGCAGCCTTGATCTTGAGCCTCTGGCAATATTCGTCGATTGACGAATCACCCTGCTTTAGGGAGTGGAACTCCTCCAGCAGAAAGACGGCCCGGAGCGCGCGATTAGAGCGGAAGAGGCCCTCGATTGCGACCCACAGCTCGCGGGCGGACTGGTTCTCGTCGGTGATGGCGAGGTCGAGAACCGAGTCGTCGACGGTGTTAAGGATCCAGCCGCGGACAGTGCACTCTGCCATGTCCCACGATGGATCAGCAGCAGCAGGAGGAGGGTCGTCGATGTGGCGACGAAGGCTGAACTTCCCGCACAAGGCCTTGAAGAACGAGGCCCACTTGGTGAAGTTGGGATTCTTCATCTCCAGGGTCACCGGAATGTGAGTTTTCACATTGACGGCGGTGTAGGGGTGGACTACGACAGCCTGCGGTGGTGCTGCAGGAGCAGCGGCGGCGGCGGCGGCAGCTGCGGCGGCGGCTGCGGCGTCATCACTCATGGCTGCCAGGAGGGGTGGAGGGGAAGAGGAGCGGAAGCAGGAGGTCTGGGATCAATGGATCGCGTCTGATACCATGTAGAATGATAGAGAGAGAGAGAGAAACACCTCACACCCAACCAGGGGGGTGACCTTGATATATATAGCCAGTACAATGGCAAGTTACATGCAATACATGGCAGGTGCTAATCATACTAAATATAGCCTTGCCTAATATAACATGCAATACATGGCAAGTGCTAATCATACTAAATATAGCCTTGCCTAATATACACTTTCCTAATGTACATATCTATCAGTATCAACCAATATCTTACATAGTTCATAGTTCATGGGATTCCAATTTTAAGCAGAGGTAGCTCATGGTAAACAAACATTTTAGCAGAAACAATTCAACATTGTACATAAAAGTGCTACAGTGTAACTCAGGTGTAAGAATAAATAGTTTTTTGTTGACAGAAAATCAAAGAAGCATAAGGAAAGAACATACAAGTTAAGAAAAAATAATGAGTAACTACTGTACAGAAGACTTACAGCCAGCACAAGAAAAGGAATCACTTCCATAATAATAAGGGTGGACTTCACTCCAACAGCACTAAAGAATCCCATTGATCCTAAAACTGAAAGCATCACCAGAACAACACCAGACAAACCAAGCAGTACCTGAAATAAATCTTGTCAAATGTTTATCATGACCAAATGTACCAAATGAAAGACATGTTTTGCATTGTTAGGTAAATCAGTATCTAACAAACAAATCGGCTCTGAGTTCCTTTTTGAAGAGCCGATTTGTTTGTCAGATACTCAGATATTGACCTATTATATAAGAAATTTAAAAACTGATTGCCTCCTTTGTTCAAAAAAAAAAAAGATTGCCTCCTGACAGAAAATTTCGGTTGCTTTGATAACTGTTTGCCATGGTTACATGCAATTTTACAGAATAGCAAAGGTGGTTGTTTTTTGTTTGAGGCAAATATGTTGCTTGTAAAGTGTATTGCATTTTTGGTAAATTTTCAAAGTAGTCTACTCAATCTAAAGCACAAAATTGTACAGGTTCACATATGATATTTTTCACTTATATACAATTATTTCAAATCGAGCACAAAACCACATAAAGTATGTTCTGTTCATTTGTATTAGGCACATAAATAAACTATAAACACTGTATCAAGAATCTAGATACAACAGCACATCTAAATGAGAATAGATCTCCATTGTGTACAGTTCTATATTACTGTTACAAGGACAAGCATGAGGAAAAGTATACCCAAAAGCATGGCAAAGAACTGAGCAATCATTTTATTTCACTCATACCTTTGATGAAACAAATAGTAACAGCCAACGAGAAGGGCGGTCTCCAAGTGTGAATGATATATATGCAAACATCACAATATAGCTAATCTGATTTCAATCAAAGGAAAAAAAATAAGAATACATTTATTCATCAATATTAAGGACTTTAGGAGTTTTGCATATAAAAGACATTTACCACTATTGTAATTGCATCAGCTGTACTTTCTCTGTTTAATTCATCTTGGATAGAGCTCTCGGACGAAAAGGACAATGTCAGGTTCTGTGCTAATACCATAGGACGTATTTCCTCCTGAAAAAAGGATTGCCTTCTAGCTCATTGTATGTAATACTTAAAGCAAATTATAAAAAAATAAAGAATAAGTAACTTCACTGGATAAATCAGAAGATACAACACACTAAAGGTTATAGATGCTTTGAGCTAAAATCATTGTGCATAAAAATGACAACACACTAAAGGTTATAGATGCTTTGAGCTAAAGCAGTCAAGTATTTACTACTGTAATTTGAGGATATGCCACATAAGTAGAATTTCAGGAAATTTTACCTGATATCTTGGACCAGGAACCACATGTAAGTAAGGCAAGCAATGGCATACCCTAACTCTTAAGGGATGGCATATCCTCAAATAGCCCACCCAAATATTACAAGCTTCAACCAAATGGAGCTGGAATATGAGAGCTGGGTTGGCAAGCTATAACAAGATATAAAGTTGAATACACTTAGATCACCTTATCCAAATTTTTCACACTGTTGTATCTTATGAGGACATAATAGGACCATGTGTACTAAAATGTTCTTTATGGTGCGTTTGAAAGGAACATAGTGTTAGAGTGGACCGCACTGACTAGATGAACCCAAAAACTTAAGCCGTTGGGAAGAGGTAGGGAATCCACTTATACACTTCAACTCCCTACTCATGTGCAGCCAGAGACGAAGGTGCAAACGTGAGCCCACATGCAGTCAGAGACGAAAGCGCAACATGGAAATAAAGGGAGCAGAGGCAGAATGAAGCCTCTGCCAGGACTCAAACTCGAGACCTCTGGCATTGATACCATGTTAGAGTGGACTGCACTGACCAGATGAACCCAAAAGGTTAAGTCATTGGGAAGAGGTAGGCAATCCACTTATACACTTCAACACATAGAACTTTCAATAGTTGACTAGCCCACAAACAATGTTTATTCTTTACGTAAATGCAATGGGAAGTACTGAAATATGTTACAGGAACTGCTTCAAGAATAGATACATAAGCATTGACTTGTATAGAACAGGTATCAATTAGAGTAGACTTCAATTAAGGTACAGCCACCTGCTGAGCACATGCAACGACAAGAGAAACTGAATTAGCATGGCCAACCTTAACAAGATTAATAAATGCCCTTTCCCAAGCCACGGCCTTCCCGTTCTCTTTTCCTGTTGTTTCAACCTTGTTGTTCACAGGATAAGTTATTACAAATGCCGAAGCCTGCCCAGCAACATCAAAGTTGATAAGGACCGGCTATCAGAAGATGTAATATGTTTTGTATTAGTACAAAGGTGTAATAAAAAATTACCTCGGTAAAATTGCTTCCTGGAAAGCCACCTAAAATTGTACTTGGATCAATGGGTGACTGAAAAGTGCTCAAACATGTCTCTTCAGAAGTGTAATGCTGCAAAATACAAGATAAGTACTTAGGCACCACCATTGCAATCAGCTCGAAAAAAGTCATAATTCAATCTCTAATATCGTTGAAGTTGCTACTCGAACTGTCATAAAAACATGTACTGATGATATACTTTGAAGTAGAGATTTACCTGAAAACAAAACTTAGCATGGTCTATTCCAGAATCATCAAACTTTTTAGGATCCAGCTGGAAATACTGCAGTATTGAGCATTGAAACTATCACTTTTATAGTGTTTTGAAGAAACCGTATTAAATACAAAACAGAGGTATGAAATTTGTATATTCTCGAGAAACCAAGTTGGTTTCAATACAGAAACTAGACAGTAGACACTATAGGATCATCACCTGCAAGACACTTTGAGTAGCACAGTCTGTACTGAGTGGTTTTAAGCAAATGTCAGCAAGGGCTACTGTAGACCCAGAATAATTTGTACGTAGATCATCAACCTTTACAATTAGAAGAAACATGAGAACCATACAGCAAATGCAGTCCCAAAAGTCAAGTTACTTATGTGAGTTCCCTACCTTTTTCTGAATCTCAAAAAGTAATTTCATATTGTTGTCATTTACTATTGAAGGAGCTTCAGACCCACCAGATGCAGAAGTAGCCAACACAAGCTGCAGCAACAATAATTAACGACAGAATTCACTGTTTAGAACATTCGTTTCCAAATGGAAAACATGAAAAATAAATCCACAGATAGGATGTCAAAATATTCGGAACCAATAATTTGGTTAAAACCAAACGCCCACCCCTAATCACAGGAAAAGAAGAACTGTTCTATATGACAAGAATTCAGCTAATCAATTTGTAAGAAATGTTATTGTCATTGGACGTAAATGAGGTTACAAGAGTTGAAAATACCTGCTCAATCCTATAAAATGGTGCGAGATGGCTGTCAAAATAATTCTTTTCATCAGCAGCTTGACTTCCAGGGCTAACCCAAAGCTGGCAAAAGAGAAGGGATTAAAATAACAAGTTTTTCGAAACAAAAACGTATTCACAACTGCTTGATCAAATGAACAGGAAGTATTGTAGATTTATTTACAACTGATTGATACTTTGCATATGAAGTCTTGTGTTCTGAATTATGCCAATTCATTTTGTGGGCCATGGATATAGTTAATAAAATTATATTTATTCCTGTGTAGGCTTACACATTAGATCAACATTAGAGTTATGGTATTAAGCATATTAACACCCAGCATACGAGAATGTTAACAATGTAAACTATTTAGTTGCCAACATTAGAGTTATGGTATTAAGCATATTAACACCCAACATACGAGAATGTTAACAATGTAAACTATTTAGTTGTTGGATTTACTATTAGTACGATGGTTGCCAAATTTTTAGATTGTTCAAGATGATGTCAAGCCCAATACTTATATTAATGTTTGTAATGTATATTTGACATTTTAAAAGTTAAATAGAAAAGTGATGTTTTTCAGAGAATTGTGTATCATTGCATTAAGAAAGAAAAGGGGCAAGAGCAATTACAAACACCCCACACTAGCCCCCCCCCCCCCCCCCCCCCCCCCCCCCCGTTATGTCGGGCTCAACAGGCGTCAGCCCCATTAGTGGGCTAGTTACCTCAATTATCTTATATTATTTATATTTCCTTAAATAATTTAGTTATTCCCTAAAATTAGGATCTCATATGCTATATATTTGTAATGTTGATTGATGGAAAATTAAGCAAGAGCAATCATATTTGCTCGGCTTTCTTTAGGGAGCCGAGAGACCCCAACCCTAACCCTAGCCGCCTCTTCCTCTCTCTCTCTCTCTCTCTCCCGCATAAGCAGCAGCCATGGCGCCCCTGCGCCGGCGCCGTCCTCAACCTCCTCCTCGTCATCCCTACATCTTGCGCAATCTCCCCGGTAAGATCAGGAATCCTATTAACCTAGTATCGTAGATCTCAGGTTCGATGTCGAGCCCTCTACCTAGCTCCTCCCACCCCCGCCGCCGCCCAACGGGACCCACCCGCTGCCGCCAACCACCACCTCCGCACTGTTGCCCAGCTTGTCGGCGGTGTTGGCCTCGTCAGGGGCGATCGTGCCCTCTGCATTGGCGTCGTCGTCATTCGTCATCATGACATCGGAACAGATGACGGCGGCGATCCTTGAACTCGGCCAGGCGGTGGCCGGGATTAGGGCTTTCCTGGTCGGGCCGTACGTGCCACCACCGCAGCCACAGCTTCCTCCTCCGCCGCCGCCGCAGCCACAGCTACCTCTGTCGCCGTCGTCATCCTCCACGATCGCTGCCGCACCCGTGTCGTACCGTACGGGATGCCCTACGATGGGACCACCGTGCACGTTGGGACCGCAGCGGCCTCGCTTCAGAGCGCACCGCCATCCACCGGAGTTCCCATCAACCAACTCCGCTTCCCGGCATCACCGTCGTCGATCCCGGCCTGGGCCCTCGGCTCTTCGGGGCCGATCTACACGATGGCGTCTCCCCGGCTGCACATCCTGCCGGTGCCCACTACTAGGGCGGTTGTGACCCATGGCGGCCCCTTCGCCACGGGCACCTTCTACAGCGGGGACGACAGGCTCCTCTTCCATGGCAACAGTGTGCTGCCAACGTACACCGTCGTCTCGCCATCCACGGACCACGCGCAAGGGGCTGCGCCATCGGCTGACGGCCAGGGCAACCATCCACACAAGTTCTACAAACTGGAGTTCACCACCTGCGACAACTCCATGGATCCCCTGAACTGGCTCAATCATTATGAGCAGTTCTTCCACAGCCAGCATACGCTGGCCTCGGATCGCACCTGGCTCGCATCATACCATCTCACCGACACTGCCCAGACCTGGTACTATGCCCTCGAACAGGATGAGGGCATGCCTACCTGGGACCGTTTCAAGGAGCTCTGCAATCTTCGTTTCGTTCCCACGATTCGTGGCACCTATTTGGCCGAGCTTGGATGTCTGCCCTTCTTATCAACGGTCTAGGACTACTCCGACCACTTCAACGCAATCTCGTGCCACACACACAATTTGTCAGGCCCCCAGAAGGCGGACTTCTTTGTGGGCGGTCTTCCTGAATACATCAAGGTGGACGTCGAGCTGCGCGAGCCTCAGGACCTTCAGACAGCTATGCACCTCGCTCGGGCCTTCGAGCGTCGTGCTGCCGCCATGCCGTCAGCTGCAAGCCCGCTCGTGGCGCCCTCCACACAGCTTCCAGGTTTGTCAACGCCGCTCCTCCCAGCTACGGGTTCTTCGGCGACTCCAGGCGCTGCACTGATTGTTCCCGCCCAAGTGTCAACTCCAGCACCTTCCTTCCATCACTTCACACTGGCCGAGCTATTGGAGTGTCGTCGTCAAGGGCTTTGTTACAATTGTGACGAGCCTTACGTCTACGGCCACCAGTGTCCGCGGTTGTTCTACTTGGAGTTGGTCAACTTCCTCGACAATGACGTGACAGCTGCGGAGGCGGTTGTTACCGCATTCTAGAAGGAGACCGTTGTTGGTTGACGATGCCTCTACAAGAGTTTCAGCTCGAGGACGAGTTGTTTCTCCAGGCAGGGAGAGATGTTATGTCGGACCATGTCGGGCTCAGCAGGTGTCAGGCCCATTAGTGGGCTAGTTACCTCAATTATCTTATATTATTTATATTTCCTTAAATAGTTTAGTTATTCCCTAAAATTAGGATCTCATAGGCTATATATTTGTAACGTTCATTGATGAAAAATTAAGCAAGAGCAATCATATTTACTCGGCTTCCTTTAGGGAGCCAGAAGACCCCAACCCTAATCCTAGCCGCCTCTTCCTCTCACTCTCTTTCCCCCGCGTGAGCAGCAGCAGCCACGACGCCCCAACGCCGTCCTGCGCAATCTCCTCGGTAGGTTCAGGAATCCTATCACACCCCCCACCCACCCACCCCAAAAATAACACAGAACATGCCTTTTGAATACAGGAAGACAAGCCTGACTAACAAAGAACACTATTGTTCAGAGTCCAGCACTCCAGCACAAGGTCAAGGAAGAAGGAAATGCCTCTAGCCCCTACCCAACTCCAGTCATAGAGCTCGTCCCTAGAAAGTAATAATACTCCAGAAAGGCTAGAAGAGACCCCGTCAAAAACACACCGCTTGCAGTGTTTCCAAATACTCCAGGCTCCAAGAAATGGAAAAGTGATAATTATAGAGAATGTGAAACGTTATTGAAGTTTCAGTTTATGCAAAAAGGATCATAGCCTTAGAGAACATATCTAACATAAGGATACAATGGTATCTGAAAAAATTCACTGTTGTATAGAAAGAGCGTTTGTGGTTTCCATTTTGTTTTAAAAAATGTACATCTAGACTTATAAATAACAGAGTGAAGCGATAATTCTAAACATACATAGAAAATTAGAAATCACTTGTGATCTCTGTTACTTTCATTTTTCATGCTCCAAAGTTACAGGATGCTAATTTATGAGTGGTAACCATCAGAAGAAGCGTGTAGTACTTAGACTGAATGGACCAAGTAATAATAAATATCAAACACAAAAACAAATTTAACTACAGATCTCAACTTTGGATTCTGAGTATTTTGCCAAAGGTAGGTCTTACTATGACAAGACAACAATGTCGAAAATTAACGATTGCAGTAAGTACCTTTTCTGGCCGGGTTTCAACCTTGAAGCGAAAGAGACCAATGCATAAGAGGACAGGGACAAGCAATGACACCCATAACACAAGGAGAGGGTGTCTAGCAACAAAAACTCCATGCTTCCTGCAATATACTTTTAAAAAATTAAGATAATGTTTAAACACTTGAAATATTAATTGTATGGATACAATTGAAGAAGGAAACTAACCTAAAGAAAATTGACATGTAAGTTTGAACAATAGAAGGATTGGATGGTTTGACAGTAGAGGATGCAGCTTTGGGCACCTGATACCAAGATAAATTCACCAAAAAGAAAACAATGAACTTGGGAGAAGTAAGAACTCAAGTGCTATTTAATGAAATAAGCTATTATAATCATGCCAGCATTTTTAATACTAGCGAAACATCCTAGAAGGAACTAAAAAATACATATACTCAAAGACAATCGCATAAATACTCAAAACCGACTAATAAATATTCTAGTTAGCAGCAAGCTCTGGCCAAGAAAAATGATTTGGCAGAAAAGGACCTGAACCGAGTTATGAGGGCTCTTGCCATTTTTGTTCGAGTCCGACTTATTATCTGAATTCCACAATGGTTTTGTTTGCAAGGAGAAAGCAGTTTTTCCTCGTGTTCTGTGTAACAACCCCCATAGCAGAAAAGTGCATAGTAACGCAAGGTAAATAACCACTAGTGAGAAGTCCAAGCATTTGGCCTGTAGACATAGAAAGGAATATAAGTTAAGGGGCATACAGGACAGTTAAGAAACCATCCAAAAGATTGCTATAATGGACAAAATTTTGAACCCATAGAATCTCAACAGAAGTTAATTAATATAGATGTTGGAAAAGTTTTTTAGCGCCTTAGGTGATACATAATTAATAAAGATTTAATGAAGACATTTGTTTTTCACAGTTAAATTTAGTTGTATATGTAATAAGTACATGATCCAAGCATATGAGCACGTGCATAGAGAATAGTTCATCCAAATATAATATGATGTTCGCCTATGACAACACATGATCTGTGCCATTTTCTAATGCATTTATTATTATTATGGCATCTCTAAATCATTAGGATAACTATAGAACTTAGTATACTAGACCCAATCCTTCATCATACATATAGGTTCAGGTAACAAGATATCGCCTACCTTTAAAGATCCCATTTTAACTGAACAGGAGGTTTCTGTATTCAACTGAGGCAGCAAGGATCCCGTGCAAGCAGAAGAAGAAGGGCAATCACCACATGAACAACCCAGAGAAGGGTCGCCGCAAGAATAAATTGTAGAATTTAGAGGCTTCACACCAGATGAATCACTAAAATCCGATCGAAATGTTATCAAATAAGGTGACCCTGGCTCATTAGGGTTTGCTTGTCGCCCAATAAATGCCAGCCAATCTTTAGATGCCAAGAATTATACAAGTCAGTCAAACATGATTAGAATGAGACAAAGTAACCAATGCATTCAAAATTACATAGTCTACTATCCAGTCTGGCACTAAAAGGCTTAATAACATCAGCTGGAAACATGAATTCGGATGCACATCAACATGGAGTGCAGGAATCATAGTTGCCATTAAACTTGATACCCAGCAGCAGAAAAGAGTTTCCATTTTACCTTTGAAAGTTTTGGCACCAGCACCAATAAAATCCATTGCACGGGTGTTCAGAGTGCCAAACTTAACATCCTTGCATGAGTTATATAGTTCTTCGCCATAGTTAGTAGTTACATAGTAGTCTAAGCCATCGACAGTCATAGTGCTATTAATCTGCAAAAAAAGAGAAAAAAGTGCACCTGTAAAGGTTGAATATACAAAGTATTTACAAATGTCTTTTCATAGACATGATAAATGGTTGCACAAAACCATATGAAATGGGGCTGGTAGAATCTCATAGGAAAGTTTTGTGGTGGCGAAGTAGATGAATTAAGAAAAGGAAGACCTGCTTTACTGAAGTCACATTAATGAAGAGGCTTTGGTTTGGAGAACAAGACATCTCACAGAAGAGATTCAAGAAATTCCTCAAGCATGCTGGGCATCCAACAAGAAATGGAACAGCCTGCAAAATGTTAAACATTTAAAGACCATGGGGTGAAGTTTTATATTGAACATAGACCTAGAGCAGAAACCACCAAGGAGCCACTATATCACTGAATTGGCGTGCAAAAAAATAATCAAGATATTTGACTAAGAGAAACTCCTTATGAATGTATTCAAATGTCATAATAGAACCTGTAGAGAAAAAGGCCTGTGAGTGTACAGAGAATAGTCACCAATTCACATTTAATTTAATAGATAATAATATACTGAAAATGCAACCAATTGGCTGCTCCACTGCCTATTAGGAAATACAGTAAGAATGTCATGACAAAGACCAGCAACAAACAAATAATGAATAATCAGGCAAATGTATTTGTTGACAGAGGCTCTACATGCTGGTAGATAGAAGTATGCATTAGCACGAAAGGAGTGGAGGGATGACCTATGAAGCAAACATGAACCTCATGTAAAATAAAGGTAACTTGTCACTATCAAAATTTTCAGCAGTTCAGGTTAGCTGGTCACAAATTCACCAAACATTTCTTCTTGAAAAAAAAATCATACACTGCAAAAATAAAACTACTGAAGATTAACTGTGATTGGTGAATGTTAAGCACTCATTAACATGACTTTCCTGATTGATCATTTGATCTATATCAAACAGAAGTGGATATTACCATATTGATTTGCTTATTAAAGTGCACAGTCACAATTACCTGTTGGACTTGTTGGTGTAATGTGTCAAACTGATCTACAGTACAACAGACATCGCCAGTTATTGTTGGGCACAAACTTTGGATCCTTGAAGAAAACAAAGTGTCTGGCTGGAAACGTAATAAAAACACTTGATAAACAGGCCACATTTGAATAATCATAAATATTTTTCTCCAAAGATATAGGGCTTCTCCAACTATGTTATATTCAAATCAAGGTCCAAGGATCATATTGTCACCTTAACAGCTTTGGTTGCATTCGCACAGTTTAAGACCTTCCCATCACTTCGTTGCGCACAAATGCCATACATGGAACAGTAACCTTCTGCTGGTACAACCCTACAAAAGCAAAATGGTAAGATAGATGATCACCAAAGGCTCCAGCCTTAGGAATATGAAACTCCGTGTTTAAATTTTAAAATAGTAAAATACAGTAGCATATTCTAGAAGCAATCGAGCATATCTTAGACTTTCTAGCTACATTCAGTAAAACACAGGCCAATCGGACAAATTACCTTGAGCCATTGGATTGTTGTGCACTGATCGGAAACACTAGAGAACTGATCTGCGCCATAGTAAAAAGAGTTATATGTCATTTAGACCATCTGAATTCCAGTGAAGTACGACCATATCAACATGCTTGTAAATGTACTTTTATCTATATGATGGCCTACTTACACACTATACATGATCCAGATTAAATATTGCTTTCACTCCATAAACACACATAACAGAAAAGTAAGGAAGTGATATCTTAGATATCAACATAGTTTACCCCTATTAACTGCATACTCGTCTCTCTGTCACCAAGGGTGGATTCAGGAGAGGGGCTAGGTGGGCTGCAGCCCCCTCGTGGGCCAGAAATATCAAGAGGATATCAGCTCAACTCGCGCCCAATTCAGCTCAAAAGCCCTATTAAAGCTCAACTCGAAGCCTTTTTCTATTATTTAGTGTTAGCTGTAACAGGAATAATGTTCCATGGGCCTTCTATACATGGGCCCTATAGGCTATATACCACATACTCCAACACCCCCCGCAGTCTGAACTACCGGCGCAGCGGTGTTCAAGACTGGACAACAAAGAACAAAGAAAGACACCACACAATAGGGCCCCCGCAGCCACAACTAGGCACCCGCTATGTTGAGGCTGGAGCGAAACTCTGAGAACGTCGAGGAGGGTAGACCCTTCGTGAAGATGTCTGCAAACTGGGAGGTGGTCGGTACATGGAGAACCCGAACATCGCCAATGGCAACCCGGTCACGAACGAAGTGTAAGTCGATCTCGACATGCTTCGTCCGCTGATGCTGAACTGGGTTGGTGGAGAGGTAAACAGCGCTGACGTTGTCGCAGTAGACGAGCGTGCTCTTGGCAAGCGGGCTGTGAAGCTCCGCCAAGAGCTGTCGAAGCCAGGACGCCTCGGCCACGCCGTTAGCGACAGCCCGGTACTCCGCCTCGGCACTGGAGCGGGAGACAACCGGCTGCCGCTTGGACGACCAGGAGACAAGGTTGCCGCCGAAGAAGACGGCGTACCCTGAGGTAGAGTGGCGAGTGTCCGGGCATCCAGCCCAGTCAGCGTCGGTGTAGACAACCAGCTCAGCAGAAGGAGACCGGTGGAGGACCAGCCCGAAGTCAACCGTGCCACGGACATACCGAAGAAGGCGCTTCATGGCAGTAAGGTGGGCCTCCCGGGGATCATGCATGTGGAGGCAAACCTGCTGAACAGCATATGCAAGATCCGGCCTGGTGAAGGTGAGGTATTGCAAGGCCCCCGCAAGACTCCGGAAGGCAGTAGGATCAGCCACAGGAGCACCCGCAGCCGCAGACAGCTTTGACTGAGTATCAACAGGAGTAGAACAGGGCTTGCAATCTGACATGCCAGCCCGCTCCAGGATATCAAGAGCATACTGTCGCTGGTGAAGGAAAAGGCCAGAAGGACGGGTCTCCACAGTGACACCCAAGAAGTGGTGGAGCTGACCCAAATCCTTCATGGCAAATTCCTGCTGCAGAGAGGAGATGATGCGCCGAAGCAATTGCTGACTGGAGGCAGTGAGAACAATATCATCAACATAGAGCAGCAAATAAGCAGCCTCATGACCATGTCGATAGACAAACAGAGAAGTGTCGGACTTGGCCTCCGTGAACCCCAATGTCACCAAGAATGTGGCAAATCGAGAGTACCAAGCCCGAGGAGCCTGCTTCAGACCATACAAAGACTTGTTGAGCCGACAGACCAGGTCCGGACGACTGGAGTCCACGAACCCTGCTGGCTGGCTACAGTAGACAGTCTCAGTCTCGGACAGAGTGCCATGGAGGAAGGCATTCTTGACGTCGAGTTGGTGCACAGGCCACGAGCGAGAGAGAGCAATCGAGAGAACCGTGCGCACTGTAGCAGGCTTCACCACTGGACTGAATGTCTCATCATAATCCACTCCAGGCCGCTGAGTGAAACCCCGGAGAACCCAACGAGCCTTGTAGCGCTCGAGAGTACCATCAGCCCGACGCTTGTGCGTCCAGATCCATTTGCCCGTCACCACATTGCAACCAGACGGACGCGGCACGAGGTCCCACGTCTGGTTAGCAAGGAGCGCCTCGTACTCCTCTTCCATCGCGCGACGCCAGTTGGGATCCGCCAGGGCGTCGCGGACAGAGGAGGGCACCGGAGAGATCCGCGGCTCACTCGCGGTGACGGAGAGAGCCGCGGGTCGGAGAACACCAGCCGCCTGCCGAGTCACCATGGGGTGCACATGGCGAGGGTCCCGATGGAGAATCGGCGGGTGGTACACGGCCGGCTCAACACGGGAGCGGGGCGGCGGCGGTGGTTGTGGTGGAGGCGGTGGTGACGGCCCCGGTGGAGGTGTCGGTGGAGACGGGGCCGTCGGACGACGCTCGAAGACGCGCACAGGGTTCGCGTATCGAGCAGGAGCCGCGGGGCTCGGAGCCGGAGGGCCGGGCGCTGGTCCCAGTACCGAGCGACGCTGGTACACCCGGACCGGCTCGGCGAAGCGTGGCGGGGCGCCGGTCCCAGTACCGAGCGACGCTGGTACACCTGGACCGGCTCGGCGAAGCGCGGCGGAGAGGTGGGGGCCGCGCGTGGCGCGGCAGGGGGCGCCGGGGCCGCGCATGGCGCGGCGGGTGGCGCCGGGGCCGCGCGTGGCGCGGCAGGGGGCGCCGGGGCCGCGCACGGCGGCGCTGCAGGCAGCACGGGGACCGCGCACGGCGTCGCGGGAGAAGGTGCCGATGCCACGCCACGAAGACCTGCAGGAGAAGGAAAAGAAGGAAATGGGGGCTGAACCACCGGGTCAGAAAACATGGACTCCAGCTTAGGCTCAGGAGAAGGTGAGGAGGAGGTGGAGTAAGGGAAATCTGACTCGTTGAAGACAACGTGTCGAGAGATAATGACCCGGTGAGAAGTGAGGTCATAGCAGCGGTACCCCTTATGGTCAGGGGAGTAACCAAGGAACACACAACGTGTCGAGCGGGGCGCCAGCTTATGAGCAGCAGTGGCGGTGATGTTAGGGTAACATGCACAACCGAAGACACGAAGGTGATCGTAGGTAGGAGGGGTACCGAAGAGAGCGTGGTGTGGAGTAGGAGCAGGACAAGCGGTGGAAGGGAGACGGTTGAGAAGGTAGGTGGCGGTGTGGAGGCTCTCAGCCCAGAAGCGCGGGGGCAGAGAGGCCTGGATCAGAAGGGTGCGCATAACATCGTTCGTGGTGCGAAGCATGCGCTCAGCCTTGCCGTTCTGAGAGGAAGTGTACGGACAAGACATGCGCAACTGAACACCACGAGAGAGAAAGAAGGAGCGAGAGGAGTGGTTGTCGAACTCACGCCCGTTGTCACACTGAACGGCCTTGACAGTGAGACCGAACTGAGTGGACACCCAGGCAAAGAAGTGGAGGAGGGTGGGGAAAGTCTCGGACTTGGCGCGTAAGGGAAAAGTCCAGAAGTAATGGGAGAAATCATCAACAACCACAAGATAGTATTTATAACCCGAAATGCTGGATACAGGAGAGGTCCATAGATCACAGTGAACAAGATCAAAGGCATGCGAAGCATGCGAAGAAGAAGCAGAAAAAGGAAGCCTAACATGACGACCAAGCTGGCATGCATGACAGAAGTGCTCAGCTGAAGTCCTAGTACAAGAGATGTCTGAACTACGACGGAGCTGAGACAAAACATCCCGGCCAGGGTGACCAAGACGGCGGTGCCATGTGGTGGAGGGAGTCATCGCCAAAGCAGCTGACGAAGGAGGTGCAGCGGAAGACGGAAGGCGGAGTGTGTAAAGGGGCCCCTCGCTGTCACATCGGAGAAGAGGACGACGGGTGGCCAGATCCTTCACAGTAAGACCAGAAGTGTCAAATTCGATAGAACAAGAATTGTCAGTAGTGAATTGACGAATAGACAGAAGATTGTGGATCATCTGAGGAGCAACAAGAACACTGGAAAGGTGAAAAGGACCGGAAGTAGAACCCACGGAGGTGACGGGAAGACAAGAACCATCACCAACCATGATAGAAGTGGGATAGGAGGGATGGGGGGGATGGACAGACGAGAGTATACCAGCATCGGGAGTGGTGTGGAAAGAGGCCCCCGAGTCGGCGATCCACTCGGGACCAAGGGGTGGAGTCAGGCCCATGGTGCTGAAAGTCTGAGCCAGGGCCGCCGGATCCCACCCCGGCCAGATCTGGGGCTGGGAGGGTGGGGTCCAGGCCGGCCCAAGAGGAGGACCGGCAAGCATGGCCGGCGACGGACGAGGTCCTCCCCTCTGCCCCGGAAAAGGCCACATCGAGATACGCCCAGACCATGGGTTGGTGAAGGATGGCCAGGGCATACCTCCAGGACCAGGGGCAGAGGCAGGAGGTGGAGCGGGCGTGGACGTCCCACGACGACCCCCACCAGGGCCACCACCGGACGAAGAGGTGGCACCACCGCGGCCACCTCCACGCCGACGACCACCACCACGGCCCCCGCGTTCTCGCCCCCCCCCCCCCCCCCACCTCCGCTCGGCCCGGAGGAAGGAGGACCAAGAAGAGAGCTGGACGGAGAGGCAGAGGCCGGCGGTGTAGCCACCAGCGCCTTGGTGGTCGTGGAGGCGGACGAAGGCGGGGGGGCGGTTGTCATGGTGCCCCGAGTGATCTCCTCCAAGACCAAGTCATCCCAGACCTGCAGGAAGGTGGGGAACGGCTTCTGGCGGGTGATCCATGTGCGCAGGTGGTCGAAGGAGCTGTTGAGACCTCGCAGCACATTGAGCACCAAGGTGGGCTCAGGCACCGAGTGCCCAAGATCACGGAGAGCGTCCGCCTTGGTCTTCATCTGCCAGCAGAACTCGCCCACCGACGGGTCCCCCTGCTCGAAGGTCCGGAAGGACGCGTCGAGCTGGAGGGCACGAGCCTCGGCATTGCTGAGGAACTGCCCCTCGAGGGCCAGCCAGGCCTGGCGAGCCGTGCCGCCGCGGGTCCTGACGAGGTCCTAGAGATCAAGGTAGATGGTCCCGTTGAGCCAGGACATGATGACGCAGTCGAGGCGCTGCCACGTCATGTCACGTGCCTCGACCGGCGTGTCGAGGAGGACGTGGTCGTCGAGGACGTAGCGGCGGAGGGCGATGAGGACCTGATCACGCCAGCGGGCGTAGGAGGTGGACGTCCGGCCATGGAGGCGGGCGGCGGCGGCGGCGGCGGCTGGAGAGGAGAGGAAAACCTAGTCCGATACCATGTTAGCTGTAACAGGAATAATGTTCCATGGGCCTTCTATACATGGGCCCTATAGGCTATATACCACATACTCCAACATTTAGCCTCCCCTCTAGGGTCAATTTTGGATCCGCCAGCGCCACTGTCTGTCACCCCTGTAAATAAATAGGAACTACTAGCAGTGTTTGAAGGAAAAAGATGGGAGGTGATTGGGTGATACTTTTATGGTTTCAAATCCTCAGGGGACAGTATGGCCATAAATTAATCACAGACTTCAGAAATGTAGTCTAGAAATCACTTTTATAGCTAAAATTGAAAAGGTTAATAGAGACAACACCGAGTCAGCAGAAACTATAACCTAGCAACTTCTGAATAGCTTGAAATTGAAATACAGTTGCTGGCTTATTAGGCGCACGAATGCAATCAATTCTCCAGGTCGAAATGCAGAGAAAACATGTGGAAACAGATTAGTCAATGGAAGTTCCATGTGAAGCCTGCAAAAGAGACTTCAACTAAGGAATATCACGACATGAATTGCAAATAGAGTCGTGTCGAAGTTCCAATCCCGTACAAGGACTATTGCAGCAACAAATTACATTGCATCTTATAACAAGAATCAAAGTTGATCATCCAACTTTAAAGGAGCAGCTTCCCTTCAAATAAAAAATGTGACAAAAGGAAAAAAAAAAACAGAAAACATTGCACCAAACCCGTAAGACATATCGTGATAACATGCATTTCAAAGCAAAAATATAAAAACGGAAAGTTATGACCAAAGAGACAAGCATAGTTTACTGTAATACTGTATAACCCAACAGTGAAACAAAAAAAAAAAAAAACTATGCCGAACTAAACTCCCTCGGGGGATCAACTAAAATCGAACTTAAGTTGGTGACCCAACCGAGGAAAAAAAACAACACCACACGATAGCGATCCCCGAAACCGAAAATACATGTCAGTTACTGGCAGTGAAAATTGGTCAGACTAAGACGTGCAAAAGGCATTCCAATCTCAGATATTCTTCCAAGTTTGGATGTCTGAACCCTATATGGGAACTCGTAAAAGCCACAATGCAATGGCAAAATCCAAAACCGGGCAACTCTGCGCCAATTACTAAAATTGCAGCTACGAACCGCTCCAACCAAAATTGCATCTACCTCATGCAGGCGATGCAGCCATGCAAAAAAATAGTAGCAACCCAAGTCCCAATAGACGAATATGCAGGCTCGAGACCCCAAGCATGACCAAAACCTCATCCCAACCCCCCCCCCCCCCCCCCCCCCCCCCCCCCCCGACCCTTCGGAGTGGCGGCGGCGGCGGCGGAACCCAAAGACACCCACGCCAGTACAGTACCCGTCGAGAATCATGAGCTTGGGACTCACCTGCATCAGAGCGATCGCCGCAGCGGCGAAGGTGGCAAACCCGCGTCGGCGCCCGCCGGGGGCCATCCTGTCTCCGGTTCGTCCTCGATCTCTCGCGGGAGCGCTAAATGCCGAAGCGGAGGGAGACGACGGAGCCACAGAGGAGGGGGAGGGGGTGGGGGCACCCGCACACCGCACAGACTGGCGTGGGGGAGGTGTGGACTTTTTTGGAAGGAACCTCCCGGCCGAAGTTATATAACGGCGGGCGAAGGCCGAACAGGAACAAGAGCGGCCCACGAGTTCGCGATGGGCGATGGCGCCACCTCACGCCGGAGCCCCGGAGGAGACAGCCGAAGAGAAAGAGCATTTTCTGGCAAGTTTTATCACATTTTCTGCGTCTGTTTCCAATCTACGCATCTCGTTATTCGCTGAAGCATAGCTTCAGGCCCGGGTGTCAGTCAGCGGCTAGCGATAGGCGGCATCCGTGCGGGAGAGGAGAATGTGGTGGGACCAGACCAACCGCTTGCGGATTTTGCTCCTGGGGTGGACTGGTGGGTGGCGGGCGAACAACCAGTGTCCAGTACTGCTACTACTGATACGTGACGAGTTGCGATGAATTGGTCCCGAGTTAAAGTTAGTTATACTATACTAATGTCTCTGTCCAGAAGATGACGAATTATAGTTTTATATAAATGTTTGACTAGATATAAGGCCTGCTAGGCTACGATTTTTTTTGTAACGGTTTGTGCTGTGGATTGGCTGTAGTAGATTTGGCACCTTGTACAACAACAGCTATACAGCACTGCCGATAGGCATGGCAGACTGGTAGAAAAACGAATTAATCTTATATAATAACACAAAAATCTGTATATAATTACTTGGTATCATGATTTTTTCTTATAAATTTGTTCAGATTTAAAATGATTTGACTTATTAGTACTTGAAAAAAATGGTTCCGCTCGCCATAGATTTTTAAGCTATAGCTAAGAACTGTCATGTGTTATCAACTGTAGTTAGGGGGTGTTTAGTTGGTAGGAATTTGGGTGTAAAGTTCCTGTAGCACTTTCGTTGTTATTTGACAAACTTTGTCCAAATATGGACCAAGTAGACTCAAAAGATTCGTTTCGACATTTACAGACAAACTGTGCTATTAGTTATTTTTTTTACCTACATTTAATACTCCATGCATGTGTTTAAAGATTCGATGTGATGGAGAATCTTGTAAAGTTTTGGGATCTAAACATGGCCTTACTACATGAAACAACCACATCTGCAACAAGCAGACTGATTGTGTTTCTTTTAGAAAAAACTTAAAAGAGTACAGTACCATACTGAATGTTGACAGCTGAGCCATTAAAACGCCAGCTATGGGCTCCACCTGCCGGTACGGTCATGACCAATAGAAACATTTTCAAGAAGTTGTTTTTTGACAATAAAACATTAATTCAAGTTGAACATTACCACAAGACCAAACAGGACTGCTTAAATATATGTTGTTTTAATATGCATCTTCACATATCATACCCTTATAAGCTCATTCGATTCGATATTGGCAACTTGAAGTATCGGAAATAAAAACTTTTTATTTTTAATCATGTTTTTCGATACTATCAGATATCAGATATGGGTATATATAGGGCATCAGTCATCATCTTGAAATACTGCTGATCCATAGACTCCGAGTGGCTACCAGATTATATAGTCCAACTATTAAGTGCCTAAAGATGAGATAAAGGGCATGTTTGGTACAGCTCACAATGAGCTGTTGTGAGCTGTTTTTTTTCAGATACTTTTTTTCAAAACAGCTTCATTCATGAAGTTGTTTTATTCCTCCTCTCACAAAACCATAAGCTGAGATGAGGCTGAAAAAAATAGCTTTTTACAGCATTCGCTTTCATTTCTCTCTTCTAATCATGCATGGAGTTGTTGGTGAAGCTGTTTTGTCAAACACTTTTTTTAAAACAACTCAGTTTCACCTAGTAAGTTGTTGATGAAGTTATTTTCTAAACAAACACCTTGTCGTACCGGACCAAAATAAAACGTGTTTGACCATGAAAGGCGGATCGAAGTTCTGTCGCTGCTTGCGCGTGCCTACGTACTGCTTACCCAAACAGACGTCAACCAGATCCAGTGCTCGTGATTATCATTGATCATCATGCATGCCACATTGCCACTAATGATTATTGTTACGCCCCACCGAGCCTGCAGTGCATGGTCCGCGGGGTGGCGGCATCGCTTTCAGATCAACCCAGATCCATCATCCGCCCACCTCCACGGTGGTGGAGGACTGGAGGAGGTCAGGAGGAGGACCCAAGTGCTAGCTAGCTGGGGCGCCTGGCTTGCTCCGTGTTTTCTAGAAGGCCATTTGTCCCATGCCAACGCTTGACGATAATCTCGTCTGTACTAACAACAACATCACAGGGCAGACAGTGCTCGCAAAAGGCAAAAAGAGAATGCTCCACTCCTCACGATCGGCGGCATTTTTGGCGGAAAGTGCAGAGATTAGACCAATGTTCTTTTCATCTCTCTGGTGCAGCACTCTTGGTGTGGTCGCGTGGAATGTGGACCTGAGGGAGCACGCCAACGCCGCGCCAGAGCAGCTGATGAAAAAAATGGGTCCAACTAATTTTTTTCCTTGACGGTTTGGAAGGACTGATAAATGGTGTAGGTGGCACTTGATCCAGCATCACTACGGTTGTTAGGAAAGATTGTTGGTGCAAGCTATGGCGCGTCCTATTTATGCGAAATTAATCAGTCATCATCAGTGACGACTGACAGCTGAGAAGTTTCAGTTCGTTGGGCGATCGACAGCAATCCCGACATGTCGATGTCGGTAGACTTGAGCAATCCACGGCCTATCGGCCTATGAGCAAGTGCAATCCAGACTTGAGCTTCGACTTGAGCCTATGAGTATGTGGCCAGTGGCCACGCTCTGCTGGCGACTCTGGCTGGCTCTCGCCACGCGGCACCAGCGCACCATGGCCACTCCACTCGAGTCGAAGCTCTGCGACCAGCAGCGAGCCAAGCTGTTGCGTGCAGTCGTCTCCCGGGCGACGAGGCTGGAGCTTTTTTTTAGACGAAACAAAAATTGTATTAATTTATAGCTGGGTACATCATTGTATTATAAGTACTCTGAAAAAAACATATATCCAGAAACTGGTTCTCATCTAAATTATACCCACACTGTGAAAGGCTCAAACTCTCAAATCCAAACCTGTTTGACGCTTCGTAACATTTGAGTCAAATATTGGGAATATAAATCATGAATAACTTTTAAATTGTTGAGTTTATAGATGTAAAAATCATATAAATAAATTTGTCTTGAAAAATATTTTTATAAAAATATACTTATATCACTTTTCAATAAATATTTTTAAAGAAACAAGTGGTTAAAGTTATGTTTTGAAGACCGTGTCGCTGTCCTAAACGACTTCTTTACCAAAGTGGAAGGAGTATGTTCTAGCTTTGCCGCTGCCCCTGATGTATTTGGAGTGATTTGACGTAGAATTACTCCAACTCAAAAGGCATTGAGCTAAACGAATAAGGCGTAAAAGGTAGGTCTAGCATTGTTAAAAAAAACTAGCCCATAAAATATTTTATTCAATGAAAATAAGAGGAATGATAAGTTAGTTTTCCATGGAAAGCTAAGTTCAATTTTTTTTATGATTCACATATTTTTCATTACCTGGATGTTAGGTTACTAATTTTTATATTTTTTAAGTTCATATGAGCTAGCAAGTTAATTTTATGAGAGAATTATTTATCTGGCCCTAAAAAAACTCTGGTTACTTATGTGGCCCTTTTTCTTTTAAAGTTGTGTATATGGCCTCAAAATGAAACTTTGTTATTTATTTGGCCTTCCGTTAGATTTAAGGGCATAACAGTGTTAAGTGTTGGGTAAAAAGACTATTTTGCCCCTGTGCCTAAAAAAATAAAAAACAATATATATATGTATATATATATATAAACAATATATGTATATATAAACAGTATATATTTATATATATTATTTATATAATATACATATACTGTTTTATACATTGTTTTTTATTTTTTAGGCACAGGGGCAAAATGGTCTTTTTACACAACACTTAACACCGTTATGCCCTCAAATCTAACGGAAGGCCAAATAAGTAACAAAGTTTCGTTTTGAGGCCATATACACAACTTCAAAAGAAAAAGGGCCACATAAATAACCGAAGTTTTTTTGAGAGCCAAATAAATAATTCTCCCTAATTTTATTGTCGAGTGTACCGTAACTATACTAAGGGGGTGTTTGTATCCCAAGTCTACAATTTAGTCTCTCTTTGCATTGAATGTTGCAGTCATAATTTAGTCTATTAAAATAGACTAATTACAAAACTAAATTATCAGTCAGAGGCAAATTCATGAGACAATGCTAAATTTAATTAGTCCATGATTTGATAATGTGATATTACTGTAAATATTTACTAATGATAGATTAATTTGGTTTAATAGATTTACCTTGTTAATTGTCATATAACAATATAATTAAATTTATAATTAATCTATTTTAATAAACTAAATTAGTGCCGCAACATCTAATGTGACAAGGTTAAAATTTTAGCCTCGAATCAAAACACTCCCTAAAAATTCGTGTCAGGCTGACTTTGACTCTAGATTCTAGAATCTGAATAGATGGAAGTTGAGGCGGCCGCATTAAACCGCCAATCTTTTTTTAGACGAAAGAAGAATTGTATTAAATAATAGTTGGGTACATCATCGTGTATTACAAGTACTCTGGAAAAAACATGCATCCAGAAACTGATTCTCATCTATATTATACTCAAGCTGTGAAAGGCTCAAACTCTCAAATCCAAACCTGTTTGACGCTTCGTATAGATGACCGCACAGGCAAATACTAGGCAACAGTTGTTTTCGGCCTGAGAATAGATGCCCAACGGACGGCCAACATTCCTGCAGGAGGAGTTGAGAAACTTCTTCTTCTTCCTTGTGTCTTCCTTCTTCTTCTTCTTTCTGCCACTGAAGAATGAGGAAGACTGATTTGAAAATTATTCTCCATAGTCCTTCATCGTGGCCAGATCCAACCACAACAAAACGAAGAAGGGACCGGAGAAAATTATTCCATGGCGGCGACATCATCTCCGTCTTGATGCCGAAGCCCGGAAACAAAAGTCTTCATGTTGTCTTGTCGATGTAGATGTTGACGCCGAAGTTGTCGCCCTCATCTTCAACAGAGCCACCATGGAGAGACCGGATCCACCCTACCTCCTCGCCGTCGCCGGGAAGGATGAGGAGGAAATACACCCCCAATACCAAGATCCTTGGCATGGAGAAACCCTAACTATAGATGACTCGATCTACTAGAAAACTTATTAAAAACGATGGATCTCCACTCCCTCCGACCTCCGGTGAGATACCGGAGGGGGAGGGAGGGGGACCAACGGTGAAGAAGACCGAGACGGCGGCGGCGGCGGCTGGCTTGGGAAAAAAAGGGGAGCCAGGGGGCTGCTAGCTCTGTGCTCTCCGCGTTAAACCGCCAATCAATCATTATTGTTTGAACGTGTTAAAACATCAACTCCATGTATCCTATCCTGAATTATAAGCCATTTCAATAATTTTAGAGAGCCAAAAAAATTTAAGTTTATCTAAATTTATATAATAAAACAATAATATTTATGATATCACTAAGTATCATTAGATTCTTTTGTTAGTTATAGTACATCCTTTTGATTTCATAAATCTTTATGTTTTTCTCTATAATTTCAGTTAAATCTTCAGATAATTAGACTCTTTAAAGATTCTTATGTTGACTTATAATTTAGAACGAAGGGAGTACTTTATAATTATATAATACTTTATTCAAAAAATAAATAAAAGAGACTAACATGGTAGCTTTTCACGGAGCGTTATGCTCACTATGCTTGCATGTTTTTCTATACTGCTGTATTAGGTTACTCTTTTTATTTTATTTTTAAAAAAAAGTTATACTTGCTACCTAATACAGTAGTAGTAGTATGAGCTTAGTAAGTTGATTTTAATGTTGAGGGTGTGCTTTGACGTATGCTTGCAAGCTGATTAGACGAGTGAGTCCAACCTATACCTACACAGTCCTCCCAATTTTTTGAGTCCGTCGTCGTCGACATGGTTTGAGATCAGGTCGCAAATCTGTCAACTAATTTCAAGCCCAACAGTGGCAGCATTTGACCGTTAATTAAACCTAGACGGCTGTGCAAGTCGGAGGGCTGGTTGGTCCATTAATGGTGAGCAGGAGACACAGACACTACTATTGTTCAAGCGAACAGAGCCACTGCCAACTGTGACAGCGCGCATACTTCCCATACGCGGCTACGCCCGTAGTACAGTGGCACGCAAGTGCGGAAGACCGCACCGGTCGGCACCACCCGCCGTGTGACCTGCGGCGGTTAGCGCGCAAGCTAACCGGCACCAGCGCCCAGCGGACCGCGCGCATCACGCGTCTCTTTTGCACCGATCAACCTCGGGCCTCGGGGTGAGCAAGCGAGGTGGCGAAGGCCGAAGGGAGACGCGCCGGCGGGTGCGGGTGCGGGTACGGGTCGCGTCAGCCGTCATCAGCCCGGTCGAGGAGAACGGGACGTCTCTCTATCCATCCGTCCGTGCATTCCGGGGACATTGCGCAGCAGACAGCAGTACAGCACACACCACACAGACACAGCACGGTTGTTGGAGATGGAGCCTGGTGATCGTCTCGTGCTGCCAAAGCGGCGCCAGCCGCCAGCTACCAGCTACCGATGAGCTATCATCATCGGACTGTAGTACGCCGTGTAGGTGGGCCTTTCCGGTGCCCTCCCTCCCGGCGTGGCTGTATCTGTATGCGCGGTGTGCTGCGCACCGCGGCGGCTCCAAACACCGTAGGAGTATGCGTGCATAGTGCAGTGCATATATAATTGCCCTGCTGGGCACCACCACACCAATGATGTGCGAGCTTGGTGACGTGAAGCGCTGTTGTTGTTGAGATGAGTTGGGGGCGCACAGGGACGGGAACCCGTCGTGTCCACCGCCTAACCAAGTCCAACTGTCCAACCAAAGACGCCGCAAGGCTCTTGAAGATTTCAAGCTGGTGCAACATCGCTGACAATGTTTCTAGCGACATTATTATTATTATTATTATTATTATTATTATTATTATTATTATTATTATTATTATTATTATTATTATTATTATTATTATATTCATCCCCAGTTCCCCACTTTCCTTCGTCAGTGAACCCAGTTCGTTCAGGTGTGAATTACGGGACTACTACTACGTGAGCATAGTACGAACGCAGGCGCAGGAATGTTCGTCAATAAGAGCACTCACAATACAGACTCTATCTAGTTTCTAAGTCTATTTATTGTCTTCATAATTATTGCATTTTGCTGATGTGACAGTATATTTATTGAAGAGAGAGTGGATAAAACTTAGACTTCGTTTCTTCGTAAGACTCGACGTCTACGTTATCTTCGAGGCCACAAGAAACCAGAAGACTCCCCGTTGGGGACGATGGCGTGGTTTCAAAGGATCCCGTACATCAGCGCCATCCACCCCGCCGCGCTTCCTCCCTCGCGCGCCCACCACACCTCCCGCGCCCAAGGCCGCTGTCTCCCGCGCCCGAGCCCGCCTTCTCCCGCGCGCTCGCAAAGGATTCCCGCCATCGCCGCTAAATCCGTCACCACATCTCCCGTGTCCTCGAGGCCGCCATCTCCCGAGCGGTCCACATCGCGCGGGCTCGCAGAGGATTTCCGCCGTCGCCGCCAAATCCTTGAGGACGCAGTCGTTTCCCCGCCCCTCCCGCTCTCCGGGTAATCTTCCCTCTGTTGCCCATCTCCCTCCAAGTTCAGATTCATATCCATGTCCATCCATAGCTCCCTTTGATTCCATCTCCTCCCCCATCCACTGTGACCCAAGAACATCCCTAATTTTCGCAGATGAATCGATTAACAAAGACTGATTCTCGGCGATGCAAAGGTGTGACACCCCAATTTTAAGAACAAAATTGGAGCACAATATATGTATGTCAGGATCAATTTTCATACATATATCCACATCATAGTAAATATCAAAACAATGCTTTATTAATATATCGAACATTATTACAAAAATGACCCTCGGGTCTCAAAAGAAAAGTACAGACTCTCAGTCTAACTCTAACGTAGACTCGCGGAAACTGGACGCCATCTCCACAGGAAGGTCGACCGGGGGCTGCGCCATCCTAGTGCAAGTCGTCTGGGTCGTATCCACCGTCTTCTGGGTGCGAGTTGTCGGGGTCGTAACCACCGTCTTCTCGGTACTCCTGCTCTGCGTCGTCGACTGCAACGTCTGGGTGGGGTAGCAGGGGTTCAAAGAGGAAGGGTGAGTACATCGAAATGTACTCCGCAAGTGTAGGAAATAAATGCTTATGAGGCTAATAACAAAGGTAGGCTGACTTTATTTGACTCAAGCGCCTAAAGCAACACTTCCTATTAAATCCTATTAAACCTATGCACCTATTTACTAGGTTATAACCACAGTCTCCAACAGGAAAGTAACCACACTCGGAGTCGCACCGAGCAAACCACACTCGGAGTCACACCGAGCAACCAACACTTGGAGTCACACCAAGCAACCGCACTTGGAGTCGCACCAAGTTCCCACACCTGAAGTCAATCAGATGACCCGAACCAGGCCGTTACAAGGAGTCCTACGTGTATTAGTTCCATGCGTCACGACATAGAGAGCTACCTTCTGTAATAACACCAGGTCTGCGCCCGAGCCTGGGAATCGCTCCCGTACCAAGCAGTAACCCGCGTAGAAGAAGCCTCTGTACCCATGTCATATGAGAGTATGAGACTAATGACCACATAAGGCTTCTCTAACGAACCAGAACCAACCCACCAGCTAATCTCGAAGAAGTCCAAGCCCGCTCGTGACCGTGAGCACGGCTGATATATCAGTTTTAATACTCTGCAGAGTTCGCACATCTTTACCCATGAGTCATGCGTTCCCCATCATGCTCAACACTGCCAAGGTGCACAGCGGGGGCGCACTACAAGGCCTTTACAAAGTCGCCTCCAAGTCCGTTCCACACGTACCTCTAAGGTTTCACCCCATACAAAGGTCTACGACCCCCAGGGCCCTCTCGTGAGCCACTAAAACAAACCCCGTGTGGACCCTCAACTTGAAGGAAACTAATTAATTAGCCAGTCCCAGAGCCATATAGGCCTCATGGTTTGCGCTGTTTTGCCGGGTTACTTGTCCAAGAACCGGGTCCTAGGGATCCAGGCAGGATAATCTAGCACAAGCCCAGAACCATAAACCAAAAGCAGCTGCCGAGTCCCACGGCACAAAACCACCAATACGGTCCATCCTGCCGGATATACCTACTCACCATACTACAACATTACCAGCCCAAAATATTCCATAGATCATTAATCAAGATTATTATTAAACCACCATCCCATCCCAAGACAACAGGGCTAAGCATTACTTCTACCCAATCAACCAGGTGACAAGGATGATATAAACAAGTTCTAGTAAACCTTAACATGGGATTCAGTATTAAGACTCTGCATGCAACTACTGGATCTAACTACTCTACTCAAAATAAAATAAATACAGGAGCAATATGAGCAAGGACACTTGCCTTCGGGCTGGGTCGAATCAACAAAGGCACGGACTTGATTCCAGGGTTCCGCGTAGCTCGCACTCGCTGGATCAATCATCATCACATGGCCCAAACAAAGCAAATAAATAACAGTACATCAACAGTAAGAAAACAGAACGTAAATAGATCTACTGCGTAGAGCTCGACGAGACGAATCTAACGCGACTTGAACGGATCAAAACGGACTTAAAACGAGCAAGTTATGGGCTTTTGAATGAGAGTGGCAATTCTGTAAATACCTGAAACTCGGTTTTGCATTTTAAACAATTCAAATCTGAATTAAAAAGGAAACTGGACCGGGCCTCATTTTGGTAGGAGTGCAGGGGCTAGGATGCAAGTTTTGGATGACTCAGTGCATAGTGCCGGATGGACGGCGGGTTGATTTAGAAATAATCCGAGGACCGCTTTGCGAAATGACCGCGACCGGTCTGTGCTGGCGTGCGACCGCCCACGTGGTGCAGACGTGGCGCCACGTGGCGTGCGTGGAGTGGTGGGGTGTGCCACGCGTCTCATAGACTTGCTGACGCAGCGGAATGGACCGCGTCCATGGCCGGATGCACCCGGTGCATACCGATTCGCGCCCCCGGTTCTAATCTGGGCCGTCTGAGATGGATCGGACGGCTCGGGGAGATGGTGGCCGATGCGGCGTCGCTCTGCGCGGCGGTGGCCATTGGCGAGGTGGTCGGTTGCCCTCGGAAACTCGTTAGGAGCCACAAGGGGACACGAGAAGGGGTGGAGAGGGTAGCGGGGCTCACCACGCGCTCGATAGTGTGGTTCTTATCGCTGGCGACTGCTCGGCAGGGGATTCGGCGGCGGAGGGCGGACGGACGCGATCTGCTCCGGTTGCGCGGTGCTGGAGAGAAGAAAAGCTCGGGAGGTGGTGAGAACGGGAGCGGTGCGCGCCGTGGGTCCTCTGCGATCCTCAAATCAGGCCGAGAGGGGGTGTACGGAGGTGTGCGACGGCCGGAACCAGAGGGGAACTCGGTGGCGCCATGGCCGAGCTCGTGGCTGTGCCCAGAGAGGGTTCTATGGGCTACGGGAAAACCGGACCTAGGCATGGGAAGAGAGCGTAGTAAGATGGGAGCTCACCGCGGGGTCTGGAGTGGAGTTCGTGTCGTCGGTGCGGTTCGGAGAGGAGAGAGCCGCGGCGGAGGCGTCGGCGAATTGACGATGAGAGTCCGGCGGCCGGTGGCTAGGGTTGCGGTGTCTCCGTGCTTGGGTGTCGGCGACGACGGCTCGAGGATGGGGAACAGGGAAAGCGACTGCGGCGGCGCTCCCTTTTATGGGGGCCAGGGGGGCTCAGGATAGGCATGGGCGCCAGGAAGGGCGGAGCGGCGGCTGCAAGGCTCGGTGCGTAGATGGCGAACGCGGTGCGGAGAGTTCGGCAGGAGGTTGGGGACGACCTCTGACCGGTGGGGGCCACTGTCGGTGAGATGGGGAAGTCGGGCCCACGTGGCAGTGGGAGAGGGCGAAGGAGGGGGGGGGGCTCGGCAACGCCGCGGGCGGGCCAGGGCGCGCGCGGGCCGCGGTGTGCTAGCAGGCTGGCGGGGAAGAGGGTGGCCCAGGCGGAGACGGGAGAGAGCACCGTGCGGTTGCGAGCCGGGGGCGGGCGCGGCGCTGGGTGAGGCAGAGCAAGTGGGCCGACGGCGGCCCAGGGAGGCATGCGCGTGCGGGAAGGAGCTGGGCCGGCGCTTGCTGGGCTGGAAACGGGAAAGAGGAGTGGGCTAGGCTGGGAGAGAAAGGAGAGGGGAGGCCCTTTGCCCTTTTTTTTCTCTTTTTCTTTTCTTTTCAAACCTTTTGGGCAAATCATTTTAAAATCAATTTAAAATCATTTTTGAAATCAAACAACTTTTGGAAACTTTTAGAAATATTTTACCTAGGTTTTGAAAATAAAATTGGGTTTTGGTTTTGCAAAATTTTCATAAATCTTTTTATTGCTTTTCTAAATAGAATAAATCCGATTTGCCTTATACGGGTTTTAATAAAATTCTTTTTCACCCAACAAAAATTATGCATCGGCATGAATGCAACAAACATCTGGTTAGAAAATTTCCTCCATCTAGGGTTTTGGCCATTTTCTTATTAAATTCTAATTTATTTTAATTAATTAAAAAACGGGGTGTTACAAAAGGCGTCCCTAGAACCCATCCTCGATCTGCCCGTGCTGCGGGGACCTGTGCTCCGGCCGCCGGATCTAGTACAAATCGTGCTTGAGCTGGAGCCACTGGTGTTTCTCAACATGTTAGTGTTCCTGGAACTGGTGCTTCCCCAGTTGGTGGATGGTGGCCAATGTCATCTCCTAGCGAAGGGTAAGTCTTCAACCCTTGAATTGTTTCTTGAAATCAATAGATTTTGTAGGTTTTAGTTAGTGTTCTTATGCATGTAGTTAGTACAGAACAATGAAATTCTTGTTCTCTAAAAAGAATTATTATAAACTATGTGAAACTGATTGAATTTGGGGTATTCCTTCACAAAATAATATGTTCTATTCTGAATGCATCGTTTGGATTTAAGGCTAAGAAGGTTATATCTATTTCTAGTATATACATGTATATTCCCGAGTCTCTAGTAGGCCTACATCACTAGTGTGGATTCGACAGGAACAAATTAAAGAAAAATACACATTTTTGTGTTAATGAGCCCGCTGACCGTGCTGCTCATCAGCTAGGCTAGGGATAATTCCACTACCTGCATACAGCATGAAAGAAGCAACAAACTAAGTGTGCTAACAATTGACCTGATGTCATACTATGCTATTTTGGTGGATATATAATTAGAGCATGGACATTCATATGGCTACAGGTTATACCCACCCGGAGGGTTCTCAAATTTTCTGAAGTCAAACCCATTTGCTAACCATCCTGAACTCCCTCTCCAGGATTTAGATGCAGAAGAAGATCAACCAATTGATGTTGATGAGAATTCTAGAACCGATAAGCGTTTGAATTGGTCGGTCCATGAAGACAGACGATTGGTAGGTTAAAACAATTACCTCAATGCACACTTCATGTTGTACAAATGTCTTTTTTTTAATTCTGTTTTATTTGTTGTTGTTTCTGTAGGCCAGTGCTTGGTTGCATAATTCAAAGGACCCAATAGATGGAAATGGCAAGAAGGCAGATTCTTATTGGGCAGATGTTACTAAAGAATACAACAAGGTCACCGAAAATAGCCGTAAGAGGAACCGCAACCAACTGAAAATACGTTGGGATCGTTGTAAGAAACCACTAACTGATTTTCATGGATGTTGGGTAAATGCCGGTAGAGTGTGGCAAAGTGGGATGAGTGATGACCAGTTGACTGACAAAGCATTAGAGATGTGGGCCGGCGAAAATGATGGTAAGGCCTTCCATCTAGTTCATATGTGGAAGGTAGTACGTGGTGAGCAGAAATGGTCCGCATATCTTGCTAGGTTAAAGAAAGAAAAGGAAAAGAGTACAAAGGCTATAAATCCAGCTCAACTGGTGAATTTAGAATTAGATGGAGAAAAGCGACCTATGGGACATAAGAAAGCAAAAAAAAGAACTCAACAGTAAAAAGAAGTCATCTGATGCTTTGACTGATTTTAGTGGTAAAATTGAGAAGTTCATTGAAGCAACCACCAAGAATAGGGAAGACAGAGAGAAGATGACTGAAGTTCAGCAAAGCTTGGCTGATAAGAAGCTTGAAGCAGTCAGGCTTAATAATGAAGCAGCTCATCAACAAACTAAGTGTAAAATGCTAGACACTTATACCCAGCTAATGCTTGCGCCTACTGATCAGCTTAGTGGTGAAGCTTTGGCTGAGAGAAACAAAGCACTACAGAGCCTGAGGCTTGCATTATTTCCTAATGTATGGAGCTGTTAACCCTTCTTTAATTAATTTTGTTTATTTAATTATTGAGACCATTAACTGATAGACATAGAATTATTTTCTGCAGCCTTCTAACTGATAGACTTGTTATTGTTGGGAAGTGCAGGCTACTCACATTTCTGGTAGGTAAGTACTCATATTGATCTTTTGCATACTGACGTGAAACTGAGCAGTAGTTCTATTTTAATACTACTGCTATTAATTTCTGCTTGCAGTGCTATTTTAATTCTTGTGGCCAGTGCTATTTTAATTCCTGTGATTAGTGATATTTTAATTCCTGTGGCCAGTGTTGGTGTGGAGTGCTTGAAAAAGTTTGTTCAAGGTGTCATTGAAGTATATGGTGAAGAGTATTTGAGACGTCCCACTGTACAAGACATAGAACGATTGTTGGAGATCGGTGAGCGTCGTGGTTTTCCTGGCATGTTAGGGAGCATTGACTGTATGCATTGGCATTGGAAAAAATGACCCTATGCATGGAAGAGACAATATACTCGTGGTGATCATCGTGTACCAACCATCATTCTAGAGGCCGTTGTTTCACATGACCGATGGATATGACATGCTTTTTTGGAGTGGCGGGATCCAACAATGACATCCAATGTGCTGAATCAATCTACTTTGTTCGTCGATCAGTTAAGAGGAGAAGCTCCCCAGGTGGAATACTTTGTGAATGGAAGGAAATATACCAAAGCATATTATCTTGCAGATGGCATATACCCAGAGTGGGCTGTTTTTGTTAAGTCCATACGTGCACCACAATCAGTTGAGCACAAGCTGTTTTCAGAACATCAAGAGGGGGCAAGAAAAGATGTTGAATGCGAATTTGGGATTTTGCAATCTCGTTTTTGCATTTTGCGTCGGCCGGCACGTCTATATGAACAAGGAGACCTTGAGAATGTCATGTTAGCTTGTATAATCCTTCACAACATGATAATTGAGGATGAGAAGGATATAGAGTATGTTCATTTTGACTTGAACGAGGAAGCAACCACCTCAACTGTTCAAGCACCTACAATCTCCCACGGACATGACCCAGTAATGGATGAAGTATTACAAAGAAATGTTGATATTCGTGATCGCCAAACTCACAGACAACTTCAATCTGATTTGATAGATCACATATGGCAAAAGTTTAGAAATCGAACTAATTAAGTAGCAAAAGTTTGATATATATATATATATATTTGTATTTTTTGCAAATCTAAATTTCTGTGGAACCCATAATATATTTCTTGCTCACTACTATATTTCTGGTTTATTGACATACTCATCTATATTTTTCAGCCTGCAAAAGTGGAACCAAGTTGCTGTGGATATCAGAGTTCATGTGGAGGACAAACTCCTGATGGTCGTCAAAATATTACTATTTCTGGTTTCAACGATGTATCAACGTTGCTACCCCTGCTAGCTAAATATTGTTTTTAAGTTGTTAATTTCTGAAACTGTTAGCTTTTACGTCAGTGTGAAACTGAATCTGTTTAATTTATGCGATCATAGCTTGCAGAACTAAAGTCTATGCGGTGACCCATTTTTAATATAATGCATTAAGAAAGGCTACATGATGTTTGCCATAGCTGATCCTTGTTTATTTGAAGTGTTCATTAAATTTCTGTATCTATAGAAACTACTTGTACAAATTTGCATTGGGGAGAATAGTTTTTATTAATGGAGTCTTAAAGGTATAGAAACTATAATGATTTTTAGCATTGGGAGTGCCCTAAGACGATCGAGAGATCTGAGGGGAGCAAGCAGATCGTGGTGGTACACGTATCCCGTTTCGTTCACGCATCTACGCGATGTGGGTGTGAGACCAAGCTGAATGGGCCCGGTATGTGCCGACTTGAGTTTATATTTATCAGTGGACTCTGCATGTTCCTCCGGGATGAACGTTCAGGGAATCGGAGCTACCGTACAAAACGGACAATGCCCGTCAACTGAAGACACAGGGAGAGAACAGTACGTCGGTGTACTCGACACGATGTGCAATGCGCCTGCGCGGGCCCGGTGGTAGGAACAAACCATAAGTGTCATGGTCCTGTTCTGATCAGTTATTATTACTGGGAAAAAGTCTACTTTTCCTCCCTGAACTTTCGCGAAAGTCCGCTTTTCCTCCCTCAACCGCAAAACCGGACAAACTACCTCCCTCAACTTTTCAAACCGTGCGTTTTACCTCCCTGGAGTGGTTTTGAGGGCGGTTTTGCTACAGTGAAGGGTGGTTTTGCTACAGTGATGACAGTTTTGTCTTTTTCTTTTTTATTTATTTCGGCTGAATTTTTAAAAAACTGTAGTAAATTATAGAAAAATTATAAAATAAAAAATTTAATTTTGTTGGACTCCACATGAGTAGATCTACACAGTTTATATATAATATGATATGATTTAGTATAAAATTTTTGCTATGAAGATTTTTTCCATTTATTTCGGCTAAATCTTTGAAACGTTATAGTAAATCATAAAAAATAAAATACAATTTTGTTGGACTTAACAGGAGTAGATCTACACATGAACATATAATATGGTATATTTTATTATAATGTTTTTGCTCTAGTTTAAGATCTGTACTTTTCTATAACTAATTAAAATAATTTAAAGTTGCATCATTTATAATTATTTTGATGGACTAAAACATATCATATTATATGTTCATACATAGATCTACTCATGTTAAGTCTAACAAAATCGGATTTTATTTTTTATGGGTTTTCTATGATTTACTATAACGTTTAAAAGATTTGGCCGCAATAAATAGAAAAGAACAAAACCTTCACAGCAAAAACTTTGTACAAAAGTATGACATATTATATATAAACTGTGTAGATCTACTCATGTGGAGTGCAACAAAATTAAATTTTTTATTTTATAATTTTTCTATAATTTACTACAGTTTTTTAAAAATTCAGCCGAAATAAATAAAAAAGAAAAAGACAAAACTGCCGTCACTGTAGCAAAACCACCCTTCACTGTAGCAAAACTGCCCTCAAAACCACTCCAGGGAGGTAAAACGCATGGTTTGAAAAGTTGAGGGAAGTAGTTTGCCCGATTTTGCGGGGGAGGAAAAGCGGACTTTCGCGAAAGTTCAGGGAGGAAAAATAGACTTTTTCCTTATTACTGTCCTATAGGCAGTCCTAAATGAATGAAAATAAAAGCCCAGCAGAATAGAGCGCCGGGCCGGTAAACTGTGGGCCGAGCTCTGGTTCGCTGGCCGCTCTAGCTCTAGTGATAGTTTCACCTCCCAGTTTATGAAACTTTGATATAAAACTGTACTCTCTCTCAGTGTAAAGTTTCATAACACGGTTTTATGATTTTTTTACTATTTATGTGGTCCCATCTATTCCTATTTCATCTGTTTCCGCATTCAACCTTTTCCATCCTCCTCTTCCCCGGCTCTTTCCCGTCCTCTTCCCGCATCCGACAGAGCAGGCCAGCACGGAGTCGCACCCGCGGCCAGCGAGGCGGGCGGTGCTTGCGCCCGGCGGAGGCCCACGGCCGGCTCGCGCCCCGCGCCCGCCCGTGGCCGGCAGATGAAACGTCCCAGCCTTCCTCAACGCGGGTTTCATTAGCTCTAACTTCTTTGGTTAATAGCAGGAGGCTCTGTGGACGCGCAAGTAGCGCAGTGGTTGAATGCTCCAGTGGCAGTGGGAGCCAGCTTCCTCGAAGGCAGCGGCCAAAGGCCGCTTTTCAAAAAAAAAAAAAAGCAGGAGGCTCTCTCAAACAAACCATTTATAATACTGTTCAGCAGAACTTCGATCACATTTGGATTCTTTCCACAACACACCTTCGCACTCGCACTCGCACTCGCACTCTAGGACCGGCCTTGGCATTTGGGAAGGTTCACCAGGTTTATGACCGACCAATCTAGGACCTAGCAGAGAGCCCAAAACAGTTCGCGCGCAAGCCGTCCGTCTTCCGTCTGGATCGCCGCCCTGCCATCACTATCGATTCAGTTGCCTATACCGTCGGTTACAGCCTTACCTACAGCCATGAAGCGCCGCGCCGCCCGCGAGGGAATTGACTCGCCGAGTCGCCGACGGACGGACGGAAGAAGGGCCGAGTCGCCGAGCGGGCAAGCCGAGACCCGAGAGTCGCCTGCTGATGCCTCGATCCTCCCCAGACCTCAGACAGGAATACAGGATCGCATGACGCGGGGGCCTGACAGGCTGACGATCGGCCTTGACCTAGTGATCGACTGACCTGCGTGCAGCGAGCCATCGGCCTGACTACAAGAGCTAACTCCAGGTAATTTCTTGTTCCGGTTTTACTCGATTGATTGAATAATTTTATTAATCTTCCTGAACAGTGATTAACTCATTATACATTGGACTAGTATATTCCTGAAACTACCGATAGCCTATGTGCAACAAAATCTAGCAATGTGATACGTACGATTGAGAGGAAAGATGTCCTCCTGATTCCTGAGCCTGTATGTACCAGCCAACATTTGGGCCATCTACGATCACAAACAGAGACATACATGACCCTTCTGGCCTCATCAATCTGCCAATCTGCATGCCGCAGAATTGCAGAAACAAAAGCGACCAAAAAAAAAAAAACCTCGCAAACATGTGTGCTCCATCTTCCACTGGCCGCGAGATGCCCGCCTAAAAACTTGCAGCTTAGCTCGATGATCGATCAGTGCTGGGCCGGCGGCATCCGTGCTACCTCATACTACTCGGAGACTGGTGGTGGTGGGACTGGTGGCTGCTGCTCCCGGTCCGGCCCGGCCCTGACCTCGGGCGCGACGACCGCTCGTGGCCGTGGCCGTGGCCGTGCCCGCGCCCGCTCCGCGCCGCTTCGTCCCGGTCCCGCGGCGCGCCCTTGGGCCGCACCTTGAGCTGCTCGATCTCCTCGAGGGCCAGCACGACCTCCGCCATGGAGGGCCGGCTCCTGGGGTCTCCCTCGAGGCAGCGCAGCGTGAGCTGGGCCGCCTGCAGCGCCGCCTTGGACGGGTACTGGCCCTCGAGGCGGGGGTCCACCAGGCGCGCCAGCTTCCGGCGGTCCGCCAGGTACGGCTTGGCCCACTCCACCAGGTTGTGCTGCTGCGCGGGGCGGCCCGTGTCCAGCGCCCGCAGGCCCGTCAGCATCTCCAGCAGCACCACGCCGAAGCCGTACACGTCGCTCTTCACGTACAGGTGCCCTGAAGACCCAACAAAGACGGCAGACGCACGCACGTATAAGTTTGTTTGGTGGAAATACATACCGTACTCCTATATGGAAAATATCGAAGGACGTACGGTGGAATTCATTGCGAGACAAAGCACTGTACTGTACCTGTGGCGACGTACTCCGGCGCAGCGTAGCCGTACGTGCCCATGACCCGGGTGGTGACGTGGCTGTCGCCGCCGGTCGGGCCATTCTTGGCGAGACCAAAGTCGGATAGCTTGGCGTTGTAGTTCTGCGGGGATAGCATATAGCATTATGGGTTTGTGTTGTCCTGATGATTTACGCACGCAGAGTGAGAGACATGAGCGTACCGTGTCGAGGAGGATGTTTGAGGCCTTGAAGTCTCGGTAGATCACCTGCTTTTCCGACGAGTGGAGGAAGGCGAGGCCACGCGCCGCGCCAATGGCGATGCGCAGCCGAAGGTTCCAGGAGATTGGTTGGAAGGAGCCGCCCTCTGTTTAATCGCAAGAGAGATCATCGCCATCGTGTTATTCTACACTCCTTTTCATCGTCAGAAACATGTCCTAATAATATCCCGGTGCTATATACCGGGCCTATCTATAGCCAGAGATGGCCGATTGCGACATGCCATCTCGATTAAAAGAAGGGTACAACAAAAAGAAAGCAGCTAAGAAACAGCATACACACGTACTGTACCAATCAACAAAGTCAACACAGTCTTTATCAAAAATCAATCGGTGTGTACTTGCGACTTTGCGAGGAAGTAGTAGACGAAAGAAGATAGACATTCCAAAGACAGACAGACAGACAGACAGACGAAGAGAAGAGGACCGACTCACTTCTGAAGAGATGATTCTCCAGGCTGCCTTTGGGCATGTACTCGTACACGAGCAGCAGCTCCCTGTCCTCCACGCAGTAGCCCAGCAGCCTCACCAGGTTCCGATGCGACAGCCTCCCCAGAAAGTTCACTTCCGACTGCAAATAAAATCCCCACCGCGCCAAAAACGTCACGGGTTAGTCCCCGATCAATAAAGAATCAGAAGAATCAAGTCGGCGAACGCGGCGTCGGCACGGGTGCCCACCGCCCGCAGCGCGCGGCGCGCCACGCCACAGATCATACCGGCGGGAGGAGGGCAGGAGGCCGGCTAGATAGGCCGCCGCCAGCTCGGCGCCAGCTCCTTCCTACGCAGCTTATCGTATCCCGTTCCCACGCAAGTACTACGCAAGCACGCGACAACGCGGCGCGGCATTCGCGTATGAACATTTGAAAACGGCATGGATTGGGCACCGGCCCGGCCACGTGAACACGCGGTATGGATGGGATTGGAATCTGGCAATCTGCTACCGCCTACCGGATCGATGGTTCCAGCCAGCGATCCTCATCAGCTCGTGTTGAGCTACGGAGTACTTCCAAATCCAAATGTAAAAAAAAAAAAAGAAGCAAACTCCGGTTGCGGTTGGTAAAACCACGCACGCACGACGCTGTCCCGTCGCCGTCACGGTCGCCGATGATGATGATCGGCTGCAACTAGCGAGTAGTAGTAGTACGGTAGCTCGGAGCACGCACCTGCCACTCCTGCAGGCCCTGCACGCTCTCGGGGTTGAGCTTCTTGACGGCGACCACCATGCCGATGCCGGAGCGCGTCGGGTTCATGGTCTTCTCGTCGACCCAGCCCTTGTACACCCGCCCGAACCCGCCCTCGCCCAGCACCGTGTCGGGCTTGAAGTTGCGCGTCGCCGCCCTCAGCTCCGCGAAGGTGAAGACGCGGATGTCGGGCGCCTCCAGGATCCTCCCCTCCTCCCGCTCCTCCGGGTACGCGTCGTCGGCGGCGGCGGACGCCGTGAGGGGCCTCGAGCCGCTGCTGGTGCTGCCGATTCGGCCGGTCGTCGTGGCGCTGCTGTTCATGGACGAGCCAGCGGACCTGCGGCTGCTGTGGGGCCCCGATGAGCTCATGGAACCCTCGGATTTGGGTGCCGCCATGGCCTGAGCTGCCGTGGCTGCTGTTCAAGAAAACAGGAGATTGTTCGTGAGCAATAGGATCGGGATGGATGTAGCAGACCTGCTGAACATCGATCGAGCTGTTCGTTCCAGCTGAACGAATCGTGTCAGAAGCCATTAAGGAAACCATTCGATGCAGGAATCAACGCCGTCTACGTAAGGCAGCAGCTAGCTAGATAGCAGAAAGTAATAAACAGGAAATGCAATCCAGGCACGCGCTGGTATTGGTACAGGCAGTACCTTGGGCCTGTCCATGGCGGCCCGGGTTCTTCACGACCTCCAGTTCGCCGGCCTCCTCCGAGCCGAGGCAGTTCCCCATGGAAGCAGCAGCAGCAGCTAGCGGGACGACGTCGACGCCTCACTCACCGTCTGGTGGTGGTCTGGTCTTCTCCTGGGCTCCTGTGTTTCGGTTTCTTGTGCTCTCGATCTGCTAAGCTCTCCTGCGGCGCTGTGATATAAAAAGGGGGGCGCGGCCGGCGGCCCGTACCCCCGTATCCGTGCGATCGCCGAGGCTTACGCGTTATGGAAGACCTTTACCTTTCGATGGCTTGGCTTGGTTGGTGCTGCCGCTGCTGTCGTCGTGGGGGCAAGGCAACGAGCAATGGCATGCGTGCATCTGTCGCTCGAGACGGCAGAGAGTGTGACATCATGTTTCGCCTGCCTAATAAAGCGCCAGTGCAGGAGTCGGGAAGGAAAGCAAGGACGCACGGAAACGGACGTGCGTTTACTTCGGCGAGGTCAAATGCCGTTTCGCATTCGCAACTTGCGAGTCTCTGCTTTTCCCTCTGGAGTCTGGACTGTGGCATCAATGCATCATCGTTCATATCGCACGCAAATCGCATCATTTCTGGTGGATTTCGAGGCAACTTGTCACAGGTATAGGGCACGTGTTGGACTTGTCTAGCTCCGGCCAGGACAACGGTGGAGGATTTTCTTTTTGTTGGGTGGTCCGTTCGTCGGGCAAATCAGAGGCTTCGTTCATCTGCTGCAAGTTCGATCGCTCGCTCTCTAGATTGATTGATCGGCATTCGGCAGAAACTGATGTGATGTGCCGAAAGCTCTGAAACGGACAGGTTTACAAGTCCAAGGTGCTACCGAGCTGGCTTTACCGCATAGTCAATGAAAAATCTTTTCAATTCGTTTGAGCTATTCTCTATTGATTTTATTTAATGCATACAAATTAGTCGTAAAATAATATTTTCTCTTGTAAAAAATTAGTCATACGAATGATTCAAACCAATTTATAGCTCAAACGAACAGAGTTCGCGTGCGACCTGCGGAACAAGAACCACCGAGACGCGATTTTTTGTTGGGACAGCGCCTGAACGAGGGGTTTTTTTAACGAACCCAAGTTAATTTGGTTGCTGGAGCGACGAGGACATCGCACCTTTTTCCCAAGAATTGGATACGGCATCTCTTGCTTTTGGCCTTTGGGCCTCATATATATGAACAAAATCTTTCCAATCTAATGCAAGGTCAGAGCTCAAAAAGCACAGAGCTCAGACTTTTCTTGGAGCCCACACTATCCCCGGGACGCAAAGCCTACCACCACTAGTAAATGAAAAGCAACCAGGTCATCCGCCTTTTGTAGTATTGACGGGGCCCAGCCTTGAACATTAACCTCGATCCCATTGAATCTCATGTAAAGTTCATGGGTTCGACAAAGATTTTAGATACAAAGCACCAGTGTGATTGATAGTATAAGTTATCATATCAATTGGTAGCAAGGAGAGCAAAGTTGACTTCAGTTTGGTAAAAGCCTAAAAGCTCTCGACATTTTATGGGCCGATCCATCCGGGTCCTAGCAGCAGCCACAACGTATCGAGATCGAATCGATCTGATAATTTCATATGCATTGACTGGAGCGACCTTTGTAGAAAGCAGTCCTTAACTGCGGTGATTGACCTGCTCAGTTGATTAGTATACTAGCGTCGTAATAGTCGCGTTCAGACCTCAGGTAAACGATATGCTCCTAGTAATTTATTGTGACGATGACCGTATCTGGCTGCAGCGTCATAGCTGATAGGATCATAAGATATTACGATGACGCGATTTCGACGCGGCTCAGTTGATTGTGCACAACAACAGGCCGGCCTGCCACGCGCCCACGCTACACGTTTCTGTTAGAAAACAAGAACAAATGCACAGCACCTAAACACGTACTCAACCACTCGTGCTTCTTCAGTTATGCTAACAATCTAGCTTAATTTGAGCTTAGCCTTATCTGTATCTGCTACTTAGTATAAAATTACTAACATTTACACGAATATACGAGTATATTTGATGACATTATTTAGTCCAGGGAACCGAACAAAAAACGTCCCTTTTCTTTTTCTCCTAATCCGTTCGCGTTAAGCGCTGGTGACTGTCCAGATCCTGAAAGAGACATGAGAGCTTTAGCAAAAAAAAAAACTGGCTCGTATATATTGCTTGTCCGGCCAAAAGCGGAAATTAACTTTTGCAATCTGGACACACGTCGTGGAACGGCGTTGTGCCGCCGCGTGAATTTTCTGTCAAATTTCCTGCAGCGTGGTGGTGTCTGTCAAAAATGACATGATAAACTGCCCAACTTCCGTGGTTTGAGGACTTTAGGTCTTTCACCATCAGCATCAGGGATGCATGGACAACATTCTCGCATGGATGCGCCTGTAAAGATTAATTCATATAACACCAGCATCCAACCATGCTATGTTCAGTTCGCACCAGCAGGGTATGATTAACAGGAGCCATCAGAACAAAGCAAAGTTTATGAAGAGAGCGGCTACCGGCTATCATATAAACTGGCGGTACACATGGATCGATTATCTCTTTACAAACAGGTTCAGCCAGCCATGCCATATCTTTTTACACCAGCTACTATCAGCTAAAGAAAAATGCTAATCCATATCCATAGCCATATCCATGACTGAACTTTTGGCCCTATATCTCCTCTTGAAAACATCTTCCCTGAACAGCTTGGTTTCAGACATCAGGTCCATGGCCGGTTTCTGCTGTATGGTTTCCTTCTCACTCTCCAGCATACTCTTACGCTTTGTGAGGGCCTTTATTGCAGCATCCAGCTTCTCCTTCTGCAGCTCCTCCTCCTCCTCCTCCTCCTCATCCTCATCCTCTCTTTCCAGCACATACTGTTCAACAAAATATGAGTTGTCTTGGCATCAACAAGTTACAACTGCATCAAATTGTGGCGGTCGTTCTCTGGAAAAGTCAGAAGTGAAGTGAAACAGAAATACCATCAGGTTTACCTCAAGGTCATGAATGAGGGAGTCAAGTGACTTGATTTTCCGGTGAGGCCAACGAGGTATCCCATATTGTCGGCATTTCCTCTTCAGTATGCTAACCCCAATCTTCAGTGTCTTTGATGCATCTCGGATTGGAAGATGGAAGTACTGAGCTATATCAACTAAAGTAATGCTATCTATATGCTTCCGGTTGGCTCTTGTATGCTTCTGAACTGGTGGTGCAAGTTCTGCATATACCATACATACTATTAAATATTCAAGTAGCAAAAGAGGAGACATGAGTAACGAATATACATCAAACATAATCACAATTCAAACTTCCAAAGGCACTATACTTTTTTATATTATTAATTTGTTCTTGAAGTTCTATACTTTTATTTACTAGCGGACAATGAAAGAAGTAAATTGCAGAAAACCACCAGTAATATCTATAAGAATGGGCTTTCAATATAAGTTGGGGGTAAAAACAACTTTTCCTCTATATACAAGGGTAAAGTTCTATAAATAGCAACAACAGACCATTACATATTAAATTACTATCATATAGATCCCATGAGCCCAAAAGTAAGTGCTACAACTAACAATTTCAGAGATTGAGAACCAAAAAAAGTTTGCTGAATTTAACATCTTAAAGTAAATTGCCAAGAAGATACAGTAGTATGATATCCAACTACTGAGTTCTCTTTGCAGACTCTCTCTTCGGCTAAATGAAGAAAAGGAACCAAACAAGATGTGTGGTTGTGCCAATTTTGAATCATATACCATCTGCGCCAACTTAGTTCCTCATGTGAGCAGGAGTGGTGAGAACACAGTATTTTTTAGGGACACCTACAGGTGGACTGCCTTCTCATTCAAGCTGGGTAAGAATATTTCAGGCTGTTATGGTGAGAGAAGACAAGACAGAGAAAATAAAAAATTAAGGAGAAACAAGTTCAACACTGAAATCCAGTACAACACTATGTTAACCAGCTAAAGCTGCATATCAAGATTTCTGTTTCTATTTATCCACAGGTAGATACAATAAAATGATGTTTTTTCTGAATTATTATCAGAATAACTGTTTCTATGATAATTTTTGTTTTTGAGCAACATGGCATGGGCACTGCCTATTAATTACAAGAAAAGAGTTGTATATCAGAGATTCAGAGCCCCTAATGGCCTAACTAGCAGGTTTCGAGCTTTACATCAAAATATATTCATAACATCAAAGATCTGTGAACAATTGTTGCCAATAACAAATCCTGATGGTTAAGCTCTTAACATGTTTCCACCTAGTATATGTGGCAAGCTGAATTGTTGTTCTGCTGCAGAGTGTGCACTCCTGCAGCAGCTTTGTCCATCTTGTGCCCAGAGAAACTGTGGATTGTGATTATGTATTGCAAATGCATCCATTGTACTCATTTGCCAATTTCTCATACCTCTTTGGAGGCTGGATTAACACTTAGGTTCACCCTCACATTTTTATTAATTTAATCTTTCCTTTAATTAACTGGAGTGCTGATGGTCTATCGACATAACAGGAATAATTGTGAATCCTTTGCCATGATATTTCAACATGCCATGGAAATAGAGTACCAATATTAGGAAGACAACAATATGGCCATGCTGTCAGCTGGTTATGGGTCCTCATACAGGTCAGCCTTCGGGGATTTTTTTGGACCCTGTAGAAGGTTGAGTCTCCTTAATACAATGCCTTGGGGGAGGCCATTCCCCTAGGGGTAGATTTTTTTTAGGAGGACAATGATATATTGGACTCACAAATTTATATTGCTGACACCCTCTTCCAGTGTGGCTCCATGCTTTCCCTGCTGCACACCTTAACCCATGATCAAACACCACTTTCAGTCTAATAATAATGCTAAATTCCTCTGAAGGATGCTAATCTTATTGTGGTGGGAGGATGCAGTGAGCAAGGTGCCAAAGAAAGAACACAGAACTTTCAATGGAATGCTTATTTACATTGTGTGGAACCTGTAGGAGAGAAATAGGAAGATTTTTGAAAAATGTGTTAGACCGCCTATTTAGCTGTGTATATGCGGCTGTGTTTACACCAACCTAGTGGTTAGTTTGTCATTAGTTCAGTTAAGGTGTTCACACTATTGACCCCTTCGGTCTCCTGCCTGTTCACACCTCTAGGACCCCTGCTCTCTCCTCTATATATTTGTAACCTCGTTTCCCTGGTTAATCAATGAGAATATAGTCTCTTTCATGGTATCAAACGCCTAGGCTTCTCCTTAGGACCTCCTTTCCACCCTAGGGCTGCTCCACGCGCCCTTTCCCCTTCCAGCGCGCCTTCCCGGCGGCGCTCCCCCTCTTCCGGCGCTGCTCCTCCTCCTCTACCTACGTGCGCCCTTCATGGCGGACGTCGACCCCGACCAGGCGGAGCGCGAAGCCCAGGCCGCCCGCGATGCCCAGGCGCAGGCCGAGCGCGTGGCTCAGGCTGCCCGCGCGGCCGCCTTGGCCCGCGCGAAAGAAGCAGACCGCGAACTCGCCCAGGCCCAGGCGGATCGAGACGCCGCCGATGCCCGCATCCGCGCGGCTCAGGAGCGCGCCGCGGCGGCGATGCCTCCGCTTCCCGGACAGCGACGACGATGAAGAATTCCTCGACGCCTTGGCCCATAACGAGGCCGTCGCCCTGCTGAATCTTCACGCGCAGGCCGTCTTTGTGCAGAACATCTGCGCCCTCGTCCCGCTCGTCCTCGACACCTCCTCCACGTTCTACGCTCGCTGGCGGGAGACCTTCCTCCTCACGCTTGGGAAGTACTCCCTGGAGCGCCATGTGCTCTCGGACCACGCCGCTCCAACCTCTCTTGATTGGGTCCGTATGGACTGCGTCGTTCGGACTTGGCTCCGTGGCACCATCTCCGACGACCTCATCGACACCATCTCCGAGCGCAACGTCACCGCCCGTGCCCTGTGGCTCGCCATCGAGTCCCAGTTCTTCGGCAACCGGGCGACCCGAATCCTCTACGCGGACGCCGACTTCCGCAACTTTTGCCAAGGCGACCTCTCTGTCGCGGACTTCTGTCGCCTCTACAAGCGCAAGGCAGAGGATTTGCGCGATCTTGGCGCCCCGGTCTCGGATCAGACCCTCGTCCTCAACATCATATGTGGCCTCAACGAACGCTTCGCTGCCATCGGCCTTCATCTTCGCCGCACCAACCCGCTGCCCAGTTTTCTGCAGGTGCGGGACGATCTTCGCATCGAAGAGCTCTCCATGGCCAAAGTTGCCCCTGCTTCCGCGCTTCTGGCCACCTCCATCAACATCAAGGGCGCCAACTCCGGTGGTTCTTCCTCTGCCCCGACACCTCCTCTGCAACAGAGTACCCCTGCGGCCTTTCCCAAACGCGGCGGCAGACGCCGCGGGGGCAGCGGCAACGGAGGAGGCGGACACGGAGGAGGCGGCCATGCCGGCCCCTACGGTGGAGGCGCCCCCAACACCGGCTCCTTCCTTGGCGGCCAGACCGCTTCTGCTTCCTCCAGCAGCGGCTCCAGGGCGGGCTACTGGCAGCCTACCTTCATGAACCCCTGGTCCGGGTCCATCCACATGTGGCCCAGTGCCCAGGGACCTCCGGCACCTCGGCCTCCCACTGGCCCGCTCCAGCAGCCCCAGGCCCTCCTGGCTGGGCAGCCTGCTTTGTGGGCTGGCCAATGGGGTGTTCCCCCCTTGCTCCCTCCTACGGTGCTGGCTGGGATCCGCAAGCCCTGGCCACCCAGTTCCAGACCATGCAGCTCCAACAACCACCGCGACAGGACTGGTATTTCGACACCGGGGCCACCAGTCATGTCACTTCCGACGCCGGTATCATTTCCCCTACTATTCCCTCTCCCCCTTCCTCCCCTTCCGCCATTGTTGTAGGTAACGGGAACCTCGTTCCTGTCACTTCCACCGGCGTCGCTCGTCTTCCCCACAATCTTCAGCTTAATAATGTTCTTGTTGCTCCTAACATTATTAAAAATCTTGTCTCTGTTCGTCAATTCACTATTGACAACAATTGCATCGTGGAATTTGACCCTTTTGGTTGTTCTGTGAAGGATCTTCCTACTCGGAGCGAGATCGTCAGGTGTAACAACTCCGGTCCCCTCTACCCTTTGCAGTTCCCAGCCACAGCGCTCCTCACTTCTTCCTCCTCGTCGCTTTGGCACCAGCGTCTTGGACATCCCGGAGCGGAGGCTTTATCAAAACTTGCCACTTCTTCTGTTATTAAGTGTCATCCTAGTGCCTCTGATGGTCTCTGTCATGCCTGTCAGCTTGGCCGTCATATTCGCCTACCTTTTCGTACCTCTTTTTCCCGTGCTACCCGTAATTTCCAATTAATACATTGTGATCTTTGGACCTCTCCTGTCGTCAGTGTCTCTGGTCACAAATATTATTTGGTTATTCTCGATGATTGTTCACATTACCTATGGACATTCCCCTTGCGCCTCAAATCTGAAACTTTTTCCACGCTGTCCAATTTCTTCGCCTACGTTCGCACACAGTTTGGTGCTTCCATTCAGGAAGTCCAGTGTGATAATGGTCACGAATTCGACAACCACTCTTCCCGTTCCTTCTTCCTCACCCATGGCGTTCACCTTCGAATGTCTTGTCCTTATACCTCTGCGCAAAACGGCAAAGCTGAACGCATGATTCGTACTACCAACAATGTTGTTCGCTCCCTGCTGATCCATGCGCATGTCCCTCCTTCTTTTTGGGCAGCTGCTCTCAGCACCGCTTCCCATCTTCTTAACCTTCTACTGTTAGAATAGAGTTGTAACAGCCCATATTGGGCGTATGGCCCATTGGCCCATGTACATTGTAACCCTAGCCTATTAGGCTATATAATGAAGGTCACCCCCCCTGATTTGGGTGTGCGGTGTTTCTCTACATGGTATCACGAGTCCCGGGGCCCTAATTCTGGGTTTCCTCTTTTCCTTCCGCTTTCCTTCCGCGTTTCTTTTCCTCTGCCCGTGCGCCCGACTCCAGGGCGTGCGCCACGCCACCGCACCGCCTCCAGCCCCGCCGCCTCCCTGGCCGCGCCCGCTGCAGGCCGCCGCGCGACCTTCCCGCGCCGCCGCCGCACCGGCCCGCGCGACCTCCTCGCGCCGCCGCCTTTTTCCTCTGCTCCAGGCCGCCGCGCGCCTCTCGCGCCGCCGCCCTCCGTCCCCAGGCCGCCGCGCGATCCGCGCCGCCGCCCTAACTCGCGCCGCCACCCTCCTGGCCGCGCGCTCGCCGCTCCAGACCGCGCGATTCCCGCGCCGTCTCGATCCGGCCGCCCCTGCCATGACTTCCTCGACGGATTCCTCCTCCACCACCGGCGCTCTTGGCTCCCAGTCGACCGGCAGCATGGGGGATGCCGTTGCTCCTTCTCTCTGCCTCGCCTATGCCGCCGTCAACGTGAAGCAGCACGTCCCCGTCGTCCTCAGCCTCGAGCGCCCCAACTACTCCAAGTGGAAGGCGTTCTTCACTGCTCTCTGCGCCAAGTACGCGCTGCTCGGGCACATCGACGACACGATGGCCGCGCGTCCGGCTGACCCCACCTGGTCTCAGCCCGATGCCTGCATCCGTGGCTGGATGTACGGCTCCGTCGACGACACCGTCCTCGACCTCGCCATGGAGCCGGATCAGGACGCGCACGCGCTCTACAGCTCCATCGAGGCGCTGTTCCAGGCGAACAGGGAGCCCCGCGCCATTGTCCTCGGGGAGGAGTTCCACACCATGTCCCAGGGCGATCTCTCTGTCGACGCCTACGCCCAGCAGATGAAGCACACCTCTGATGCCCTCCGGGAGGTTGGTCACACCATCTCCCCCGCTCAACTCGTGCTCAACCTGCTGCGTGGTCTCAACCCCCGCTTCGCCTCGACCGCCGACATCATCGCCAACACGTCGCCGCTCCCCGACTTCAGGTCTGCCACCAACATGCTACGTGTCAAGGAACTTCGCCTCGGCACCGAGCACAAGGCGGCCTCGGCATCAGCTCTTGTCGCCACCACCGTCCCCTCCTGCACGTCGCCGTCCTGCCGGTCCACCCCTTCTACCTCCAACCGTGGGGGCGGTGGCAAGGGCAAGGGGGGCAAGGGCAAGGGTGGTGGTCGCGGTGGCAACGGCAACAGCGGCAACGGTGGAGGACGCAACCAGCAGCAGGTCACGCCACAAGGTGGCTTCAGCGGGCGTTCGGGCTCTCAGCCAGCCGGTCCTTGGGTTTGCTTCAACCCTTGGGCCGCCCAGTGGGCTGCTCAGGAGCAACGGTGGGCGCCACAACAGCAACAGCCGTGGACGCCGCCAGTGCCTCCTCCACAGGCGCATACTGCCTTCGCGCCGCCGCAGTTCTCCGCCCCTCCGGCGTACGGGCCTCCAGGCAGCTGGGATCAGGCCAGCCTGATCGCCGCCCTCAATCAGCTGGCGGTTCAAGGGTCTTCCCCCTGGGTCATGGACAGCGGAGCGACTTCCCACATGTCCTCCAACGACGGTATTCTTCTTTCCCGTCTCCCGTCCCTACCGTCCTCCATTACGGTTGGCAACGGACAATCTATTCCTATTTTCTGTCGTGGCACATCTTCTTTACTAATAGCTGACCGCTATTTTCATCTTGATAATGTTCTTGTCGCTCCGCAACTCACTCGCAACTTGTTATCTGTTCGACAGTTTACCCGCGACAATAACTGTTCAATTGAGTTTGACGCCTCTGGTTTTTCTGTTAAGGATCTCCAGACCAAGACGGTCCTCCTTCGGTGCAATAGCTACGGGGACCTCTACACCATTCCACATCACATGCCTCCTCGTTGTCATGTCGCCGTCGTCTCCCCGGAGCTGTGGCACTCCCGCCTCGGTCATCCAGTACCAGCAGTCGTCACCACTCTAAATAAGCTTTCAGCCATACAATGTAATAAAGCAGCTCGCCGCCTTTGTCATGCCTGTCAGCTCGGCAAACACGCTAGGCTGCCCTTTGCTAGTTCGATTTCTAGTACATCAGCACCTTTTGAACTCGTTCACTGTGATGTCTGGACCTCTCCAGTTTCGAGTATTTCTGGTTATAAATTTTATCTTGTGTTAGTTGATGACTATACTCATTATTGTTGGACGTATCCTCTTCGCCATAAATCTGAAGTTTATGACCATATTGTTCAGTTTGTTGCTTACGCTCACACACAATTCAGTTTCCCTGTGCGCTGTTTTCAGGCAGATAATGGGACCGAGTTCCTCAACAATGCCACTGCTGCCTTCTTGGCTGGCCGCGGCATTCTACTTCGCACCTCGTGCCCCTACACATCCGCCCAGAACGGCAAAGCTGAGCGGATGCTTCGCACACTGAACAATGTTGTTCGCACGCTTCTGATTCATGCCGCCATGCCTTCTTCCTATTGGGTTGAAGCCCTTTCCACCGCTGTGTTTCTGATCAACCGGCGACCGTCATCGTCCATCCATACTGGTATTCCCTATCATCTTCTTCACCGCAAGATGCCAGACTACTCCATCCTTCGAGCTTTTGGTTGCTTGTGCTATCCGAACCTCAGTGCCACGACTCCCCACAAATTGTCTCCTCGCTCAGCAGCGTGTGTCTTCCTCGGTTACCCTCCTTCCCAGAAGGGCTACCGGTGTCTTGATCTCTCCACTCGCAAGATCATCATCTCTCGACACGTTATTTTTGATGAGACTCACTTTCCGTTTGCGGCTTCCAAGCCTCGACCGGATTCTTTTGATTTTCTGTTACAGGATATACTATCCGCACCTGCCCCGTCTCCATCCGACGTTTGGCACTCGCGGGCCTCGGTTGCGCCCGCCTTGTCTACTTCAGACGATGCCGGCGACCCCGTCGGGCTGGATCCTGCCATCCTGTGGCATGGTGCCGCCTACCAGCTGCCCCGAGCACCACAGCGGGTCGCGCCTGATCCCGCTGCTACACCCGTCGCAGCTGAGCGGCAGCGTTTCGGCCTCCACTACACTCGTCGCCCGCGCCCAGCAGTGGCTCCGCTGCCACAGCCGGCGGTACCTCTGGCCCCAGAGCCGCCGGTAGAGGCGCCGCCAGTGCCTCCAGTCCCAGCACCGCAGGCGACGGCGCCCACAGCTCCCGAGCCCCCTGCGCGGGCGACTCGCTCCCGTACGGGCTCACTTCCGCCGCCCATGCAGCGGTACGGCTTCACCGCGGCGATCTCCAGTCGGGCTTCTCCGTTGCCAGGCAATTCCCGCGCCGCGCTCGCCGATCCAAATTGGCGCGCGGCGATGGCTGCAGAATACAAGGCGCTCATGGACAATGGCACCTGGCGTCTTGTACCTCGACCTCCTCGTGCCAACGTCATCACTGGCAAGTGGGTCTTCAAGCACAAGTACCATGCTGACGGCTCTCTAGCTCGTCATAAAGCTAGATGGGTCGTCCGCGGTTTCTCCCATCGGTACGGCATCGACTACGACGAGACTTTCAGCCCGGTTGTTAAACCGGCCACCATCCGAGTTGTCCTGAGCATCGCGGTCTCTCGCTCCTGGCCGATACATCAGCTGGACGTGAAGAACGCCTTTCTTCACGGCCATCTGAACGAGACGGTCTACTGCCAGCAGCCGCCTGGCTTCGTCGACCCGGCGGCTCCTGACCATGTCTGTCTCCTGCAAAAGTCCTTGTATGGACTCAAGCAGGCGCCCAGGGCGTGGCACCAGCGCTTCTCCGGTTTCATCAGACAGATCGGCTTCACTGCTTCGACTTCCGACACGTCCCTCTTTGTTTACAAAGCAGGGAGCGATGTTGCCTACTTGCTGCTCTACGTCGACGACATCGTCCTGACTGCCTCGTCGCCTCAGCTTCTTCGTCGCCTCACCGAGCTCCTTCACTCCGAGTTCGCCATGACAGATCTCGGGGATCTTCATCACTTCCTCGGGATCTCTGTCACGCGTTCTCCTGATGGCCTCTTCCTGTCTCAGCGCCAGTACGCTGTGGACTTGCTTCAGCGCGCAGGCATGGCTGAGTGTCACTCTACGGCGACTCTTGTTGACACTCACGCCAAGCTTTCTGCTACGGGCGGCGCCCCGGTGGCAGATGTCACTCAGTACCGCAGCCTCGCAGGTGCTCTACAGTACCTCACGCTGACTCGTTCGGATCTCGCCTATGCAGTTCAGCAGGTTTGTCTCTTCATGCACGACCCGCGTGAGCCTCATCTCGCGATGCTCAAGCGTGTCCTGCGGTATGTCAAGGGTACCTTGTCCAGCGGACTTCATCTCGGCACCGGCAGCATCTCCAGCTTGACTGCCTACTCCGATGCTGATTGGGCAGGCTGTCCTGATTCTCGGCGCTCCACGTCAGGCTACTGTGTCTTCCTCGGCGACAACTTAGTCTCTTGGTCCTCCAAACGACAGACTACGGTCTCTCGTTCGAGTGCGGAGGCTGAGTATCGTGCTGTTGCGCACGCTGTGGCTGAGACTTGTTGGCTACGTCAGCTGCTCCAGGAGCTTCATGCACCCATCTCTTCGGCGACGATTGTCTACTGCGACAATGTTAGTGCTGTCTACATGACCGCCAATCCTGTCCATCATCGTCGTACGAAGCATATTGAGATAGACATTCACTTTGTCCGTGAGAAGGTGGCTTTGGGACAGGTTCGGGTGCTCCATGTTCCCTCTTCGCATCAGTTTGCGGACATTATGACCAAAGGGTTACCTGTACAGTTGTTTACTGACTTTAGGTCCAGTCTTTGTATTCGTGATACTCCCCCTTAGACCGAGGGAGGATGTTAGAATAGAGTTGTAACAGCCCATATTGGGCGTATGGCCCATTGGCCCATGTACATTGTAACCCTAGCCTATTAGGCTATATAATGAAGGTCACCCCCCCTGATTTGGGTGTGCGGTGTTTCTCTACATCTACCCACCAAAACCCTCCAATTTTCCACACCTCACTTCGCGCTTTTTGGTGTTCAGCCCTCGTATGAGCACCTTCTCGTCTTCGGGTGCAAATGTTAACCCAACCTTTCCGCCACCACACCCCACAAACTCGCTCCCCGCTCCGCCCTTTGTGTCTTCCTTGGTTACTCTCCCAACCACAAGGGCTACATTTGTCTCGATCGTCACACCAATCGTGTGATCATCTCTCGCCATGTCATCTTTGATGAATCCTCCTTTCCCTTCGCCGAGGACTCCTCCCCACCCCCACCGGAAGCTTTTGACTTCCTTGCTGATACTAACCCTGTGATGGTCCCCTTTCCATCATGTTTTCACCCTGCAGGTACATCGTCCGCATCGCCACATGCGGCCCCTGCTGTCCCGGTGCCTGGCGCAGTGTCCCCTCCGGTGCCCGACTCCCTGTTGCCTGGTCCTGCACCCTCGGATAGCACCCTGGTCGGCGGGATGCCTCAGCCCTTCATGGCTGCATCACCGGTGCCCGTTCAGCGGCCACCGCCCCTCCACCCGGCATCAACTTCTGCCTCGGTGCGACCTCCTGGACCGCCTCCAGGTTTTCCCCCTCCGCCTGGCCGCTTTGGAAATGTCTACTCCTGGCGCAGCACTACAGCTCCTGTGGTGCCCTCCACAACACCTGCTGCAACTCCTGCGCCCTTTGGGTCCTCTTCAGCGGCACCGGCAACAGTACCGCACCCTCCTGCTGGTGCTGTTTCCACCACTCCCGTCAGAAATCAGCACAACATGACCACCAGAGGCAAGCATGGCTTTCGTGTCCCTGCCATCTATGCAACAGCGCCGCTGTCCCCAGTTCCCAAAAGCTACAGGGCTGCTCTTGTTGATCCGAATTGGCGTGCTGCCATGGAAGCAGAATACTCTGCTCTACTCGCCAACAACACTTGGGACCTCATACCACGGCCTCTAGGTTCCACCATTGTCTCTGGCAAATGGATTTTCAAACATAAATTCAAGGCGGACGGCTCCCTTGAACGGTACAAGGCTCGCTGGGTTCTTCGAGGCTTCACACAACGACCCGGCATAGACTTCGCTGAAACCTTCAGTCCCGTTGTCAAACCAGCAACTGTTCGCACTGTACTCTCGGTTGGTTGCTTTATCCCGGGCTTGGCCGATTCACCAACTGGATGTCAACAATGCCTTTCTCCAAGGCACCTTGTCTGAAACAGTATATTGCGCTCAGCCTGCTGGTTTTGAGGACTCCGTGCATCCTGATTTCATTTGCCGCCTCAACCGGTCTCTTTACGGCCTCAAGCAAGCACCCCGTGCCTGGTTCAGTCGGTTTGCTTCCTTCCTCCTTCAGATCGGTTTCATAGAGGCCAAGACAGATTCTTCGTTGTTTGTCTACTGCTCAGGTTCAGACATGGTTTACCTCTTGTTGTACGTTGATAATATCATCCTCACCACATCCTCCATGGATCTGCTTCAACGCACAATTGGCACTCTTCAGCGGGAATTCTCCATGAAGGATCTTGGGTCTCTTCACCATTTTCTTGGTATGCATGTGCAACACTCTTCTTCTGGGCTGTTTCTATCCCAACGCCAGTACATGATTGAGATTCTTGATCGCGCTGGAATGACCAATTGCAAGCCCTGTACCACTCCAGTTGATCTGAACCCCAAGGTTTCTGCTGATGGTCCTCCCGTTTCTGATCCCTCGGATTATAGAAGCCTTGCTGGTGCTCTACAATATTTGACCTTCACACGGCCAGATATTTCCTACGCAGTTCAACAGATTTGCCTTCACATGCATGACCCGCGCGAGCCTCACCTTGCTGCCCTCAAGCGTATTCTGCGCTATATTTGCGGGACTCTTCATCTGGGATTACTCATCCGTCCCTCATCCCACTCTGAGTTGGTGGTTTACTCAGATGCTGATTAGGCCGGCTGCCCGGACACTCGGAAATCTACTTCAGGCTATGCTGTGTTTCTTGGTGACAGTTTGGTCTCCTGGTCTTCCAAGCGACAAAACACAGTCTCCCGTTCTAGCGCCGAGGCTGAATATCGTGTCGTTGCTAATGTCGTCGCTGAAGCCTCCTGGCTGCGCCAACTGCTGACCGAACTCCATGTTCCCTTGCGCAAAGCCACGCTGGTTTACTGCGACAACATCAGCGTCGTTTACATGTCTTCAAACCCTGTTCAGCATCAGCGCACTAAACATGTGGAGATTGATCTTCATTTTGTCCGGGAGCGTGTTGCTATTGGTGATGTCCGCGTCCTTCACGTCCCGACGACCTCTCAGTACGCCGATATTTTCACCAAGGGGCTGCCATCTTCTGTCTTCACCGAGTTTCGCTCCAGTCTCAACGTCTGGACTCCAGACGCTTCGACTGCGGGGGGTGTTAGACTGCCTCTTTAGCTGTGTATATGCGGCTGTGTTTACACCAGCCTAGTGGTTAGTTTGTCATTAGTTCAGTTAAGGTGTTCACACTATTGACCCCTTCGGTCTCCTGCCTGTTCACACCTCTAGGACCCCTACTCTCTCCTCTATATATTTGTAACCTCGTTTCCCTGGTTAATCAATGAGAATATAGTCTCTTTCAAAATGTGTACAAAACGTCGCAACAAGTGGCCTCGTTGACCAAAGAAGATATTGTGCAAAGGCGTAGGGCCATGTCCTTTGCGGGGTAAAACAACAGGAGTGGGGAGTGGTGGTTGTTCTCCTTTGGTCCTAGGACCGGTGTGTTTGGTACCACGGGTGCCCTTGTACATAAAACTCTTTCCCTACTTAATTGAGCAGCAGAGCTCCTGCCTTTACCATCCCAAAAAACTTCCTTTGAAGGCACTTCTAACTTGCAAAGTCTCCAATTGTTGTCAGTGTCAACCAACTATCTACCCATTCCCAACTATCGTGTTAACAATATAGGGTGTCTTTTTTTGCAATAGTTTTAATTGTTGGATTACCATTTACCATGTCGTTTGGCACAGCTAGTGACTGTTTGACCAATGTCCAAGGCTACTCATCCTAGATCAGTACATGCAAGAAGCTCCATCTTGGCATGTGTCAACTAAGTTGGTAGCATTTAAAAGAAAAATGAAAGCACTGACACAAACTGCAGATACCAGCAATCACTGACATGAACTGATTCAAGTGCGGGTATCCAACTTGGCATCAGGACAAGTCAAATAGGATATGGAATGCGACAAATATGTTAGAATCTAACACTGATGGAAGTATTCCCTGCACATTCAGCAGTCTAGTGTCCAGTCTGTTAAGAATCAGTCTTTGAGTTTTCAATTCAGGTTTGTTCGCAGTTGCCTGGTCTCTAGTGAGTTAGTGAGCCAGTGAGCTCGAATCTAGGGCCACTTTGGCCAGCCTTTATTGTAATCCTTCCCATTACAAATAAGAGACAACATAAACAGAAAAGCTGCAATGTTGCAGGGCTGATTTCGGCTGGTCGTTTGGCTGGTCGTTTTTACAGCTGATTTCGGTTGTTTCAATAGTGTTCTGTGAGAGAGAATAAGCCGAAGTACAGCTGATAAGCCGGCTGATAAGGGCAAAAGAACGGGTTAGCAGTGAGTTGAGAGAGGCTTAGGCCACATAAAACCAGTGGCGGAGCTTGGATGACAGAAATACAGAGGGAGCCAGATTAGCATTTCTGTAGCAACCAATGAAATTAAGTGCTCCATGGAGAAACTGTCAACGGTGTGTGTGTGTGTGTGTGTGTACTTTGGCCCTAACTACGTGGAAGTCACCAGGAGCACTTGCCGCGGAGCTGCTTGCTGTGGAATTGCTGCCTGCTTACGCGTCGATGCCTAAGGCTCGTTTAGTGTGAAAAGTGGCAGTTTCAACATGAACAACTGAATATTACCATGAAAAATAGTTAATCCCATTGAATATAAAGACTTTAGGCAATATATTTATCCTTCCATTGTACATGTCCTCACAAACACACCTCAAATGCTGTTTGGAGTTAGACAAGTTTCAGAATTTGACATATGCCAAATAAGATTTTGAACCCTGCGTCCATTTTGTGAGTGTTTCAAGATTTGAAACCCTGACCCACATGACAATGACTCAAATTGACCCCACATTTCATTGTGATATGAGTGCCCAATCTTGAAAGACATGCGAGTCGCAAATTGATATCAATTATCAAAATGACACCAAGAGGCGCAATAATCTGAGGTGCGGTTGTTTGACACAGCAAACAAAAATTGGAACTTGTATATAGGTAACAGTGGTTACAAGTAGATTTCCAAATTAAGGAAGAGAAAACAATCACCTTTGTCAGATTGAGAATCCGCTTCCGAATCAGACTCTGACGAACCAGCCAGATCAGAAGTTTTCCTCTGCTCACCAGAACGGATGGGTTGCTCTTTTGAATTAACGAGATGTGAGACCTTTTTCTCTTCCTGAAACGGAAACACCTTCAGCAGGTCGTTGTACAGGTTAGGCAGATACTGCAGCTGCGGGTTCCTGGAAGGGCAAGATCGAAGGCTCCAGAATCAGTCATCAGTGATTCAGTTCTACTTCCCCGAAAACAGAAACAATTTGGAAACTGAGAAAGCAACGCAGAGCTTATGTGAATTGTGATCTGATTGTCCATACACGAAGGGGGAGAGCACGGGCGGCGGCGGGGAGGACGGCGCGACGGCGGCGACGGAGTCGAATGCCACAATGCAGCGCCAGGTCTCCACGGTCTGTCCCTCGCGGAACACCGGGCGGGTCCGCCACCCCGCTGGCAGTATCCGCGGCCCGGCGGCGGGCAGGGCGACCTCGAGGCACGGTGGTGGGAAGGAGAGGGAGAGGACGAACTGCCGCTCCACCCACCTCTCCCACCGGACCCACCCGCCGCTTTTCCTCCCAACCACCCTGTACCCGTGCACGCTCCTGTAGGCGGCTGCACGCCACGGACGAGAAAAGAAAAACACCCCGCGTCAGAGACAGAGAGTCACACACGTCGTGCCCCGCCGGGAGGGGATCGACTGAGAAAGCGTGGCGGAAGCCCGGCACCGACCGTGCTCGACGGTGCTCGCGAAGACGGCGAGAGCGGTGAGGGTGGAGACGGCGGTGTCCATGGGACGAAGGTCCGGATGGTGGGGAAAGGATGTGGAGATTTGACTGGCAAATTGAGGAATCGATAATAGCTGCTACTACTGAGAATTGGCTGCTGTGCAATTGCACTGGCTCTGGGCTGTGGCTGGCGGCGCCTGGCAGCAATTCAAGAAGGCAGGCGATTTCGATCGCGTTGGGTCAAAAGGCCGGTGGGGACTGGGGACTGGACAAAGAGGAAGGCGGGCTTTTGACGTGGAGTATGTAATGCCAGCACACTAGCTGTCATTTGGAAGCTTGCGCTGCTGCAAATCCTGCTGTGTGTAGTGAACTGGTTATTACGCCATCGGCGATGATTGTCAAATAGCTAGCAAAGAAGAATTTTATTGGCTCTCAATAGCACTTTACAAATAGCTAGCGAGATAACGTATACAAATAATAAAAAAAATAGCACTCTTATTGGCTATAGAGGAGAGAGATCAAATAGCTAGCTTATTGGGAAGTCGATAGCCAATAAGAGTGCTACTTTTGTAAGTTGCTTCATCAAAATAGTATTTATTTATATGTCTCATCTAGCTAGCTATTTGTAAGTTGACATTGAGAACCAATGATATTCTTCGTAGAGATCAAATAGTTAGCGATTTGAACACGCCGGACGCCCTTACTGATGTGACGTCCCTTCGACAAACGTGCATCAGAGGATTAGTGGGCCTGAAATTTTGGGTTCTTGTGATGCGTACGTGAATCTTCCTGCAGTGCTGCTCACACCGCCGGGGCGCCGAGCAGCCCTCCGCACGGCAGAACAAATCTAGATCAGAGGTGCGCAACATTCACGCGGCACCCTGTCTGTGGCCTGTGGGGTTTTTCTCCGTTTATTATCACGTCGTGTTCACACATTAGCCGGCCAGTTTGTATTTACCTAACTAAAATTTAGCTAGATAAAATTTTATTATAAAAGTTTAGTCAGTTATAAAAGTTTCTTAACTAAACTTTAGTAGAATGTTTGGATACTCCAGCTAATAGACTCAGCTAAATTTTAACTAGCTTTAGCTGGACTATTTATATATCTAGCAGTTAAATTTAGCTAGCTAAACTTTAGTTGATACATCCAAACAAGTTCACATGATACCACAACCAACCCAGATATATAAAAACACATGCATAGATATATAAAAACACATGCATAGATAACTTGGTCACATTCAAAGAATTGACTTCCTCCTTCCAAAGCAAAACAGGAGAGAAGGTCTGAGATAGAGAGGCGGCCGCACATCTCATCTCCAGCTCATTTTTTTTCACGACCTTAAATGGGGAGAAAATAAACTACCACTCAGTGAGTTCTTTTGATAGACTGAAAGGAAAGGCAAATTAAGAAAACTACTTTGAGGGGAAATTCAGATATCTATTCAGGATTCAGTTATAGCTTTCTGTGACTTGGATCCCTTATGAACTGCTTCCATGTTGGCATTGGCTCCATTTGCATTAGAGGAGCGAGGAATCTGACCCAGCAGTTCAGTATATAATCAAATTGAATGTTTCCTCGAATTTATTCAGTGTTCTACATCGTGCGACAGTATTCAGCCTCCACCCAACCATCATTGCTTAACTCCCAATGGAACTCAGACTCGAGCAGTTACTTTTGTAGTATCAGCTTTTAACTCAATATTACAAAAAAAATAGTTGAAAGGATCAAGATGCCCAAGAGGGGGGTGAATTGAGCTTTTCTAAAACTTCTTGCAATAATAAAACCTATCAAGCCTCAATTAACCCCCTAGTGCCTAGAAGTGTGATTCTCTTTATTCTACCGCACAAAAGACCAAGTCTAAGCCACTCCTACTCTAGCAAAACAATTCAATATAGAATGAACAACAAGAGTAATGCGGAATTGAATTGCTTGAAAGTAAATGCGTAGGTAAAGGAGTAGAGATGACTCGACGATCTTTTTGCCGAGGTATCGAGGTGTCGGCACACCCCCCTAGTCCTCGTTGGAGCACCCGCGCAAGGGTATCGCTCCCCCTTGATCCGCGCAAGGATCAAGTGCTCACTACGAGCTGATTCTTCGCCACTCCGGCCCGGTGAATCGCTCACTACCGGTCACAAGCTTGCTTGGGTCATCCACAATGCCACCGGATGCTCTCCAAGCTTCACGATCGCCACCAAGCCGTCTAGGTGATGCCGATCACCAAGAGTAACAAGCTAGAACTCTCACTTGACCAACACAAGGCCAAAGAGATTGTTGGGGGAAGAGACCCTCGCCAGAGGCGCCACACTGGCTAGCTCAACAAAACGGCCCGCGCACCTTCGCCGCATACCCCCCTCCTCCATCCTGCTAAGTCCCTCAGGTCACCGACCAAACCTCTGCTATACTGACCCAGCCTTCGCAAGTGTTCAGGAACCTTCTTGCAGGAAAGGGGCGTGAAGAGCGCTGGGAGCGACCCTCGCGCATCCCGCGTACCTTCGCCGAGAGGTCCAGACCCAACCAGTGGCGAAGGACCTCAAGCTCTCCGACCGAGCGGATACCTCCGCAAGACGAAGGTCGCCCCTCGTTTTTCCGTCCGGGGGAGCTTGGACCGAGCGGCGGCGGGCGCAGGGAAGGCAGGCTAGGGTTTCGGCTCCGGCTGTGTTTGTACGAGTTTGCCCTTCTATATGAGTAGCGCAGAGGAATCCTTCTTGTACCCTACTGTAATTTGGCCGGCACCCCTTGGTATCCCCTATAAATACCGGGGGGTGAACAGTGTATGGACACGAATCTTTTTGGGGAACAGAGCCATAACAACTTTGTCCTCGTTTCCTTAACCCTCGCTATCGCTTCCGACGCTTGGCCACCTTCGCCACTCCCTTGCGCAAGCGCGGAGGTGGGGCAAGTGTGTTTCCAACAGTTTGGCGCCGTCCGTGGGGATCGAAGTTCGAAATGGCAGGAAACAGGAGAGCGCCCACAGCTAGGGACCGACGCGTCGCCAGTGAGACAGCGACGGTGGTTCCGCCCGCCGAGGAGATTGTGCAACCCTCGGGAGCAGAGGGTGCCACCCCAGAATCTGAAGTCCCGGGCCCCCAGGCCCGAGTGGTGGCACAGCCGCACCCCCACACTTCTGGAGAAGGAGAGGGAAGAGATGAGGAGGAGTTGGGCCTCGAGGCCCTCGAAAGACTTCAAGCTGAGCTGCAAGAGAAGAAGAGGCGCCTGGATCAGCTTGAGAGGCACAACCGGTTGCGCTCGATCAGACAAAGGGCAAACGAGGCCAGGGAACAGCTTCGCCGAATGGAGGAATCCCTCGCTGCGGCTGAAGCCGAAGCCGAGGGATGGAATGATGAGGAAATGCCCCCGCTACAAGAGGGGAATGAGGAGCGGGGACAAGACAACCTTCGTCGCCATCCACCACCCCCACCACCACCAATTCACCCAGAACCACATCCTATGAGGCCACCAAACTTTCGTCAACTCTACCCAGATGAGAGAGAGCCTAACCTTCGCAACCAACGAAGACCTCAACAACACCAAATGCCCTATGACCCAAAGTCACCACTCTCCCAAATACTCCAAACCCAACCCTGGCCACCGTGCTACAATCCACAAAACCTACCCCGCTACGACGGGCTCTCCGACCCTCGCCAATTCATAATGAGCTATGAAGCAGCAGTTGCCGCAGCAGGCGGAGATGAATCAACAATGGCAAAGTCCTTCGTCATCATCCTGCGAGACATTGCACAAACCTGGTACAGCAACCTCCGCCCCGGAACAGTAGATTCCTGGGCCAATCTCAGAGACAGGCTCTGTACAAACTTCAAAGGTATTACACCAGCCCCATCAAACCCCATTGAGTTGTTCAACTGCAAACAAGAAGAGCGCGAACCACTTCAAGATTATTGGCGGAGGTTCATCCAAACCAGAGCAAGAACCCCGGGAATATCCGACGAGGCTGTCATCCTCGCTGCAGTCAGTGGCCTGCGCCCAGGCCCATGCTCTTCGAAATTTGCCAGAAAGCCGGCAAACACAATCGAAGAATTACAAGAGACAATGGAAAGATACTGCAGAGCAGACATGGACTTCAGAGCGAAGTCCGATGCTCGGAGGTCACAGCAGAAGCCACAGCCGGGGCCTCAACCAAGAGTAAACAACCCTCGCCAAGAACAAAGCAACATCGGTGCCATCAACAAACCAATGCACTATGAACACCAAGGACGGGGCACTCAACCCCCGAACAACCAGAACCCCCAAGGTTTGCCACCCCCGCCAGATCAACGGAACCAGCAAAAAGACCCCGCGAAAATGTATTGTCATTTCTGCGGTCTTGGAAAGGGGCACACCACCAAACAATGCGAATGCTTCGCCAAGGGAAAAGAATTCCAGGAGTCCAAAAGAGCCGCTTCGGCAGACAACCGAACCATCAACCACACCAGGAAACCAAACTTCCACTCAACAAATCCTCCATACCACTATACCCCCATAAACTACGGCCTACCTTCGCAACAACCCATCTACGCGCACCACCCAATCTACAACCAAGCCTCTTATCAGCCAACCACCATCCCACAATGCCAAAATCCGCCATACACAGTCACATACCCAACAACCCCCCAAACCCAAACCCCAACTACCCAACAAGTCAACAATGCTCTACCGCCACCACCACCAATACTCGCTTTACCAGCGCCTCAACCTGGTAAATCCGAAACCCAGAGTCAAACGACCATCAACAACCCAACATCAACATTCGGTGTAATACTAGCTATCACCGGAGGTTCAAATGAAGACCATGACAACAAGCGGCAGAGAAAAGAACATGCCAGACGGGTGCACCATGTAGCCGTCGAAGGACCACACAAATTTGGTCGTTGGTCCCACATTCCCATAACCTTCGACTCCAGTGATATGAAGTTGAGAGATTACCCTCATACCGACGCCATGGTGATCGAGACCAATCTAGCAGGGTGGACTGTCACTAAAATTCTGGTCGACACAGGAAGCTCCGCAGACATCCTGTTCGCCTCAACCTTCGACAGCATGAAGCTTGATAGGAACCTCCTGCAACCTGCTGACAACCCTTTATACGGCTTCGGCGGTCAACAAGTGAGAGCCATCGGGAAAATTTCTTTGCCCGTGACCTTCGGCGACCAGATCAACAGCAGAACCGAGCATTTCACCTTCGACGTGGTCGACATGTTCTACCCGTACAATGCCATATTTGGCCGAGGGGTAACCAACACATTCAATGTAGTCATCCACCCCGCTTACCTCTGCATGAAGCTTCCCGCTCCGAAGGGAGTGGTCGCAGTATATGGAGACCAAGACATTGCAAGGGCAGCCGAGGGAACAGTAGCACCAGGACAGCGTAATGTCCACAACCTATCGAAACCTCAAGCTACAAACCTCAATGACGAAGGTGAGGTGTGCACCGACAAAATAAAGGTGTCACCCAAGGAAGAAACCAAACAAGTGCAACTCTTCGAAGGTAACACCGAAAGAAAGGTGTTCATCTCAGCCAACCTAGCCCCCCAATCAGAAAGCGACCTCGTCACTTTCCTCAAAGAAAACTCCGACACCTTCGCCTGGTCCGCGAAGGACTTAAGAGGAGTGAACAGAACCCTGATAGAGCACAGCCTAAACATCAAGCCGGGCTACCGCCCGGTCAAACAAAAGCTTCGCAAAATGTCAGAAGAAAGGAAAGAGGCAGCGAGGGCTGAGGTAAAAAGGCTTTTGGACGCAGGCGTCATCCGCCCGGTCAAATACCCAACATGGCTCTCAAACGTGGTACTAGTACAGAAAAAGAACAAGAAATGGCGAATGTGCGTAGACTTCACGTGCCTGAACAAGGCTTGCCCGAAGGATGATTTTCCCCTCCCCAACATAAGCACCTTGGTTGACAGAGCAGCCGGCTGCCAAATGCTATCTCTACTCGACTGCTTTTCGGGATACCACCAGATTTGGATGGATGAAGAAGATGAGGAGAAAACAAGTTTCATCACACCTTCGGGAACATTTTGTTTTAGGAGGATGGCAGAAGGCCTAAGAAACGCGGGTTCAACCTTCGCTCGTATGACATCCGAGGTCTTCAAAAATGAACACTCCGTCTCCGCTTACGTTGATGACCTGGTAGTCCAAAGCGAGTTTAAAGAAAACCACATTTCGGACTTGTCAAGAGTGTTCAGCAACCTCCGGCGCGCTGGATTAAAGCTAAACCCCGAAAAATGTGTTTTCGGGGTAAGCGAAGGAAAACTGCTGGGTTGTATCGTCTCTGCAAGGGGAATTGAAGCTAACCCCGACAAGATTGATGCTATCATCAACATGGAACCCCCGACAACCAAAAAAGCAGCCCAGCGCTTATCAGGCCGATTAGCAGCTCTCAGCAGATTCATTTCCAGATCAGCTGAGCGATGGTTACCTTTCTTCGAAACTTTGAGAAGCACTGCACCTTTCAACTGGGGACCCCGGCAGCAGAAAGCCTTCGAAGAATTGAAGAAGTATCTCACCAGCTTGACTGTTTTAACCAGCCCAAGCAAAGGGGACTTGTTACTGCTGTACGTCGCAGCCTCGCCTCACGCAGCGAGCGCAGTCTTAATCAAAGAGTTGCACGAAAACAACAAAACCAGGCAAGCCCCAATCTATTACGTATCAGAAACCCTCGAAGGCCCTAAACGAAATTACTCAGAGCTCGAGAAGATAGCGTACGTAGTGGTCATGGCATCAAGAAAGCTCAAGCACTATTTTCAAGCATACGAAATCCACGTACCCTCGGCTTTTCCCCTCGAGAATATCTTCAAAAACAACGAGGCAGTCGGAAGAATAGCAAAATGGGCAGTTGAACTCAACAGCTACGCACTAACCTTCGTCGGTCGAACAGCAATCAAGTCCCAGGCACTAGCAGATTTCATAGCAGAATGGACCCCAGACCCTCGCAAAGATGAACCTCACCAAGACCCATTTTGGACTGTGTATGTTGACGGAGCCTGGGGTGCAACTGGCGCAGGGGCCTCGGCCATTCTAGTCTCGCCATCCGGATCTAAGCTAAGATACGCAAGAAGACTTGACTTCAAATGCACAAACAACTCCGCAGAATACGAAGCTGTGATACTCGCTCTCTCAAGGCTTCGGTCACTGTCAGTCCGAAGGGCAGTCATCTACACAGACTCACAGGTCATCGCGGGGCACATTGAGAAAAATTACAAAGCCAAAGATCCAGAGCTGCAAAAGTACTTTCAACATGTCCGAAGGTTAGAGTCCTTCTTCCTCGGCATATCAGTAAAGGCAATACCAAGGTCAGAAAATAGTGAAGCAGACTGCCTAGCTAAAGCAGCAGCACAACAATTACACCTACCGCCCGATGTTTTCCGCGAAGTTGCGACCCAATCAGCTTTCGAAACCTCCGAAAAGAACGCCAAGTTGATCAATGCAATCCAGAGTGAGGACTGGAGGGCACCTATCATAGCCTACATCAAGGGGCTCCACGAACCAAACTCCAAAGAAGAAGAAAACAGGCTAAAACAAAGAGCACGAGGGTATAAGATTGTAGACAACATTCTGTACAAAGCTTCAGTAACCTCGCCCTGGCTCAAATGCGTCCCGCAGTCCGAAGGAAACGACATTCTTAAGCTTATCCATGAAGGCATTTGTGGTTCACACAACGGCCCAAGGGCACTAGTTGGAAAAGCCTTCCGGCAAGGTTTCTACTGGCCAACGGCGCTAAAAGATGCAGAAAACATCGTCAAACAATGCGAAGGTTGCCAACTAACAGCAAAAAACCAAAACGCCCCAGGGGCTCCTACGACGCTTATATGCCCAACATGGCCTCTGCAAAGGTGGGCAATGGACCTCGTGGGCCCACTACCGACAGCTCCAGGAAACCTTCGCTACGCGGTGGTAGCCGTGGAATACTTTACAAAGTGGATTGAAACAAGACCATTGTCTTCCATCACCTCCTTCGCAGTGAAAAAGTTTTTCTGGCAACAAATAGTTTGTCGATTCGGTGTCCCCAAACATCTCACCGTCGATAATGGCACCCAGTTTGACTGCGAAGTTTTCAAAGAATTCTGCGCACAAATCGGTACAATCTTATGCTTCGCTTCAGTTCGGCACCCTCAATCCAACGGCTTAGTTGAAAGAGCTAATGCAACAATTTTCCAAGCCATATCCAAGAAATTGCAAGGCAGGCCTAAGGGAAAATGGGCGGAAGAGCTAACCTCGGTCACTTGGTCTCACAACACCTCGGAGTGCAGGGCAACCAAATTCACACCTTTCAAGCTCCTGTTTGGGGAAAAGGCTGTGCTACCAGAAGAACTGAAGCATGAATCACCGAGAACAACCCTCGAACCAATAGGAAAAAGCCAGCTGCTCGACAAAGACTTACTCGAAGAAGCAAGATGCAACGCAGTGCACAACCTTCGCAAGTATCAAGAGGAAACCAAAAAATGGAGAGATAAAAAGGTCAGAATCAAAGACTTGCAGAAGGGTGACCTCGTCCTCATCCGGAAACAAAACGCCGGCATGGCGGGAAAGTTCCAGCCAAAGTGGACCGGTCCATACCTGATATCAGAATGCAATCGCCCTGGCTCTTTCCACCTCTCTGACAGCGAGGGAAACATCCTGCCTCATACCTGGAACATCGACGACCTTCGCAAATACTACCCATAGCGGAGCCTTAGCGAGCCCTCGCATCATGTAATTTGTTGTTTCTTCCATCTTCTATGAATGTAACAAACAAAAGGAGCTGCACTCTTTTTCCTTACGAAGGGGCGTAAGGTTTTTTAACGAGGCAGTATCCAAACCCTTAATACAGGCTAAAACCCCCAAAAAAGTAAAATCTCCAAGTTATTACTTTTACTAGCAAACATCGAAGAAGCACTTCTTTTTCAAAGAGCGCCACAATCGATGGAAACCCACTAAGATTGCTTCGAAAAACAACCTTTTTTCTTTTCAAAGCAAACTTCACCTCCACCCAAGATAAGGGGAGGCGCGAAGTCCAAAAAAGTCGAGCACCCTGGCAAAAACGACAGGGGCTCGCAAAAAGCAAACTTCACCTCCACCTAAGATAAGGGGAGGCGCGGAGTCCCAAAAAGTCGAGCACCCTGGCAAAAACGACAGGGGCTCGCAAAAAGCAAACTTCACCTCCACCCAAGATAAGGGGAGGCGCGAAGTCCAAAAAAGTCGAGCACCCTGGCAAAAACGACAGGGGCTCGCAAAAAGCAAACTTCACCTCCACCTAAGATAAGGGGAGGCGCGAAGTCCAAAAAAGTCGAGCACCCTGGCAAAAACGACAGGGGCTCGCAAAAAGCAAACTTCACCTCCACCCAAGATAAGGGGAGGCGCGAAGTCCAAAAAAGTCGAGCACCCTGGCAAAAACGACAGGGGCTCGCAAAAGCAAACTTCACCTCCACCTAAGATAAGGGGAGGCGCGGAGTCCCAAAAAGTCGAGCACCCTCGCAAAAACGACAGGGGATCGCAAAAAGCAAACTTCACCTCCACCTAGGGGGAGGCGCGAAGCCCAATTAAGTTGAACACCCCCGCAAAACACGCCAGGGGCTCGCAAGAAGAAAACTCCACCTCCACCTAATATAGGGGGAGGCGCGAAGCCCAAATAAATCGAACACCCTAGCAAAAATGCGAGCCTCGCTAAAAAGAAAGGGGGCGTCGCTGTTTTTTACAAAACAACTGTCTAACGAAACGCGAGCCTCGCTAAAAAGAAAGGGGGCGTCGCTGTTTTTTACAAAACAACTGTCTAACGAGACGCGAGCCTCGCTAAAAAGAAAGGGGGCGTCGCTGTTTTTTACAAAACACCTGTCTAACGAAACGCGAGTCTCGCTAAAAAGAAAGGGGGCGTCGCTGTTTTTTATAAAACACCTGTCTAACGAGACGCGAGCCTCGCTAAAAAGAAAGGAGGCGTCGCTGTTTTTTACAAAACACCTGTCTAACGAGACGCGAGCCTCGCTAAAAAGAAAGGGGGCGTCGCTGTTTTTTACAAAACACCTGTCTAACGAGACGCGAGCCTCGCTAAAAAGAAAGGGGGCGTCGCTGTTTTTTACAAAACACCTGTCTAACGAGACGCGAGCCTCGCTAAAAAGAAAGGGGGCGTCGCTGTTTTTTACAAAACACCTGTCTAACGAGACGCGAGCCTCGCAAAAAAGAAAGGGGGCGTCGCTGTTTTTTACAAAACACCTGTCTAACGAGACGCGAGCCTCGCTAAAAAGAAAGGGGGCGTCGCTGTTTTTACAAAACACCTGTCTAACGAGACGCGAGCCTCGCAAAAAAGAAAGGGGGCGTCGCTGTTTTTTATAAAACACCTGTCTAACGAAACGCGAGCCTCGCTAAAAAGAAAGGGGGCGTCGCTGTTTTTTACAAAACACCTGTCTAATGAAACGCGAGCCTCGCTAAAAAGAAAGGGGGCGTCGCTGTTTTTTACTAAAACATCCCAGTTCAACGAAACGCGAGCCTCGCTAAAAAGAAAGGGGGCGTCGCTGTTTTTACTAAAACATCTCAGTGTAACGAAACGCAAGCCGCGCTATTTCGCTTTCTGAGCTAAACATTGCACACAACAAAACAACGCAGTGCCGGACAGCCAGCGAGTCTTGTCAATATCCGATAACGAATAAGGAATCGCAGCGACATAAAAACAACATTCAGTGTTCCCGTTTCATTTACAACATAGCTTCACAACGAAAAACAAATCATGACAAATAAACAAAAATTACAAGGAACCTTCGCTCCCTTCAAGTAACATCGAATCACCAGAGCCCTCGCTACCTTCCTCAAACTCTGGCTCTACCGCAACGATGGGTCCCCACAACAAAGGAGCTGCCGGAACAATTGGCAGCTCCCCAGACAAAACCCTAGCCCGATACATATATGTACGACCTACATCACTGACCTCCGAAGGTTCCTCCTTCGGGACCACTAACGATCCGTCCGAACCTAAATCTAGTTCGGTTCGCCCAAACAAGTACTCCAAGGCTGTGTTCTCATCAATATCATCATCAATTCCAACTTGCGAGGACGAAGAAGCACCAAATAAATAACGGGCGGCCTGCCGGTCAGTAAAGTCCACCTCGCGCCAAAAACGGCTCGACCTGCTATTTTTCAAATCGTACCTTCGCACCTTCGACCACCAAAAACGCTCGAAGGTCAGTGAGGGATGTTTCAGCTTAGCACGAGCCCAAGATTCACCAGTTACAAAAATATCTTGATAATTTAACGTCAGGGGCGTCACATCAAACACTTCTAGCACGATTCCATCAGGAACCTGCATTACCATAGAGTTAAAAAGTATCGTCAAGTCATTCCACCTACCTCACACATTACAAAATAATCTTCTCACCCATACAACCCTAAATTCTCACACCTGCTCGGCTTCCCCGTGCTTGCCCGCCTCAACCCCGCCAGTGGCAGCATCCACACCTTCAGCAGGTGCCTCCTCCGTGGCCACCTCTTCCTCGACACCTTCGCCAGTGGTCGGGGCATCCGCGACCAAAGGGTCAACCTCGACTGGTGGAACCTCTGCAGAACTAGGAGCAGGAACAGCTTCGGAGCTACCACCAGCATCAATGGCCGCAGGCGGCGAAGGCATCGCCTCCCTCCGAGCCTGTAAGCACAAATAAGAGGAAAGAAACCTAAGTTAACACCAACTCAATAATCATTGAAACAAAGCCAAAAAAACAGTCTATCCAATAACGCGAACCTGACGAGTAGCCTCGGCAGCTTCCTCGAAAGCAAGAGCGCGACCACCGCCAGCAATCCAAAACCGGCGAAGCAAGCGCATCGCACAATTCCGAACTTCGGCGTCCGCGATCTTCATTTGACGCACCTCGTCCACGGTTGGAAACTTATGGCTGGGTTTCTTAATTTTGCGAAGGTGTTCGCAATCTGCCTGACGAAGCGTACCAGCCATCGCCAGCGCTCCGGCATACCCACCAAAATCTGCAGCATTCCCAACCAACGAGCTAAACACATCCAGCTCATTACATAACCAACCTTCAAACCCGCTGCGTCTTCAGCATGCAGCGGTTCCCCGGCAGAACCTCCGGCTTCGGTCAAGCATGTATCTATCTTATTTTTAACCCTCGCCATGCTTTCCCGCCAAGCCTCGGCTTGGGTAGCCAGCTCCGCGGACAGCTCCTCTATGCGCTTGTTCGCAGCCACCAAATCCTTGTCCTTTTGCCGGCTAACAGCCAGGAGCTCCGCGTTGCTATTCGCAACCTCTTGTGCTTTCTCTCGCGATTTCTTAACCTTTTCTAAAGCAGCTTTGAGCTCAATCTCTTTGTTTTCCAAGCTCTAGCGAAGCTCCTTATTAACTTTCTCCGCGTCACTCAACCGGTCATTCAGGTAGTGGAGATTGTAACTTGCCCTCCGGCGCGCAGACCGGTTGAGAAGCATCAGCTCAGCCACTTTGACGTCAATATCATCGTGAAGTCCCTCCAAGGGCTCGTTGGCCAGCCGAAGCTCCGCCTCTGGCACACAAATACGGTTGAACACCCGACCCAGAAAGCGCTTTTCCTCCGGAGCACACTGCAAGTGACACTCTCGAAGGTCCGGACTCGTGAAAAGTTCGGTCGCCGGGTCGGAAACTCCAAGTTTCTTCGCATAATAAGGAAGACATGACCGACTAGCCTCGCCATACGGCCTCTTCCCCGGGGTCCGGTCCGATTCGACGTCACCCTTAACCTCGAAACCTTCGACCCAAATGTGCGAGCCAGCAAACTCGGGAAACGACCCTCGCGGAGGACTCTCTGGCTCAAAATCCCGTATGATGTCATCAATGCTTCGCGCAGCCGCAGCACCAACACTGGACGAGGCTATTCCTTTTCCTCGAGCGTCCTCGATGGATACGTCTTCATCAGAGTTACCTTCGCTACTTGACGTATCACTATCCTCGTCGGAGGAGTCCTCTTCAGTACTGCCCTCCTTTTCTTCCTTCTCCCCTTCCTCCTCATCATCATCGGAGCCACCCTCGTCATCTGAGATTTGAACCAAAGCACCAATACCGCCCACGCGGGGCACCCGTCCTCCAGTCTTCCCAGTGCCTCGGCCGCTCGAAACAATGGCCGAGGATGAGGAAGTGGCGGTACCTCCCGAACCGACGGCAACCTTCGTCGCAAGTGTTTTAACTCGACCACCGGCGCCGCCGCGTCCTCGGCCACGACCCCTCTTCGGCCGAGAAACAACTTCCCCCTCCGCAGAAGCACGTTTCCTTTTCTTTGGCACATCTTCGCTCGACGGAGCAGGCCAATTCACATACTGAATCCCAAGACTGTCAAACATCCTGTTAACCCGACCTCCGCTACCTACCGAGCTGTGGATCGCTTTAGTCTCCAACGTGGAAAGCTTTCCGACAAGTTCCACCGCCCACCCCTGAACACGCTTGTAGACTGCTTCGACCCCATCTTCTCGCCTGGGAAATTTCTTCAGAAGTTTATCCCAAACCTTATCAAGGTCAACCTTCGGCTTCTTCAAGCCCCTACCCTCGTACCTCGACTCTTCCCCGACTGCAAACCACGCCTGTCTCCGGCTGAGGGGCCAAATCTTAGCACAACAGTACTCCTCGACCAAGTCGCGAGCACACTGAGACCGCGCCACAACCCTCAAACAATCAACACAAGCGTGAGCCTCGGAGCTCATCATAGCTTCGGTGCTAACATCACCAAGTGGCGAAAGCTCGCCGCAGAGCTCTGCATTCCCACTAAGCTTATAGTAAAACCAGGACTCCTGCCACCCACTGGTCCACTTATTTTTCTGGGCCCGCACCGGCAACTCCGACCCAGCGCGATGGCAAAAAGTGTATACCGCAAACTGTCCAAGACTGGTGTTACCTCCGCGATCCGAGATCTTGCGAGGTTGCATGTGCACTCGATGGGTCCGAACAAACCCCTCAACATGAGGAACAATACCCTGAGAGCGGCACACCCAGATATAAACTGACATCTTTGTAAAGCACGAGGGTGTGAGCTGGTGGAAGCGCAAGTTGAACCTTCGCAGAACCGAGGTCACAAAAGAGTCAACAGGGAAGCGAAGACCGGCTGAAAAAAATTCCTCAAATACAACAACCTCATCTGCGTCCGGCTTCGGCACCGTCTCCCCGGCACTGGTCCTCGCTTTACCTTCCTCAATCCAACCCCACCTGACGTAAGACGCAATCTCTGCGGTGCAAACTCGGCTGAGTCCGAACTCGAAGGTAATCCCCTCATCCGCGGCTGTGGGAGAAACAACGTGAGCAGTTTGCTTCAACCTAGCCATCTCCTTAGCTGCTAACGCTACCGAACAGCGAACGCCTGTCTCAACCCTCGCAGACAAGCTAAAACAAACCTTCGCTACAAGCAAATTGCAACAGCAGGATGACTATAGCAGAGGAGGGCACAATCCAAACTCCTCACCCACCCCTCCTATTTATAGACCGGGTGGCGGAACGCCCCACCCGATAACACCGGCACGAAAACCAAAAAAGCCACGGCACAAAAAACGAGACGGACTCCTATAGTTCAAAAAACAATACTACGGCCCGGCCCAAAAGCAGCCGCAGGCGTCGCTGCCGAGGGTCCCGTCTCTTTTCCCGTTGAAAGGCGCTGCTTGGGCCTAAACACTGTTTTTTAATCCAAGACAACGAGGGGCTACTGTTGGGGGAAGGGACCCTCGCCAGAGGCGCCACGCTGGCTAGCTCAACAAAACGGCCCGCGCACCTTCGCCGCATACCCCCCTCCTCCATCCTGCTAAGTCCCTCAGGTCACCGACCAAACCTCTGCTATACTGACCCAGCCTTCGCAAGTGTTCAGGAACCTTCTTGCAGGAAAGGGGCGTGAAGAGCGCTGGGAGCGACCCTCGCGCATCCCGCGTACCTTCGCCGAGAGGTCCAGACCCAACCGGTGGCGAAGGACCTCAAGCTCTCCGACCGGGCGGATACCTCCACAAGACGAAGGTCGCCCCTCGTTTTTCCGTCCGGGGGAGCTTGGACCGAGCGGCGGCGGGCGCAGGGAAGGCAGGCTAGGGTTTCGGCTCCGGCTGTGTTTGTACGAGTTTGCCCTTCTGTATGAGTAGCGCAGAGGAATCCTTCTTGTACCCTACTGTAATTTGGCCGGCACCCCTTGGTATCCCCTATAAATACCGGGGGGTGAACAGTGTATGGACACAAATCTTTTTGGGGAACAGAGCCATAACAACTTTGTCCTCGTTTCCTTAACCCTCGCTATCGCTTCCGACGCTTGGCCACCTTCGCCACTCCCTTGCGCAAGCGCGGAGGTGGGGCAAGTGTGTTTCCAACAGAGATGGATGGATGCACACTTGCTACTCAAATCTCACTAGGAGGTGTCTAATTCTCACAATTAGCAAATCACTCAACCTCACTAGGGCTCTTACACTCACTCACGATCACAATGTGTCTCACAGCTGATGGAAGTGGCAAGAACACTCAAATGGATGGAGGGAAGGAAGTATATATACTCCCCCAACCGGCCATCCAAAAACAGCACAAGACAGGCACTCTGCGGGGGCATCGGACGCTCCGATGCCTGGCATCGGACGCGCCGATGACCTCGACCAACGGTCGACTGTACCAGCCTGTCAGACGTGTTAAAGGAGCATCGGATGCTGGGCAGCATCCGATGCCCCTGCATCGGACGCGTCCGATGCCATTTGTACCTCTCTGGACGGCCATCGGACGCTGGCCCTCAGCAGCGTCCGATGCCAGCGTCCGATGCCTCCCAAAGTTCACTCCCAAGTGAACAGTGACACCGGAGCATCCGATGTGACACCATCGGAGCCTCCGATGCCACGCACCAGACCAAACCCTAAGTCGGGGTAGGCATCGGAGCCTCCGATGCCCCCACAGCCAGCGTCTGATGCCTCTTACAAGGCCAAAACGAACTCGGATCGCGACGCGGCCTTAACGACTTTTGATCCTCTCAACATAAGGCATCTCTCTGAGCTACCTAGGGCTATGAAATAACAAGTGTGCACCACACCTACCTCAATAGACTCATCTAGGTCAAGCTACTGATTCACGCTCCCCTTTATAGTACGGCCAAAGGAAAAACAAAGACCTAAGACTAACTAAGTGTCCTTCAACACCATGTGACACTTAGCCTAGTCTACCACCGTCTTCGTCGTCCGTCCTTTGAGAACCGAAACGATTTCTATTGCCAGGGGACATGAACTCCATATGCCCGTATCGTCGCCATTACCGTGACCTAACTTATTTCTGTTTCTGCAAAACACACGTTAGTCACAGTAATGTTGTGTTTCATTCAATCACCAAAACCACGAGGTGCGTTCAATAGTAATATAGCAGCAGCAGCAGCACCAGCAGCTTCTAATTCGAGCGCCCAGAAGCTGAGAATTTCGGAGCACGTCCGCCCTCTGCGTCACTCTATCGAACAACCAGCTCGCCTGTCGACCTAGAAGGAGAAAATAGAGAGATACTCCGTGGATGAACTGCAGATAGCCATTAGCCTACGCAACTCCGCTTCTCCTCCTTCCGGCTAGGATATAATATAGTAGTACTTTCCCAGCCGATTCACCACGACTACGGATATATTCGGAATTACGAATTTTTTCTGGGACAGTAGCTGGCCGTCGCGGCGTCGCCGTTGCTACCCTCGGTCTTCTCAACCACCGGCGGGTGCCACCGCCACCGTGCGCATAAGAGCTCCGACGATATTTCGTCCTCTTCGGACTTTTCCACCGCCCTGACCGCTGGTCCGCTATGTGCATCGCGGCATGGGCGTGGCAGTGCCACCCGACGCACCGCCTGCTTCTGCTCTTCAATCGCGACGAGTATCACTCCAGGTGCGCGCCCCGCCCCTCTCGGAGTCTCGGTCCAGCTCCGCGTCTTCACCTCCGCTAGTCCGCTTATTATTTCCGATGCATCTATCTCTCTACTAAGCCGAGGCACCCGCAAATTGGCCCAGGCCGACGCAGCCGGCGCAGTGGTGGGCGGTGGGGGAGGACAGCAAGGAAATCCTCGGAGGCAGGGACGAGCTCGGCGGAGGAACGTGGATGGGGTGCACGAGGGACGGTAAGCTCGCCTTCCTTACCAACGTGCGCGAACCCAGCTCGCTGATCGGGGCCAAGACCAGAGGACAGCTCCCCGTCAGGTTTCTACAGGTCTGACCTTGTTAGCTTTCTGATGATGAATTTTTTTATACGATGGCATGATTATAGAGGGATACGGCTAAATTATTGTATGGTCATGCTCTGAATATGCTGCAAGGAAACGAACGCTGGTTAAAATGTTCCATGCCAGTAGGCAACCTGGTGCCAATCTGTGTGCGGACAGTGCCATATGCGAAAAATAAAAAATAAAATAAAATGCAGAGTCAAGTTCCAGCATTCGTCTTTGGTAACCAAAGAAACTAGTCTTTGCCTTTGTAAAACGTTTTCTATACTGAGTAGCCCATTTTGCTGCCTTCTATTTCAGCTTATATGTTTCCCCCATAGTTTCCGTCTGTCTTAAGAAAACCTTTACTTCATTTTGAATGTAGGGCAATCATGGCCCATTGGAGTATGCCACAGAAATTGCAGAGGAAGCTGATCAGTACAATGGATTTAACCTTATATTGGCTGATGTGAACTCAGGAACCATGGTTTACATCTCTAATAGACCTGGAGGTGATCCTGTGATTCAAACAGTTGCTCCTGGGCTTCATGTGCTTTCGAATGCTGCAATTGATTCCCCTTGGCCAAAGGTAAGAGTGTAAGACATATAAGGATTTTATAAAGATATTGCGAATGCTAGCAATGTGATTATTTTTGGAAGTTGTAATGCACTTCAAAGTTGAGATTCAGGTTCTTTAAAGAAGTTAATGCCACAATACTTGTCTGGGTATGGCTGTAGTCTCAACAGCCCAGGTCTATTCAATGCTCCATCAGTGTCTATTATGGAAAATTCCTTTTAGTAGGCTTCAGTGAAACACCAGAATGCTAATGTATCTTGGAATTTGCTGTGACATGCCAGCTCTGCATTCTTTATGCCATTTCATTGTTTCCTTCTATGATTTCTGTTGCTGATTGTTAGGTTATTTCATCAGTAAATGCTCTTATGTTATTCATTGATGTTACAAGTCCATGATTGTCTGCAGTTAATATATGGGGAAGTAGTATTTCATAACGGAACTTGTACAAGTATGTTCTACCCTATAATAATGCCTGAAATATCTATTGCAGCCAAAAGACGGGTCTATGTGTATTACCTTTGCTTTCTTTGAAACTGAGCAGACAATTTGGTCAATTTAGTTGCATAGGTTAATTTACTGTGTTGGTTGAGTAGTTCTGGACTTTGTAAGTATAATATGTAACACTATAGGCAATATTCTAGTTTCATCAAGTGATGATAACCTGGTTTGTTCGTTTCATATGTGCTCCCTACTAGTAAGTATTAATGCACAAATATCTGCTCTTTTAAGTAATTTTCGGACTAAGTTTCTTCCAACAATTTAAAGTCGAACAATTGCTGGACACATTTTACTTGTTGCATTCATTTTTCACTATGCAGGCAATGCGCTTAGGACAGAGTTTCAAAAGATATCTGGCAACACATGATGATGCAGAAGCCTCTTTAAAACATATGGTAGAAGAGTTGATGATGGATACTGCCAGGCCTGATAGATGTATGGTGCCTGACACCGGCGTCGACCCTGAGTGGGAGTACGAGCTAAGCTCAATATTCATCGACACTAAGGAACAGGCAAAAACCATGACATTCAATATTTCAATAGTTATCGTTATTCTTTTTGGAAATAAACTATATCCATCTTTCTTCTTGATTTCAGGCACAATATGGAACACGAAGCATGGTGGCGCTAGCAGCGAAATTGGAAGGTGAGGTAACATTCTATGAAAGGTACTTGGAGAACAGCTTGTGGAAGGAGAATCTCATACAGTTCCAGATGGAGAGGCACAATAAGACTTGAGAGAAACTTCAGAACACTCGCCAAGACTGGTCGATTGTTTATTATTTTGCTGTCACTTTATCTTTAAAGTGTATAGCAAGGCATATACAAGAGCAGCGTATAATATGGCTACTTTTTTTTTTGAGAATAGTATAACAATATGGCTACTATTGATTGCCCTTTGTGCAGGTGTACAGTAATGTTTATCCAAATACAACAACAATAATTGATTGCCTGTGTTGCCGCTGTAAATTTTTTTTTTGGACATCAATTCTTTGTTGCTGAAATTACAATGTCACCCTATGATTCTTTATACGCCGCATGCCTGTATCGGAGTACATCGAGAGTGTTTCAACTGAGGTAGCCCTTGGAAACTGGCTAGTGACAACGGTAGGAACTAAGCATGTCGTATGATCTTTTAGATAAAGTCTTATGATCTTCTAGTTTTGTTGATCATTAGGAATCGAATGATGATATAATATGCATACTGTCTACTTTTCATTGAGATAGAGTGACATCGAGTGGTTATCTTCTCTATTTTTTTTTCTATATAAAAGTAGAGTTTGTGGATTCTGTGTATGATTCGTACATGTAAAAGAGTTTTACGACAGCTGATGCGTGTGCCTCTTTAAAACTGATGGTAGAAGAGATTGATTGTATATAAAAAAAACTTTTAAATATTATATAAAAAATCCGTATAAATAGATTGTTAAAATGTGGAAAAAATTAAACATTTTTATTATATAAATCCGTTGTACGCATTGGCACTTGGGCAGTTTGCTAGGATTTTATAAAGAGACCGGCATAAATACATTTTTCAATCTAGGATTATCACACTTGCGTGCATTTTTCATGGGTGTTTTTGTTATACAAAACATTTTTTGACAAAAGAAAAGCTCATGACAAAACATTGATGTAATTTTTTTTTGCATCAACACCACCCTCTTTATTAAATAGGAGTATTGTACATATTCCACACACCATTAGATGGATTCAAAGAACCACAAATAACACCCTATCTTGGCATGGATCGAGCTACGAGTTATTTTATGTAACTCTAGGAAAAAATAACCGAGAACCAAAAATTGAACCGAAATAACCAAAATCAAAACCGAAAAATTTGGTTCTTTGTTCGGTTCTCACTTCTTAGAAACCGAATTTAGTGGGGTCAATTCAGTTCTCTATCTCAGTTAGTTAACTGAAAGAACCGAAAATAACCAAAGTTCACAAACAAGTCCAATAAACCTTACAACTAGGCCTAATATCACCTTAACCTTAGATATTAAAGGTGGATGACACCTCTTCACAACCTTACGCCCTCACATTTTTAAAACTCTCGGCAATGTGCTTTCTTAAAAAATATTTTCCCTATTTTTCTATTTTTATTGCTTGTTTAAGTTATCGATTAGTTCAGACAGAATCAGAGCCGAACCGAACTAATTGAAACCAATTTTGCTCGATTCTGAGATTTGCGAAGAACCGATCCGTTCTTATTTATAGAGAATCATAAAAAAAATTAAAGAACCGAACCGATCGGTTGAGGTTAATCAAATGCCCACGGTTGAATTATATGAGCATCGGTGTTTGAGTTCCTAAGCTCATGTACAAACTCAACACTATAAAAGTTGTCTTCCTCGTATTGACCTGATGGATAACCAGTTCATAGATTTCGAGATCACCTTGTTGAATGCTATTCACCATGTTCAGCCAATTTGATACTAAGAGCTCGTAAATTTGAAGCAAGAGACATTCCTTCTCTGCATGCGATGGACTTTATTACCTCCAGATCAACACCTAGGCACCCATAAAACGATCCTCGTTTTCTCTCGCTATTGTTGCTGCTGATGCTATGGATACATTCTTGGATAAAGTTGCATCAACATTGATTAAAAGAGCGCCTGTGGGAGGTACAATCCATGCATGTCGATCGCTGTTCGCGCACCCGAGCATCGCATATGCACCCCTCACCTAATTCTGGCACAAGCTTATCCATAAAACTATGCGTTGACAGAGGACTTTGATAAACATTCTCATGAAAATCGCCTTTCGCCGTGCATATCAAGTAGCCCACAGTGTGATCGTCACTTTAACAACATTCTCGTGTCAAGATCTCCAAAATTCCAATCAAGAGCTTCACTATCTCTTTCTCTTTCGTATACGGTGGATGTATTTGGAAAACATCGATGTAAATAAATATAATTATTATTGTAACTGTAAATTGTAAAGGAAAATACTCACACCTCTCGTCACCCACTTTCGTCATCCACTTTGCCGGGAGACTATATTCGCTGAAGTGGGCCGCATGACGGCCCTTTCGTCACCCACTTTGCCGAACAGGAGCCCAAGTTCTCCCATCCGTTTCGGTCAGCCTCACTGCCCTCACACCACCTCTCTCCTCTCTTCATCGCCCTCCCTCGCACGCACCGCATTTCCCAAGGGAGAACCACCAGACCAGAGCCTTCCCCTCAGCTCTACAATCCCAACGGCGACTGCATCTGCACCGGCCCTCAGCAAACCTTAGCCGCTCGTCGCCATGAAGGACACCTCGTAAGTCGCCTCTCTCCACCCTCTCTCGTCTTGTGTGCGATTCGTATGTGGCTTGCAGGGGGTAGCGACTGATTTCTGTGCGTGCGGTTTTTTTTTTGTTTTCTCCGGTGAAGGTTCAAGGCCACCGGCGCCAAGCGCAAGAAGGCTGGCGGCGCCAAGCGCGGGCTCACCCCTTTCTTCGCGTTTCTGTAAGCCTTACCGTCCCTCCTCTTCTCATACTTTCGCGTCTTCAGATCTACGTCTCTCGTCTCAGTTTTCTAGGGTTTTGTTGAATTTTCTGTGGTGGTGTTGGTAGGGCTGAGTTCAGGCCGCAGTTCCTGGAGAAGCACCCTGAGCTCAAGGGCGTAAAGGAGGTAAGTTGCATCTTCTCACCCTAGTCATGTAGCTGGATTCTAGGGTTTCGCTTAGGTGGCTCATATGTGCCTTTGCTCGTGGGTGGATTTGCTTATAGGTGAGCAAGGCGGCTGGGGCGAAGTGGCGCTCTATGTCGGTTGAGGTACACGGATGCGAGCAATGCTTATATAGTTAGTTTAGTTAGTATATGTATCTGTCCCGTAGAGAGGAAGACGAAAATTTGTCTCAAACTGTTTAATGGTTGCCTTGTTTAGGAGAAGGCGAAGTATGGCTCTACCAAGAAGCAGGATGACAAAGCAAGCAAGAAGGTAATGTTACTAGTTTTTGGCTATTTAACGGTCATCTGTTGTATCTCGCAAGTGGTTGCCTCCTGTACCATCAGATCCTTCCATGATGGAATCTGGTAGTTAGATGAAGCAAGGGCTTGTGCACGTGCTGTCTTCTGCTGCTACCTTGTCCAGCATGATGTGTTTATAGGCATTTAGGCTATCACCTTGCGACAGGAAGTTTATAGGCATGGTTGCATGCTCCTTTCACCTTTGAGTGCTACTACACCTTGATTTGGCTCCAATCCCATGTGAATTAATTAAGGTCCATTTGTCGTTTATCTTGTTAGTGGTTACACTCGTGCATGGCTTCATCCTCCCATGATGGAATCTTAGGGCATGTTTAGTTCCTGGGTGAGATTGCTTCACCTGGCTGGCACAGGCCCCAAAAGACTTGTTCGATCGGGAGAGCAGTTTTGGCTCGCCTCTGGTAGCAAGGGAAAAAGTTAGCAATCCTTGCTAGCACAAGAACTGAGACAAGCTAGCTAAGTTTCCAAACACAGCAGCAGCAACAAATCCTTGCTCAGCAAGGTTAGGCGAGGAACGTTCGAGAAACCAAACGCGCCCTTAGTAGTTGGAGCCAAGACCTCACACATACTGCCTGTTGCTTGTCACCATGTCTGTTGTAATATGATATGATTGGCAGAGTTACTTTCCCCTTTCAGTGCATTGCACCTTGACAAGCTCCAATAGCATGGGAAATTAATGTGCATCTGTCGTTTTCCTGTCAGTGGTTATGGTCGGTGAAACTAATGTACCATTATCTCCCCCTCCACAGTGGATTTTGTGTAGTTGGATAAAGCGACTCCACGTGCTTTATGCACATTTCCACATGTCCATTGTGTTGTTATACGTTACAATTAGGGTAGTCACTTTTCCCTTCCTTGCATTTCTGTTCTCACATCCCAGTATTCCAAATCACTATCTCAGTTCTGTAGCCATTACTGCACGCTTCATTTAGTGCTGCTGCACCCAGGGTGGCTCCGATAGCATGGGACCGAACTAACGTGCATCAGTTATTTTTCTTGTTGACCTGGTACCGCCCTGCACCGTTGTATTCTCCCGTGATGGAATCTGAGTAGTTGGATGGAACAACGACATCCACGTGCTTTATACTACTTTCCATTCATTCCATTAATAATTACAATCGTAGGAGTCACCTCTCCATTTCTTTCCATTTGGGCTCTCCTCTCAAACTCGTGAATCCTTTGTTTGGAGATTTATAGCCATTTTGCACGTTTCAGTGCAGCTTCGTTGTTTCAGCTTGATCCAGCTCTAATATCATGGGAACCTGTTGCTGACTGCTTAACCCTAGCTACTCATGTTCGCACCTGCAAGACACCACAATGGCAAAAAAATGTCAATTTGAAAGCCTAATGTTACAACCTGAAATGTTTCTTCTATGGAATCTTGGGTTTAAATGACAAATTTTCCATTTAGTTTGGAACTTCTCTAGCCTAGTTGAAAGTCATCTTTCAATTACGTTGGAAGTCGCCTACTCCACATGTAGTTAAAAAGTGAGCATTAGGAAAAGGCGGATAGAAATTGCTGCTGATGTTTGAATTGGACTTTCGAATGCATGGGCCAAATTGCATGCCGACTAGGCGTACTGCTACAAAGATTTCTGAGAGGCCTCCGATTGATATGTTTGAATTGAACCACTGCTTTTTTTTTAAATAGCTGAGTAACTTAGACACCCCATGTTATCAGCACTACCAATTACCCATTTTCACTGCTGTCCCGTGAAATTGGTCTTGTAGTTCCTGAGCTTTATGTTTCTGTGCTGTGTTGCTTTAATCAGGAGAGCACTAGCTCCAAGAAGGCCAAAACTGATGGTCGGGGAGGAGAGGAAGCAGCAAAGTCCGAGGTTGAGGATGATGATGAGCAGGATGGTAATGAGGTATGTAAAACCCATGCGTCATAATAGGTGGTACAGTGCAGATGGAATTTGCCAATTGTTGCTAACATCCGCATAATTTGTTCTTTGCAGGATGAAGATGAGTAAATAGTAGGATGGGAACAGCAGCTTTGCAATTGGGTGTTTGCTTTACTTAGCTTCCCATGTGCTGTTCCTTTTTATGTTATATTGTTGTAAGGAAAATCTGTACATGATGGAACCTTAGGGCTATGGCATGCTGGAGTGACCGTTTAACTAGAGGAGCCGGATACTCTTGCCAGCCCCGTCAGCATGTGTAAACTGTTGATTTTCTTGTTTTATCGACTAATTGGGTGACTACCCCATAGTTGGTTTGCAGTTAACGGCATCTGCTGTCCGGTATGTGCTTGAGTTGGTGCATTGGATGCTTGGTGTTTTTTTTTTGTGCTCGATGCTCTTAGTAATGTGCTAGAGCCATATTTTCTTGGGGATGGAGGTTGTATTTGTTACCCGATTTTTTCTTATCACTCCTAAAGTGCGACGTCGTTTTTGGCTCCAGCTGCGTTTAGGTCAAAATCAATTTTGTTTTGGGCGTTTGTAACTCTAAGGCTTCAGAGCATGCTCAAAACCATGGGGATTGGGAGGGATTGAGGGGATTAAATCTCCTACAAGTCAAATCCTCTTAAATCCCCCTCAATTGCCATGGTTTAGGGATGAAACAAACAAGGCCTCAGCGGGTGAAGAAGTTGGAACCATAGCCCTTCAAAGGGCTTCTTCTGCGTTACCTTTGAGTTCAAGTGTAGAGTCAAAATTGCCGCAGCAGAAAATAACTCCCAATGTAAAGTACTAGTATAGACCTCATAGTTGCACCTACACTCGATTCACTATTTACAAGTAACCTGCATGTATAGTTGTATGTAGTGGATGAGAGTTTGACAACGGCAGATCCAGTCATCCAGATCTCTGGATCGACAATCCAGGGATGAGAAACGTAAATGAAGAACTTTACAACAGGAGGGGGAAATTGGTGTAGGTTTTTATGAGGTCCCCTTCTCGCTCTTTGTTGTTCGGAGTAGCTCTTTTGCCATTGCAGAGAATGACTGGGCGCCGTTGGCCATATCAGCAGCCCGGAGGTTAATGCCCTGCAGAAAGCACATTGGTCCACGTTAACTGTCTGTCTGTTGCTTTTTTTTATCAGGCAACAATAGCAAGTCTTCTATGTTTCTGCAGGTTTTTTTGTATGAACTTTTGGTTGAAGAAATATGGAACTGGTAATGAATGAGTAGCAATAACAAGACTTCAGAGACTGAACTGTGGTAGATCTTGTTCAGAGCGTCATGTGAACAGGAACTGTGAAACAATACTATTCCCTAGGGTACATCTAATTAAGTTAAGCATTTGAAGCCTAGTTTCCTAACTGCACGATCTGATTAGAGAAGCATAAGCATCTTACCTCCAACTTTTTCATGTTCTCCTGCAGCTTGTTCCCAATCATTTTTGGAACGCTGGTTGAGTCCTGTTCATGTAAACATGAAAAAGGATTGGCAAATGGTAATCAAAAAGTGTTTGCTTATTATACTGTGCACTATTCTATGCATAATTCATATGATTTGCATAGATAAGCTTAATGCACTCACATCATTTGTTGCATTTGCATATCCATACTTCATCTTTATCTGATCGACTTGACTCACTGATGTTTCATCTTCAGTTTTTTTGTTTCCCGAGCTTATCTTTTCTTCAGTCTTGGGCTTCAACTTTCCTACATGTGCATAATTGACTTCATCACATGACACAATTTTTTAAAAATATAGTTGAATTAGAACCCAATTTTACAAAGCCACACAGTGGATTACAAATTTATGAACATCTTATAAGTCTACTTTACTGACCTCTAAGGGTATGGAGTCCCTTGCTGATTCTCTCTTTGCTCAGACCAGGGAAATGTGGTCCTTTTGGCTTCTGTGGATTGTCATCAATGTCGATATCATCTTCAGACAAAAGACATAATATATAAACATAAGTATATACTGCTACACAAGTAAAAGCAAAATGATAGCATATACCTATGTCCAGCTCGGCATTTTCATCATTTCTTAGTGAACTGTTCCTTCCCTCAGATGGTGGAGCAAAGTTAGGTGATGAAAATATTGAAGCCAGCTCTTCAAAAGTCGTTGCAATACATTGTTCGCTGCCATTTGCAACACTTTCTTTTGATTTGCTTCCTTTGTTATCTTTCATAATCATTCCAAACAGACCCTGTTGAGTTCCATACTTCTGTTGTAAGAAAAGTAATGTAGATGGCTTCCAGCTCTCTACGATCGATTAATTACCTTTTTCTTTTCTTTAGGAGATTTCACTACAAAAGAAGAGTCTTCCCTGGTTGAGTTCTCTTTTCTGTATACTGTACTAATGCTGTCCACGTGCCTGTGTACAAACCATAGTACTCAGATAGCATAAGCCAATCTTCAAAATAACTAAGAGGAACTGCATCCATGAATTGAAATTCCTTTTTGAAATTATTTTTATACATTGGTAACTATGGCAGTAGCTTAATATGAACCCATGGGTCTCAAAGGCACAAAAGTGCAAAACTACTATAAAATTACATAGTAACATACCGGTATATCTCATCGTGGCAGAGCATAGAGAAAAAATAGGTCTCTTCTCCATTAAACTGTAAAATCAGTTCGATTATTTTGTAAGACAATACATTATTTTACAACTAAAAATTTACATGCTATTTAGCAGATAAAGGCTTTAAACAATGAAGAGTATGAGAAAAGGATGGGCAGGCACAGAGCATACCAATATGGTTTCTCCATTAGATGAACATGCTATGGAACTAGTTGAATTCAAGTTTCTTGAGTACACAAAACCTCGTAAAAAGGCATCCTTCAACAAAGATAAGTCTGCCAGGGATCTGCAGTTTCACATACAGAAAAAAAGGAAGCATATTGACTTCACTTTAGTATCCACAGGCACATCGAAGTCTTTAAGTAAATTGTTGCCTCACCTTATTTCAATTTTCCCATTGGAGAAGACAAGTATAAGTCCAATGTCATTAGAAGAACTATGAATAAGAGAGGCAAAACAACAACTACTGTTCAATTTCTTCTTATTGATTATCTTCTTTGTGCCCTGAATGGAGTTCAAAACCATAAGAAAACAATGACAACTCGTGGTAAAGAAAGAAAACGATAGTTGATTAGAGATACAAATACCTGAAGTGCGTGGCTCGAGGAAAATAAGCGGATCGCATTTTCAGTGCAAAGTAACAGCAATGATTCCTTCGATACTGTATCGTGGTTATCTGAAACTGCTGGTGTGTCATTAGGCGATAACTCTGTCACACAATTTTCTAAAGGGACTTAGAATGCAAATAGTTAATTTATCAACAAAAACTGATAAGTATGCAATGCCATAAAGCGCACCTAACATCCGCAGAAGAAGGGCTTTAGAGGGTTTGTCGGTCTGAACTGGGTTGGGGTTCAAAAGTTTCCCGCTTTCTTCCTCAATAATAAAAATAGATGAATCTTCCATCGCTGCTATCAAAATGTCCTTGTCATATCCATTATGGCTATAGATTTCAAATTGCAAAGAGGCGATTCCACCAGATAGTCGACACTCAAGCTGTTTTTGATATAAGATTGTAGCATCTTCTATGTTGATAACTGATACCTGAAACATGGATTTTGTGACATTATAGGATTCTGTTGGCTTAGACCACTGGGACCAGATAGATCTTAACAAATCTGAGCCACATATAAATGAAGTAAATCCATGGGATACATGCTTAAATTTATCATTTTATCTCTAGGGAATAACCAGGGACATATCAATATCCATGATACTGATCATTGCAAACCATGAATGTTAAATTTTTTTGCCATCATGAGATTCCATGGTTGCTACTTTTTAAAAAAATAAATAAGAACAATAATTTGCTAATCATGTTTGTAACCATTTTGTTCTGCTTCCCTCATGTAGCATAGCAACTGCATACTGATATTTGATAGTTCTGGCTCTTGTAGATGAACAAATGTCGTTTTCTGAAACTAGGACACAAAGTCACAAACATGTTGGCGAGACCAAGGAGGCTGCCTTATATATTTACATGAAACAACATGTGGGGTTCAAGGCACTGTAAAAATCCTTAAAATTAACAATATACAAAAAATTATTATTAATCAAGAGAGAATAATTTTCTGTCATCAATGCTAGAATATACAAGGTTGAACTCTACTTTCAAGCCTAGCTCTGAAATTCTGTGGGCTACTGGGTTATCCAGCTTGTTGACTAAGCAGCGCCTAGGAACTACAGCCACCAAAAAAAAAAAACTGAGAATGTAATGAACAAACTACACAATATAGATCACTTACAATTCCTTTTTCTGTCCCAGCCGCAAAATGCTTTGATTTTGAGATAGAAGACATTGCGGTTACAGCTCCTTTAAGCTTTATACTTCTGACATTGCAGTTATCTCCTTGCTTTGCTGTCAAAATATTTGATCATGTTAAGATATAGAATATATAAACTTGAAAACTCATATATTTAAATGTGTCATGAAGAAAAATACGTCATTCATCCAAATGATAAGACCAAGAATACCAATGCTTACAGAGTCTCTTACATCTGCATCTATGAATACACTTGTAGGCTATGTATTATCCAACCAACCAAAGATACACCTTCTTAAGAAACAACATACCATATTTCTTTTCTTTTGAGGAATAGATCCGCAGGAAAACCCCACAGATCTCTTCTATACTAATATCAATAATCTGAAAAACATAATTATTACATTATTCTTTATCTTCAAGTCTTCAACACAAGGGATGAGATATTGCCACCCACTCAACGTCTCACCCTATAATAAAACTGATGATGATGATAATTGTCTAGAACTCTACTTTTTTTCTCGAACAGCCAAAAGCTGTGTATCATTGCATTGATAGAAGAAGAGATTGTTACAACAGCCACCCACCCACACCCGATTTAAACATTAATTACATTTGTGCTTGTTAGAAAAGCTAATAAATGACCCGACCTAGAAGCTTAACGACCTGAGTTAGGGGCAGAGAGGAAAAACAGCCCCTTAGCTCATGCCATACAACAAAGCTGGGAGTCCTCCCTCAGAGATGCAGGTGGGCACCATTGAACACAGACATTCCTATGTTTCCACAAGGTACATTCTCCTAAGATGATGACTAGAACCCTACTATTACAAGTTGAAAATCATGCCACGAAGAAAAAGAACATGCTGATATTAGTCTCTGAAATCACACCTATTATCCTTTAGTCTCATGTTCCACATTTTTTATTGAGCAAGTATACATTGAATTGGTAAAGGCCAACATTTTGAATGACAGTATAGATGCTGTTATAGTGTATTTTTCCATGCAAACAACACATAAGCATACCAAGATAGAAGCACCAACTGTTGGGTTTAGGAACAGTGTGAGGATAACAGTACCATTTAAAAAGGAGAATATGTTGTCGCTGGAGTCCTTTTTGAATGTGATAATACGGACCTAGAAATAAGAGGAAAGAAGCTTTATTGCACTGGAAGTGCATCGGGCACGGAAGCTAGAAGTCATGTCATGGCGATGGAATAGCTTACCATTCCACTCCTTTCTCCAGACAACAGAATGCTCGAGGACATATCAAACTGTAATGATGTGATAGGGTTGCCAGTTGATGTATTCTCTTCATTCTGCCCAATTATCAAAGTAGCCAACATATTAATTGGTATGCAAATGCATAACTTTGAATGCTCAAAAGTTATTGTAATTTGAAGGAACCTGCTGCTTTATCATAAAACTCTGCAGCAAATGAGGGCATGATGCATCCCAAAAGCTTATGGTTCCATCTAGATGTCCAGTTATACAGAGGTTCCGGGTCTTATGAATGTTGGTAAAACCTGTTAAAGTCTGACCTTTATCCTTCATTGAAAACAGCCATGGATATTTGGTGGCTGATGAAAAATAATCCTGCGCACCATTAGAAGAAGGAACAACTTGATCAAAGAGTTTGAAGTTTTTGAAAGAAATAACAAGTATATTTTTTCCACAACGGCAAAGCCGAATTTCATTACAAGTATATACATGCCTCGTCCAAAGAAGCTAAGGCTGCAGGGTTACATGTATAGAACTTTGCAACACTGATGCCTGAATCGCCATAAGGAAGCTTCACATATGAACAATTTGGAAGTGTTGGAGGTGATCTAGACTGAGAGTGAAGGAGATAACGCTCAATTTCTGAATCATCATATAAACAGATCTGACCAGATTTCAACAAGAGAACAAGGACACTTTGTCTGCGCTTATTTGGGTCACTAAGCCCTGTAACAAGTTCCATTCCTTGGCAAGATTCAGCGATAGGCAAGACCATCTTTACAATTCGCGATTCACTCTCTTCATTCAGAATCAGAACCTATTCATAAACACCAAGTGGAAGGTTGAACAAAGATGCAGTTCTTACTGAACAGAAACAATCAAAATACATTATCCATGTAAAATTTTGTAGGGAAGAAAATACAGGCTCCAACAATGTAAAGAAAGGGACAACTTTCAAATGCTTCTGGGAAATAGAAATACTTTTTTGTTCAGTCTAACTTGTCATTTAAAGTGTGATATTTCAATTTGCAGACCGGACAATCATAAAACCATTTATTCTAAATTGGTATTATGAAGCAAAATCTTACAGGCGGTAAGGCACATTGCTTTTTTAGAACAGAACTCCACATGATAATAAAACAAGGTACAAGGGCGGATATAACATGGCACTTCAAATTTATGGCAGTGGACATTCTACAAACTATTATTTGAGAAACATTTAAACATTTGTTTTGCTAAAGGTCAGTGTTCACCTGAAATAGGTGTCCATGATCATTGAAACCATTGATATACAAACGACCTCCCTTTCCATCGCTAGAGATCCATTGCAAAGAGACTATTGGCAACTTGTCTAGCTTGTATCCTAGGTTAAGCCTCTGAATAGGTAGATTCTGGCCGCCCATAGATGAGGAATTTTGTGTACTTGTAACCTCAGGAATGGCCCAAATGTATAAATCACCATTATCGTATCCAATAGCAATTTTGCTTCCCTTGGCACAAACCCAGCATGCTGATGTTACATTCTTAGCCTCCTTCTGTGTTTGCTGCTGCATAGTTTTACCAGATATGGATACTGATTTGCTGGCTTTAATATCCCATAAACTCATAACCCCATCTCTGAAGATAATGAGCACCCTGAGAAAAGAGTGTACCTTAATGAGTTTTTTTCTATATGTCTGCAAATAGTGGAATGTAAGAGCAAATAGTAATACAAGATGGGTTATTAAGATGAAGTTGTTTTTTCTCGAACACGCAGGATTAACCTGTTAATCCTAGATTAGGATATATAGCTGAGCACTAGGAAGAGATTGACCTGTTCAATTCAGACAAAGGCTGGGGCGAAACAAATATTACTTCGACATCATTACCAGTACTGGCAGTGGAACCTTCAGCAAAGAAACAAAAACCCAAAACAAAATGGGTCAAATTTTAGTGTCCCACATCAATTTAGGGCTGCTCGTATTGCAAGAACTATATAAAAATGAAACCAATATCTGAAGGGTGCTCCCTTTTGAATGTGAACACATACTAAAAAAATACGAAAAATGAGACAGAGATTGACAAAGTTGATTATTAGCACGGTAGACAGATATTTCTAGTGTAGCAACATCATACCATAAGATTCAGTAAAAGGAATCCAGTACGGCATGTCAGCTAGGCATCTCTGAGCCAAATCAAGCTTCAATAGAGAGACATTTCCAGAACTATCCCCAACATATCTGCCAGGCACAAAATTCCCATTAGAGCACTAAACCCTTTGGAATTCATCGACTAAGTAGTGGGCAACAACTATAAGTCTATAACTCACATGTAGAAGCTCTTCTGCAGCACAGAGAATGCAGTGATCGCCTTTTCAATCGGGTGCAGATAACAGAGTTTTTTCGCATCAATGTCCCAAACCTACACACAAGGTTCCTTCCAGATTAACAAGCGACAGCAACAGCATCAATCAAATATATTTATTAGTTTTAAAAAATCACCTCGATCTGGTTCTGGGTGTTGACATTGAGCAGAACCCCTTGGCCCTCGGCAAACTGAAACGGGGACAGCTTAGAGTGAGTCGCCTCCAAGTCTCGCCATGCGGCATTGGACACGCAAATCAAGCAGTGGGATTGGCGACGGTAGGGTAGGGCAGCGCAGTGGTACCTGCATAAACCTCGAAGGGAGTGGAGAGGGGGACTGGAGCAACGCCTGCGTGTTGTCGCGGCCGAACAGCTTGATCTGCCCATTCCTGAAAGCAATCGCGCGTCAGCGATTTCGGTGCTTAGAGTGAGCACCGAAGCGGAAGGTAGCGAGGCGGCGGCCGCGTTGTTTTGTTACCTGGTGGCGACGGCGAGGACGTGGAGGACGGGGTCGTAGGCGAGGAGGGCGGCGTCGGCGGGGACGCCATAGTGGAAGGCTAGCCGCGGGCTGACGTCCTCGGCGCGCAGGGAGCTGATGTTGCCGATATGTTGCTGTGCAATAAACTTTTTAGATTTTAAAACTTGTAACAGGCCAGCAACGGCTTCCGTAGCATAGTGGTAGTGCGTTCGCTTCGTAAGCGAAAGGTCGCGAGTTCGATCCTCGCCGGGAGCTGTGTTATATTGTTTTTAACTTAATTTTATTATTTATTATTTTATTATCTTTTGATATAGTACTACTTGCTATAACGATTTTCTTTTCTTTATCCCGAGCGAGGAAATGCTCTCCAGAAAGTGTTCACTTTTCTTATATTTTTCCCATGTAACCATTTAACAATATGTAATTCAAATAAGGGAATGTATGCTATGCAAACTAGACTTATGTGAAAACTATAACTTAATTTTATTATTTATTATTATCTTTTTTTTGATATAGTACTACTTCCTATAACGATTTTCTTTTCTTTATCCCGAGCGAGGAAATGCTCTCTAGAAAGTGTTCACTTTTCTTATCTTTTTCCCATGTAACCATTTAACAATATGTAATTCAAATAAGGGAATGTATGTTATACAAACTATACAAACTTTAATCAAAACCACATAAATCTAATCTGATGGTTGGTAATCAAACCCTGAGAGGTTTGAGTGTTAAAATTACTAGTCATCAAATTAAATTTTTGTGGTTTTGATTAAAATTTGTATAGAAGATTAGTTTGCATAGCTACGTTCCTTTCAAATAAAGCTTTATTGAAGCAATATATTACATGATGTTAAAGAAATTTGACTCGGATGAACGGTAATATCTAAACGATCTTGGCGACGAACCCTATGCCCCCCAAGCTGCCAAAAAAAATTCCTTTCAGTTCCAGCCCAGAGTGAACTTAGCGAAGGGCCCTATAATATAAAACAAAAGAAAGGTTACGTGGCACAAATCGCGGGTCTCCTGGACCAGCTGCTCACCGACCTTGCACATGGTCGGTCACGTTCACGTCAACCTAGCGGCTACCGCGCACCTCCTCGCATTATTATTTTTGAGGCATTCTGAGTTGCTGCCAGACGTCGCGGATCAAGCCAACTCTGGAAACCAACAAGTTTTCAAGAGACAACCGTACACGTACTACTCCAGATTCCAGACTCCAGTTTGATAAACCTGCTGTAACGCTAGCAACGTACGATGACGGATTATCTCTGCCGCTCCCCGTGTCACTGTCAGACTGTCAGTACATGACCTGCTCTCCCTCTCTTCTCCCGTTAACTACTTGCTCCACTGTGAAGTTGATTAATGTTGTTTTTTTTGGCAATTGACGCATCATTCCTTGACCTTTGCAGCAGTCATCATCATCTCCAATTCCCCATCCTTGGCACAGCACAAAGTGGCCTATCGCTCGAGCATTGGATGGAGGCCATATAGAAGAAGAAAAAAAAGAAGCAGCTAAACCTACGCACAAATGCGACTCGATGGAAAGCCGGCGTTTTTGATACGTTGAACGCGGCATTGGAATAAACGGATCTCGAAGAACCGGCCAGACGTTTTTAATCTAACTAGATGCCATGTTTTATATCAATAACTAATCCACGTACTGCTGCTGCTATCTGACCTCGTCAATGCAAATTCTTATGTCTTATCCATCTCATCTCGATCGCCTTTAACAAAGATCATGCTTCCACCGAAACGCTCAATCTATTCCTGCAAGACCAGCTTTACTTTCCACTTTTCACCACAGGTATGGATAATTTCTGCTGGGAGTAAACTATGCCTTGCCTCCGAAAAAACAAATATGCTAATGGCTCGACATTTATGATCGTCACATGGCTCTACGCGTGCCGTATTGATTTCCTGGGTGTCCTACGTTTTGAAAATTTGAAACAAAGCTCCGATTAAAACCATGTCCCTGTCAGACACTCAGAGTGTAACGAGCCATACGGCACGGCGTCTGCGAGGACATTCTTTTTTCTAGTTTCCGAAAGGAAAACAATGCTTAAAAACGGAAAAACTGGATAGTGACATTTTTCGAGCAGCAAAAATTCCGTCTGGAAAAATAAATCGATAGTAAACATACGCAGATTTCAACCGGCGCGGTGCAGGAGGCGAACCAAACAACGACGATTCCTGTCCTGATCGAAGGATTCGCCCGCAGCCCCAAATTTCATCAGCGTATATTCTACAGAGTTTGCATCTAAGAATCTACTACCGTTCGTATCTAATCTAATGCTTCATTCCGCCACGGTAGTATAGTATCTCAATCTCAGAACACACTGATGCTTGAACAAAGAGCCAAGCCCGAAGAAAGGAGACGGCAGGCAGAAACGAAAACTGGGAGAGCAGAACACAGAACGCAGATGTGGGTGGGGGGAAGGGAGAGAGAAGCCGTACCTTCTTGGAGGCCTTCTCCACGAGCTTCTTGACGAACATGGCCGGTCGTCGATTGCACGGCGCGGTGGAGGACAAACTGACAAAGACGAAGCACCCCCTCCAACAACAGGGCTGCAGGACACAACCGGATCAAAGCAGGCCGAGATCGATCGGCGACTCCTTTCTATTATCTTCACCAGGAGAAGAAGAAGAAGAAGAAGAAGAAGAAGAAGGCACAAGGCAGCCCCACGCAGCGCCCCCCAGTTGCCAACTTCCTGTTCAGGAGCGGGATCGAAACGAAACCGACCAAGGCAAGGCAAGGCAAGGCAGAGAGATAGAGATAGAGAGAGAGATGGCGTGGCGTCGAGGGTGGCACAGGCGAGGAGGAGGAAGAGTTGGCGTTCGATCGGAGGGCAGTTATGGATTAGGTTGGTGGCTTCCTGCCTTTCTGCTCTGCGCAGCGTTGTGTTCACTGACGAGGTGAGTGATTACTACGCTGGCATCCCTCGAAAGTTTGGTCTCTGAAGAAGAAGAAGAAGAAGAAGAAGAAATGGAAGAAGAGCGAGCGAGCGCAGGGGCGTTTAAAAAGAAGATCGGCGAGGAGCCGCGGACGCGCCTGGGGACAGACTACAGAGTCCACCGGCCACCGGCCGGCCCACCGCAACCGACAGCAATCGGATGCCGGCACTTGACGGCGTCGCATCAGTCGCAGTAGGCAGACAGCAGAAAAAAGAAGAAGACTGGTCTTGTTCACTTCCCTTCAAACTATTAACTTTTTTTCACTCTCTCTATCACACCACCATCACATCAATGTTTGGACGCATGCATGAGGCATTAAATATTAGTAAAAAAATAACTAATTGTACTTTTAGTATGTACATGTCGAGACGAATTTTTTGAGTCTATTTAGGCCATATTTGGACAAAGTTTGTCAAATAACAACGAAAGTGCTACAGTCGAGAAAAAAAAAATCACTCCCCTCTTCTAAACGATAGATATGCCGATGCTGCCTGCCTCACTGCCTCCACTCCATGTCAGCTCGCAGAGGGGGTAACGTGCCACCGAAGCAAATCTGCGATGCTGCTGGCCTGCTGGGGTAATTAGAGAGGCACGGTGTACGGAAGCAAAGCACTTAACATGACCACGTGGACGTGTGGACGTAAATCTAGCTAGGACCTTGGCGTCTTCAGTGGTTGCTGGTTTTGGAGCGAGCGCCGAGCGCCCTGATGCGGCATTGTTTCAAAGACCATTTGGTGCTGTGCATATCAACCAGCGCCAAATTTGTCAGGCACCAACTGCACGCAGGTGCGTCGGCAGTTTAAGGGCGTGTTTGGATGGTGCTCTGGAGTCCATCTGCCTGGGCGGATGGCTGCCTGTGTCTTGCCTGACACCTATTTGGATGCAGCCCTGGCCACCTGCCTGGTCCAGGCAACGGAGAGCAGGCCCAGGCCTCCAAAAACGAGCGCCTGGTGCTGGCAACATCTGCCTGGCTGTGTAATTAGAGTTAGTTTAAGTTAATTAATTATTGTGCAGATTTTCTACTGTTAATTATTATTGTGTTTTTTTATTTTGCACAAGTAACGTATAGGATGTTGCTAAAAAACTATAATCATATTACTGTTCACCATAAAGTATATTTTCCTGTTCATCAAATTTAAAGTTTTTTTTTTGCAATCTAGATTATGATTATTAATCTTTATTATTTAAATTATTTATTTATCCTCATATTATTTAAACATAAGTGTTAAATTTATATTATACTAGAATCATATTTATCATCGTATTAGTTTCTCAGATCCAGGGCACCAACCAAACACATCTTCACTGCACTTGCCTGGCCAGGCAAAAAACATCAATTTTTCAGGCAACTTTCAGACATCACTTTTTACCAGGCAAGGTGTCCAGGCCTCCAACCAACCAAGACCTAAAGCCGTGGGAATGCCAGGCACCAACTTTCGACGAAGACGATCGTGCCTCATTCTCTCTGGTGTGACGTCTCGACTACATCATGCAGTACGAGTACGATCGTGTGCTTGGCAAGGAGTAAGGGTAGGACGTGTCGTGCGCGGGCGCGCCCGGGAAGGACGAGGGGTGGTCCACGAACGAGTTCCCTTATTTTTTTGCTCTCAAAATGACACGTCACGGAATTATTTTATTAGTTAAAGTGTCCATAGTTATCTTCCTTTTAAATATTCAAGAGAAGAAAGGCTCTTTGTTTGGAAAACTGATATTGCTCTGAATGATGGCTACTGTACGTATAATTAGTTAGTGTTCCTCCCAGTTAGTATATACGTAGTTAGTGTTCTTCCCTATTATTAGTTTATACTACTAGTCATGAAGTATCTGCTGATGAAGACGTGATTTTACTTTTTTTTCTGTTAGTTTACTTCTATATATTTTCCCCCCTGTTTGCATCCTCATCAAGTCTTGGCCAAATTAGTGGTTAAATGGAAAATGACTGCTTTCAGGCAGCTACCTCTCAGAAAACTGTTCTTGATCAACCAAGCATTACTGCATCAGGCGGCATTAACTGATGGTCCATGCAGATAGGATGATACTTCAGACCATCCATAAATTGTCAATGATTAACTTTTTTTTTAATTATTGATCATCAACCAGTCAATGTGTGCTGAACTGCTGATAGCATCTTGATACCTGAAAAGGGAGTCTGAGGATGTCCACATTTTGCACTCGTGCAGTTCATCTGCAGCTGCAATTTCACTGATCTATATCACAGAAAATACAAAACCCCATAACTGATTTGGGAATATGAACTAACGAGTGTTGTTGCCCCCCGGGTAAAAAGTGCTGCACAGAGCAACTGGAACAAATAGAAATTGCAGCGCCTCAAGACTTGCTGAACATATTGTTTCTTCAGAGGAACAAAAACCAGAATATCAGTAGTACACCCACCATTGTTTCTTCAAATAGTGAATTCATCAACAAGTTTCAGATTGTCAGTTGTTTCTTCGGATGGTTAGAGGAACAAGTTTCAGATCAAAAGAAGCAAAAGCCACATATAATGTTTCTTCAGAGCAATTGCAGCTTTTGGTTTTGCTCACTGATCGATGTTCTTCTCACTTGGGCATCACAGTACAGTACCCATCGCTTCTGTAGCTTGCATGCCAGAAATGAAATGACAAATTCCAGCATATTCAGATGAACAGTATGCTTGGGAAGTAACGTACTACTCCGTCCGTGAATAGATGACGTTTTTGGTGTTCGTGCCACAAGTTTGACTAGATTTGTAGAAAATATGTGTAAGATTTATATCTCCAAATAATTTTGTTAAAAAACTAGATTCAAAGATCTTTCCAATGATATCAATTATGAGACTAATAGATGATACTTGTTATTTATAAAAATTACCGGTAGTTGTTTCTCGGAAAGTGAAAACGTCATCTATTTAGGGATGGAGGGAGTAGTACCTAAAAGGTCAGGACTTCAAATAGACAGACAGCTTTCACTTCGTATGGGCAGAACAATAAGATGTCTTCATATACTAATTCAGTTGTTGTACCAGTCAAGAAAAAGAACGGAGAAAGTGAGAACAAAGAAGAAGAGAAGGAGAAAGGTTCTACTGCTGCTGTTGCACTGGATTGCCTGGGATAGCTCCTTGTTCCCACGCTCCACATTATTCGTAGCTTCAACAGCCTGCACAGAAGATGTTGTATGAGGACAATTTAGTTAATATCGAAATAATGTGTTATTTCATTTATTTATGTTTTTTTTTGGGGGGGGGGGGGGGGGGGGGGGGGGGGAGGGGGGGGGGGCACTCACACGTGCGTGCATGCACACACACCAAAGGTAGACCAAATTCCCCTCGACGAGGAAAGGTTGGGTTGCCTATGGCACAGATTATCACTAAATTGTGTTCACCAGCCATTAAGTATATGTGACCTATTATAACTTATAGGGATGGAGACAATGATTTAATTCTATACAGTGTTACAAGGCTCTTTCATGGACATAAGTTTCACTTTCATGCGACCATTATACTTTCTTTGGTAGATTCTGACATTCTATATGTTTATGTTCACATAAAACACAACATATAAACTGGTCGAAGAGGATTAAATAAATCTTATACCTGGTCATATAAATACTGAATTTGTTGAGCTTGTTGTAGAACATGTGTTGACATAAGATGATTAAGTGCTGACATTTCTATCATCTTTGTCTCCGTTTCTTGGACAGCATCAAGAAGACTTGTCAACTCCACCTGAGAAGTGTTTCAGGACACAGATGTTGCATGGTAGTTAAGTAAAATAGCCAAGTTTTTCACTAAAGAATAATTCATATGCCATCCACATACTACCTGGAGGGCTTTTGTTTCATCATCCAATAGTTGTTCTTGAACTCTCATAGGTGCCGTAGATACTTCCTGTTCTACAATCTTTGATACATCAGATTGTAGAACAAGATTGGACTTGGATGGTTCAGCAGGTTTGGTTTCTGGTCTCTTCTGAATCTTCTTCCTTGGCATTGCTCTGTTAATAGCATCTTGAAAACGCATGGACCGAAGACGATCAAATTGTGCAGTTACCAAGTGGAGACGCTCACTCAAAATTAGAACCTGGTAAAGTTGGACACAAAACAGACAGCTTACTAGAGCTGGCCACAAGAGCATAACTTATTATCCTACCAAATGAAATCAACCAATCGAGGTCTGACATCCTATGAGCAACTAGTGAGATATACACCCAACTTAAAAATTGGAAAGGAAATGTTGAAAACATCAATCCTCAACAGGATCACCTGTTCAATTGGCTCTAATGGAAGGAAATCTTTGCTCATAATACTTCATATCGTAGCAGGTACCTAAGAGCATTCCCAACAGTCTTTCTCAAACCTACTCTCTAAATCCTCGTTCAAAGAGTCATTCAAATAAAAATCACTCTGTATATCTCTCCACCCTCTAACAACTTATCTTTCTCTGTTCAGCGCTTTGGAAAGCTACCTTCACTCTCTATCTTTGGAGAGCAAGAAATCAGGAATGAAGGATGGCAATATTTGGAGATCTAATTGAAGAAGCTGTTGGAGGGGAATTTTTCACCAAAATCTCTATTCCTATTATTACAGAAGGATATAAGAGATTCTTGGAGTTGCGCTAAGGAATTACTTTGCCTCATCCTCTAAATGGAACACATTCAGGTCAGTTCTACTGATAACTATTTATTTATCATGTACTCCTTCAAAAAGTAAACTAATCCAACAGAAAATTTTAAACTTATAACAGTAATAGCAAGGAGAATAACCATACCACACCATGCTGATGAGCTATCAAGTCCAACCGTGAACTCTCATCCCTAGTGCCGAGCCATGTCTTTACACTTCCATTATTCTCTTCTTCATGGATCCTGTTCTTTAGGATATCAATCTGTTCCTTGCATGCTTTTACAAAAATACCAACCTAAAATGCATTCAGTAGTTACAAATAAGTACTAAATTGAGAATAGAAAGCAGGTCATGTGAATCAATGCGCGATGTGCCGATATGAATATAGGTTGTCAACTCAATGGTCTATGTAAGAGGAACACCCCATCACTATATTAATAATATGAACAGAGAGAAGCACAACCTACATTAACTGAATGTCTGAGCATCAAGGAGGATACATGATTGTGCACATATATATATTTGTACAGTTTTTTAGGGCTACAGTCTTCGATAATTGTAATCCAAGACTAGATTTGTACAGTTGTGAAAAAAACCTTCACAGCCAAGTATATATTTTACAAAAAGGGACATGACATGGTACAAAAATAGGTATCTTTTGTGCCATTGAGCTTCAGAGATAAAAGCTTCTATTTTAAGTTTTCAAACATTGAAGGCTTCAAGCACATTACAATGATAGAGAACTGTAATGCAATGCAATGCCAAACAGGCAAACAACCAACCAGACAATTTTTTATGAACATTAAGCATACAGATTGCCAATTAACACACATTTAAGATCTCATGGATGCATCATCACAGGAAAGTGATAACAAGTCAAAACAAACAGACATACAGTATGCAACTTACTTCATGCTCAATGTTATCCCTCTCTTGCTCGGTAGTGCGATGCAGGTCCACATAATCCCTCCTATGCTTCACTATGAACCTCTCGAGTTCTCTGATGCTCTCAAGCTATAAACCAACAAAACTCGTCAAACAAATTACCCTGGCAACCTGTCTCACGACATGCAAAACAGGAACAGAATCCACCACAGACTCCTACCGTCTTGATCGCAGCATTAGTGAACGGCGACTTGGGCGACGGCTTCCGGATGATGAAAGACGACATGAGCGCAGCCAGTTGGGCCTACATAGCATAATAATGAGTTAATGAGCGTGAAGAATTGAGGACCATTCGTGAGGCTTCCATCACTACACTGAGGAAAGGGGTGCGGATGGAGAAGCGGGGGCGCAACACACCTCCGTGTATCCATGGGAGAGCGCCGCGACTCGGGCGGCCTCTTTGAAGTCCTCCGTCCTGTCCCGAACCCTCGTCATCGCCGAGGGAGCAGCGGCGACGGCGGCCTCCTCCGGTCAGATCCACGATGCTCTTGAGCCGGCGAGATGCGTGCTATTATGGGCCGGCAAGGGCAGGGGAATGGCAGAAAGAGCAGACTGCTGCACGCCTGATCGACAGCGGCCGGCCGCCGGCGATTCAGTGCGTCGGATCGGGACCGGCGGCGACTGGCGAGGTGGGAGCGTGGGAGACGGGTCGGGAAGACGTGGAGACGATTCACGGTTCAGCACATCAGACAATTGCTCAGCTGCGGACACCCGACAGTGCCGCCGACGCCGGGGAGCCGGGGAGGGGAGAGGCGGCGGCTTGCGAGCGGGCCAAGGCTGGACCTGGAGTCGATGCGCCTGGGCCGGTGGGCCCTGGGCTCACGAGAGCGCCTGGGAACAGCCAGCGTTGGAATTTTTTTTTAGACCGTGTTTAGATGCCTCAAATTTTGCAAAAATACTGTAGCATTTATAAACCAAAGATTAGGAGGATTAAATATAATTTAAATATAAAACTAATTACATGGGTGGACAGAAAATCGCGAGATCTATCTATTAAGCCTAATTAATCCGTCATTAGAGACTGTTTACTGTAGCACAATATTGTCTTCCCTGAGGCTAAATTTTTTTCTAGATTATCCGTCACATCGAATCTTTAGACGTATGCATAAAGTATTAAATGTAGGTAAAAAATAACTAATTGTACTTTTAGTATGTACATGTCGAGATGAATCTTTTGAGCCTAGTTAGCCTATATTTAGACAAAGTTTTTCAAATAACAACAAAAGTGTTACAGTAGTTGTTCCCAAAAATAGGCCTAAGATCTTATCACCTTCAAGGAGAAGCATTCAGTAACTTTGCTCTGTAAAGTTTTTTAGTATATTCTTCTCCATATGGGAGAAAATAAGATCTTAGGCCTATTTTTGGGACGCACGAGATGAAGCAAAAGTTACATTGTAACTTTACAGAGCAAAGTTACTAAATCCTTCTCCGAGTCCAACATCTTAAACAATTTTATGATCTCGTAGAGTACTGGTGAGAAGCTTTTCGCCCTTAACCCTTAAGCATCTCATTAGACACCTCGTGAAGCCACAAAGAAATGACCCAGGAGAGGACGTCACCCAATGTACACCCACACACTGTTGCATCTGCCTCGGCTAGGGATGCAAGTTTAAAATATTTTGGGTCATTGGGTCGACCAAAAAATTGATCAAATGAACTAGGATGACATTTTCGTAGTTTGAGGAAAGTGCAAAAATGAACTAGAATGACATTGAACCGTAAATAGTTAGCTGACCCAAAATACCCATTGGGTACCCACTTGCATCCTTAGGCCCTCGGCTGATCAGCTGGTGCTCCTAATATCGCCTTTGCCTCGATCAGTCTTGTGTCAGCATGAAGGGCACGTAGGACCTGTGACACCCTAGTGTCAAGCACTGCATTAGGAACTACAATTAGCTACTAAAGAGCATAAGCAATGCATTGCATCATTTCATGTGCATGAGAGTGCTTTTGTCTTTTGTTTATTTATTTGGATGTGGATTTCTATTGGACTTGATGATCTAAGTGGATTTCTGTTTTGGCAAAGAGTTTTATAAAATAGAGAATATTGAGTAGAGTGCTTTTCATGTTGGAGTTTTGACCTAGTTCAGATTAGTTTGTAAATAAAAATAAGTCAAACAAAATGATTTATACTTCAAAATTGGCTTTGTTTATGTGGAGGATTTAAAAATGGTTTTCAGAAAAAGTGTCCTATATGAAACTTGTAGAGAAAATTATTTTGAGCAACTTTTATATTTGGGTCAAAACCTAGTTTGGAGTTTTTGAAACTGTTTTTGAGTGGTCAAACTTTGGAAAATCTTTGGAAAAAGAAAAAGGAAAAGAATTTCCCCCGCGCCCCACCTTTCGGCCCATCTGGCCTTTCGGCCCAGCTCGCCCGCTCGCGTGCGCCGGCCCGCTCCCGCACTCGCCCGCGCGCCGCGCGCGCCGCGCACCGCCGCCCGCCTGATGCCCGTGCCGTACGCCGGCCGCAAGCGCCGCGTGACCGCCTTCGCCTGCACCGTATCCCGCTCGCCCTATCGCCGCAAGATCGTTGCTCGCTCGATCACGCCACGATCCGCCTCGCCCACTCTCCGCTTGCCTCGCCTGCCGCGCCCGCTCGCCGTGCACGGCATCGCCCGCGCTGCCTCGCCGACCACGCCACCGTGTCCCGCCACGACCACCGGCCGGTCAAGCCGATCAAAACCCCGAGCACCCCCTTCACTCCCTCGCTCACCCGCGCACACAACTCCCACTCGCTCTCGCTCTCACTCCCTCTCCTGCCCGCGAACGCAAGGCCGAGCGCTCACCTCGCCTTGGCCACTGCACGCCACCGCGAGAGCGCCTCCCCACGTTCCAGCCCTCACTGAGCCACCGCCGGCCGATTAACTCAGGCCACCACTCCGCCATCATCCAGACCGCACGGTGCTCCCGCTTCCACTCCGCCGGAGCCCCACCACTGCCAGAACAAGAAGTGCCTTTTCTCGGCCGCTATCGACGACCGGGAGTGCACGCCATTGTTCTACACCACCCGAACCTTCGCCGAGCCTCGTATCTCCCGTCGAGCTTCACCGAGTCAAGGCAAGGTGAGAACACGACCCAGTCTCAACCCTACCGCCTTCTACCTCCCTCTTCTCCCCGGCCGAGCGCCATGGGCGCCGCCGCGGACCTCGCTCGTGGCCAAGCTCCTCTGGAGCCATCCGAGCCAAACCAACCCCGTAGCTTTGCTCCTTAGGGTTCACTCGAGCTTTTGCCTCCCCCAATTTCTCCGGCCGCCGCCGGAAACGGCGTAGCCGCGCGTTGCCGCCATCACCGTGCGCCGCCGCTCGCCGCCGGCATGCTCCGACCGTGCGCTAGCCAAACCGCCTACACCACTCGATGCGCCTCGTCGAGGCGAGTTCACAAGCCTAGCTTCCCCGCCGGCGACCTCACCGTCGGCGAGGAATCGACGGTCAAACCTCTCCCCTGTTTTCCTCTCTTTGACGGGTGGGTCCCGTTGACCCACGGACCCCTCGAGCCAGGCCTCGGACGGGCGATTGTTTTCCGTCTCGCCCGAGCCTCCGAGCCAGGCCTCGGACGGGCGATTGTTTTCCGTCTCGCCCGAGCCTCCGAGCCAGGCCTCGGACAGACGTTTGTTTTTATCATCTCGCTCGAGCTAGGCCTCGAGCGAACCCTCGGGCACTGTCTCGTTCGAGCCGGGCCTCGAGCGAACACACACCTACCGCCGTGCGCTCGAGCCAGGTTGGGTCGAGTTGGACTAGGCCGAAAGCCCCGTTTGGGCTAGAATAAAGTTTTTCTTTTTTTTAGTTTTCTGCTCAGTAACTAAGTTTGTTAATTTTGCTATAATTAATCTGTAGCTCTGTTAATTATGAAATTTTAGTTTTGCTAGTTTGTTTATGAGTAGATCTATCATGGAAAAATATGAAAGTATTTTTGGTAGAAGTTTATTTTACTGTTTTTATTTATTTTAGTTTATAAGCTTTTGTTGTGATAAATGGAAATAAGTGTTTTATGGTTGAGATAATTCCTGGAAAATTTTGTGTAAGTTTATTATCCTGTTTTACACCTGTGAAAAATATATGATGCACTGTTTATGTGGAAAAAGTTTCTGTTATGCTTAAAAGTCCTTTTTGGCTGATTTCTTAGAATAAATGTTAAGGTGTTTTATATGTCAAAATAAAATGTGGGAAAATTTGTATAGCCTCTGTTTATGATATCCAAGCTGAGAAAAATGTAAGAATGATCTGTTGTGTGGAGAAATCTGAAGTTGCTTTACAAAGGTGCTTTTCTGTGTTTTCCTTTGAAAATTCATGTAAGAAATAATATAATGTTTCTGTTCATGGAACTTTCTTGATAAGCATAAAATGTGAAGTAGAATCTGGGAAAAATATGAAATAGAGTTGTGCACCCTTTTACAGTAGGGTTGTAGTTCAAAGTACCTTTTTGGGCAGTTTGCTTGTCATTTTTGTATCTGCAGTTCGGTATTTTATTTTTGGCTGAAATTTGTTCAGTGGAGTCCAGCAACTGTTGTTTGCCTTCTAGAATTTTCGTGGATTTTTCTGAGTCCAGAAAAGTGCACTTGCAGTTCAAACCTAAGTTTCTTTTGAATTATTAAATAAGAAAAAGGTGAATAAATGGATTTTGTTTTATGAAATAAATGAGTATTTGCCTCAATGCCAAAAGTGGTTCAACAAGTTGGTTTCGTTGGTTTGCAAGAAATGCTCTTTCTCATACCTTCACACCTCGCACCCCGCATTTAAATATTTATTATTCGTCGCATGCAATAGGATCGACCCCTCCGGAGCCCGACCAGGAGCCAGAGACAAACGCCGAGCAGCAGATCCCGGAGCTCCAGCAAGCCGAGGAAGCCGACCCCGCCTGCGACACTAACTTGCCCGAGTGCCCCTCCCACGAGGCCTCGGTCTTCACCCAAGGCAAGCCCCGGAGCATTCTAAGCCTCCTATTATTTACAATTAAATTACTTGAGTCCTTTTATATTGTGATGCATTAGGTTTAGGAGTTGGAATGAATCCTACTTGCTGCATTACCATTCCTTGGTTATTGATTAATATCTACCTTGTTATCCTGTTATTTAATTACAATGTAGAATTGCTTAGCCTGCTTAATAAAAGTAGTAGTTAAGGATGTTCCCGTAATACCCGGATGGGTATTTATCGGATCACGGTTGGCTATATTTGCTATCGTGGAAAAGAACCTGAGTAGTACTGAAATACGGTCAACGGGATGGCAGGGCACAAGTTCGGAAACTTGGGGCAGTCCATCCGTTGGATCGTGTAGGTTTGTATCGATGTTGGCCCTCGTTCATTTTTGAACGCGCCCTTTTACTTAGGGATACGTCGGTGCCGTAATCATCGACCCAAAGCCGGTTAGAAGCTGTTCGGGCCGGTCTCAACCCGTGTCTTGCCCTCTAGTATGGAAATTGCGATCTGCCGCGTGAGGCCATCGCCAGGTTCCAATTGGGCGGTCCGTGCTGTGAGCCGCGACGATTACCACCACGAACAAGCATCGAGCGGTTGCCCAATGCATGGACCCGACGGGGAAAGTGTGAGCTGGTATTAAAGGTCTTTCATCAGCTGATTTGGAATTCGATTCGAGTCGCCGTCTCCCCCGGTTAGTGGGAAACTATGGCGAGCTTCACCACGATACAACTCCATGTGATGATTTAAGGTTCAACTAAAATATGGATAAGTCAACTGGATATGGTTATATTATTGATTGATAGATTCAAGTGAGTGCTCTAGTACAGGTGAAAAACCTAGAGTCAAGGAATAGGTCTAAAAATGGCAGCTCATCTTTATCATTAATTACCACTTATCTGAAATTTAGTTTTTCGCAACTAAAAGATCCCAGCTCCACCTCAAAAGCCTTGCATACCCTTGGAGTCTTTATTTTCAGTTGGACGGGTAAGTCTAGCTGAGTACATTCCCGTACTCAGGGTTTATCCCGTTTGTTGCAGATGGCCAGGTCTACTTTGGCTATTGTAAGCACTGTCTCTACCCAGTGGAAGGTGATGAGGAGTAGGCCCAGGGCAGGGTCGTCCAGAAGCTTCCCTTTTTCTTTTGATGGTCTGAGACTTCTAGTGGCACATTATTTAAAAAGGGAAGAGTGAGTTGTGTGAGTTGGTTTTATCAAACAGTGTTTATTTGGACCACGTGTGTGGTGGTCGTGCTTTAAACTATTTCAGCTTCCGCACTTTTAAACTCGGTATTGTAATAACTTCGTTTTAAATTCGCACTCTGATATTTTAAATTCGGTTTCATTTTCGCTATGATGTATCTTTACGAATCTAATCCTTGAACGATGCGATCCTGTATGATGTATGGTGTTAGAAATCCTTCGAGATTTCCGGACTACCGGGGTTGTATGGGTTCAAGTATCAGTCGAAGTCAGACGGATTTGGCTAAGATAATACTTGAGCTCTTATAATCAGGACGGTTCCGCCACAGCTTGGTATCAGAGCATGGTTCAAGTGATTACCTCCGTAAAGAGCTATTTTCGAACTAAATGGGTATTTCAAAACTATTTTCAAAACTATTTTCGATTACTAAGTGTGCTCAGTCTCGTCCTTAAGCCCTATACTAGGATTCAGGTGGCTTAACTGCTAACAGGGTTCAGGGTTTGCTTCATGCTGGATCTTTATTGCTGGTCCATTCTTGGGGAAAAGAGAATGCGTCGATCGCGAAAACATGCATAAAATGATTTTGTGAGATATGAGAGCATGACCGTCCAACCGTCGGTCTAGGTGAGAGTTCTTATACCAAGTATGTGCGAGCTCCACGCGGACACATACGAGGGTATCAATGTTTTCAAGGGTGTTTTCTATGTTGGTGCATGGTGTTTAGTGTTGGCTTCTATGTATTTTGCGCATATTGGCCAATACTCAATTGTTTTATCATTGAGAATTGCTTTGGGCTGAAATGAATCTTCTGCAGGTACACTAACTATGCGAACGAGTAGAACGTGTAGATAACGCATGAGAGATCGTTCTTGCCACCGACTAGAACGTTAGGACTTACGAGTCATATTAGTGAGTGAGAACGTAAGTACGATCATGCATCATGTTTAAATTCTTGCATTTACATTACCTCCCCTTAATTAAAAGTTCTCTCCTTTATATAAAAATTTGCCAACTTAATATCCGTCTCATGAGAGTTCGAAACCCCTCTTGTTTCTACAGATGGCCTGGACTAAGCTGACCGCTCGCAAGGCCACCGGAGGCAGAGGAGTTCCGCGTCACCGCTTGGCCACCAAGCTGACCCGGAAGACGTTCTTGTCCTACTTCGGGTTGCCGACTATCCTTTGGAGGATTCTGCAGGCCGTGGGCTATGAGGAAGGACAGGAGCCCAGGTACTCATGGCAGAAGGAGATCTACGGGCAGGATTCCTTGGTCATGGTGGAGATCAAGGTCAAAGCCTTGCCTGCCAAGCCCCACTGGACAGGGTGGACAGAGATCACTAGAGGCACCTGTGCCAAGGATAGAGCCAACAGGGCAGCATACCTAGTGCTGAAGGATATCATAGCCCGCTTCCCCGCCGACCTGGCAAGTGCGATGGCAGGAGTGTTTCCCCGTGGATCACTTTTCCCATTGCGCTGGAAGCAGACTTCGGAGTCAGTCTTGACAGGAAGCCCAGAGGAGAGGTTCTACTGTGAGACACCTGCGATGAGCGCCACTGGAGCTTTGCTAGGTGTATGTGAGAGTTTGGAGCGCACTCTTGAGAGCGTGTCCTTCACCCTCACCGCCACCTACCAGAGCAAGAGGAAGCTACAGGAGGACTTCGACGCTGAGGTTGCTCGTCTGCAGGAGAGGATTCAGCAGCTCACTCTGGAGCGTGACGACGCCCGCACCACAGCAGCAGCACAGTCCACTGCCAGGACAGTTGCAGAGCAGATGTACCTGACTACCGCTCTTCAGAGGGATGAGGCCCGCACCGCGCTCGACCAGCTCAGAGAGGGAGCCCACCTATTGATACAGCAGATCCACGGACAGCAGGCCTACATCGACCAGCTCCACGAGGCCGTCCATCAGATGCATCACGCCGCACAGGAGGCCGCCGCCCCAGCCGCTGCCGAGGTTCCCGCCGCCGAGGCTCAGGATCCCCAGGACGGAGAGGTCCTTGGTCCCGACGCCCCTATGGAGGAGGATCATGCTGTCGAGCCAATGATCGACGTCGACGCAGAGGACGCCGCATCCGCCGCTGGAGACCCCTGAGCGCTAGTTTGTTAGGGATCGTTTTCTTTTGTATAGCTTGAGCTTGCTCGCTAAGTGATGTAACACCCTACACATGTGCTAGTTTTATGTTTAAAATGTTTGATGGCATGTACGCTTTTGGACAAAGTCTGGACTTCGATCCGGCATCTTTTATGGAAATCCGTCGTTTGCATGTGTAATTTTGAGCGATTGTTTTGTGATGTTGTATGGAAATGAGTAATTATACTTGGTCGTGTGCTAAATTTTCGAATTATGTACAGCGCAGTATTTATTCATGATCGATGTAACATCACCTAATGATTGCTTAGTAATGGGATATGCAGATGCCGGCACACACTCGCAGCCAGCGTGGGCAGGGAGCAGGACAGGAGGAGAATCTGCCACCTCCCCCACCGCCGCCGATGACGCCGGAAGCGTTCTTTGGCCAGTTCTTGGGTAGCCAACGGAACATGGAGGAGATGCAGAGGCACATGGAGGCCACCCTCCGCAATATCGCTAACAACACTGCGCAGCAGCATCATCAACGCCAAGGCTCAGAGCCCAACCAGTACAGCTCCTACCGTGACTTCTTGGACACTCGCCCTCTTGTGTTCAAGGAAGCCACCGAACCGCTCGAAGCTGATGAATGGCTCAACTCCATCACTCAGAAGTTCCGTCTGCTTCGTCTGACGGAAGAGCTCAAGGCAGAATACGCCGCGCACATGTTGGAAGGACCCGCAGGTTTGTGGTGGGCCCAGTACCGTGCATCCTTGCCTGCAAATGCACGTGTCACTTGGGATCAGTTCTCCACCGCCATGCGCAACCACTACATCCCTAGTGGTCTGATGGAAATGAAAGTTGCAGAGTTCATGAGGTTGTCTCAGGGAACCAGATCTATGCCAGAATACCTGCACAGCTTCAACAACCTAGCTCGCTACGCCCCAGACTTTGTCAACACTGAGGCCAAGAAGATCGCAAGCTTTAAGCGTGGATTGAGTGCCGCCATGCTCTCCAAGATGGGCAACAGTCACCGCACCACTTTCAGTGACTTCGTCAGTGACTGCCTAAATCAAGAGGCCAACGACAGCCGACTAGCGTCAGAGACCCGTCGTCGTGCGAACGAAGGAGGTTCGTCTCAGCAGAGGACCCCTTTCGGAGCACGCGCCCCGTATCGCCCGCCTGTTGCAGGAGCAAGATTCCGTCCCCCACAGAGGAAGATCACCACCAACCGTCCCCGTCCCAGTTTTCAGAAGCCCTACACCGCCCCCATGATGCAGAATAAGAACAAAGCAGGAAGTGCAGGAGGTCCCAAGACCCCGTACGTGATTGGTCCATGCTATAACTGTGGTCAGACTGGACACCTGTCACGTCAGTGCCCTCGCCCAAAGAAGCAATACACTCAGCCCCCACCTCGTACGGGTCATGTGCATCACACCACCGTGGAAGAAGTGCCAGAAGGAGAGCCTGTCACCGCTGGTACGTTTCTTGTTAATCAGTGCCCCGCAGTTGTGTTGTTTGATTCTGGAGCATCGCATTCTTTCATAAGTGAGAACCTTGTTATAAGAAGTAATCTTGAGTTGATAGAGTTAGACCGGGGATATCAGATAAGTTCCGCCGGAGCTGTTCTCTCCGCGCGAAAAATGGCTAAAGGAGTGGAAATGACCTTTGGGGATAAGAAGGTCATAGTGGATCCTATCGTAATTCCTGGTCTAGGTTTAGATGTAATCTTGGGTATGGGTTGGATGAAACTCTGGAAGGTCAATCTAGACACCGCAGAAAGAGTAGTGTCCATGGTTAGTCCCAGGAATGGGTCTACCTTTCGGTTCAAGTTACCTCGAAACCCCCATGAGATCGGAGTGTTGTTCAATGTCACGACAAAGAAGACAGCTGAAATCCCTTTAGTGTGTGAGTTTCCAGATGTTTTTCCTGATGAGTTGCCTGGACTACCGCCAGACAGGGATGTGGAGTTTGCTATAGAGTTAATCCCTGGAACGGCACCCATATCTCGGAGACCGTATAGAATGCACGCTAAAGAGTTAGCAGAGCTTAAGGTTCAGTTGCAAGAACTTTTGGATAAGGGTTTGATACGCCCTAGTTCGTCACCTTGGGGATGTCCCGCTATCTTTGTGAAGAAGAAGGATAAAACTTTAAGGATGTGTGTGGACTACCGACCGCTTAACGCAGTAACTATAAAGAACAAATATCCCTTACCCCGAATCGATGTCTTGTTTGATCAGTTGTCAAAGGCGAAAGTGTTCTCCAAGATCGACCTGAGGTCAGGATACCATCAGATTAAGATCAGAAGAGAAGATGTACCAAAGACAGCTTTCTCTACCAGATACGGACTCTATGAGTATCTTGTTATGTCCTTTGGATTGACCAATGCACCGACACATTTCATGTACCTGATGAATTCGGTCTTCATGCCAGAGTTGGATAAGTTTGTTGTAGTGTTCATCGATGACATCTTGGTATATTCTGAAAATGAGAAGGATCATGCTGAGCATCTACGAGTCGTTCTAACCCGGCTTAGAGAGCACAAGTTGTATGCTAAGTTCAGCAAGTGTGAGTTTTGGTTGAAGAAGGTACCTTTCCTTGGTCATGTCCTTTCAGAGGAAGGAATCTCTGTGGACCCTTCTAAGGTACAAGAAGTTATGGATTGGCAAGCACCCACCACCGTACATGAGGTACGCAGCTTTTTGGGTTTGGCCGGATACTACCGTCGGTTTATTCCGAATTTTTCAAGAATAGCCAAGCCTATGACCCGTTTAACGCAGAAGAATAAGAAGTTCGAATGGACTCCAGAGTGTGAAACAGCTTTTCGCACTCTGCGGACGTTGTTGACATCCGCACCTGTTTTGGCTCAGCCAAACTTAGAGGAACCTTTTGATGTGTTTTGTGACGCATCCCAGATCGGACTTGGATGTGTGCTCATGCAGAATGGAAGAGTTATCGCCTATGCTTCTCGCCAGTTGAGACCGCACGAAGAAAATTATCCCACTCATGATTTGGAATTAGCAGCCGTCGTGCATGCACTCAAGATATGGAGACATTATCTTATGGGAAATCTATGTCATGTGTACACGGATCATAAAAGTCTGAAATATATCTTCACCCAGCCAGAGTTGAACATGAGGCAGAGAAGATGGTTGGAGCTAATTAAGGATTATAACCTTGAAGTGCATTACCACCCCGGAAAAGCAAACGTTGTAGCCGATGCCTTGAGTCACAAGACTCATTGCAACTCCCTACAACCACTTTTGGAAGATAGATTTAACCTTATGCACCCTATTATGCTGAACAATATCACTCTTCAGTGCACCTTAGAAAGTGACATCATCGAGAGACAAAAGACTGATGAAGAGATCTGTCAGATTAAGAAGAGGTTGGAAACCAGTAGTTCTTTGAACTTCAGAACGGATGAACAAGGAATTCTATGGTATAATCAGAGGTTGGTTGTTCCTAAAGACACCGAGCTGAAAGAGAGAATTCTGAATGAGGCTCACAATTCAAAGCTATCTATTCACCCAGGAAGCAGTAAGATGTACCAGGATTTGAGAACCAGGTATTGGTGGTCAAAGATGAAGAAAGAAGTCGCAGCCTATGTCGCCAGATGTGATACTTGCTTCAGGATAAAAGCTATACACTTGAGACCTGCCGGATTGTTGCAACCGTTATCGATCCCAGAGTGGAAATGGGAAGAAGTTAGTATGGATTTCATCACAGGTCTTCCCACCACTCAAAAAGGAAATGATTCTATCTGGGTTATCGTAGATCGGTTATCTAAAGTGGCTCACTTCATACCAGTTAAGACTACGCACCGCCCTCATCAGTATGCAGACTTGTATATCCAGAATATCTTGACGCTACATGGGATTCCGAAGCGGATTGTTTCTGATAGAGGACCCCAGTTCATAGCATGTTTTTGGGAACAGTTGCACAAGGAACTAGGAACTAAGTTGGTAAGGAGTTCCGCTTATCACCCCCAAACTGCAGGACAGACGGAGAGAGTGAATCAGATTCTGGAAGATATCCTAAGAGCTTGTGTTCTATCTTCCGGAGAGTCATGGGAGAAATGGTTACCCCTTGCCGAGTTTTCATATAACAACAGCTATCAGGAGAGTATAAAGATGGCACCATTTGAAGTTCTATATGGACGAAGATGCAGAACCCCAGTAAATTGGGTTGAATCAGGAGATCAAGGATTCTATGGGTCAGATTACGTAAAGGATGCAGAGGAGATTGTGCAAACAGTACAGCAGCACATTAAGGTAGCACAATCCAGACAAAAGAGTTATGCCGACACACGAAGAAGACCCTTGGAATTTCAAGCAGGAGACTATGTATACCTTAAGGTCTCACCCATGAGAAAAGTCCAACGTTTTGGAGTTAAGAAGAAGCTAGCACCTCGATATGTGGGACCTTACCAGATCATAGCAAAGAAAGGAGAAGTGGCATACGAAGTGCAGTTACCCCCAGAGATGAGCACAGTCTTTCCCGTGTTTCATGTATCACAGTTGAAGAAGTGTCTTCGAGTTCCAGAACAAGAAGAAGTTCGGATCCCAGATGTTACGATCAGATCAGATCTGGAGTACTACGAGCAACCCAAGGAGATTTTGGATACCAAGACCCGAGAGACGCGTCACCGAACAGTGAAGACTCACAAGATTCTTTGGAGCAATCACGGACCCAATGATGCAACTTGGGAAACAGAGGAGTACTTACGCGTAAACTACCCCGCTTTTTATAAAGATTGGTACGTAACTCAAATCTCGGGACGAGATTTCTTTAAGGGGGAAGGGTTGTGACACCCTAGTGTCAAGCACTGCATTAGGAACTACAATTAGCTACTAAAGAGCATAAGCAATGCATTGCATCATTTCATGTGCATGAGAGTGCTTTTGTCTTTTGTTTATTTATTTGGATGTGGATTTCTATTGGACTTGATGATCTAAGTGGATTTCTGTTTTGGCAAAGAGTTTTATAAAATAGAGAATATTGAGTAGAGTGCTTTTCATGTTGGAGTTTTGACCTAGTTCAGATTAGTTTGTAAATAAAAATAAGTCAAACAAAATGATTTATACTTCAAAATTGGCTTTGTTTATGTGGAGGATTTAAAAATGGTTTCAGAAAAAGTGTCCTATATGAAAGTTGTAGAGAAAATTATTTTGAGCAACTTTTATATTTGGGTCAAAACCTAGTTTGGAGTTTTTGAAACTGTTTTTGAGTGGTCAATCTTTGGAAAATCTTTGGAAAAAGAAAAAGGAAAAGAATTTCCCCCGCGCCCCACCTTTCGGCCCATCTGGCCTTTCGGCCCAACTCGCGCGCGCCGGCTCAGCTCGCCCGCTCGCGCGCGCCGGCCCGCTCCCGCACTCGCCCGCGCGCCGCGCGCGCCGCGCACCGCCGCCCGCCTGACGCCCGTGCCGTACGCCGGCCGCAAGCGCCGCATGGCCGCCTTCGCCTGCACCGTATCCCGCTCGCCCTATCGCCGCAAGATCGTTGCTCGCTCGATCACGCCACGATCCGCCTCGCCCACTCTCCGCTCGCCTCGCCTGCCGCGCCCGCTCGCCGTGCACGGCATCGCCCGCGCTGCATCGCCGACCGCGCCGCCGTGTCCCGCCACGACCACCGGCCGGTCAAGCCGATCAAAACCCCGAGCACCCCCTTCACTCCCTCGCTCACCCGCGCACACAACTCCCACTCGCTCTCGCTCTCACTCCCTCTCCTGCCCGCGAACGCAAGGCCGAGCGCTCACCTCGCCTTGGCCACTGCACGCCACCGCGAGAGCGCCTCCCCACGTTCCAGCCCTCACTGAGCCACCGCCAGCCGATTAACTCAGGCCACCACTCCGCCATCATCCAGACCGCACGGTGCTCCCGCTTCCACTCCGCCGGAGCCCCACCACTGCCAGAACAAGAAGTGCCTTTTCTCGGCCGCTATCGACGACCGGGAGTGCACGCCATTGTTCTACACCACCCGAACCTTCGCCGAGCCTCGTATCTCCCGTCGAGCTTCACCGAGTCAAGGCAAGGTGAGAACACGACCCAGTCTCAACCCTACCGCCTTCTACCTCCCTCTTCTCCCCGGCCGAGCGCCATGGGCGCCGCCGCGGACCTCGCTCGTGGCCAAGCTCCTCTGGAGCCATCCGAGCCAAACCAACCCCGTAGCTTTGCTCCTTAGGGTTCACTCGAGCTTTTGCCTCCCCCAATTTCTCCGGCCGCCGCCGGAAACGGCGTAGCCGCGCGTTGCCGCCATCACCGTGCGCCGCCGCTCGCCGCCGGCATGCTCCGACCGTGCGCTAGCCAAACCACCTACACCACTCGATGCGCCTCGTCGAGGCGAGTTCACAAGCCTAGCTTCCCCGCCGGCGACCTCACCGTCGGCGAGGAATCGACGGTCAAACCTCTCCCCTGTTTTCCTCTCTTTGACGGGTGGGTCCCGTTGACCCACGGACCCCTCGAGCCAGGCCTCGGACGGGCGATTGTTTTCCGTCTCGCCCGAGCCTCCGAGCCAGGCCTCGGACGGGCGATTGTTTTCCGTCTCGCCCGAGCCTCCGAGCCAGGCCTCGGACAGACGTTTGTTTTTATCATCTCGCTCGAGCTAGGCCTCGAGCGAACCCTCGGGCACTGTCTCGTTCGAGCCGGGCCTCGAGCGAACACACACCTACCGCCGTGCGCTCGAGCCAGGTTGGGTCGAGTTGGACTAGGCCGAAAGCCCCGTTTGGGCTAGAATAAAGTTTTTCTTTTTTTAGTTTTCTGCTCAGTAACTAAGTTTGTTAATTTTGCTATAATTAATCTGTAGCTCTGTTAATTATGAAATTTTAGTTTTGCTAGTTTGTTTATGAGTAGATCTATCATAGAAAAATATGAAAGTATTTTTGGTAGAAGTTTATTTTACTGTTTTTATTTATTTTAGTTTATAAGCTTTTGTTGTGATAAATGGAAATAAGTGTTTTATGGTTGAGATAATTCCTGGAAAATTTTGTGTAAGTTTATTATCCTGTTTTACACCTGTGAAAAATATATGATGCACTGTTTATGTGGAAAAAGTTTCTGTTATGCTTAAAAGTCCTTTTTGGCTGATTTCTTAGAATAAATGTTAAGGTGTTTTATATGTCAAAATAAAATGTGGGAAAATTTGTATAGCCTCTGTTTATGATATCCAAGCTGAGAAAAATGTAAGAATGATCTGTTGTGTGGAGAAATCTGAAGTTGCTTTACAAAGGTGCTTTTCTGTGTTTTCCTTTTAAAATTCATGTAAGAAATAATATAATGTTTCTGTTCATGGAACTTTCTTGATAAGCATAAAATGTGAAGTAGAATCTGGGAAAAATATGAAATAGAGTTGTGCACCCTTTTACAGTAGGGTTGTAGTTCAAAGTACCTTTTTGGGCAGTTTGCTTATCATTTTTGTATCTGCAGTTCGGTATTTTATTTTTGACTGAAATTTGTTCAGTGGAGTCCAGCAACTGTTGTTTGCCTTCTAGAATTTTCGTGGATTTTTCTGAGTCCAGAAAAGTGCACTTGCAGTTCAAACCTAAGTTTCTTTTGAATTATTAAATAAGAAAAAGGTGAATAAATGGATTTTGTTTTATGAAATAAATGAGTATTTGCCTCAATGCCAAAAGTGGTTCAACAAGTTGGTTTCGTTGGTTTGCAAGAAATGCTCTTTCTCATACCTTCACACCTCGCACCCCGCATTTAAATATTTATTATTCGTCGCATGCAATAGGATCGACCCCTCCGGAGCCCGACCAGGAGCCAGAGACAAACGCCGAGCAGCAGATCCCGGAGCTCCAGCAAGCCGAGGAAGCCGACCCCGCCTGCGACACTAACTTGCCCGAGTGCCCCTCCCACGAGGCCTCGGTCTTCACCCAAGGCAAGCCCCGGAGCATTCTAAGCCTCCTATTATTTACAATTAAATTACTTGAGTCCTTTTATATTGTGATGCATTAGGTTTAGGAGTTGGAATGAATCCTACTTGCTGCATTACCATTCCTTGGTTATTGATTAATATCTACCTTGTTATCCTGTTATTTAATTACAATGTAGAATTGCTTAGCCTGCTTAATAAAAGTAGTAGTTAAGGATGTTCCCGTAATACCCGGATGGGTATTTATCGGATCACGGTTGGCTATATTTGCTATCGTGGAAAAGAACCTGAGTAGTACTGAAATACGGTCAACGGGATGGCAGGGCACAAGTTCGGAAACTTGGGGCAGTCCATCCGTTGGATCGTGTAGGTTTGTATCGATGTTGGCCCTCGTTCATTTTTGAACGCGCCCTTTTACTTAGGGATACGTCGGTGCCGTAATCATCGACCCAAAGCCGGTTAGAAGCTGTTCGGGCCGGTCTCAACCCGTGTCTTGCCCTCTAGTATGGAAATTGCGATCTGCCGCGTGAGGCCATCGCCAGGTTCCAATTGGGCGGTCCGTGCTGTGAGCCGCGACGATTACCACCACGAACAAGCATCGAGCGGTTGCCCAATGCATGGACCCGACGGGGAAAGTGTGAGCTGGTATTAAAGGTCTTTCATCAGCTGATTTGGAATTCGATTCGAGTCGCCGTCTCCCCCGGTTAGTGGGAAACTATGGCGAGCTTCACCACGATACAACTCCATGTGATGATTTAAGGTTCAACTAAAATATGGATAAGTCAACTGGATATGGTTATATTATTGATTGATAGATTCAAGTGAGTGCTCTAGTACAGGTGAAAAACCTAGAGTCAAGGAATAGGTCTAAAAATGGCAGCTCATCTTTATCATTAATTACCTCTTATCTGAAATTTAGCTTTTCGCAACTAAAAGATCCCAGCTCCACCTCAAAAGCCTTGCATACCCTTGGAGTCTTTATTTTCAGTTGGACGGGTAAGTCTAGCTGAGTACATTCCCGTACTCAGGGTTTATCCCGTTTGTTGCAGATGGCCAGGTCTACTTTGGCTATTGTAAGCACTGTCTCTACCCAGTGGAAGGTGATGAGGAGTAGACCCAGGGCAGGGTCGTCCAGAAGCTTCCCTTTTTCTTTTGATGGTCTGAGACTTCTAGTGGCACATTATTTAAAAAGGGAAGAGTGAGTTGTGTGTGTTGGTTTTATCAAACAGTGTTTATTTGGACCACGTGTGTGGTGGTCGTGCTTTAAACTATTTCAGCTTCCGCACTTTTAAACTCGGTATTGTAATAACTCCGTTTTAAATTCGCACTCTGATATTTTAAATTCGGTTTCGTTTTCGCTATGATGTATCTTTACGAATGTAATCCTTGAACGATGCGATCCTGTATGATGTATGGTGTTAGAAATCCTTCGAGATTTCCGGACTACCGGGGTTGTATGGGTTCAAGTATCAGTCGAAGTCAGACGGATTTGGCTAAGATAATACTTGAGCTCTTATAATCAGGACGGTTCCGCCACAGGACCAATCTATATAAATCTGTACAAGAGACAAACAATTCGTTAGAGCCTTCATCAGAGACAGTTCTTGTTTCAAAACTTCCAACCATATTTGACAACCATATGGTGCTCTGTTGCCAGATTAGCACCAATTAGTTAGCATCCAAAGCCTTTTTAATCTATTATCATTCATACATGGATTTCTCGAACCATTAATACATGAATTATATCAACCTGCAGTGAGAACAAAAGCATAATAGAATAGGGCAGCATTGCAATAAAAGTTTGTGAACCAAACTAATTTAAGGCACCTAAACAAGGTACTTACTATTACGGTCACCTAAAATATATATTGGGCACTGAACATTTATAAATCCCTAACTGAACCGGTTGCAAGGGACATGATAGGATAAATATAGTAGAACAAGAAAGAATGTCAGGAACAACATGATGCCAACCATATCTACACTACACATCTCTACAACTAAAAAAATTGGTAGGCAGACGATTCCTATACCAGTTTTTTATTTAGTTGTAGAGATTAGAGTAGTAGTGTGCTATAATTAGTGATGATTATAATGGCAAGATTAGTGTCTGTGCATATTTATTACTGGATACTATCTCTATTTTTTATAAGGCGCAACATAGAATGAAACGATCTTCTAAATTATATTTTGAACATTTATTTACTTTATATTATATTGTTTATATATTTATAAACTTATGATTATTGGATAGTACAATTATTTATGAAATTAACTATACAAATTTGTATTATAATAGATAATTTTTTAGCTAAATTATTGGTCAAAGTTTTTAAGTTTCAATCTTGCCTTCGTATGTACGCCTTGTAAAAGGGAACAAATGTAGTAGTTAGTTGCTATTATTTTTAAATAATAGATATAGTTAGCCAAGTATTCTCATTCCATCCAATCTCATCCATCCAACCAAACAAACAACATGAACTCTAAATTCATAGATGGTTATATCCCATCCACTCCTCGAACCAAACACATTATTTCAGAATTTTCTAGAGATTTGCCAATACTTTGGCTATAAAAAATGGTATGTAAAATCTTTGGCCATCTACTTCTATGCTGCTACAAATACGATAGAGCTAGACCCCTCTCAATAGCTCATTCTCTCTTGTCCTTTTTGTGTTTTTTTGAATGCTTGTAAATCCCTTGGGCCGTTTCAGGCTATAGAGAAATAAAATTCAAGTGGGGAACGCCTCTCCCCCCCCCCCCCCCCCCCCCCCCCCCCCCCGTTGCCCGTCAAAAAGAAGAACCATTGATAACTATAAATTTTGGCATGTCATAGTTTTCAGGTGGGCAAAAATTGGCAACCAACCAATCAAACCCGCAAGCTTTGTTAGAAAAGAACTCATGCGTATCTAAGAGCTTGTAAACGATGTAACTGTCTTATCGAATGAATAAAGCTTGCCTATTTATCAAAAAAAAAAAACCCCGCAAACCCCATGCCTGCGCATACCAGCTTTCAATTGCTGCCACCTGGTACGCCCAACAATCCAACACTTGCTGTTCATTGATACTCTCTTCATAATCTTTTATAAAGCATATTTAGGGCAGTCAAAATAGATAGTTTCTAGATTATTAATATTTATAATATATAATTAATGTCATTATATAGTTCATGGAATATACTTTCATATAATAAACTTATTCAAAGATATCAATGTTCCACGTATTTTCATAAATCTAGTTAAAATTTAGAAAGTTTAAGATCTGTTTGGATTCCATGGACTAATAACTAGTTAACTAAAGTTTAGTCCATGAAGATCTAAATAAGTGGACTAGTGGATGGACTAATAACTAATCTAAGCCTTAACTAACCCAACTAGTTGAACTATTGATTCCACCTAATTGAAAAAAAAGACATCTATTATCCCTGGTCCCCATCCCCACGCGCGTGCGCAACAAGTTAGTCGGGGGTAAATAAGTCTAAATATTGAGATAGTGTTAGTTCTTAGTATGTGAATTTAACATGATTGAACTAATCGCTAGTCAAGTAACTACTCGTCAGCTAATCACTAGTCCTAACTAATTATTAGTTCTAGTTCATCAAACATACCCTTCATAGACCTAAGCACTTTGAACCCAGTCCGGCCCGACCCGTGGGCTCAGCCAGACCCCACCGGGTTTTAACCCACCCATGGACCTTACTGAATAGTGTATGGATAGAGATCTTGATGCCTAGAAAATTGTTTCTCGGCCCAAAATATTTATTTTAGCTCTTTCACACTATAAATTACATGGGCAGCCCGCCCAGCCTCGGGCCCAACCCGAACCTAGCCCGAAAATGGTAGACCCGACTCGGCGAGTGGATGCTAATGGATGAGATTTTTTCGGCACGACACAACCAGAATTTTTTTCGACCCAGTCCGCAAAATGCTCAGATTTAACCCTTTTGTCGATGAAATATGGTTGGCAGTCTACCGAGGGGTATGCCCAAGGTAGTATATTAGTTTTGAGGAGGCGTGCAAGACGTCTACGCAAGCGTTAACACGAGGACGAGAGACGGCGATTTAGACAGGTTCGGGCCGGTAAGTCACCGTAATACCCTACATCCTGTGTTCTGGTGGCTGATTTGTATTGTGAGATTGGAATATGATGTGAGATTGGAGGGGGGTCCCTGCTCGCCTTATATAGCTGGGGAGCAGGGTTATAGTTGTCGAATCCTAATATATTACAATCGGTTCCTTTTGGCAAGGAATTCGGGTCTATCTTCTAAGATCTTTCTTGACGACCACGACTTCGGGAGAGTCCCTGGTGGTCACGACGGCCTGGTCGCGAGCAGCAGGGCCTTCAGACTGGGTCGTGCCTGGTGACAGGCCCAAGTAGGTTCATGAGGGTATACGGAGGTAATATCCCCATAGCTAGTCCCCGAGCACTTTGCATCCGTCGTGTTGGGCGTCCTGGAGCTTCCCGAAGAGGTTAGACCTGGTTGATTGTTGATGAAGACGTCTTCCGACCAAGTTGCCTGGTCGCAGATGCGCTTGGAGTAGACTTCCGACTAGGTCGGACTGGTCGATGATGGCGAAGTAGTAGCGTAGACCGGAGCACAGCCGTATGGGATGTCCAGCGTCATCTTGTCGAGAGGTTGCGAAGTGCTGCAAGAAAAAATTTTAGGGACCTTTCTTCTTGGTGAAGTATATCCACTTGGAGCTTGGCCAAACTGCAGGAGCGAACAGGGTCCAGCTGAAGTCCGCGCCAGTCCAGGTCGAGCTGCATAGGAAGAAAGAAAAAATACATTCACCGTTAGGTGAAGTGTATCCACTTAGTCCCCGTGCTTGGTAGTAGGTGTTGTAGGCACATGGTGCCTAGCTTGTAGAATATCTGCAGAAAACAAACACAATCATTTTGTGAAAAAATAACGTGTGTGCACGTAGTCCCTGAGCCTGTTGTAAGAAGCAGTATGGTTCTTGTAGCAGGGTCAAAGAAAGTATGATAATGCAGGAAAAATTAAGATTGCGGGCGAAGTCCCCGAGAATGAGGACGGGAATCCGAAGTCCCCGAGCGTGGTCGAGGGGTCTTGTCTGGCGCCGACTAGCTACTGTGGCAGTAACTGTTTATCTGCGAGAAAAGTGTAACTGACCCATGGGGTCAGTCCCCGGGAATGAATGCCGTCGTTAGTAATAACAGGAATAATTAACCGACTCATAAAATAAAGAAGGTGAACGGGCGGGCCGTTTTTGCAAACTGCCCATTAAGGAGAAGCGCGGGGGCGCGTGCGTGCGACATGGCGGTCGTGGGAGGAGTGGGCACGTGCCCCCGCAAACCCTGGAGTCGAAGGGTCGGGCGATGTAGTATAAAAGGCGGAGCGCGCGGTGGCGGTTCGTCACCTGCTCTTTGCATTTCACTCTCCGAAAGCATTCGCCTCCTTACCTTCCTTCTTCCACACGAGTGGAGCTCAGGCGCCGATTCCTGTTTGAAAGTAGATCCAAATCCAGATCCGTTTGTTGGAGAAAGCAATGGCGCGTGGGAAACAATCCAAGGCTGCGATGGCGAAGGCGAAGAAGGCGTCGGAGGCGAGGTCCGACGACCCCGTGGAGAAGCTAAGCTAGGCGAAGGGGTGGACTCGGAGCGTCCTCCAGAAGAAGAAACTGGAGGACCTCGTCGTTGCTGGTTTGCTCCCTGACGAGGTGACCGGCGGGTGGAGGGAGGCCTACTAGGAGGAGTTCCCGACGCCTGACACCACTGAGCTCGTCGTCTTCGAGGCGTTCTTCAGGTGCGGCCTCGGCATCCCGGTCCATCCTTTTCTTCATGGGCTGCTGGACTACTACCAGATTGCGCTGTGCAACTTGACTCCGAATTCAATGTTGCACATCGCGGTCTCCATCCACTTCTGTGAGGCGTATTTGGGCGTAGAGCCCCATTTCGATTTCGTTCGCCACTTCTTCTGGCTGAAGATCAATGGCACCGGGATGTCGAGCATCGTCGGGTCAGTGTACCTCCAGCTCCGGGATGGGATGGCGGAGAAGTATATTGCAATGCCGTTGTAGTCGAAGGCAAAGGAGTATAAGTCGAAGTGGTTTTATATCCACGCGGCGGAGATGCGCCCGCCGTGCGTTCCAGCTTTTGCGCCGAAGGTTCTGGCCACCTGGTCGGAGCTTCCCGGTAGGGCGGGGATGGAGCAGGTCGAGGAGCTCCTGAGGCTGAGGAACTTCGTCAAGTAGCGATGCCAGCCCTGCAAGGAGAGGGATCACCCAGCATACGAATATGTCAGGGAAGAAGACGGGGGGCGCGAGGCCCCGGAGCCGCTCCCGACGTCGAAGATTCAGCTGCGGGTTGATTCTTTGTTCGACCTCCCTAAGAGGAAGAGGCCAGAGCAGGTCCGAAGGTCGTACTGTTTGGAGCACCCTCCGCCGCAGGTATGGCTTTAGCCCTGTTGCTGTTCGTTGTAATGCTCGAGTAGGAGTTGACTTCCGTCAAATGATTATGCAGGGGCGTGACGCGTTCTTCTCGCGGGCCTCGATGGCGCTATGGCCAAAGGGTGTCGACCCCCGTCGCGAGGATGTTGGTGGCGGCGCTCGGGAGGAGGCCGATGAGGAGGAGGAGGAGGTCGAGACCAGCGAGCAGGAGAGGGGCCGAGTCCCCAAGTCCCAGACGAGCAGGTGGCGAGCGTGTGGCGACCTAAAGGGGAAGCGCTAGGCTGCCCCTACGAAGAAGAGGAAGAAGGCATCGCTGGAGACCGGTGGCGCCTTCAACATCGATGGGGAGGCGGCGAAGAGATGCTGAGTGGTGGCCAATTGGTCGGACGACGAGTCCGATAGTGAAGACGCAGTCTCGTTGAGTGCCTGTTTCAGACAGGGCTCCTCGGCGAGGAGGGGTGGCGGAGCGGCGAAGCCGAAGGTGAAGCTGAGGGAGACACGGGTGCCGAAGTCATAGCAAGCGGTGAGGACCCCGGAGCCGCTGAAGACGGTCGCCGAAGCCGCAGGAGAAGTCCGCAGGAGATGGCGCAAGTCCGCGGCCTCGGCGCTTCTCGCGGGAGAAGTTGTCGGGCCTGTAAGTGCCTCTTGTGCGACTTGTAGCTTGAGACCTGGTCGGAGACGTGTGTTTATGACTTGTCTATTCCTTGTGCAGCTCAGCGGACGCCGAGGAGGTGACGGAGACCCAGGAGGGTGGTCGGAGGGAGCCAAGCACTCCGCCGATTACTGAGACTGAAGAGCCGGCGAGGTCGGACACACCGAAGACGGTGGCGTGGGAGACGAAGGAGGACGCAGCGTCCGGAGTCCTCGAGCCCCCGCAGGAGGAGCGACCGGAGTTCCCGGCAATGGATGTCGGTCGTAGTGAGGGGGGCAGTGCGGCAGAGCCGGACGTTGCACCGGAGTCGCAGTCGTTGGGGCAACACGCCCAGGAGAAGAAGAGGAAGGCGCTGGAGCCTTTGGAGCGGAGATGAGGAGATCGAGGAGATCAATCAGGAGGAGAAGGAGCCCAGCAGTAGACCAATTTGTTGCTTCCGCGTTGAGGATGACCAGATCATCTATATTGATGACGAAGCGGCGACCGCAGAGATGAACGCCCTTCTGGGCGACGCGACGAGGATGATGGAGAAGATCCAGGTGAGCGTGACGTCTGCCTTGTAGTTTATTCCTAGGTGACTCTTGTTTAGCTCTCGGTCGACGTTTGTTTTCAGCACCTGCTGAAGGTCGGGGAGGAGCGCAAGCTCGCCCTCGAGAAGACGACGCTGCTGGCCGATGAGAACGAGCGGCTCCGCGCGGAGGTCAAACGCGTCGAAGGCCAGTTCGCTGGCCTAGAGGCGCGGTTGGAGGACGCCCATGCCCGGTCGCGAGAGCTGGAGGGGGTCATCCAGCAGCGGGAGCAGGAGAACTTCCAGTTGTTGGAGCGGGCCGAGAAGGTCGATGAAGTCACCGTACGTAAGTTGGAGATCAGGTAGTCCTTTGTCATTTCGCACGTCGCCTGGTCGGAGAGCTGATGGAAGGTGTTGCCTTTGCAGAGTCGGTGCAGGCCGGCGAGGAGAAGCGTCTCCTAGCCGGGGAGAAGGCGAAGTCCGACGAGGAGGTCCGGAAGTGGCAGGCGATGCATGCGGGTGAGTCCTTTTGATGATGTCTGGTCAGAGTGGTTGGAGTCATCTCCTTATTCCTTGCCTTGGCGTATGCAGTTTACTAGGAAAACGTGCAAATGCAATTTCCAGATCTGCAGAAGAGGATCGAGGGGTATCACGATCGCTTCTTAGTGCAGTGCATCGACGAGGAGCCAGTTTTCCCGGTGGAGACGGAGAGGAGGATCGGCGATCACAAAGTGAAGAAGGCGTGAGGCCTATGGGGGCGGTTCCAGGCGTACACCAAGGCGGCGGCGTAGAGCATGACTGCTCATGGTCTTGCCATTCTTCGTTCGCACTATCCACAGATGGAGATGGCGAGGGTGAGCGTCGGCTTTGCGGCCAATACGTCGGACGCTGAAATGGAGTGCCTGGAGGAAGAGGCGGAGCCGGCCACTGAAGCCCTCGTAGGAGGTGTAGACCTGTTTGGTGCAGGGCACCAGTAGTAAGTGTAATAGGGAGATTGTCTGTAAATAGACTCTTGGGCGAATAAAAGCAAAACTTGTAGCGAGTCGGTGTGTTTTGCGTATTCCCCGAATTCCGCAGATCTAATAGCCATAAGCCGAAGCGATGAACAGTTCGGCCTTGGGTTATCCCATGATCCATAGCATAGAGCGCGGAGCTCGTTTGCGCGTAGGAGTCAACGGCGTCGTCCAAGGAACTGCTGCTGGCATCTCATAGCGCAGAGCGCAGACGCTCATGCACGCGTAGGGAGGTACCAAGGACAGGGTCTTTTCCAAGAGGCTCGATCGAGGCGTGACCTGGGCAAATGTGGACCGTTCGACGAGCGCGTGCGTGGCGCAAATACAGGCTCTGGGCGTGTAGCCTTATAATTTTCAGCCCAAGTTAGTCTTTCCTTCATAGCGCAGAGGGCAGACGCTCATGCACACATAGAGAGGTCAGGACGTCACTCGGGAGAGCTGTTGGCCACCATAGCGCAGAGGGCAGGCGCTCATGCACGCGTCCGGCGGTGACAACAACCCCAGCTCTGAGTTTTCATCGGCGTTAGTCAGGCTGCTTGGAGACCGTATGGAGAACGCATGGCGAGCGCGTAAACATCACGTATACAGGCATTGGGCATGTAGCCTTGGAGGTCTCTGCCCGAGCTTAGCCTTCCCTTTGTAGCGTAGAGGACAGATGCTCATGCACGCATAAAGAGGTTAGGACGTCACTCGGGAGGACTGTTGGCTGCCATAGCGCAGAGGGCAGGCGCTCATGCACGCGTCCGGCGGTGATAGCAGCCCCGGCACTAAAGCCCCTTCAGCATCAGTCAGGCTATTTGGAGAGATCGGCGAATCGTTTGAGAGATCAGCGAATCATTTGGAGAGGTCAGTGAATCGTTTGAAGAGGTCATAATGGAGACAAAATGGTGAGGCGAACACATCGCCGAGTCTTTATTCATCATGCAGGGTACATGGTATAGGCCGTTTAGGCGTAGAATCTTCTAAGGTGCTCGATACTCCAGGAGTTGGGCATGTCGATGCCCTCGAGGTCGGAAAGACGATAGGCGCCTGGTCGGGTAACCTCCTTCACCATGTTGGGGCCATCCCAATGGGAGGAGAGCTTGTGCAGGCCGTTGGTCTTGAGTTTCCGCTTGAGGACGAGGTCGCCCACAACGAAAGATTTGTCCTTGTTGTTGCGATTGTAGTAGTGGCAAACTCTTTCGAGATACTTGGTAGTGCGGAGGCAGAATGCTAGTCGTTCTTCTTCAAGGCGGTCAAGATCGTCGGAGCGCACCTAGTCAGAAGCCTCTTCATCGTAGTTCTCGACTCGTGGGGAGCGGAAAACGACGTCAGCTGGTATGACGGCCTCTGAACCAAAGATCATCAAGTAGGGCGAGACATTGATGTTGCGGCTGGGCTGAGTGCGGAGGCCCCATAGCAAGGAGGGGAGCTCGCGCATCCATCGACCAGGGTGCTTCTCGTCATTCTGTAGAGCTGTTTCTTCAGAGCATCGAGGATCATGCCGTTGGCGCGCTCGGCTTGCCCGTTGGCACGAGGATGGGTGACGGAGACATACTTCAGAAAGGAAATGGCCCAATCTTCATGACAATAGGTTTGCAAACAAAGGATAACTTGCTGCGAGCAGCGGGATAACTAACTTTATACCTGACAAAGGTTGGATGCGACCAAGCGACAGGGAGACAGACACCAAAACCGCAAGACTTCGACTCGATCTCCGAACGACCGCAGAACCACAATCTGGAACTAATCCACACAATACGGTGCAGCCGAACGGAAGCCGTAAAGCATGAAGTAGGGGTCCTCAAAGAGATCTCTCACAAGCCCAAGAAGAACTCACAAGAACAAAGGTTTGAGTAAGATCACTCAAGAACTCACTGCAACAGCAGGGTGGTTTATCAATTTATTAAAAAGTGTCCAAATAGCTTGGAGGTAGGAGATATTTATACTAGGAACAACCCTCCTAGATAGGTATGAAAACAAAATAGAGTTTCTAAAGATAAGCAATGTGAAAAGGTCTTCTCGAGATGGCTTCACGAAGTGGTCTCGCGCGACTAATGGCCTCCAGAGCAATTTCTACTAAACTGGTCATAACTCTTTATTGGGAACTTCAAATGATGAGTCGTTTGTTGGGTTGGAAAGTTAACTTGATAAGCTTTCACACCATATGTAGCATGCACCTCGAAACATCATAGAATGATACAGTTTTGCATGGGAACTTGAACATCACGCAGACTATTGAACTTCTGACGAGTCATCACTTATTCGGTCATACCTTAATGATGCGGAGTCCAAATGAGATGAAACCACTTGGGTTTGAAAGTAGACTCAACAAGCTTTCCAAAATGTCCTCATGGGCCTCAAAAGCTTTAGGGAATAAGTCCAAATCATCCTCTTGTCTCACCTCTTCTTGCTGCACCTCAACTTGTTTTGCCTTCTTCTTCTTTTTCTTGTCTCTCTTGGACATGCGGCAAAGGTGAGGCGGGTCACTACTTGCGGTGGAGGTGGTGGTGGTGTTGACTTGAGGATCATCTCATTTGGATGTTCCAAACCTTTCGCAAAGTTTGGTCCAAATGAGATGAGCATCCTCAAGTGGCTTCCCATCACCGAAGATAATGTCATCCACAAGCTCTGCACACATTGTTCTCAACAATACATTAATAACTTGAGCGTTAAGTTGCAAGCATTTTTCTTCCAAAATGCTTGTAACTACAACTCTCCGAGAAGCTGGACCAATGGTCCTAAATATGTCAAGAACATGCAGTGACCAAGAAGGAAAGTTTGAGCCATCCTTTCGGAGTAGCTCAAACGGTACCTCGCACGAAGCCGACATCGTTTCTCACAAGCGGTTAAGCTAGATCGTGAGACCTGCTCCGATACCAATTGAAAGGACCTAAACGATGCCTAGAGGGGGGTGAATAGGCTTTTATAAAATTTAAACCTTGAAAGGACCTAAGTGGTCGCTTAGAGGGGGGTGAATAGGCAATTATAAAAATTGACCTTTCAATAAGCAGAAACGATTTAGATTCGGAGTTTCAATAAGAAAACCTTCGCACAAATAACCTTAACCACAAAGGTATGAATAACCAGAGTATACAACAAAATGAAACAACCCCTAGGAGCCTAACACCTGTAACCACAAAGGTTAGGACTAAGTAGAACTCAATCAGCAGTAGTCTGCTCTACCGGACATGTCCGGTAGGTCACCCGGACATGTCCGGGTTGCTCGACCGCCACACAATGAGCTCCTAGATGCCTTTATTGAATTCCACCACCTAGGTGACCTGCATAGGTGATACAAGAAACACAACAAACAACAAATATAGAGAGTAATGAACAATGAGACACGATATTTGTTTTCCCGAAGTTCGGCACCCCCTCGGGACCATCTATTGTAAAAACAAACGGCTTAGGTCCCACTGCACTCAAGAGATAAAAGAGAGTGCATCCATGGGAAGGAATGGGACAAACAACCCTTAAGGAAGAGAGAAAGCAGAGAAGAGGGAAGATGGCTGGGCTGAGCACCTACCGGACATGTCCGGTAGAGCCAGACCCAACAGACCACCGGTACTACCGTATTTTATAGCGGTACTACCGGTAGGTCAAAAAAAGCCTTACAGAGAGAGTCCTGTAAACTGACCCTTAGAGGTCGGTGCTACCGAGCCCGAAGTCGGTACAACCGACCACCTCAGATCCGCACTTACCGGACATGTCCGGTAGGACACCCGAACATGTCCGGGATGTGCGAGACTTGACCAAGCGACCCCTGTTGTATTCTCTTTTCTCTCAAACTCTCATGGGTTGTGCGGATACATGGGTGTATGCCGAGTCTCTGTGTGATGAGTGATTGTCAACGGAGATGATGCGCATGTTCTTTGGCTTGTGTTGTGCAGGTGTCGAGCTCGGAGACAGTGATCGATGGCGGGTGAAGGTCAAGTTGCGCCGTGCCGTGCCGACGGACCGGGCGCGATGAAGGATGGGCGTGCCGTGCGGCGGACGTGCCATGCCGATGTATCGGACGGTGAAGGGCGGACGTGGACTTGGACTGATGGACTGGAGGCCGGAGGATCAGCTGTGGTGGCTGGCAGCCTGCGACAGCGACAAGCGGAGAAGTGCGATCATGTGGAAGGGGTGGAAGGGGGCAGGCGGTGCATCCCCTCTACGACGCCGGTTTGTTGGTAGAGCCCGGGAAAAACCAACGGTGGACGGTTTCCAGGTTTGGGCCTCAAAACCTGGGTGCTGGGTTTCCAGGTTGAGCCACAAAACCTGGGCGTGACGGTTTCCAGGTTGAGCCTCAAAACTGGGCGTGGGCCGGTTTCCGAGTTTGGGCCTCAAAACTCGGGCGCGGACGGTTTCCGAGTTTGGCCACAAAACTCGGGCTGGAGGCTGGTTTCCCGGTTTGGGCCACAAAACGGGGGGGACGGGGGAGCAGAGTGGTGGCGGCAGCGGCGGCGATCTGAAGGTTGCGTGGAGGCGACGCGGAAGACCGTGCGGGCGTGGCCGTCGGATCTACCTACCACCAGCGGGTGGACTAGAATAGCCTTAGGGTTAGGCTGGTCCGCTCTGTAAATACAGTAGTGAGGGGTAGAGTAGGAAATAGGCTTAGGCTAGGTTAGTATAAGTAGTCTGAGGGAGACACCCTCCTCCCCATCTCAGTTAGCGCAGTCATTTGCTTCCTAGCATTAGGGTTTCCACTCTCCCACACCCCTGCTTTAGCTAGTTGAGATCCGCAGAGAGACTCCACTCTGTGTACTGTTGATTTGAGGAAGTGAGGCCGTATCCTCACCTTGGAGCACTGATCGATGGCATGATTTGCGTCCTTGATTCGAGTTCGTGGCTGTGATTCGCGTTTTCGTTGTGTTCTTCGCGGAATCCTTTTGCTCCACGTTTTTCCCGTCGCTTGATCTCTTTGCTCGGTTCATCTTTTGCAATTCCGTTTGAACCAAGTTGTTCTAGATCGTGAGGCACTTCTTTCCACCGAAGGAATCATCCTCCAACCTCACGGTCTAGGAGATCGATCGATTTTTCGTTTCGGGTCATTTTTCTTCCCTTCCCCGAAATCCTTCGATTCACCGATTTGGAGTTAGGTTCGAGCCATGATCTCTTAGAGATAGCTCACTAATCATCTCGTGACTTCACTCACCAAGTTTGATCCCTAGAGGATTTGTTTTGGGTGAGTTTGAGTTGAATCGGTGGAAGAACAGAGGGGCTTCGGGGTGACCGGACGCTCGGTTGGGGTGACGGACGCTGAGAGTGAGTCCGGTCGTTGAACTTTTCTCTGTTCAGTTTCGAGCTTCGACCGGACGCTTCATCCTGTGCATGACCGGACTCGCCGGACACACTGTTCATCGTTGTTGTCTTTGAGTAACCGGACGCACAAGTGAAGACCGGACGCACTGTGTACCAGAGTCCGGTCCAACACAGTAAGGTCCCAAATCGGTTTTTGCTCGACCGGACGCGTCCGGTGCCTGCTGACCGGACGCAGGGCAGAGTCCGGTCAGGTGCAGTCAGCACGTTTTCGTCCGCAGTTTGTTCGTCTGACCTTCGATTTGCGATCCGCTTGTTGCGTTGGATTCCCGACTCCGTGCTCTACAGAAATCGGGCTCCTCGCTTTACAAAATAGCCTGAATCCCCCTCGCGTTGCTCGGGGGAGGTTGAGGTTACCCAAAACCCATCCTGTCACTAGTTGACTTGCGTGAACTTGGGTGTGGAAGTTTTTGTGGTGCCTCGCTGTGATCCTAGAGATCATCCACCCTCTTCCAAGGGTCGTGGGCATCACGTTTTCGGTAGTATCTCTTGGGGGTTGATTTTGGGACACTTGGCCAAGTTTCGTAAGAAATTTTTATTGGCTCCCATTCACCCCCCCTCTGGTCGCCTTGCTTTTGTATTCTCGGTCTTCAATTGGTATCAGAGCAGGTTAAGGATCTTCCACCTTAGCCGGTTCCAGATCCACCGAAGGCGACATGGATCGCGGCGTGGGCAAACCGCCGTTTTCGATGGGACGAACTATGCGTATTGGAAGATACGTATGTCGGCCTATTTGCAGAGCTTGGGCGCTTCGATCTGGGATATTTGCAACTCCCTGATTACGTGGTCTTGGCTGCTCGTGTGACTCAACAGCAGATCGATGAGCACGATGCCAATAGCCAAGCCCGTAATGCTCTTTTCTCTTGTTTGAGCATGGGTGAGTTTGATCGTGTTTCTCACCTCGCTACGGCTCGGGAGATCTGGGACACTCTCATGCGTTTTCATGAGGGCACCTCTCAAGTCAAAACCCGACTCTACGAGTCGTTCAAGCGAGAGTATGAGAACTTTAGACATCAACCTGGCGAGAGCATAGAAAGTTTATTCGCTCGCTTTCAGGTGATTGTCAACAGGATGAGGGCTAACAAGGAGCAGTTGCCCTTTGACGATCATGAGCGTGCTTTGAAGCTTTTGCACACTCTTGACCGTTCGGTGTGGGACTCCAAGGTTCAGGCGATCATCGAATCCCCTAACTATGAGACCCTCACCTGCGACGAGCTCTTCAGTAAGCTCAAGTCCAGTGAGATTGATGCTATGGCGAGGGCTTCTTTGAAAATCCTTCTCGCCCGTCCATGGCTTTGGTTTCCGGCTCTTCCTCTAACCCCTCAGCTGGTTTTGCGCTTTCTTCTCTCTTTTCTGTGACAGAGGACCAGCTGGAGTCTTTGGGAGACGACGAGTTGGCTTTGCTTGCCAACCGGTTCTCGCGGTTCCACAACAACGCATGAACCGTCGTCGAGGAGGAGGACGCACGGGATGCTACGAGTGCGGCGACCCCGACCACTTCATCGCCGACTGCCCAAAGAAGAAGAACAAGCATCTGGGGAAGGGCGATCACGGCCACAGGCGCGACTCCAAGTACAAGGAGAAGCACGTTCCCCCAAGGCACAAGAAGCGGGGCGGCTTCGACAAAGAGTACATCAAGAAGAAGTACTTGGAGAAGCAGCAAGCTGAGCAGCGCGTTCTTCGCCACGCTCAGCGACGTCGACGGCTCGGATGACGACTCCGCCAGCTCGAGCGATGACGAGTCCGAGAAGAAGAAGAGGATCGAGGACAAGCTGAACGGCCTCTGCTTCTTCGCCGACGACGACGGCTTCTGCACCATGGCGCTGGGCGATGAGGTCGACGGCAAGCCGGAGCGTACCCCTCGGAACGACGACGACGACGACACCTCCCAGGTATCTCTCACCTACGACGAGCTTTCCTCTGAGGTTGAGAAGTTGACTGATGCCCTCCTTAGCCAAGATAAGTTGCTTAGGCGTGCCGCTAGAGAACGCAAGGAGTTCAGGCAGAAGTGGGAGGACACGGTGAAGGAGCTTGAGTTCGCTCGGTCCCACCGTGGTTGTGTCGGAGGAGGCGGAGTGCGAGTCGTGCACCGCGCACATGACTGACCTTCTCACTCTGAGAGGTAAGTATGCTGCGTTGGTTGGAGAGGTGGATGAGCTCCGTGCTAGGCCGCAGCTGTTGGGTGCGTGCAAGACTTGTCCTGTCTTGCAATCTGAGTTGGCAGAGAAGGATGCCAAGATTGAGTCTTTAGTCAAGGCCAACTCAGATAGCACTTGTGTCTGAGGTGTGCTTTGTGTGAGGGCCTGGAGATGGAGATTGCCAATGTGAAGCATGGCAAGATGCAAACCGAGGAAGAAAACACATACCTTCGGTCCATCTTGTCATGGGTCTCCAGTAGTGAGCCGCAGCTCGGGATGATGATCTCCCAATTCAAGCGAGCTGTTGGTGCCCCTGGTGTAGGTTTTGCTCAGAGTGTTGATCTCTCAGCTTTGGGAAGATTGGAGAGTCTAGTGGTCTGAACCCATGTGAGAAGCCCAACTCCACCACTACTCCCAAACTTGCCAAGCTTCCACTCAAAGAGCCAGCCAAGCCTATCACCAAAGATGGTGTGGTTGAGGAACCCCTGAGAGCTCCTCCAAGAACCCAGTTTGGGCACCCAAGCCAAACCACCTCAGAAACAAGCTTGATGCTATGCCACCCATTCGTGAGGAGTTGCCACAGAAGGGCAAAGGCAAAGTGAGCCACACCCACAGCTCTGGTCACCAACAACCCCCTTTGCGTGCGGTGAGGTACCAATGTGATTTTTGTGGGAGAGATGGCCACTTGAGCGAGTTCTGCTTTAGGCGCAGGAGAGAGGCGCGCAGGGCTCGGGAGATGGAGAACCCGGACATGTACCATCCAGCTCATGGTGGACATGTACCGAAGGCCCAGGGGAGAGCAGCTAGGTCCGGACGTCAGGGTCCAGGCCTAGGCAGGAGAGAGCTCCGAGGAGAGACGCTAGAGCAGTTGAGCCCCAGGCTCCTAGGCATAAACCTCGTAGAGAGCGTACCCGACGAGGGGTCCTGCTTTTGCAGGTAATGGACCCCGTGGCGGAGGTTTAGTTGAGCGCTTTCCCCCACCGCAGTTTGAGTATCGCGGTGAGCGCTTCTTCCCCAGCGGACCACGTTTTCCTCAGCGTGGTGATCGCTTCCCTCGTAGACGTGCTAGGAATGGTTTTTCTGCTAACCGTTCTTTTGAGCAGCCGGCCCAACACTGGTATTACCCTTATTTCACTAACCCCAGTGTTGGACCGTATGCTCACCCTATGTCTTTCTATTGATGTAGGTAAGACGGTTGGAGGACGTTTGGTTGGTGGATTCCGGTTGTTCGAGGCACATGACCGGAAACACCAAGTGGTTCTCCAGCCTTAGCCCGGTCGCCGGAAAGGAGTACATAACCTTCGGCGACAATAGTAAAGGTAAGGTATGTCTCGTGGGACGGTGCGGGTTAATGAGCACTTTGTGTTGCGCGATGTTGCTCTTGTTTCTAACCTGCATTTTAACCTTCTTTCTGTTTCGCAACTTTTTGATGATGACTATGAGATTCGTTTTAAACCGAACCTTAGTCGCATCTTAGATCCTCAGGGCGATCTTGTATGTCTGATTTCGCCCTTTGGGAAAGTCTTTGTGCGAATTTCTCGGAATCGTTTGGTTCTTCTCGCTGTCTTTTGGCTAGTCCTTCTTCCTCCGATCTTTGGAAGTGGCATAGGAGGCTCGGTCATTTAAGCTTCGACTTGCTTGCAAGACTTAGCTCACTTGGCCTAATCCGAGGATTGCCCAAGCTTTCGATGGAGAAGGATCTAGTTTGCCATTCTTGCAGACATGGGAAGATGGTTGCTGCTCCCCACCATCCGGTGACTAAGGTCATGACCTCGCACCCCGGAGAGCTTTTACACATGGACCTTGTTGGTCCGGCTCGGGTGAGCTCGGTTGGTGGCAAGTGGTATGTTTTGGTTGTTGTTGACGACTTTTCGAGATATTCGTGGGTCTTCTTTTTAGCTGAGAAGACCGAGACTTTCTCATTTGCTCGCAATCTGATTTTGCGTCTTCAGAACGAGTTCCCTTTGAACTCGATGCGAGCTATTCGGAGTGATAATGGTTCCGAGTTTAAAAATTCGGATTTTGAGAAGTTTTGTAACCGCCTTGGTTTGGAGCATCAGTTTTCTTCCCCTATACACCACCTCAAAATGGTGTTGTAGAGAGGAAGAATCGGACCCTTGTTGAGATGGCCAGGACGATGCTTGATGAGCATAGGACTCCTAGGCGTTTTTGGGCCGAAGCTATGAACACTGCATGCTACATTTCGAATCGCATTTTTTGAGAGCGTTTTTGAAGAAGACCTCTTATGAGTTGCGTTTTGGTCGCCAGCCCAAGGTGAGTTATTTTAGAGTCTTTGGTTGCCACTGTTTTATATTGAAGAAAGGCAACCTGGACAAGTTTGAGTCTCGTTCTTCTGACGGTGTGTTTTTGGGTTATGGCACTCACACTCGAGCTTATCGTGTACTTAACCTTGACACTAACCGAGTCATGGAGACATCAGATGTCACCTTCGACGAGACTCTTGTTTGTCCCTCTTCTCGTTTTGAGCGTGCAGGTGATCATGAGGTTGGAGAGCCTCTTTTGATGATGAGGACGAGGGTGCTGAAGGTATAGATGATCCAGCACCCCCTCCACCTGCCGTGCCGCAAAGGGCGGCCTCGACGACGACTCACGGCCCCGACACTTCTTCTTCCTGGGGGCCGTGGGATCCTCCACCTCGCGCGCGGTACCTTTGTACCCGGGGTGGAACCAGCTGCTGTTGAGGGGGAGGTCACTTCTTCCCGGGAGGCGCCACGACATATCCAGCGCCAGCACCCCCCTGAACAGATGATCGGCGACATCGACGAGCGAGTTACTCGCTCCAGGTCACAGCACATCTCGCACTTTGCTCATTCTGCTTTTGTTGCGTCTTTTGAACCCCGAGATGTTGGACACGCATTGACGGATCCGGATTGGTCAATGCCATGCATGAGGAGCTAGAGAACTTTGAGCGAAATCGGGTTTGGGTTCTAGTGCCACCACCTCCTGACTGTAAACCTATTGGGACAAAATGGGTATTAAAAAAACAAGCAAGGAGAGGAGGGCCACATTGTGAGAAACAAGGCCCGGCTTGTAGCGAAGGGTTATAGTCAGAAGGAGGGGATAGATTATGAGGAGACCTTCGCTCCTGTAGCTCGTTTGGAGGCTATTAGGATACTCTTGGCTTATGCTGCATCCATGGGTTTCAAACTTTTTCAAATGGATGTCAAGAGTGCCTTCTTAAACGGCTACATTGAGGAGGAGGTCTATGTCCAGCAACCCCCGGTTTTGAAAATCCCAAGTTTCCAAACCATGTCTTTAAACTCCACAAAGCTTTGTATGGTTTGAAACAAGCCCCTAGAGCCTGGTATGAGAGATTAAAAACCTTTTGCTAGCTAAGGGTTTTAAAATGGGATGTGTTGATAAAACGCTCTTTCTCCTCAAGCAAGGCAAAGATACTCTCTTGGTCCAAATTTACGTGGATGATATCATTTTCGGTGGTTCTTCTCACGCTTTGGTTGCCAAGTTTGCAGATACTATGAGCAGGGAGTTCGAGATGAGCATGATGGGCGAGCTGACCTTCTTTCTCGGGTTGCAAATTAAGCAATCCCGAGAGGGGACGTTTGTGCACCAGGGCAAGTACACGAGGGACTTGCTGAAGCGGTTCGACATGGGTGAGGCCAAGCCTCTTCCGACGCCCATGTCGACGACGACTGCCCTGGATGCCGACACGGATGGAGAAGCAGTGGACCAGAAGGAGTACCGCAGCATGATTGGATCGCTGCTCTACCTGACGGCGACACGGCCGGACATTCAGTTCGCCGTGTGCTTGTGCGCGCGCTTTCAGGCTTCGCCACGCACTTCTCACCGTCAGGCGGTGAAGCGCATCTTCAGGTACCTTCGTTTCACGCCTGAGTTCGGGATTTGGTATTCTGCTTCTTCCACCTCTCGCTTTGTGGCTTTTCTGATGCTGATTTTGCTGGTTGTCGCATTGAGCGCAAGTCCACTTCTGGGACTTGCCAGTTTATTGGGTCTTCTCTTGTATCGTGGTCTTCTCGCAAGCAGTCTAGTGTCGCTCAGTCTACCACGGAGGCTGAATATGTTGCTGCGGCTAGCTGCTGTTCCCAGTTACTCTGGATGATGGCCACTTTGCGTGATTTTGGTTTGAGCTTTACTCGAGTTCCTTTGCTTTGTGACAGCACGAGTGCCATTAGCGTTGCTAAGAACCCCGTGCTTCACTCGAAAACCAAACACATTGATGTGCGCTTTCATTTCTTGCGAGACCACCAGGAGAAGGGTGATATCGACCTTCGCCATGTCGATACTCATCACCAATTGGCTGATATTTTCACCAAGCCTTTAGACGAATCAACCTTTAATAGGTTGAGGGGTGAGCTTGGTGTGTGTTTCCCTTTTAGATGGGGGAAGCATTTTGAGATGTACAGACTGACTCTTTTATTTTGAGGCTCTTTTCTTTTGAGTTTCTTGAGTCCTTCCAATTGGTATCTTCTTTCTTTCAGTTTTGTGTCGGGCATACGCATTTACATTCTGAGCTTCATGTCTATATTCACTAGAATGTAATTATGCTCTTGTTAGTATTGCTCCGATACTTATGATGATGCTTGTAGCTTATGCTCCTTCTGATCACTGTTACATGTTATGAGCGAGCTATTTTTGGAATGGTGAATTATGCCTAATGTATATAAATCTGAAAATGTTCACCATTGAGATATGCAACTAGCATGTGTAGGGTGTGTTGAGTCCATTCCTGCTTTTCATATATGCTAGGTTGCTATGTCTCTAGTTCTGAGTCATTCACTTGCTTGGTTGTTCATAACTTGCTTAAAATCTGAACCAAGTATTGTTGAATTGAAAAGATCGAGATGGGATTGCTTGTCAACACCTCATGGTATTGAGACTGTTTCTCATTGCACTTTGAGTTAAACTTGAGCCATGTAGTGTATGACCGAAACCGTTGCTTTAAGCTTCTGATTGCTTCGGCATAGGCTTCGCACGGTTGAAAAGTTAGGCAATGACAAGCTTTCAACCTCTCGCAATCACATGCCAAAAATGAACTTGTGAATTCTTTTACCGCTGCAACTCCGATATGAATTTGAAATCACAAGTATATGCTTCATTCCTATGCATGATGATTGAACTTTGCTAGGGGTAGTTCACCTTGTATATATGCTTAGCACTTGTTTGGATTCCTTCTATACATGTCTAGTGCTATTTTGATGGTGACTATCCTTTTGGCTTAAAACTGCTCACATGCTCATATGCTTCATATTTCGTATAAGTGATCAGTTTGAGCCTTTGCTATTTGAGTGCTTAATTGAGATGTTGGAGCTATACTGATTAGAGCATCTTTGCACTCTTTTGACTATATACTTGAAGCTCCTAACTTGCATTTTGACTTCATATGCATTTTGGAAGGAGATCTTGTGTTCAGGGGGAGTTTATGTGAAGGGAGTTGCTTCTCCGATACCTTTTGCCTTGATAAGTGCATTTTCAACTAGGGGGAGAAATTTATGCAAATCATGCTCCTGTGTTGATCAACTAAGGGGAGAATTTTGTCCTAGTTGCTTGCATTTGTCGAGGGGGAGTTTGCTAGTTGTGTTGAGCCGTTGCCTCTGTCTTGAGGGACTAGCAAACGTTCCTAGCTTTTCATGAGCTTTCATAAGCTTTTTCTTTGGCTTTCAATTGGTATCGTCTGGTGTGCTTTCCCATTTGTTTGGGTTGATTTCCAATGGTTCGGAGTGATTTTCTTGCTAGTTGTGTTGAGCCTCTGTGCCTCTATCTTGAGGGACTAGCATTTTGCTTCTGTTGTCTCCGATCTTCAATTGGTATCTGCTAGCGGTGTTGAGCCTGTTCTACCTCTTCTTGAGGGCTAGCTTTGCTTTGCTTGGTTGCGTCGAGCCGTTGCCCATGTCTTTGGGGACCAAGTTTTCGCTTCATCCACTTGACCTTCTTTGGCTTTTGTTAGGCTTTTGGGTCATTTGGTTGGGTTTTCTCCTCCCACTCCTTCCTACCTCCTTCTTCATTCATGATTTGTTGTGGAGTTGACAATGCACTCATCAAGGGGGAGATTGCGGATACATGGGTGTATGCCGAGTCTCTGTGTGATGAGTGATTGTCAACGGAGATGATGCGCATGTTCTTTGGCTTGTGTTGTGCAGGTGTCGAGCACGGAGACAGTGATCGATGGCGGGTGAAGGTCAAGTTGCGACGTGCCGTGCCGACGGACGGGCGCGATGAAGGATGGGCGTGCCGTGCGGCGGACGTGCCATGCCGATGTATCGGACGGTGAAGGGCGGACGTGGACTTGGACTGATGGACTGGAGGCCGGAGGATCAGCTGTGGTGGCTGGCAGCCTGCGACAGCGACAAGCGGAGAAGTGCGATCATGTCGGTGGAAGGGGTGCACAGGCGGTGCATCCCCTACGACGCCGGTTTGTTGGTAGAGCCCGGGAAAAACCAACGGTGGACGGTTTCCAGGTTTGGGCCTCAAAACCTGGGTGCTGGGTTTCCAGGTTGAGCCACAAAAACCTGGGCGTGACGGTTTCCAGGTTGAGCCTCAAAACCTGGGCGTGGGCCGGTTTCCGAGTTTGGGCCTCAAAACTCGGGCGCGGACGGTTTCCGAGTTTGGCCACAAAACTCGGGCTGGAGGCTGGTTTCCCGGTTTGGGCCACAAAACGGGGGAGCAAGAGTGGGGTGGCGGCACGCGGCGGCGATCTGAAGGTTGCGTGGAGGCGCGCGGAAGGAAGACCGTGCGGGCGTGGCGTCGGATCTACCTACCACCAGCGGGTGGACTAGAATAGCCTTAGGGTTAGGCTGGTCCGCTCTGTAAATACAGTAGTGAGGGGTAGAGTAGGAAATAGGCTTAGGCTAGGTTAGTATAAGTAGTCTGAGGGAGACACCCTCCTCCCATCTCAGTTAGCGCAGTCATTTGCTTCCTAGCATTAGGGTTTCCACTCTCCCATCCCTGCTTTAGCTAGTTGAGATCCGCAGAGAGACTCCACTCTGTGTACTGTTGATTTGAGGAAGTGAGGCCGTATCCTCACCTTGGAGCACTGATCGATGGCATGATTTGCGTCCTTGATTCGAGTTCGTGGCTGTGATTCGCGTTTTCGTTCGTGTTCTTCGCGGAATCCTTTTGCTCCACGTTTTTCCCGTCGCTTGATCTCTTGCTCGGTTCATCTTTTGCAATTCCGTTTGAACCAAGTTGTTCTAGATCGTGAGGCACTTCTTTCCACCGAAGGAATCATCCTCAACCTCACGGTCTAGGAGATCGATCGATTTTTCGTTTCGGGTCATTTTTCTTCCTTCCCCCGAAATCCTTCGATTCACCGATTTGGAGTTAGGTTCGAGCCATGATCTCTTAGAGATAGCTCACTAATCATCTTGTGACTTCACTCACCAAGTTTGATCCCTAGAGGATTGTTTTGGGTGGAGATTGGTGAATCGGTGGAAGAACAGAGGCTTCGGGGTGACCGGACGCTCGGTTTGGGGTGACGGACGCGGACGCTGAGAGTGAGTCCGGTCGTTGAACTTTCTCTGTTCAGTTTCGAGCTTCGACCGGACGCTTCATCTGTGCATGACCGGACTCGCCGGACACACTGTTCATCGTTGTTGTCTTTGAGTAACCGGACGCACAGTGAAGACCGGACGCACTGTGTACAGAGTCCGGTCAAACAGTAAGGTCCCAAATCGGTTTTTGCTCGACCGGACGCGTCCGGTGCTGCTGACCGGACGCAGGCAGAGTCCGGTCAGGTGCAGTCAGCACGTTTTCGTCCGCAGTTTGTTCGTCTGACCTTCGATTTGCGATCCGCTTGTTGCGTTGGATTCCCGACTCCGTGCTCTACAGAAAGGGCTCCTCGCTTTACAAAATAGCCTGAATCCCCTCGCGTTGCTCGGGGGAGGTTGAGGTTACCCAAAACCCATCCTGTCACTAGTTGACTTGCGTGAACTTGGGTGTGGAAGTTTTTGTGGTGCCTCGCTGTGATCCTAGAGATCATCCACCCTCTTCCAAGGGTCGTGGGCATCACGTTTCGGTAGTATCTCTTGGGGGTTGATTTTGGGACACTTGGCAAAGTTTCGTAAGAAATTTTATTGGCTCCCATTCACCCCCCCTCTGGTCGCCTTGCTTTTGTATTCTCGGTCCTTCAGGTTGGACTGAGCATAGAGAAACGATTCTACCACATGTGGCATCCCTCTTAATAGTTGACATACCTAATTAACTCAAGAAGCCATAGAAAGATACGATCATAAACCTCTTGAGTTGAAATCTTCCAATCATCGCCGCAACTTCCAATGTTATCAAATGAGGGTGTCAAATGTATCTTAGAACAACTCAAATTTGAGCAAAAATTCTTGAGCTTGTGACTTGATTCATCCATCATAGATATGAAGATGCCAAGAATACCAAGTCACTTCCTTTGGTTGATCACCAAAGATTTGATCCTTCACATTAACTTGACCTTTGTAGCTTGATTCGTTCCTCGACTAAATGCAAGTACTTTCTTCTTCACTCTAGTTAGGTTCTTCGGCCGCCAAGCCTTGCTTGCCCTTCACCTTTGCTTAGTACCTCGAAGTCTTTCCTTGCTATCTTCACTTTCTCAAACCACTCTGAAAGTGCATTCGCCCCCAATGTGGGTTTTGGCTAATTAATGACAATCAAATTAGGGACTAACCGATTTATAAAAGCATGTATGCAGGTGTTAGTCCTATAAAAGATTTGAAACGTTTGAAATCTCGTGACCAAAGCACGTAGGATACTTTTGGACATAAAGATGCCTAGCTCAAGTGGTGGTTTAAATTTCAATTTTAAACTTGAGTAATAGGTAAGCCGGACTATGAAGAGGGTCACAAAGTAAGTTGGCTAGATGTGGAGAAAAGTGCTCAAATCGTCTAACCTCAGTTCGCTTGAGAGACACCGCACAATCACGATCACATAGAAGGTTTTTCTGTTTGGTCGGTGGTTGGTGGTACCGACATGGGTGGTTGGTGGTACCGACCACGGCTTCTCTGCGCAGCGCTCAAACACCTTCTCTGTGTTGGTCAAAAATGACCTGGCGGTGGTACCGCTATAAACCTCGGTACTACTGGGCACGGTGGTACCGACCCTGGTCGGTAGTAGCTGTATGCTGGTTTGCAAAGCTCTCTGTGTAGATTTGTTTTTGACCTAGCGGTGGTACCGCCATAACCTCGGTACTACCGCCCGCGGTGGTACCGACGCAAGGCCGGTAGTTTCCAGGTTTGCAAGGCTCTCTGTCCGCGCTGAAATTTGGCCTGGCGGTAGTACCGCCATAACCTCGGTACTACCGCCCGCGGTGGTACCGACGCGAGGCCGGTAGTAACCAAGTTTGCAGAGCTCCCTGTGTAGAATTGAAAATGGCCTGGCGATGGTACCGCCATAACCTCGGTACCACCGACCTCGGAGGTACCGGCCTTCGGGCGGTAGTTTCCGAGGGACCAAGTCCCTAACTGATGAGCTCTCTGTTCGCGGCCAATTTGGCCTGGCGGTAGTACCGCCATTACTCGGTAATACCGCCCGCGGTGGTACCGACTGAAGTCGGTCGGTAGCTGTCTGTTTGACCAGATCTGGATCTAAGTGACCGTTATGAACTGGTCGGTGGTACCGACCATGGGTGGTCGGTGGTACCGACCAGCCTCGGGACTGAGGGAGTATAAATGCTTCCTCTCTTCTCTTTCCACGGTCACCCACTCACTCCACACACTTATTGCAAACCTAACTCTGGACAAAACCTCTCCAAGCATTGACTCACCCCTCTCTCTCCCCCTTTGCTCCAAACTTCATTCCCTTGCGAGATTTGAGCTAGGGAAGTGAGATTAGAGAGTGGGAAGCTTCGATCTACGACTGAGCACTTGGTTTCCATCTTGCGGCTTGCTTTGTGTCTTTTACTCTTGAGCTCTTTGAGCTCTAGCCGGTTAGGTGTTCTTCGTGGTAGCCCGTATTGATTTACTTGTGAGGGCTCCCCGAAGCGTTTGTATTACCCTGTGATTTCTAGTAGAGATACTCTCGTAGCCTTTGTGGTTGCTTGAGTGAGGCGAGGAGGTGAAATAGACTCTGACCTTTGTGGTCACCTCAACAACGAGGAAGTAGGCACTCCTTTGTGGATTGGTCGAACCTCGGGATAAATCGCGTGTCCCGTGTGCTTGTTGTTGTTGTCCCTATTTTCTCTACTTCACTTGTTATTGTGTTCTTCGTGTTCTTCCTATCTCTATCTCTTTCTTAGGTTGGGAAGGCTCGATCTACATCAAGGGAGCAACCAAGGTTTGGTGAGAGTAGATTTACCATCTATCATTCTTAGGAAAGTGGGCTAGAATCTTGTATTATCTTCATAGCTTACATTGTTCGGATTTGTAGTTTCTTTTAGGATCCCGGTTGTGCCGTTTGTTTGTGTCGATAGTACCGGTGTTTCACACCCGGTAGTACCTACCCAAACAAACCGGCCTCTCCAGTTGCTATCTAACTACATCTTATAGTTTGTGAAGTTTCAGATAGTCAAAAATCACCTATTCACCCCCCCCCCCCTCTAGGCTGATTCGGTCCTTTCACACTCTTATCAAATCTTGTTTTGAATCATCAACTAAAGTCCATGTGATAACCAAATGTATCTATCACACTATAAGAATTCTTCATATATGACAATAGTCCGTGTGATAACTAACATGTCCATCTCATCATAAGAATATACCATTTGAGAGATAGTCCAAGTAATAACCAACATATTCACCATAACACAAGAATATGACATTAGAGAGATTGTCCATGTGATCATCCATGATAGTATAAGGATCCAGTGATCCACCCTATAGAGAGATAATCCATGTGATGACCATTCTATCATAACATAAGAATATGTCATTTGAGATAGTATACGTGATCATCAATATATCCATCATAACTCAAGAATATGTCATTTGAAAGATAGTAGCCGTGATCATCAATATATCCATCCATGACATCATAAGAATCCCCACATATAGCAAGTAAGTCACGCAATGAGCTCCATATGCATTATTGGTCTTTGTGCTTGAGCTACTTTCAATGTGATAACCAATGAGCTCATCGCACCATAGAAGTCTCACATAGAGAGAGATAAGCCATATCAAGAATTCCATATGCATCATTGTTTCTCATGTTTGACTTAATTCAAATCTCCCAACAATGCATCACTTTTGGCTTATCATAGAATATGCAAGTGTATGTGAGATAAGTTGTCACCTGCTTCACACTTAGCTAACACATTGGCCCTTTAATCATGTTGTCATACAATCAAGCAAAACTCATTAAAGAGCCAGATGCTCTTTCAAACCTGCAAACCAGTCGTCTTAGTCGGCTGACCCGACTTAGTCGGTTCCAGGAGCCGGCTAGGTCGGCTGATCCGGCTAAGTCGGCTCCCTGAGCCGGCTTAGTCGGCTCTACCTGCAGCTGGGGTATGAAGCGGCTAGGTCGGTTCCTAAACCGACTTGGTCGGTTCTTGTGGCTTGAACTAATTTCAGAGCTGAAAGCGCTGCTTTTGATCCCCTCTCTTCCCTTATGGTCTCCAAAGTGTTGAGGGATGTGTTTGACACTGTCTTGACTTGCTCAAGTGGTCTCTACACCCACAAACACAAATAACTGAGTAGACACAAATAGAGGCTCACAAAATATAGTAAATGCAATGTAAAGTAAAGGTGAGCCAAACCAATGAGAGGAGACATAGGGAATTGTTTGACCAAAGTTTAGGCCTCACCAAAGTGAGCCATACGTCTCCGTTGTGGAAGCTGATGAGTGATACCCAACAAGGTCAACTCATGGTCGGGTCCAAAACGACCTCTTTCCACCTTTCCAGTACGGGGTCTTGTTTCCTTTTTCCAGCGGGAGACTAACCCTTACAAACTTCCGGCTGTCCATGTGGCAGAACCTCCTAAGTTAAATGGCCCACATGCACCCATCATTGTCCCAAAGACTTCTGATCGGCGTGCACGAGTTCCAAATGACTCAAGAGATCTGTCGGGTGTCCTCGGGAAACCCGAATCATCCATGTTACATTCTTTTCAGGAATTCCCTCGTCAAGCATCACAGTATTACAACAGTTTTATAGATAAGATAAATCAGAGTAAAAGCGGAAAGGTTATATAACATAGATCGAAACTTAAGTTTAAAAGTTTACAACCCATAAGTACTTGATACATAAAAGGTTCGGAACTGTATATTACATATACCACACAAGTTTTGCTACTTGCCCAAGGTCAAACATCAGAGTCATTATCACTCTCCTCCACAAGAGTGAAGAAACATTGACCACCAAACGGATGGTCAATAAACTCACCTGCAACAAAGGTTAACAAACCCTGAGTACAAAAGTACTCACACAAGACTTAACCGACTAGAAAGAGGAGAAGACTCAGGTATGAAGGTTATAGGGATTCAAGGTAAGGCTTTAGCAAGATCAAAACATTTCTTTTGCATAAAAGCTTACTAATAGTAAAACTTAATTTCAAGTTTTAACTCAAGATTCAATTTCATAACTACCCAAAGATTCTCAAACCTTCATAAGCATATCATATTTTTAATTTGCATTTCATAAAGATTCCATTCATTACTACGGTGCGGGTCAGTGGATTGAGGCTCCATATCCGAGGAAACACGGCGATTCGAATCGATTAAACCCAGCTGGGGATTCAGTACCACACGACATATGTAGAACTTAATCTTGCATAAGTCAACCCTATCTATAGATCCTCACATACAAGAACGGGTCCAGCGTCACCCGAGAGTACAGTACACCTCGAACCCGACTATCTCATAGCCCCGAGGGTACACGCTACTCCCGCCATCTCTCCACTCCCAGTACGCGGTTCCGTTCTCAGTATCGGAATAGCTATAGACGAGGCTTACCACCGCATGTGGGCTGTACTCAAAGGTCTCAATCACAGCAGGCCAACAACGATAAGGTCCTATGTTGAGTAACACTACAAAGACTCCATTCTTGATGTAAGTTACTATCGTTATCATGTTATCTCAAGATTCATGATTTCCATAACATAGCAACCATTTTTAAAAGCACCTACTATAATGAAGTAGTAAAGCATGGCTAAGCATACTAAATATTTTTATAAAACGGTATCAAGGTTAAGTGTTGGAACTATCAAGGTTGGTCATGCATCAACTAGGATTCACCCAACTCCTATTTACCCAATGCATCATATTAACTCAAGTGAAATAACTTCATAAAATACAAGGATAAGGTTAATGTCCGGGGCTTGCCTTGGTGATCAGCGAAGTCCGGAGATTCTGAAAAACTAGAAGGATCCACACACTCAGGAGAAACCCACTGAGGATCAGGTCCTTCCGAAACGAGATCTACACGTAGAAGTGCATATGCATGATCAATGGGATGCTTATGATATGATTATGGTAAAGATGGAAATTTTTCTTAAGCTGTAAACATTTATTTGTACAATCTTCTATCATGATATAGTTGCAAACCGACAAACCAACTTAGCTATTATATATTATTACTAAGCAAATTTTATTGTCTTTATTAAGCAAGGTTATGTAACTAACAAGCAACAAAAGATCATTTGCATAAATGAATCCATAACCAGGGAGCAAATCATGCTACTGATCCCCTGATTGTCAAACAAAACCAAAAGTCATACAAATCTAAAAGGGATTAACAATTTCAATTTATTTGATAAGTCATTTTAATTAGCTTTTACTTATAAACAAATCATATTTATTCAAACAGAGCTGAAATTAATCATGAAGGTAGATATCAATGTCATAAACTCACATGTCAAATTTCATGATTTTTGGAGAAACACAGAAAATCACATAATTCATCAAAGTTGCATTTATTAATTAAAGTGCAGATTTAATTGTCATAGTAAAATTACTCAAAACACAAGTTTTATAATTTTTATATTAGCACAGACATGCTATCATCTTACATGTCAAATTTCACAATTAACAGAGCTATAGAAAAATTATAGCAAAAAATAACAAAACTAGCTACTGTGCATAAAGATATAAAAAGAAAAACTCAAATCTAGCCCAAACTGGGCTTTCAGCCTGCTCCCCCGCGGCCCATCACGCGCGAAAACAGCCCAGCCTGGCTCCCGCCCGCGCGCCTCGGCGCTTTTGCAGAAAAGCCCTTCGGCTTCAACGAAAACAACCCGCAGTCCTGAGCGCTATTCACATGAGTCACGGACTTTGCAACCAACACCCTCTAACTTGTCATCTTTTCAAACGGGAAGTCCCCGACCATGGCCAGAACGCACGGCGACGCACCGAGCGCCGGCGAGCCTTACGCCGGTCAACTCCGGCCAGTAGAGACCTACCGGACGCGAGCACCAACACCAGCAAGTCACCCGCGGCCGATAGAGCCCCTAACCCTAAACGCTACCGCTCCGGTGAGGTCTGGCCACGCACGGCGGCGGACCGAACCGCGACGGAGCTGTTCCGGCGAACCTAGGCTAGTAGCAGTAGAATGGAGGGGCTAGGAAGCTCCAGTAGCTTACCCTGATACTGCCTGTGTAGTTGGTTTGAGCGGAGGAGGAACAGGAAGGAGAAGTCCGCGGAGCAGTGGCTTGCGGCGACGAGCTCCGGCGAAGAAGATGATGTTCCGGCGAGACCTGAGCGCCAAAAGAAAAACCATCAAGCTGATGAGACTCCTGGGGTCAAGATGAAACGGAAACATGAGACAGGAAGAGTAGAGGAGTGCCCGGTTGGGCTGACCACGGCGAGGTCGAGCTCGGCGGCGATTTCGCCCGGCGGGAAGAAGAACGGCGAGCACGAGCTCTCTGAGGCAATAGAGGTCGAAGGGATAGGTTCTGGAGATGCGCAAGGAGGTAAGGGAGTTATCACTGCAGTCAATTTGGATGAGAAGACTCGGGTTGCAGTGGATTTAGGATAGGGTCGAAGTGAAGCCCGTCGGTGCTTTGGTGGCGAAAAGTCGACGGCGAGCGCAGGAGGAGGCGCCACGGAGCAAGGGAGAGCGCCAGCAGCTGCTTGACATCGCCATGGAGACGAGTGCGGGCTCATTCGAGAGAGAACGGCGCCTTTCGCGCTGGCGTGGGCGATCCAAACTCGGGCGTCCACCGCCATGAACAGAAGAAATATCTTATCCCCCCCTTCTCCTTTATACCCTTTCACAATTTTTGAAATTACTTTGGATTTTTTAATATAAGTTGAAAATATGTTAAAATATTAAATGCTCAGAATTCAATACTGAACATCTTTTATTTTTGCACATAAGCAAAATATGCTTAGATTTTGAATTAGGGTTTGAAAATCAAAAGGGAACAAAAGGGCAAAAGGGTATTTTCACAATTACTTTTGATTTCGAATAAGAACTTGAAAAACTTTATACATCAAAGTTGATCCTTATCAAAAATGGAGCAACTTTGCTTTTTTAGAGCATAGCCAAATTATTTTTAGATTTTGATTGATAAGAAAGGGGATAAAATAGGATTTTTGAATTAATAACATTACTTAATTGAATTCCAACCAAATTTGAATTATACCTCAATGATGACTTGAAACATGTTCCACATACACCTTTGAGACATAATACCAAGATGTGGTCCAAAATTCAATTACTATATAAGAAATGACCATAATACCCTTATATAGCATAAAAGCATTATTCACCACATATGAAAACATAAACTAGGGTTGCAAACTTAAACACTCCTTAACAACTAAGCACAAGCATGATAAAATAAACTTGTTTTAGTGAATGCATAATTAAATTCTCAACTCAGATGAAATGCCAATGCATATGATGACATGTCAGGTTTTAGTTTGCTTAACACCAGAGTGTTACAGTCCACCACACCTTGGTGACTTACCGGTGACCACTAAGGCCGTCTAGGAGCAAATCTCCAAGAGAAGAAAAGCTTCACACGAACTTTTGTTACCACAAAGTGCTCAAGGGTTGCTTAACTCAGATTTTGCTTACACACAATCTCACAAGGCTCAAATGTTGCTCTCCAATTCGATTTAATGGCTAAATGGACACTAATCCCACAAAGGGTGAATTGAAGGCTCTCTTTATGCTTTGCTGGTGTATATGGGCGTTGAAAAGCTTCAACAACAGAGCCAAGGCCGGGGGATGGAGTATATATAGAGTTGGTTCAAAAACTAGTCGTTGGGCTATCTGACAGACCAGACCCGACTTAGTCGGCTTGGCCACCCGGCTAAGTCAGTTTTGGTCAGGTGATCGTTGGGGCTGGCTAATCCGACTCAGTCGGGTTGGGGGACCCAACTAAGTCGGTTTTGCCTGGCCAGCCCAACTCAAAATCTCTCAAAAGTGTTTCCTTTGGGTTTTCTCTCATGGGATTTGTTTTGAGCACTTCTAGGTCACACTAGTACATTGTGTTGCATCCCTCTTGATAGTACGACATGCCTAAACTCAAGAAATAGAATTTTACAAATAAATCCACCTTGAGCTTGTCATTTCTCGAATAATGCCGCTTTCTCAATTTTAGTCATCCAAAGGCTTTCAACACTATCCATGCATTGAGTTAAGCTTTCTTGAGCTGTGACTTTGAGCTAATCAAACCATCTCATCAAGATTCCTCATATCAACCAAAGTCACTTCTTCCAATAACTTGATCATGACCCCATAGCTTGATTAGTGTCTCGACTAAATGCAAGTACTTACTTCTTCACCCTAGCTAGGTTCTTCGGTCACCAAGCCATCGCTTGTCCTTCACCCTTGCTTAGTACCTCAAAGTATTTTCCTTGCTATCTTCACCATCTCAAGCTATCAAGTCACATCTTATTTGTATCGATATCTTTCCATTTACTTGACCAAGCTTCAATTGTGAGACCATTCAATATGCAAATCTCCATGTCTCATTCATGTGTGATAAGAGCAAGCTTGTCAATACATTTTGATGACCATTTCTCATTTGTATGTCATGTGCATGTAATTGAGCCCAAATTCAGCATGACATACTTGGGACTAAATACCTGTGAATACCTGCAAGTCTTATGAAACACATTAGTCTCTTAATCGTGTTGTCATCCAATCCACCAAAACCCACTTAAAGACTAGATGCACTTTCAGTCCGTCTTCAGTGCGCTAGTCTGACTCTTGTGGTCCGATTCTTTCGTCTCTTCATGTATATTCCTAAGTACAACCAAAGTAGAGCTATTAGGTAGTATATCATTCTCAAAAGTATAAGGAAAATTTTGCTACAGGACACTCCACTTATAAAAAAATGGTTGTGGGACACTGACATAATTTGTCTTTGTTGTGGGACACTAGTTTCTTTGCTGTAGGACACTAGGCGGTGTCTTACAGCAAATGCAGTGTCCTACAGCCAATTTCGAAAATTATGAGTGTCCTCTAGCAAAATTCGCCAAAGTATAAAGATTACAATTAGTAAGGAAAGAATTCACCTGCTCTTGTAGTTTCTTAGCATGACTTCTTGTAAGTGGACCTTAATTGGTAGTATTTGGACTTGAAGTAGTGTGCACAGCTGGCATGTCCTCATCATCCTCCCCCTCTTGAAAAGGAGTCGTCCTCGACTCTTCCAATCCAAAGAAAGGAGACAGATCAGTGATGTTGAAACTTGTACTCGGACCATATATACTTGGAAGATCAATTTCATATGCATTGTCATTTATCTTGCGAAGCACTTTGAATGGACCATCGGCTCGGGGCTGCAACTTGCTCTTGCGTTGTTCAGGAAAACGGTCTTTGCGAAGATGAATCTAGACCAAGTCTCCTGGTTCAAACAACATCTTCTTACGCCCTTTGTTTGCACGCTTCTCATACAGCTTGGTCATCTTTTCTAGGTTTGCTCTTGCTTGATCACGGAGGTTCTTGACAAATTTAGCTCGTTTGCTTGCATCAAAGTCCACATGTTCCTGCATAGGCAAAGGCAAAAGATCGATGGGAGCAGTAGGTTTGAAACCATAAACAATTTCAAATGGACAAAATTTGGTAGTCGAATGTACTGCCCTGTTGTATGCAAATTCGACATGAGGCAAGCTTTCTTGCCACAATTTTAGATTCTTCTTTAGGACAACACTCGCAACAATGATGACAGTGTGCGGTTCACAACTTCAGTTTGCCCATCGGTTTGAGGATGACACGTAGTGGAGAATAGCAGCCTCATTCCAAGTTTACCCCACAAGGTCTTCCAAAAGTATCTCAAAAACTTGGTGTCACAATCAGAGACAATGGTACGTGGCACTCCATGTAGACGCACAATTTCCCTGAAAAACAATTCAGCGATATGTGAAGCATCGTCGCTCTTATGACAGAGAATAAAGTGTGCCATTTTGCTAAAACGATCAACCACAACAAAGATTGAATCCCTTCCCCCTCTTTGTTCGAGGTAAACCAAGAACAAAGTCCATAGAAATATCTTCCCATGGTACACTAGGAATAGGTAGAGGAGTGTATAAACCATGAGGGTTCAAACATGACTTAGCTTTGTGGCAGGTTTCGCAGCGAAGAACATGTCGTTCCACATCTCGCCTCATCTTCGGTCAAAAGAAGTGATCAGCGAGGACTCTCTGTTTTCTTGACACCAAAGTGGCCCATAAGTCCACCAGCATGAGCCTCCTGCACAAGCAAAATGCGGACAGAACATTCTGGAATGCAGAGTTTATTAGCTCGAAACAAAAATCCATCATGCAAATGGAATTTTTCCCATCCCTTGCCACCACAACACTTGGAATATGGTTCAACAAAATATGAACCAGTGGCATATAAATCTTTTATACTTTCCAAACCAAGAATTTTAGCATCAAGTTGTAAAAGCAAAGTATGACGTCGAGATAACGCATCAGCTACAACATTATCCTTCCCTTTCTTACTTGACAATGTAAGAAAAAGACTCAATGAATTCACTCCATTTTGCATGTCTTCGTTTCAGTTTTAATTGTCCTTTAAGATGTTTCAAAGATTCATTGTCTGAATGTATCACAAATTCTTTCACCAAAAGGTAGTGTTGCCAAGTTTCCAAACTCCACACAAGAGCATATAATTCTTTATCATAAACAGAATAATTCAGAGTTGGACCACTTAGCTTTTCACTAAAGTATGCAATAGGCCTTCCTTCTTGCATAAGCACACCTCCAATCCCTACACCACTTGCATCACATTCAATTTCAAATGTCTTACTGAAATATGGAAGTGCAAGGAGTGGGGCTGTTGTCAACTTCTTTTTCAACTCTTCAAATGCCCGATCTTGTGCTTCACCTCCATTGAAAAGGAACTTATTTCTTTGTCAATTCATTGATTGGAGCAGCAATGGTGCTGAAGTCTTTCACAAATCGCCTATAGAAACCAGCAAGGCCAAGGAAGCTTCGCACTTGGCTCACATTACGTGAGGGCAGCCATTCACGAACAACTTTGATCTTTTCCTCATCCACCTCCACACCAAGAGCTGAAACAACAAAATCAAGAAAGACAACCTTGTCGGTGCAAAAGGTGCACTTGGCAAGGTTAGCATACAAACATTCCTTCCTCAAAACAATAAGCACACATTTTATATGCTCAATATGCTCATCAAAAGACTTGTTGTAAATCAAGATATCATCAAAATAAACTACAACAAATTTTCCAATGAAACTTCTAAGCACATGATTCATTAATCTCATGAAGGTGCTAGGTGCATTGGTCAAACCAAAAGGCATAACCAACCATTCGTACAACCCAAATTTTGTTTTGAAGATTGTTTTCCACTCATCTCCTTCTCTCATGCGAATGATATGATAGCCACTTCTCAAATCAATTTTTGTGAAAATTATAGCACCACTAAGTTCATCAAGCATATCATCAAGTCTAGGTATGAGATGCCCATATCTTATAGTAATGTTATTAATGGCTCGGCAATCAACACACACACATTCCCATGCGCCATCTTTCTTTGGTACTAAAAGAATAGGAACTGCACAATGTGAGAGACTTTCCTTTACATAACCTTTGTTGATGAGCTCTTGCACTTGGCGCTAAATTTCTTTTGTTTCCTCAGGGTTGGTTCAGTAGGGTGCTCGGTTAGGAAGTGGAGCACCAGGAACAAAGTAAATTTGATGTTCGATCTCTCTCTTTGGTGGCAGCCCTAGTGGTACTTCCTCTGGAAACACATCTTCATATTCCTGTAACACATCAATAACATCGCTGGGCAAAGTAGAGGTTAAGTCATTAGTAGAAAGAAAATTTTCCTTGTACAGGAGTACAAGGAACTTGGCATTGGGTTCACTCAATTCTTTTAGTCCCCCTTTCCTAGCCATCATAACTAATCCTCTTTTCCCATTGACTTGGTTCTTTGTGGTTGTTGAGTTTTATTTGGCTTTAGAGACACTCCCTCACTATGTGTGTGGGTCACTCATAATTGTTTCCGCTCTCTCTCGCTGTTTTTTAGATCATCCTTGAAAATATCCTTCGGTGTCAAAGGAAGCAAAGAAATTCGCTCTCCTTTGTACATGAAAGACATCTTGTTGGTTCTACCAAAAATCTAAACATCACGGTCATATAACCAAGGCCTTCCCAACAGCAGCTGGCATGCTTGCATTGACACCACATCACACTCCACTTGATCATTGTATCTTCCAATGGAGAATGGAACAGTCAAAACATGATTCACACGGAGCGCCCCACAATCATTGAGCCATTGCATCTTGTATGGAGAAGGATGGCGCCGCTATTTTAATCTCATTCTCTCGACCAATTCTTGACTTGCAATGTTATTGCAGCTGCCATTATCAATAATAATTTTGCACAACTTATCTTGGATCATGCCTCGAGTATGGAATAGATTGTGTCGATGTCCATTCTCTTCTTTTACAGCAGTAACACTAAGCACTCGAAGAGAAATAAAGCAATTATTATCACCTTCATCGGGTTGGATCTCACTCTCATCATTTGAAAGTTCTTCATCATATCTTGGAGCATCTTCTTCTAGATCACTTTCAGATTCCCAGTCACCATGCTCATTTATAATCATGGTCCTTCTACTTGGACATTGTGCAATAACATGTCCACGACCATGGCACTTATGACACACAATTTCTCTGCTACGTGTAGAGGACGTAGCAGCTGAAGCAACGGTTAGGGCTGCTGCATTTGCAGCAGATCGCTGCTGATTTGCAGGTGATGATGTTGTAGAAGCCGCCATCTTTGATGCAGCAGTGGATGGAGAGGACCAGGCTGCAACACTTTGGGATCGACCTCCACCAAAAGAAGTACCAACCTGCTGTTTGCGCCATGGGGCTGCGATAGAATTACTTGCATAAGATTTCCCACGTGCTTCTTGCTGAATTTTTCTCTCGCTGTGCATAGCTTGATCAACAAGGTCTTGCAAATTATGGTATGGAAACATCTCAACAAAACCAGAAATTTCTTTATTGAGACCTCTCAAAAATCTTGCCATTTTTGACTCAGCATCCTCTCTAATTCCAGCCCGCACTAACAACAACTCCATCTCCTTATAATATTCATCAATCGAACTCTTTTTTGCTTCAACATTTGCAACCTATTGTGAAGGTCACACTGATAGCTAGATGGTACAAACCGTCTCCTCATCACTCTCTTCATCTTGATCACGTCCCAACATAAGCTGATTTTCTTGGATTTGATTCCACCAAGTGAGAGCATAACCAGAGAACTCAACTGAAGCAAGATTCACACGCCTCTGATCACAGAGATTATGCACTCTAAAAATTTGATCACACTGCTCAACCCACTCAAGATATGCATCAACATCTTCTCTTCCTTTAAATTTTGGGACACTCTACTTGACACGAGCAATATTGTCCGGGTCATCTCTGTTATGATGACCACAATGATGCTCTCTATCTTCATTATTAGCACGCTGACGATGATCTCGTCGTCGCTCAAATAATCCACCATTAGCAAATGGATTCTCATTATCATCAAATCCTTCTTCATGATCAAAGCCATCAAAATGCACACGACGACCATGTCCATGTCGTCCTCCATGCTGGCCACGATGACCAACTCGCCTACCACCACCATGACCACCTCTGAAACGATCATGAAAGCCATGTTCCGCATCTGAATTTTCACCTCCAAATTCATCATATTGATGTTGAGGAGCCCTTCGTTCATCTCTAGGCATGTGCTCATTGAACATCCTCTTCATGGCCTCCAATAGTGAATTTTCCATATCACGCAACTCAGCTCGTGACACAGGGGGTTCTTCTTCTCCATGACGACCACTATGAATACTCGAATCAGATCCTGCCATGTTAGAGAGCTTGCAAGAAAAGTGGAATAGGATAAAAATTTGTGGAATCACACAATCTCACTTCTTACTTGCCAATGTTCTTACTCGTTCTCAAGGACTGTAAGTGTGCTAGTGCAGCAGCTCAACGGATGTGATCGAGAGGTCGCAAGGATTACAAATCGAATGTCCCAGTTTCAGATCTTTGTGGAGCTATAGGTGGTTGTTCAAGGGGGGCTATGGTACTGAAATAATGTGACTTAAACCATTCAAACAAAATGTAAATGTTGTTGTTCGTTGCACCACAAATTTGAGATAAAAAAATGATGCTTGGAGATAAACAATCCGTGACACAGCCCCTTTCACTTCTCTTTTTTTCTTTCTTTTAACTCTGTCTTTTCACTTCTTTTTTTTCAGATTTTTTTAGCAAACACAAGATAATATATGAGGGGTGCGGATAAAAACTTAACAAGAGTATGGCAGAAGAACAACGATGGTGACTAGCAACAAGATGAACGAAACAAACACAAAGTAATAGTACCACGAAATAGCTATAGGATTTTTTTGTGTGGCTTTTTAGTGGACTGCAGGTCAGGAATAAAACACAAATATATGTGATAGATGAAAAGCAGTAATAGATGGTAAACAAAATGGTAGATAAATAGGTGATAACAAAACCTACCGTGACAACGATAGCTTTGATTACCACATGATAGGTTCCGATTTGGATCAGAAAGGAAATGGCCCAATCTTCACGACAGTAGGTTTGCGAACAAAGGATAACTTGCTGCGAGCAGCGGGATAACTAGCTTTATACCTGATAAAGGTTGGATGCGACCAAGCAACTGGGAGAGAGATACTGAAACCGCAAGACTTCAACTCGATCTCCGAACAACCGCAGAACCACAATCCGGAACTAATCCACACAATACGGCGCAGCCGAACGGAAGCCGTAAAGCACGAAGTAGGGGACCTCAGAGAGATCTCTCACAAGCCCAAGAAGAACTCACACGAACAAAGGTTTGAGTAAGATCACTCAAGAACTCGCTGCAACAGCAGGGGTGGTTTATCAATTTATCAAAAAGTGTCCAAATAGCTTGGAGGTAGGGGATATTTATATTAGGAACAACCCTCCTAGATAGGTTTGAAAACGAAATAGAGTTTCTGAAGATAAGCAATGTGAAAGGTCTCCTCGAGATGGCTTCACGAAGTGGTCTCGTCGTAACTCTTTATTGGGAACTCCAAATGATGAGTCATTTGTTGGGTTGGAAAGTTAACTTGATAAGCTTTCACACCATGTGCAGCATGCACCACGAAACATCATAGAATGGTACACTTGCATGGGAACTTGAACATTATGTAGAATGTTAAACTTCTGACCAGCCATCACTTATTCGGTCATACCTTAATGATGCAGAGTCCAAATGAGTTGAAACCACTTGGGTTTGAAAGTAGACTCGACAAGCTTTCCAAAATGTCTTCATGGGCCTCAAAAGCTTCAGGGAATCAAGAGTTATGACATTTCTTTGCATTGGTCTGTTTTTTCCATCGCACTGGTCAGTTCTTGCTTGTCCGTCTTCACTGCGCTGGTCCGACTCTTGTGGTCTGATTCTTCCTTCTCTTCGTGTATATTTCTAAGTACAACCAAAGTAGAGCTATTAGATAGTATATCATTCTCAGAAGTATAAAGACTACAATTAGTAAGGAAAAAATTCACCTGCTCTTGTAGTTTCTTAGCACGACTTCTTGTAAGTGGACCTTGATTGGTAGTATTTGGACATGAAGTAGTGTGCACAACTGGCATGTCCAACGTAGTAGATTAGTTTGAGGAGGCGTGCAAGACATCTACATAAGCGTTAACACAAGGACGAGAGACGACGATTTAGACAGGTTCGGACCGACAAGTCGCCGTAATACCCTACGTCCTATGTTCTGGTGGCTGGTTTGTATTGCAAGATTGGAATATGGCATGAAATTGGAGGGGGTCCTGTTCGCCTTATATAGCCGGGGAGCGGGGTTACAGTTGTTGAATCCTAACAGATTACAATCGGTTCCTTTTGATAAGGAATCTGGGTCTATCTTTTAGGATCTTCCTTGACGAGCAAGACTTCGGGAGAGTCCCTAGCGGTCACAATGGCCTGGTCACGAGCCGCAGGGCCTTCAGACTCGGCTGTGCCTGGTGACGGGCCCAAGTAGGTCCATGAGATATACGAAGGTAATATCCCTGCACCTTCACCTACACTTATTCTATGAGAACCAAATAATCATAACTTATCCACTTCTTCTATATTTCTAAATTTCGGGTGCCTGAATGTTTAGATGATTTGAACCAACAATTTTTGTTATTTTTTGATTTGTTACTTGTTTTTGTGTTATAACATAGTATTTTTTTTGTCCTTGTATACCTATAGAAAACACAAGGGTGGTTAGCGCGCTTCGCCGCGCCTGCTATTGGTACAATTGTCAAAGTCTCATAAGTGCCTCTGTTCTGCTGTGTATGGACGTACAGAAAACTTAATCGGCCTAAACAGTGTAAATGTGTTTAGTTTTTACCCTATAAATTTTTCACTTATTACATCATATGTTTTGACTTTACATAGAGTATTAAATATATATTAAAAATAAATAATTACATAAATTTAAAATAATTTGCGAGATGACTAATTTTTTAAGCCTAATAAATTTGTGTTTTGATAATATGGTGTTACATTAAACATTTGATAATTATTAATAATTAGACTTATAAATTCACCTCATGAATTATTCTCCACTTATATTAGTTTCATTAATAGTATTTAATACTCTAAATTAGTATTAAACACCCGATATGACATCCCAAAACTTTTCAACTTGGAACTAAAAAATCTCTAAATATATCAGTCACTATAGCGGCATGCGACCTGCTCAAAAGGCATATCGTATGAATCGGCGATATTTACATCAGACTGATATCTTTTTTTATGCTTATATTTATCGAACTAAAAAATCCCTAAATATATCAAATCACACTGCAATTACAAAGTAGGAATCAAACTTCTTAGTAAGGAATAACTTTAGAAGCTCGTAAACCAACTGATACTTTCTATCCTTCAAACAACAAACTTCTTAGTAAGGAATAGCTTTAGAAGCTCATAAACCAACTGATACTTTCTATCCTTGCCAAACAGCTGAGGTATTGAACAAATCACAGTGCAATCACAAAGCTGAATCAAGCAAACACCGATTGCAAGCACAAAGTCGCTAAAGGATTCTGTCGTGTGTCCAGACCGCAATCATGGACTGTCTCAATATGAAAATCTGAAACAACTCAATATACTCACTATCACAGTTATTGCTGACATACAAGAGATAAAATGGGTTCCATCTACATACAAGAGGTATGCAGGACAGAAAGGGAAAAATAGAACATCGGCCGATGTCTATGTGTCCATATCAACTGTACCAACTTACATTCAACGGTAGACATTTGTGGTACCCGCCAGCGCCAGGCCGTAGGGTGGGGAGGGGGCACCTCGCACTCATCGATAGTAGTCGGTTGAGTATCTGCGGCTCATACCAGGTGCACCGCAGGTCCGGCCGCGTGGCACCGCAACGTCACATCAGCTGCCGCGGCGAGGTTGTCGCCGCCGCCGTGCCAGCGGCCTTCGCAGCAGGACGCGAGCCCCGCGCCATGGCGCTGGGGCGCTCCAGTGTCGAAAGCAGGCCGTCAGGCCACGTGGGACCTGCGTTGCCCCCACCGCTGTGCTCGTAGCACGCCGCCACATCGGCATGCCCGCTCCAGCTCTGCGGCACCACGGGAAGAAGATGAGGGTTAGGGAGAGAGGAGAATAACAGTACACATTGGCGGATTCAGAATCAGCTCACGAGGGGGCTAAATATATAGAGAGCCGAGTTTGGACCGAAATTTCCCTTGTATTTTTGGTCCACGAGAGATTTTTGGTAGATTTTAAGGTGATTTGGACTAAATTTTTTTTATTATTTTTCTAGCTCGCAAGAAATTTTAGACTAATTTACAGAAAAAATAGACTAATTTTAACTAAAATTATATGTACATTTTTGGGCAGGGGGGGCTGCAACCCCCCAGCCCCCCTTGAATCCGCCACTGACAGTACACCTAGGGTTTTGGAGAGAGGAGAGCGCTGAATTTATCTAGGATGGGAGGCATCAGGAGGAGACATCCTGAGAGGCAGCTGTCTCCTGCGCATCTGTCCCCGGGCACAACGTCAGGTGATGTGCGGAGAAGAAGGAGGAGGGCGGTGGCCGTCGCTGTTTCCCTTTCCAAGTAGGGAATCAGGGAACGAAGGGGAGAGAGGGAGAGAAGTTGAGAAAGAGAATCAGAAGCTCGTGTATGGTCCTGTTTGGCAGAGCTTCTAGAGCTGATTCTCTGCTGAATCCAGCAGGAACTCTGCCAAACAGCTTTTTAAGGGAAGTGATTCTCTGTTGATTCTGTGAAGTGATTCTATGAAATGAACTAAGAGGCTGAGAGCCGAAAAAAGTAGCTTCCCCTGATTCTGTGAAGTGATTCTTCATACTGATTTTAAGAGTTTACGCTAAAGAATCAAAGAGAATCACTTTCAGCCACAGAATCACTTCTCTCCGAGAATCAGCTTCTACAGAGAATCAGAATCAGATGGAGCTCTACCAAACTGACCCTATATATTTGTTGGGCTGTATTCGGAGCAGAAGCCGGACAATGACGCGAGAAGCAGAGAAGGAGCTGACGGAAGCGACCAAGGTAGCAGAATCAGCTTCCAGCCGAATCCGCCTGGAACACTGGTGGCCACACGATCGGAGATCCAACGATTGCAAACATTTGGGGTGATGTGGCCGGTGCCACCCGCCTAGAACCCTTGCAGCCTTGTGTGGGCGAGAAGCAGAGAAGGAGCTGACGGAAGCGACCAAGGTAGCAGAATCAGCTTCCAGCCGAATCCGCTTGGAACACTAATGGCCACACGATCGGAGATCCAACGATTGCAAACATTTGGCGTGATGTGGCCGGTGCCACCCGCCTAGAACCCTTGCAGCCTTGTGTGTGGTTAAATAAATAAATTTCCAAATCGAAAACCCCTCCCCCTTTTCCGCGTCGCCTCCTCCCGCTCCCGCTCCCGCTCCGACCGCCGCCGCCGCTCCCTCCTCCCGCTCCCGCTCCGACCGCCGCCGCCGCTCCCTCCTCCCGGTCCCGCTCCGACGTTCGCCGCCGCTCCGTCCTCCGGTCCCGCTCCGACCGCCGCCCCCGCTCCGTCCTCCGGTCCCGCTCCGACCGCCGCCGCCGCTCCGTCCTCCGGTCCCGCTCCGAGACACGACCGCCGCCTTCTCCCGGCCCCGCTCCCCGCCACGACCGCCGCTTTCTCCCGGCCCCGCTACCCGCCACGACCGCTCTGCGCCCCGCTCCCCGCCCCGATCGCCGCGGCTCTTCTCTCCTGTTCCCCACCACGCCGCCGCACCGCCAGTTCCGTTTGTGCGTAGCCTTCCTTACATGGTAGTATGGCGGCGACAACCCTTGCGCTCTACCATGTTGGCGACGAGGGTATCACGCAGATCGGAACATTTGAGGGCAGGTTGCCAGAGGGCCGGTTGCCTCCGGGAAATTTTCAAGGGGCTGTCGGCGCTAACCCCTGTTTGCAAGCGGGGACACTTACCGCTGGGCTCTACCTCGCCATTTCTGAAGGCGGCCACATACTTGATCTGGCTCAATTATCTCCGTTGGTGGCAATGGTTAAGCGGGAGAACTCCTCGGAGGAGGAGGAGCGGGAGGGCAGTTCGGAGGAGGAAGAGGAGTGGGAGGAGCGGGAGGGCAGTTCGGAGGAGGAAGAGGAAGAGGAGGTGGGGGAGTGGGAGGGCAGTTCGGAGGAGGAAGAGGAAGAGGAGGGGGAGGGCAGTTCGGAGGAGGAGGAGGAAGATGATGAGGAGGTGCTAAAGATCTTGGAAGATGACAAGAGTGCATTATCTCTGGAAATTCGGATCTGGATTGAGTCGTCGCATGCAACAATTATTCTCTTTGGTGAGTATAAAATTTTAGCTGGAGGTTGCTGCTAACAAACTTGTACTTGACCTCTGCCCATTTTATAGCTGCTGCACTTCTAACATAACCAAATTTCTTAGATCAAGGTTGCTGGGCCTTAACAAAGTCTTATTCAGTCAAATGGCTGCGAAGTGACGAGGAAGGGTTTATGCTCAATCTCATCAATAAGGGAAAGAGTGAACAGGTATTTTTTCCTAAATCTACGGAGTGTACAGAAAGAACAGTGTGTATTATGTGCTAAGCTATGCAAAAGTACATAGATCATTACTTCTGTTTGGTAAAGTAATCAATTATCATGGTTTGCTGAGCCATCTATCATAAGTAACCTGCGTTATATATTTTGCAAAGTTTAAGAAGGCGCTAGGCGCTTCAAGGTGTTTTGCCAATTTAGCACACCACAATATATATATATATACTCCCGGTAGTAGTTACTCCCATCTTCAATAATCAACATTGTGTATGGATTTATACTCATTTATCACCTTGAGTATGTTTACATATTTATTTTAAGATACTCTAAATCTTACTACCTGAAAAAATTTAACATAGCTTAGATTTTTTAATATATTACTACAATGTCATTACAGTACTATATAAAATTAGTATAACCATATACATATACTCTATGTATATATGCATACTCAACATATATACTATTGTAGATATTTTAGTATGATTATATACTCCGCGTACATATACTTCGTTGAGCTATATACTCCCTCCGTATCGTAAATAGAAGTCGTTTAGGACAGCGACACGGTCTCCAAAGTATAACTTTGACCACTTGTTTCTTTAAAAATATTTGTTGTAAAGTGGTATGTGTATATTTTTATGAAAATACTTTTCAAGATAAATTTATTTATATGATTTTTACATCTCTAAACTCAATAATTTAAAAGTTATTCATGATTTATATTCCAAATGTTTGACCCAAACCTTGTCCAAAACGACTTCTATTTGCGATATGGAGGGAGTACATCATAAATCTAGGGATATACCACATGTAAAATACTGAGTGATGTTCCTACTCAGTTCAGTTGATATAATACTGATTACTGAATTTACCGCAGCCATACTGCAATAAAAGTGGACAGCACTGTTAGATACAATTGGGCATCAATACAAGTGATACAAAAATAGGAAATAACAAGTTAGGTACTTATCTGGGCCTTCTCTCATCCATTATCAGAAGTTCAGCAGCATAGGATAGCCTTTTGAAATCACAAACATTAGGGACAGCAGGCAGAAACACAAAATAAAATGGATAGCAGACTAGCAGTACATTACAGCACATGATTCTTAGTTAAAAGCAGTACATGAATGCATAATAAAAGCTAAAACATGACATGATGCTGTCTCACACTTCTTCAATAGGGTTCCACATAATCATCGTCATCTTCATCAAACTCTTCTTCAGATTCAAACTCTTCTCTTTCATAGAGCTGTCTCACTCCTGCACTTCTACGCAACTCAAGTTGTTCTTCTGCTCCCACTGCATCTACAATAACAGACAAAGGTATCCCTGTATCTTCCATCTCATCTTCCTCATTTCTATAGACAGCTCATGCACAATCATCTCCATTGTCATGCAGAAAACCTTGAGCTTCAGTTGTATCATTAGACAAGAGAACATCACTGATCTTCTTTGATTTGATCTTTTCTTTCTTATTAATCAGCTTGGAGTTGAATTGAATATAGACCAATTTGTTGAGGCGGGTTGTAGTAAGCCTATTTCTCTTCTTAGTGTGTATCTATAAATTAAAAATAAGAGCATGTTCAGGTCTGCAATTTAATTGAAATGCTGCTGAAATAAGAAATGTTGACACCAAATAGGTACTAACCCCTTCAAACCCGCTCCAATTTCTTTCACAACCAGAAGAGCTTGATGTCAAAGATAGGATTCTTATTGCCATCTTCTGTAAAGCTGGTGTTTCAGTTCCATACAGCCGCCACCATGATGCTGAAATAAATGAAAACACCTCTATTAGTTAGTAGTTACAACAAATTTATTGTTAGATGAAAACAGCAAACAATCATGTAATAACAAGTACCTCTACCTGGGTTGTAATCAAAGTTTTCAAAAATCCTTGCAAGCTTCTTGTTAAATGGTCCTTCTCTATTCTGATACATTTTCAGTTCAATGTTGGCATCCAGAACTTGCTTATCCTCATCATGATAATAAAAAGTCTCCACACAACTAATAAATCCATCTGTTATTGTGGGCTCATCAAAGATTGATGGTTTAGCATAACTATAGTATGGATTCAGCAAATAAGCTGTCAAATGCAATGGAGAATCAAGTCTTTCCTTCATCTTCTTGTCAATAACAGCAATTACCTCTTTGAAACGGGACTCATTATTGCCAAAGGCCTCCTTGATCTCTCTCTTTGCCTTTAGTAGTTCTCCATAAACGAAACCCATGGATGGCTTCACATCCCCATCAACCAAACGAAGAACTTTGACCAATGTCTCAAAAACAGTTAATGTTAGCTTGACATCCTTCCAAAAGGTTGGATTCAATATAATTTTTGTGGCATCTTTTCCTTTCTTTGGTTTCACATCCTTCAACGAGTCCCACCTACTACCACCATGTTTCTTAGCTGGTCCTTCTCTTGTATGCTGTTCAAAGTGAGAAAGGTTGAAGCAAACCTAGCCACTGCTGACCTTATTATCTCTTTCCCCTCTGTGAAGTATCTCATGCATTCCAATGTTTTTGTGTGCCCCTAGACAAATATGGCGAATGCCTTTGCTTGGTCAATCACCTTCTTGAACCAAGCCATGTTGCAAATTCCTTGGAGCATTAAGTTGATTGTCTGAATTGCACAAGAGGTCCAAAATATATGTGGTCTCTTCTGAAGCAATAGCTTCTTTGCTCCCATGTTGTTAGAGGCATTGTCTGTCACTACTTGAACCACATTATCTGGACCAATGTCTCCAATTGCTTTGTCCACTAGTTCAAAGATGACTTCACTTGTGTGTGACACATCTGACATCTCTTTTGAGCTGATAAAACTGGTTCCATCAGCACAATTAGTGCACAGGTTCATTATGCTTCCCCTCTTCCTATCTAACCAAGCATTAGTCATAATAGAGCACCCATTCTTCATCTTCTCAGCTTGATGTTCTTGCAGCAAACTCTTGGTTCTTGCATATTCTTCTTCTAGCAATCTCGCAGATCATATTGAGTTGGAGGTTCAAGTCCAGCCCCAAATTGTCCAATTGCTTCACACATCTGCTTGAACTCATCATTGTCACGTGCATTGAATGGTATTGCTGCCAATGTTACAAAAAAAGAAGGTCAATTAGTGTTCACTACAGCCAACATAGCATCTAATGAATTCTGAAATATAAATACAAAATAGGAAATTATCAAGAGTATAGACCCATGTTGCAATATATTTATGCACCTCATGTGTTCTTTCTTTCCAAAGCTCCTTGTTCATCTTCTGTTGAGTCAAAGATTCAGATTTGGTTGCTTTAGGATCAATAGCACGTGTCCATTTGTCAATGGGTCCTAATTTGTGAGGCTCTGAACTTCCAATACAAGTGACTTCCTTTGACTCTCCACCTCCAACCCGAGAAATATTCACTTCCTCTCTAAGTTCTAGCTCACAAACAGTTTTCTCCTCTCTCTTCCTTTTTGCATCATTTAGTGCTTTCTTGCACTTCTCTTTAGCCTCCAGAGCCTCCGGTGTTCTTGCCTTGCATTTCGTCGCATTCTTTCCTTCATGGGACACATGCTGCTTCAATTGATAAATCCCTCCTCGCATCACCTTGTCACAAAGTTTGCACTTCACCTTGTCCTCGTTGGTAGGATCAACAAGAACCTTATATTCCCATCCCATATCATCTGAATTCCTCCTTCTCAAGCTACTTAGTCCATCAGCAGTTGCAGGTTCAGCCTCTATTGTCGACATCCTAAATTCAGAGTTTCAAGCAATCACTCAATGAGCTATACATTCACAGATACATACATGCAGCCAACAAATGATTGAGTCAAATAAAAGAGGAGCAGGCTTCAGAGTTCAGATTCAGTTAATCAGATGCATATTGTAATATACATATGATGTGGCAATCAGATTCAGTCAAGTACTCAAGTAACATACATGCAGCCAACAAATTACAAAGACCAGGCATTCAGTAATCACAATTCATAAATCACTGCAGATTACATATTCAGGCCATCAGATTTTCAGAGCACTTCAAAGCAAATAGAGAAGAGCAAGGAATAGAGGAGAGGAACAGGGGATGACATACTGAGTTACTGACCTTGGGCCTTGGGGAGGAGACCGGCGGGAGGACGTGCCCGGCGGGGACGAGCTCTAGGTGGGGTCACGGGGACGAGCTCCAAGGAAGGGGACGAGGACAACCGGTGGCCACAGGACTGCGGGGAGGGCAGCGCCCGGCGGGAAGGATCAAATGGCAGGCGGGAAGTGTGTCATCTCCTCATATCCTCCCGCCTGTTTTTGCGTGGGCGAAGCCAGCTGCGCGCGCGCACTTGGCCGCGGCTTCCGCCTCCATGTGGGAAGTCTTCGTGCGCTCAGCCGTGGTGGAAATTTTTTGCGCTCGCCCGCCTGCATCTGCCTCTGCGCCGCCTAGCACGCCTCCGCGTCGCCTAACCACGCCCAGCGCCTACAAGTCCGCCTACCCCAATACGCCAGGCGGACACCCTCAACTGCAACTAATCGTGTCTAGGCGGAGCCTAGTCGTCGGCTTTTCGAACTTCGATATTTTTATCCAAACAGTTGGAAGTTGAATGCACTATTATTTTCTATACAGGTTATACACCTTCTGTCTGCCATTTCCTTTCATGAACTTTCTGTTTTGGAGTTTATTATTAACACAAGGGGTGGTACTAGTCAGCACACAATCATGTGCTAATGAAAAGTTTTCTACTATAAAGCAGACAACCATGCTCATGTCAGCCACATCATACTCTTGAGTGTTTTCGGTGTGTTGTATTCTTATTTTAATGCAATGATATGTGGCTCTTATGTGTATTCAAGAAAAAAAATTAACAATTAATTTCATTACAGATCGCATCGCACTGGTTGAAAGACTGCACGTCTAAGATGGAGTTTAAAGGACCTTTGGTATTAAGTAATTCATAATTATTTTTCTGCTACATGATATAAAATAATTTGTGTTGATGAAATTAATATTCTTGTTATAGATCTATGGCAATGATCTTGAAGATACAATAAAGAGAGAGATGAGTGTTACAATGAAATACTTCAAAGTTACTAAAGAACTTGGTAAGATTGATAGATAGATAGATAGATCAAAATAATTTTCAAACACTCTAGTCTTTACTAATGTATTTGTTATAGGCAAAGGTGGGACCGGCCAAGTGTACCAATGCTTTCTTAAAAATTCTTCAATACTTCAGTACGCAATCAAGGTTATAAAGGCGAAAAGCACATATGATCTTGATGCGTATAATGGAAAAGAACCAAGGTGTGTATTTTTATTTTTCTCCTCCGAAACTAATTTCTTCAGACATAACAGTTTCAATGTTATTTTTTATTTAGGGAAATACAGATCATGTCTTGCTTTAACGACTCCAGTGCCCTTACATTCTATCAGGTATATTAAAATGTCTTTGTTTTTTTATAAGTTGTGCTTAATTTAATTGTTTTTAGTCTTGGATTACTAATGAATATCTAAGTTTTTGTTGTGATATTTTTAGGCATGGCCCGCTGCTGAGAGCTATTTAGATGAAAAGGGGGGCTATTTGGATGAAGAGGGCAGCTGTTCATCTTATGATGGAGCAAGCTCAGATTCTGATGACTCTCACTTTGATGTGTATATACTTATGGAGATGTGTTCCAGGTGTGCATCTATACCTTTCCATTATGTCATTTTGTCAAGTTTTGTAGTATTTGTGATGTGGATGCCTTTCCTTAGAAAACTAGCCACTGGCGCGTGGCATCACGTGCTTAGCGCCACCATGCTTACATTTTGTTTCGGATGTTGCAGATTTCTGAAATACACAATAGTAATAGATAATAGCTGGTACAGCAAATATAATACAATATAGCTGGTCTTATATGGACTATGGTCCATGATTGGCATGTCTAATATCTCATTCTTTAATAGCTGCTAACTAAAAATGCACATAAGTTACATACTGTTGTATAGTTTATTTTGTTTTTGAGTCCTCGCCGCCCGAGGGGAGGATGGCGCCCGTCCTTGCTCTCCCCCAGCTCCGCCCTTCTCGCCGCCAACCCCTAGCACCTGCCGCGCCTGCGTGTAGCCTCCTCTGAGCTCTCCTCCACTGGCGAGCTGCACCTGGTGCGAGGCGCCTCTTGCCCCTGCCGCACTTCCCCGCTGCCGCCTCTGAGCTCTCCGCTGGTGTGCGGCCACTGGTGAAGGACATCTCTTCGCTCCTTCGTTTGGTGCCCATGGATCCCTCTCCTGGCCCTCTCCTCGTGCTGGAGATGAATCCTGCCCTTGCCAGAGCTTGTGAGGAACTAGGATTTCTCAGCTGGTAAGTATTTTGGGAAGTAAGTTCTTCACAGGTTTTCTTCCTCGGTTCATCTTCCGTCCTCTTTGCCGGATGTATCTTTCTTCTTGCTCGTGGTTTTCTGAAGATTTCTCTTTCGCTTGACTGAGGATTCAGTTGCTATGGCTCTTCATTGTTGCCTTGGTGGCACCCCTGCTGGCTTTCACGTCACCTGCTCGAAAGGTTACCATTTTAGGTTCTCTGTGGCCTCCAGACATGTTGTTCTTGTTTGTAGCCTTAAGAGAATCATTACTGGTCATTTTGACATCTACTTCCATTTGTGGCGTGATGGTGGCGCTAATTAGAAACTAGAATGGAGAATGTGGGAAAAGGAAGAAGCAGCAAGCTGGACAACTAAAGCTAATCGAAAGGATAGACACAAGATGTCTGCTAAAGCAGTCTCCTTCCATAAGAAGATGGTTCAAGTCTCTCCTGTGTGCAAATCTCGTCCCAAGGAATTGTCTACAGTAATCAAAGTTGGTGACTTCTTTTGTCCTTTTGCAAACCCCTTTAGCTCTAAGTCTGGCGAGCCTTCTAGTTCTTCAGCTGCTCAAGGTGTTTCTGATGTCATTGGTGATCTGGATATTCATGCTGCACACGAGATTCATCAGCGAACTGCCAGGTCTTTGGATGTCTTGGTTCATAGTGTTTTTCAAAAACTCAAAGGTGATCTTGGCATTAGCAGTCTTGATGCTCGAGTTGCCAGCTCTCAGCCGCCTGAGCATTTAATTGATGCACATCTCTCCCAAGATGAACGTTTCAATTTCTTCCCTGATCCTAGCACCCGCTTGTGTTTCAAGTGCCTAAGACTGCCGGGAAAAATTTCGTTGCTTCTACTGTTATAACTATGGCCATCAGGCTCGCTTTTGTTCCAAGAGAAAACTTGGTCTTAGAAGAAAATGGACCGCCAGGCTTATTCAGCCCACCTCATGTAGCGAGCCCAATGAAAATGGGGGGAGGGTGATGGATCACCCTGGTGCAAGTGGCGCCTAACCTTCCTCCTCCCTCCAGACTCCCATCACCAGTGATCCCCCAGAGAAGATTCCAATGCCAAACTTCGCTATCAAAGCTGCACATGTGGTTCACATGACAGACCAAATGATGGGTCAGCTTATTGGGGACATCCAAAACCAAGAGGTCATGGAAAAAGACCGAAGATCTGCTATTATGGTTCAGATGCCCAACCAGACTGAGATTGTTGTCCAGAGCAATCAGGTGCCCAAGCAGACTGAGGTAGGTCTTCAGGGCACTCCCAACAAGATAGATTGTTGTTCAGGGCAATCAGTTGCCTAACCAGACTGAGATAGGTGTTCAGGGCACTCAGCTGTCCAACCTGACTGATGCTAGGCTGAACCAGGTGGTTGCTTGTCAGAACCGTGGTACCATGGCTGGTAAGCCCTTACTGACTGACATTACTGACAACTCCCCTACAAAGTTGAAAGACAGAATGCAAAGGGAGGCAATCATAAGTTTTCTGGTGGATGGTTTAAACCAACTAATCAATAGTCAAAGTAATGCTGCTGGAAGCATTGCCATCCCAAATTCCATCATAAAAATTGATCTTGCTGCCCTTGGAATTGAACCCCTCAATATAGCAATCAACATGCCAACCTCTCAGCAAAATGCTCTCAAAACATCTTCCTTAGATACTGCTTGGTTTGCCCAAGACAATGGTAATGGTCAGCCTCCCCAGGACCAACATTTCTCCTATGCTAAGCCACAACCCAAAGCTACGCCTATCACCAAGGTCTACTACAGGAAAAGATTCAAAGGCCATAAGCAGATTGTCACAATGGAGCAGCAGCAACAACAACAACAACAACAACCAAGCCTTTTAGTCCCAAACAAGTTGGGGTAGGCTAGAGTTGAAACCCAACAAGAGGCCCTAGTCACGGTTCAGGCACGTCAATGACTGCTCTCCATGCATTCCTATCCAAACATAGATCTCTAGGTATATCTCAACTTTTCAGATCTCTCTTTATTGCCTCCCCCCACGTCAATTGCGGTCTTCCTCTACCTCTCCTCACATTAAAATCTTGAGCTAGAACTCCACAATGCACTGGTGCCTCTGAAGGTCTCCTTTGGACATGACCAAACCACCTCAACCGATGTTGGACCAACTTTTCTTCAATTGGTGGTGCCCCTAGACGGTCGCGAATATCGTTATTTCGAACTCGGTCCATCCTTGTATCGCCACAAATCCAACGCAACATACGCATTTCTGCAACACTCATTTGTTGAACATGTCTTCTTTTAGTAGGCCAACATTCTGCTCCATACAACATAGCCGGTCTAATTGCCGTCCTATAAAACTTGCCTTTGAGCTTTTGTGGTACCCTCTTGTCACAGAGAATACCAGATGCTTGGCGCCACTTCATCCACCCTGCTTTGATTCTATGGCTAACATCTGCATCAATATCTCCATCCTTCTGTAACATCGATCCAAGATATCGGAAGACATCTTTCTTAGGCACCACTTGGTCTTCCAAGCTCACATCTCCCTCTTCCTGTGCAGCATTGCCGAAATCGCATCTCATGTATTCAGTCTTAGTCCTGCTTATTCTAAACCCTTTGGACTCAAGAGTTTGCCGCCACAACTCCAGTTTCCTATTTACTCCTGTCTGACTTTCATCAACTAACACTACATCGTCTGCAAAAAGCAAACACCAAGGGATATCTCCTTGTATGTCCCTCGTAACCTCATCCATAACCAAGGCAAAGAGATTTGGGCTCACCCTTGATGAAGACCTATTTTAATCGGAAAGTAATCAGTGTCACCATCATTTGTTCGCACACCGGTTTCGGCATTGTTGTACATGTCCTTGATGAGGGTAACATACTTTGTTGGGACTTTATGTTTGTCCAAAGCCCACCACATAACATTCCTTGGTATCGTGTCGTACGCCTTCTCCAAGTCAATGAAAACCATGTGTAGGTCCTTCTTTTGCTTCCTGAACCGCTCCATAACTTGTCTTATTAAGAAGATTGCTTCTATGGTTGACCTTCCAGGCATGAAACCGAATTGGTTCATGGATATCCGCGTTGAACCTCACAATCTATGCTCAATAACTCTCTCCCGCAACTTCATAGTGTGGCTCATCAACTTAATTCCCCGATAATTAGTACAGCTTTGTATGTCTCCCTTGTTCTTGTAGATTGGTACCAATATGCTTCTTCTCCATTCCTGAGGCATCTTGTTTGATCGATAGATATTGCTAAACAACTTGGTTAGCCATACTATAGCTATATCCCCGAGGCATCTCCACACCTTGATTGGAATACATTAGGACCCATCGCTTTATGCACTTTCATCCTTTTCAAAGCTTCTCTAATCTCCTGCTCCTGGATCCTTCGTACATAGCGCCTATTGGTGTCATCAGACGAGTCATCCAACTGAACGGTGGAGTTCTCATTGTCCCCATTGAACAAATTATCAAAATATTCTTGCCACCTATGTCTAATCTCATCTTCCTTCACCAAGAGTTGCTCCCTCTTATCCTTAATGCACTTGACTTGGTTGAAGTCCCTTGTCTTCCTATCACGAGCCCTAGCCATCCTATAAATGTTCTTCTCTCCTTCCTTCGTATTCAAACGTTGGTAAAGATCCTCGTAAGCCGGCCCCTTCGCCTCCCCTACCGCTCGTTTTGCAGCCTTCTTAGCCACCTTGTACTTTTCCATGTTATCCGCGCACCGGTCTTGGTACAAGCACTTAAAGCATTCCTTCTTTTGCTTAATAGCCTTTTGCACATCTTCATTCCACTACCAGGTGTCTTTCGGATCGCGACCACTTCCTTTAGACACTCCAAGCACCTCTGCGGCAACCCTCCGAACGCAAGTTGCCATCTTCTCCCACATGTTGTTTGCATCTCCTTCGTCTTTCCAAGGGCCCTCTTCAATAACTCTTTCTTTGAAGCCCTTCACTGCTTCTCCTTTTAATTTCCACCACTTTGTCCTTGCACTCTTGGCTTGTTTGACCCTACGAGCTTGCATTAGGAAGCGAAAATCGGCCACCAGAAGCTTGTGCTGAGAAACCACACATTCTCTAGGTATCACCTTACAATCCTTGCAAGTGTGCTTAACCCCCCTTCTTGTAAGGACAAAGTCGATCTGGCTAGAGGAACGACCACTACTAAAGGTCACTAAATGGGAAAGTCTCTTTCTAAAGAAAGTGTTGGCTATCATTAGATCGAAAGCTGTAGCAAAATCTAGGACATCCACTCCCTCCTGGTTCCTACTACCATAGCCGAAACCACCATGTGCCGCCTCAAAACCTGCACTTGAAGAACCTACATGGCCATTAAGGTCCCCTCGTATGAGGAGCTTCTCGCTGCTAGGTAAAGCTCTAACCAAGCCATCCAAATCTTCCCAGAACTGTCTCTTAGCACTCTCATCATGGCCTACTTGAGGGGCATAAGCACTAATTACGTTTAGAACCATATCACTAACAACAAGTTTTACTAAGATAATCCTATCTCCTCGCCTTCTCACCTCCACTACACCATCCTTCAGGCTCTTGTCAATCAAAACTCATACTCCATTAATATTTGAAGTTGTCCCTGTCTACCAGAGCTTGAAGCCAGTATTGTCCACCTCCTTCGCCTTCTGACCCTTCCATTTAGTCTCTTGGAAGCACAAGATACTAACACGCCTCCTAACCGCTGTATCAACTAACTCTCTTAACTTACTCGTGAGGGACCCTACGTTCCAGCTGCCTAAACGAATCCTAGTTGGCTCGACTGGCTTCCTTACCCTTCTCACCCGCCGAGTTAGATGAGAAGACCCTTGCACATTTTTCACCACACCCGGGCGCCGATGTGGCGCGCCACTGAGGATGCGACGACCCGATCCTTGCTCACTTGACACCATGCCCAGATCACGACACGACGCGTCACGAGGGTGACGACCCGACCCTTGCTCATTTGACACCATGCCCGGGTTCCAACATGGCGTGTCGCTAAGAGGGTTACGCCCCAACGGGATTCTTTTGGGTTTCATCTCCATAAGGTTAGCCAGGTTTTTACGTTGGCTCGCCAAGCCTATCACAACCCTCCTCCTTAACCAGGGTTTGGGACCTGCTATGTTGAACCACCATAGGCACCCCAACATAGGCGGAGTTGCCAAAAATTGCTGGTGACGTCTTCCCTGACGACTCCACTGCAATCAACCCACTGATCAACTCATGTAAAGGGCAAAGGGAAGGAAACCAAGTCAAAAAAGAGAATGTGTGTCACACCCACCTCTACTCTGAAACTCAGAAGAAGCCCACGCTTTATCAAGAAGACTGATGGGTTCAGACCTCAAATCATCTCTCCCAAAAAACTTGCTGGTGCAAAGAACAAGATTAAGGGCAAGAAGATCCAACCCCAAGATGACCTGCTGAGTAACATGCTTCTCCCCTCCTCTAGTCAAGTATCTGAATTTCCTGGCCTCTCTACAATTGAAAAGTTTAATGACATGGGTGTCATTTATCCTGAAATTCCCATTGTCGATATTCAGAAGGTGGCTATTAATACCTGCTGCATCCCTCCTTTGGAAGTGACTACTGAACTCCTTGCTGCTGGGCCTGAAGATCCTGCAGGCCCAGGTGTAAGTGGAGCCGGCTCTACTTAACTTAATGGATTTGAACACAAATGACAATGCAGCAAGTGCTGCTGGAGTCTTTTGTAGAAATTGGAATTTAGTTAACTGGAACATCAGAGGAATTAATTCGGAAGATAAATGTAATGCTGTTAAGGAAAAAATTGAGGAAAGCTTATGTGATGTATTTCTGCATTCAGGAAACCAAAAGAGATCATTTTGAACACTCTTTCATCAGGAAACTTGCACCCAAACGTTTTAATAAAATTGTTTTCTCCCCCTCTGATGGAGCTTCTGGTGGTATCTTTATGAGTTGGAATGGTTCAATCTTTAATGGTGAAGTTGCTTAGATAAACAAATTCTCGGTAACTGTCAATTTCTCCTCAGTACACAATGGACAGAAGTGGACTCTTACTACTGTCTATGGACCCTGCCAAGGACCAGATAGAGATGATTTTGTTCATTGGCTAAACAATTTGCATATTGATGACGAGGATAACTGGATGATAGTGGGTGACTTCAACTTTTATAGATCTCTCTGACAGTAATAGAAGTGGAGGCAACATGAATGATATCATGATCTTTAATGAAGTCATCAGCAACCTGGATTTGCTAGAGATTCCCTTGAAGGGCAGGAAATTTACATGGAGCAATACGCAAGATGAACCACTCTTAGAGCAGATAGGTTGGGTCTTCACATTTGTCAGATGGATTTCAGAATTTCCAAACACACTGCTTCTCCCAATGGCCAGGCCTACATCTGACCATATCCCTTGTAAAATACAAATTAGCACCTCTATCCCCAAGGCCCAAGTTTTTAGATTTGAAAATTTTTGGGTAGACCATTTGGGCTTCCTTGATCTTGTCAAATCTGTCTAGAATACGAAGGTCAATGCTACAAACAGTGCCACTAGGATCTCTGCCAAGTTCAAGCTACTGAGAGCTGCCCTCCAGAGGTGGTGTAAAAAACATTCAAATCTGAACAACTTGCTCAAAAAATGCAATTACACCTTGGAAGTCCTGGATGCTTTAGAGGAGCAAAGGCCACTATTCACTCAAGAATATAACTTCAGAAAGATTCTGAAGGCTCATATTCTCAGGTTGTTCAGGTATAGGAAAGAATACTGGAAAAAAAGATACACTGTGAGATGGACTAAATTAGGAGATGAGGGAACCAAATTCTTTCATGCTGCTGCCACAAAGTGATACAGAATAAATACCATTACCAGTCTAGACACTGATGATGGAAGAACAGTTACAAATCATATGAGAAGGCTGCTCTACTTCTTGAAGAATACAAAAGGAGAATGGGCTGTACTTCCAACCCAACAATGCTTTACAATCTAACCAATTTATACAACCAAGTGAAAATTTAGAGTACTTATCTGGACCCTTCTCCACCGTAGACATCGATAAGGTAATCAAGCAAATGCCGATTGATAAAGCTCCTAGCCCTGATGGTTTTAATGTATTGTTCCTCAAGAAGTGTTGGGACATAATTAAAGAAGACATTTAGGTGCTGTTTGGTTCGGCATTTTAGGCCCGTAATCAATTCACAGCGTAGAACATGTATTTTGCTGTCTTTCCTTGCATAGAACATGTATTTTGCTGTCTTTCCTTGCATAGAACATGTATTTTGCTGTCAATTCACAACAAGAAGACATTAAGGGCTGATACAAATTTATTTACTGTCTTTCCTTGCATAGAACATGTATTTTGCTTTTTATAAAATGAAATGACATGAGAATTTAATTTTTTTTCTAGGACCGTGAAGGATATTTTGCATGTTGGAAAACAGAGAATTAGCGCCAAAGAAGGATGGGTTCTTTTTGAGAAGATAGCTAAAGCTGTCAATTCTATTCACCGAAAGGGTGTTATTCACAGAGACCTTAAGCCAGAAAACATATTTATGGGACATAATGGGGATATAAAGCTCGGAGATTTTGGTGACAGCCGTTTGGCGAACAGTTGTGTGGATGAACGCGATGGAACGCCAAATAGAGGCACTGAACTGTATAAGGCACCCGAACTTAAGGATGGAAAGGTCTCTAAGAAGGTATGCAACTGGAGTTCAAAATTTCAACAAAATTTGTGAATTCTGGTAGTTTCAGTAGTGGTTGTTTTTTTAAAAAAGATTGGTATTATACTTATGGATGAATATACTCAAGGATGGGGATGGTGCTCCAAATGGGTATCCGCGGTTCTCCCCTAGTTCAACTAAATGAACTAGATATACAAAAATGAGGAAAGAAATTGTAAGTTAGTTCTTTAAATTGAACTAGAGAAGAACCGCGGATACCCATTTGGAGCACCATCCCCATCCATAAATATACTGCCTACTTAAAAATACAGACAGTTCCTGGTCTGTGGTTCCGCTGCTGGTCTTCTCCAAGACGCGGGCTCCTCCAATCTAGTAGGTTCTTTGGGCCTCTAGGACGATGAGATGGATTTGTGGCTACCTTGCCTAACCAATCAGTGGCGATATGTCCACCTCCCCATGCAAGGTCTCTCCAACCCATGCGCTGCCCCTAATCTCCAACTTCTCTCCTCGAGACACTGCCGCTCCCGGCCCACTCCCCACAGGGCAAGAGCTCCACCACAGCCATCTCCAAAAGGGCAACAACCTCCCCACCACTGCTCCTTCCACATGCTGTTCATGCACCACTTCCTCACCTTCTACGCGCATTGCACTCCAAACCTTTCCCATCGTGCCTACCTTGGCCTCCCAGTGCCGCCCTTCCCTATGGTTTGGTCCTCCCTCACTACCACAGTCACAAAAGTTTCTGGTACGTAGGTACGAGAAGCATGGTACATGGAACGTGGACCGTCAATTTTAAGTTCCCAGTCTGTAAGGCGGTATACCTATTCGGAACGCTAGATCAAAAGTTTGGAACGTGAACCTGTTAGACAGTGATATGTTATGGGCCTAGGCCTTATTAGCTTCAGCCATATGGGCTCATGTACAGGTCGGCTAGGAGTTGTATTTGGACTCAGTCTAGGTCTCTAGTAGATTGAGTTGATTTAGGCAAGGATACTGGAGGTCGGTTGTGTTTCCATAAGCCACCCCTATCCTCATCCATATATATATACATGTACTTGTCCTTCAATAATCAATCTACAGTTTTCCCAACTTACATGGTATCTAAGACTGGATCGACCCGATCCCCTCCTTCCGCTGCCTTCTCTCGTGGTACTGTAGCACGATCCCCCCCTCCCTCCCAATGATCCATGGTCGGCGAGCCATCCTCTGACTTAGGCATCACCGCGGCCCAGACAGCTGCCACCGCTGTAGCCAAGGCTCGCGAAGTTGCTGCTGCTGCTGCCAAGGAGATGCAAAAAGCCACCGCTGCCGTCACCACGTCCACCACTGTTGCGGCGGCTGCCCCTAATGACCACGGTAGAGATGGCAACGGGTAGAAACCTGCTGGGTTTTGCCAACCCAAATCCATGCCCACGAACATAAAATCCGTCCACTAAAAAACCCATGACATGTCACAGGTTTAAATTTATGCCCAAACCCATGCCCATTCGGGTATGGGTACCCATAGGGTTACCCATGTCCAGCAAATCATATCGGTCCACAATAACCTTACTCACTCTTCTATCTTGGCATATATTTTAATCACTTGGTATATGTACCCATAGAAATAGAATAGGAGAATATTATTATTTAATTGTTTTAGAAATCAAAAGTAAAAAACTACAAAGAAAAATAAAAAGACGATGAGCATTATGTTTTGGAATAGGAGAATATTATTATTTAATTGTACTTGAGACTGTGCTAAGACATAATGCTCATGGTCTTTTTATTTTCTTTGTAATTTTTTACTTTTGATTTCTAAAACAATTAAATAATAATATTCTCCTATTCTATTTCTATGGGTATATATACCAAGTGAGTAAAATATATGCCAAGATAGAAGGGTGAGTAAGGTTATTGTGGACTAATATGATTTGCTCTTCTAAGATAGATTGGGTTTATAAAACCCGTTAACAAACCCATGGGTAGAGAAATTGACCCATATCCTTGCCCTAATGAGGTAAAAACCCATAGGGTTTTGGGTACCCGTTGCCATCTTTCCACGCTGCCACTGCCTCGACCGCCTAGAAGTTGGCGGATACTGCTACTGCTGCACATGCCTAGGCGACCTCTGCTGCCACCGCTGCTCAAGCTCGCGCTGATGCCTTGGCCGAAGTCGACACAGCTGATCAGGAAGTTCTTCTCGCTAAGCAACGCATGCGTGGGCAAGGGCGGTCCTTGCCCACGCAGCCAAGGCTCGTGCTGCTGCCCCGTCTCCTCCCGACCTCAGTGTTCATGGGGACAACACTGATGATCAAACCGATGCCCGTGCAACTCTCCTACATGAGGCTGCAGCTATTGCCAATCTGCGTGCTCAGGCTGTCTCAGTCCAGAACATCCGGTCTCTTGTGTCGGTCGTCCTTGACCTCTCCACAGGCAACTACAACAAGTGGCGTGGCCACTTCCTTGTCACCCTTTGAAGTTTGCCCTCTCCGAGCACGTGCTCTCAGACAACCCCGATGACATGCTACCAGATTGGTCTCACATGGATTGTGTTGTAATCTCTTGGCTCTGGCACGATCTCCACTGATCTTGTCGAGACCGTGATGGCGCCCTCTACAACAGCGCGCACAGTTTGGCTAGCGCTTGAAGATCTGTTTGTGGGCAATCGCGAGACTCTCGCTGTCTACTTGGATGTTGAGTTCTGGAACTTCACGCAAGGTGACCTCAGCGTTGCAGATTACTGCCGTCGTCTTAAGGGCATGGCTGACGCCCTTGGCGACCTTTGTGAACCGGTTCAGGATCACACTCTGGTTCTCAACCTTATTCGCGGCTTGAACGAGAAATTTGCTATGATTGGGATGCACCTACAGCGTGCTCGGCAGTTCTCGTCCTTCCTCGTCGCCCGGAACGATCTCCTGTTGGAAGAGCTCAACTTTGCCAAGCGCTCCTCCACACCCTTTGCTTTGGTGGCTGCGTCTGGTGCTGGACAGACCTTCAATCTACCTAGCAGCACTGCTGCTCACCCTCCACAACAACAATCCTACAATATTTGTGGTTGTTCCAACAACGGGGGCGGGAAGAAGAAGCCCAGCTCCACCCAGGGAAGCCGACTTTTTGGAGGACAGCAGGGTGCTGCTACAGCAGGCTACTCCGGGACAGCACCATGGGCACCCAACTTCTCCAATCCATGGTCTGGAACCATCCAGATGTGTCCTGGTCCTCGCCCCCCGCCATTGGCACCTATTCCCTAGGCGCGCCCTCGAGTTTCTGTGCATCAGCAGCCTCCACCTCAGCCACATGCCTACTACACTGGCATCCAGGGGTATGCTCTAGGTGGTTTCTACCTAGGGGCACTCGGTCAGGGTGCAGGAGCACCTGCCACCTTCATCCCACCTCCACCAGGGTTCCAACACCCCCCTTTTGGTGCTCCAACCTAGGATCAGCAAGCCCTCACCAACGCTTTTAGTACCATGACACTTCAGTAGCCATGGTACTTTGACTCGGGCACTACCAATCATATATCCTCAGACGCCGGTATCCTCTCTCAACCCTCCTCGTCATTTCCTTCATCAATTGTTGTCAATTATTTCCACTAGCTCCACTCATTGCTCCCTCACTTTGTCTTAATAATGTTGTTGTTGCCCCAAACCTTATTAAGAATCTTATTTCTGTGCGCCAGTTTACATCCGACAACAATTGCTCTGTTGAATTTGACCCTTCTGGTTGCTTTGTGAAGGATCTTCTGTCTCGGAGAGACATCATCAAGTGCAATAGCTCCGGGCCCCTCTACCCACTTCTCCCGGCGTCATTCTTCCTTGCAACCAACACCTCCTTGTGGCATCGGCGCCTCGGGCATCCTAGTCCTGAAGTCTTGTCGAAACTAGCTTCGTCTTTAGCTATCTTTTTTGTAATAGTTCTACTGTGTCATGTGTCATCTTGGCCATCATGTTCGTCTTCCGTTTCATATGTCATCATCTCGTGCTACTAAGAATTTTCAATTAATACATTATGATCTTTGGACGTCTCCTGTTCCTAGCATCTCTGGTTAGAAGTATTATTTGGTTATTATTGATGATTGTTCTTACTTTCTTTGGACCTTCCCGCTCAAGCTGAAATCTGACACATTCGACATGTCTCATTTTTCCCCTTATGTTACCACGCAGTTTAAGACTGCTATCCAGGGAGTTCAATTTGACAACGGACGTGAGTTTGACAATTGAAGTGCTCGTGCCTTCTTCCTTTGTCGCGGTGTTCATCTTCGAATGTCATGTCCTTGCACCTCTCCACAAATCGGAAAAGCTGAACGCATGATTCACACAATCAACAATGCCATTCGTTCCCTTCCGTTTCAGGCTAGCCTTCCTCTTTCCTACTGGGTGGAAGCTCTTAGCACTGCGACTTACCTCCTCAACATTTTGCCTACCAAAACCCTTAATCTTTCCATCCCTCACTTTGCTTTGTTTAGTAAAACTCCATCCTATGATCACCTTCGTGTTTTTGGCTGTAAATGTTACCCCAACATGTCGGCCACCACTCCCCACAAGCTCGCTCCTCGCTCGACTCTTTGTCTTCCTTGGTTATTCACCCCACCACAAAGGATACTGATGTCTTGATGTTGCATCCAATCGCATCATCATCTCTCATCACATTGTCTTTGAGGAGACTTCGTTTCCTTTTGCTGCGGCTGATTCACCTTGCTCTTCTCACAAGTTCGAATTTTTGGATGGCTCCACTGACATTGTGTTGGCTCCTATTCGACCGTCATGTTTGTTACTTCCTGCAGGCCCTAGAGCTCCACTTCTAGGTGCAAATACGCCTGCACCTTTCCTGGATGGGACAACCTCGTTCTTGCCTCTCCAGCCAGTGCTTAGCCACCCCCAACCGGACCAGCAGTCTCTAGCTGGCCCCTCGGCGACATCTCTGCCAGCTTTGGCTGCCTGCCGGCTTCAGTCGGCCCTCCTCCGACTAGCGCTTTTAAGCCAGCTGTGGCTGTTCCTCTACTAGCCCTAGCCGACCCAGCACCTGTTGATGTTGACCCTGCTGCTGCACCTGCTGGGCTAAGTAAACATGTACGGTTTGTTTATGGCCGACGTCCTCAGGTCCCTGCACCCTCTTCACCACCAGCAGCGTCATCAACCCCCTCACTGGCATCTCCAGTTGCAGCTCCTGTTGCTGCAGCACTTCCAAAAGGAGCAGTCCCTGTGCCTCCGGTGTCCAACCAGCACACTATGGAGACACGGGCCAAGAGTGGTTTTCGAATACCATCCATTTACCATGCTACGCCATTATCTCCGGTGCCTTGGTCATATCGTGCTGCACTTGCAGACCCCAATTGGCGAGCTGCTATGAAGGAAGAGTTCTCTGCTCTACAGGCAAACAACACTTGGGATCTTGTGCCTCGTCCCTCACATGCCAATTTGGTGACTAGTAAATGGCCGTTTAAGCACAAATTCAAGGAGGATGGTTCTCTGGAGCGCTACAAAGCTCGCTGGGTGGTCCGTGGTTTCACTCAACGACTTGGAATTGACTATGATGAGACTTTCAGTCCAGTTGTTAAACCTGCCACAGTTCGTACAGTGCTCTGTCTGGTGTCTCGCAGTTGGCCAATTCATCAACTCGATGTTTAAAATGCTTTTCTGCATGGCTTGTTGAATGGAACAGTTTATTCCTCTCAACCATTCGGCTTTGAAGATCCAGGACACCTAGAATTTGTCTGCATGTTAAATCGGTCCCTATGGATTAAAACAGCCACCGCGGGCATGGTACAATCGTATGGCATCTTATTTGCTCAAGCTCGGATTTGTCGAGGCCAAGTTGGATGCGTCACTTTTCATCTATCAGAATGGTGCTGATATAGTGTATCTTTTGGTTTATGTTGATGGTATAGTCATGGCTTCCTCACAGGCTTTGCTTCGGCGCACCATTGTTGCACTTAAGTAGAAATTTCCTATGAAAGATCTGGGTGAACTTCATCATTTTCTCGGGATGCATGTCCAACGCACGTCTGCTGGTTTGCTACTTTCTCAGCATCAGTACATGCTTGATATCTTGAATCGTGCTGGTATGGAGGACTGCAAACCTTGTTCTACTCCAATTAACTTGAATCCAAAGCTTTCAGCTACCGTGGGAGCTCCAATTGCTGATTCGACATATTATCGCAGTTTGGCACATGCTCTTCAATATCTCACGTTCACCCGTCCCGACATTTCATATGCGGTCCAGCAGGTTTGTCTTCATATGCATGACCCCTGCGAGCCACATCTTGCAGCTTTGAAACGGATTCTTCGGTACATTCATGGCACTTTGCATCTTGGTTTGGTTCTTCGGCCTTCTTCGAGTATACTCTGATGCTGATTGGGCCGGTTACTAGGACACTTGTAGGTCCACATCGGGCTATGCTGTGTTCCTTGGTGATAATCTTGTATCTTGGTCTTACAAGCGCCAGAACGCCGTGTCTCGCTCTAGTGCAGAAGCTGAATACCGAGTTGTTGGTAATGCAGTTGCTGAAGTCTCTTGGTTACATTAGCTGCTCCTTGAGTTACATACTCCACCTTCCAGAAGTACATTGGTATATTATGACAACATTAGTACTGTCTACATGTGCTCCAACCCCGTCCAGCATCAATGCACCAAACATATTGAGATTGACGACCTTCACTTTGTTCAGGAGCGTGTTGCTGGTGGTCATGTCCGTGTTCTACATGTCCCGACTTCTTCACAGTTTGCAAACATCTTCACCAAGGGGTTCCCTTTTGTAGTCTTCACGTAGTTCAGGTCCAGTTTGAAGTCTTCACGTAGTTCAGGTCCAGTTTGAACGTCAGGTCACTGGACAATCACATTGCGGGGGCGTGTTAGATAGGGCTATGTTATGGGCCTAGGCCTTATGAGCTTTAGCCATATTTGCTCATGTACAAGTCAGCTAGAAGTTGTATTTGGACTCCAAGTCTAGGTCTCTAGTAGATTGAGTTGATTTAAGCAAGGATACTGGAGTAAATTGAGTTGATTTAGGCAAGGATACTGGAGTAGATTGAGTTGACTTAGGCAAGGATACTGGAGGTCGGTTGTGTTTCCATAAGCCACCCCTATCCTCACCCATATATATGTACATGTACTTGTCCTTCAATAATCAATCTACAATTTTCCCAACTTACAGAACCTACTCTTTTGGTACGATAAGCTCCCAACGTGGGTGTGGTGAATGTATAGTGCTATTTTTTTTATTAGTCAGCACATGAACACAAAGATGCATAGTGCTATTTTTTGTTTAAATTAAAAATTTTAAGAAAGTCATATATTTTGATTAAAGCTCTAATAAAATTGTCTAGATTTTGTGAAGTTTTTGTAATTTTTTTAGTGGTTTAAAAAATTGAAATCAAATTTTTCGATATAATGTAATAATGTCTTGCTAAATGGAGCTTCTTGTTCTTATTTAGGTTGACATATACAGCCTGGGAGTTATATTCTTGGAGATCTTTTATCCATTCAAAACAGGGTTTGAAAGATCTCATGTTTTGATGGATATTAAGGAAAACAAATATCCAACTGATTGGGTTGGTGATACAGTCCTTCTAAAGAAACTCACGGCTCTAAATCCTATTGAGCGTGCGTCGATAGATGATATACTGGTAGTTCTCAGTCTGAGCTTTATTTCCAACTTTTTGATATTAATCAATTTTTATTTATTGCAAATGAAAGTGTCATTATTTTTACTGATAGTTCTATTATTTTTATTTCAGGATTATGTTGGAAGAAGGTGAGCTTACGCTAGAATTTTTCTGGAGAGTAAGAATATGTTTTAGCTCAAGCGAAAACAAATCATTGTTGTGTGTTTCCCATTCTAAATATTTTGTGTTCCACTATACCTTGAAGTCTCTAATTAACCTGTCATTTATCTGTAATTAATTATATGCTGAGTAGCATGCTTTATATGCTGAGTAGCATGCATTTTCCCTTTTATTTGAAGTTAGGCGTTGTGTAATCTTACAGGCTCCATATTATGTAGCATGACTTTGTTTGAGCATTTTCTCCAAAGGTTAATCGCTAGGTCACACTAGTGTTTTGGTGCATTTTAACATATTTATTCACATTGTAGCCCACTTTTGTTTAATTTCTAACATTAAATTAACAAAAGGTCCATGCTGATATAAGAGTATTTCTCTTGTCTGATGTTCATTTTCCCTTATGCAATGCAGGGCATAGAGATGTCAAATCCACAGGCCCGAGGAAACCTTCTTGGAGGTGAACTTAGTACTTACTTTTCTGAGACCGGCACATTTTTAAAGATCAGGACGCAATAGAAGCTTCCCCATTGCAAACATCGCATCTCATTTGCACTGCATTTATTGATATCCTTGTTGCACTGTAGAAAACCCCAGAAGTTAATCTTGCAATGTTCCAGAGAGGCAGAGACTTTAGGAGAGCAATACACAGTTATTAGTGATGCTTCAAGCACTTAATCCCAGGATGTTTGCGACCGAACCTGAGGTTCAGCCATAGCAAGCTGAGTTTTTTTTTTTTTTTTTTTTCCTGATGTCCAGAGTCTGTGCCTCGTGTATAAGTTCAAGCGAATGTTTTTTATGTCACGATTACTAATTGTCGAGAGGGGTTGACGGGTCTGGTCTGGCATCTGATTCTCTGTTTCCATCGACGAAGTGGAATTCCTGCTTTTCGCACAATCTGCAAGTTAAACTACTGTGTAAATTGCCGCCGTCTGCGTTCGCCTCCCAAGAAATCGCCGCCACACACCTCGCTGGACCCACCGACTATACGTCGCGCGAAAATCGCTGCCGCTCGACTCCACGGGCACTGTCAACTGACACCGGGCCTCTTCAGATCCTAAATATTTATAAGATTTTCCATCACATCGAATTTTTAAACGCATGCATGGAGTATTAAATGTAGGTAAAAAAATAACTAATTGCACAATATATTTGTAAATGTCGAGACGAATCTTTTGAGTCTAGTTGGTCCATATTTAGACAAAGTTTGTCAAATAACAACGAAAGTGCTACAGGAACTTTACACCTAAAATTCTTGGGAGAATTATTTATTTGGCCCTCAAAAAAACTCTGGTTACTTATGTGGCCCTTTTTCTTTTGAAGTTGTGTATATGGCCTCAAAACGAAACTTGGTTACTTATTTGGCCTTCCCTTAGATTTGAGGGCATAACTGTGTTAAGTATTGGGTAAAAAGACCATTTTGCCCCTGCGCCTAAAAAAATAAAAAAACAGTATATATAAATAATATATATATATGAACAATATATATATAAATATTATATATAAAAACAATATGTATATAAATAGTATGCATATATACTGTTTATAATATATATATATATATACTTTATATAATATATATATACTGTTTTATACACTTTTTTATTTTTTTAGGTGCAGGGGCAAAATGGTCTTTTTACCCAATACTTAACACCGTTATGCCCTCAAATCTAACGGAAGGCCAAATAAGTAACAAAGTTTTGTTTTCAGGCCATATACACAACTTCAAAAGAAAAAGGGCCACATAAGTAACTAGAGTTTTTGTGAGGCCAAATAAATAATTCTCCCAAAATTCTTGTAACTAAACACACCCACAGTGACACGCTCACGAACCCAAGATGCATGGCTAGCGCCTAGCTTGCTGAGTCCTACGAAACGGCCTCGCCTCATCTCGGATTCATGCACGTCGCTCTCTAGTCCGTATCCCTTGGCTGACGCAGTGTTAGGGCAATCTCAATGAGAGTTTCATGTGAGTTTCATTTGCATTAAATATGTTGTCATATAAGCATATTTGATGACATGCCGGTGTATTTAAGAAGTGAGAGAAGAAATGAGTTTCTTGGCACGATTACCAACTCTCTATGAGTCATGAAATTAAATACATATGAAACTATACAATGAAACTCTCATTCTCAATGGAGAGTTTCATTCAAGTTTCATTTTATTTCATATGACATGACAGTCTTGGAAACAACGCAATGAAACTCACCACTGAGATTGGCCTTAGCTTGTACATGTATTTATATACGATTGAATGATCAATACACAGTGAGTTCCATCTTGTTTGACCCACGAACTCCTACAGCAGCTCGCTCAGGGCAGATATAATAATTGACTTATAATTAAGCAAATGCTGATGTGAGGAGAGAAGAGACGAGAGTGAGGAGAGCTTGGCTCCTATCAAAGCACCAAACTGGGCACAAAAGCATAGGTAATAGTGGGTCCTAAGGCCTTCCACAGCGTAGGCATCACTAGCAGTGCTTAAAATATCACATCAAAAAAATTACTAGCTTCACTGGTACACAGCTGCAGTGTGTAGCATCACTGTTTTTCCTAGCATCACTGTTTTGTGTCGTAGTGCTCTAACTTTTCAAGGCAGCAATGATTATTTTAATGAGCAAGCACCGGTGCTTCTACATGCACCGATGCCATGAATTTTTTTTCAAGCATCAGCAGCTGTAGTGTTGGGGCACCGGTAGAAGTGATGCCTAAAACTGAAAAAGATATTTGGAGCATCACTTGAACAACACACTGCAGAAGACCTAATAGAGATGTATGTGAGGAGGAATAGGAAAGAGAAATGATTTTTACCTAAATAAAAGACTAACTATTGTATAGCTTGACTTTTAGAGGCTTGACTTATAACCAAACACTTGGCTCTATTATTAACCCTGGTGTCGCATCTTTTCTCTGGATTTTTTCCAGATTTTGCACGTACACGCACGCGTGCGCGTTCGGTGGTACTGCGCGTTTTCCGCGCACTAGAGGCGGCGAGCTTCCCAATCTCTCTTTGCGTGTGTACGGACGCGCACGCGTGTGCGTGCGTGCGGTGTGAGTGTGGTGTGTGTGAGTTGTGTGCGTCCAAATTGTACCTGAATAAAAAAAAAAACCATGCTCTTATCTGAGTGGCCCGCCCAGCACAGCGACTGGGACTTGGGGCTGGTCCAAATCGGCAGCTGTGGCGGCGAATGAGTGGCGGCAGGGTTGTGGCTTCTTCAGAGTACGCAGGTTGTCCTCTCCTGTCCTGGTCCTCTTCTACATCTGTGACTTGGGTTCAGCAGTGAAGTAAACAGGTAGCTACTGCTTCTGATCCACATATTATAGATTTTAACCCAAAATTTAAGTTACTCTGTATTTATTTATTTTTTATTTTATATCCATTAGATCTATTCAAATAGATAGCTCTAGTTTTTTTTCCAAGAACCATAAAAATTCTCACAATTTAAATGCCTCTTTGGTACAACTTTGCACTGGTGGAATGCCTTTTCTTTTTTTATTTGTCTCTACTAGGTAAGTACCTGTGCGTTGCAACTGAAAATAATTATATAAACAAAAAAAAACAATCATGTATGCATAGGTACGTCTGTCTATGTGTGATGCTATCAAAAAACAACTCAACCACACAAAAACGTGCAGGACACATTTTGAACCTTATAGAAGTAATATACTAGTAGATGACGTGCGCCTCTGCGCGCGTGATGATCTTGTGATGATCTTGTAGGACTGGATATAACGGAGACAACTATAGCAACCGAAACTGAATTCACAGTAATATTTGGTTGGTAGTGTCATGCTCAAAATTATTAAGTTATAAGAAAGAGTATGATGTAATGCTCAAATTAAATTAAAGAGCAACAGTACATGCATCAGGTGGTCTATGTACTCTGCTGTTGGTTGGCAACTTTAAAAAATTTGTTGTGATGTGTGTAAACTGAGATGAAACTAGTTGATTGATTGTGATGTCAAGTTACTTATATGTGAATCGAGTCTAGTATTGTCCATTAAGTTGTATGGCCACTAGAATACTGGATCTGGATCTATTAAGTTATGCAAGCTTTTAGTCATATCAATATTATTACCATTTTGTAATGAAATCTGCATGAGCACCTGTGATGAAATATTTCACCTTTCTGTGATGATTTTGTAATTTTTTCTGTAGTGAAATTAAAACTACTTCAGTGATGAAATTGAAACCACTTCTGTGACAAACATAAGTGAAGATGTGGCCCCATTAAAAGAGCACATGGACCATCCACGTCACGTGCCACGTCAGCTACCACGTGGTTGGACACGTCAGCTGACATGTGGAAAGCCACATCAGCTGCCACGTGGGAAGCCATGTTAGCTGCCATGTGGGAAGCCACTTCAGCTGCCACGTGGACGTGCCATGTCAGCCGCCAGCGTGGCAAACGTCGTTTGGCTGTTGAACAGACGACAAATAACGACGATTATGTGCCTCTATCAGTGACGAAAATCCATTGTCATAGAAAGAAACCACTTCTATGATGTCGTCCTTTCTGTCATAGAAATGGTCCACATCCATGACGAAATTTGTTGTTTCCTCAAGTTAGACCAAATGTGACGCGACTTCTATGACGAAGGCAATATCGTCACAATTTCGTCAAAGAAGAACCAATGTGACGATTTCGCTGTCTTCAATGATGACATGATAGTGTCATAGTTGAACACATCCCTAGTAGTGAATCTAGACCAAGATGTGAAACGCTGCATAGTGTTATCAAGATAGCAAACATTAGCCTCGATGCGCAATGCATCAAGGTCTGGAGTCAGCGATACAGTACATACTAGCACAGAACCTTGGGTAGACACGAGCCTTTTTAGTTCATCCAAGGTCGACGTTTGGATCTATCTCAGCCAACTATTTGGAGCCAAGATTAAAGACGTGGTACTATGCCCTGTAACAAGATGAGGGCATGCCACAATGGGAGCATTTTCGGGAGCTCTGCTCTTTGCGTTTCGGCCCGGCAGTGCTGGGAACCCGCTTGGCCGAACTCGCTCACCTCCCCTTTGTGTCAACGGTGCAAGACTACTCGGAGCGCTAAAATGCTGTCCTCTGCTACGCCCACAACCTCAACACTCGTCAGAAAGCGGAACTTTATGTGGGTGGCCTGCCGGATCACATCCGCGTGCACGTCTAGATACGCGCGCAAGACCTCCAATCTGCCATGTACTTGGCCCGGGCATTCGAGACGTGCATGCCCGCGCCCACCTCGGATCCCCCACGGGGTGTTCGGCCTCAGCGGTTGGGCGCTCCCCCCTACAGTGGGCTCCAGTGGCAGCCGCAGGGCCGGCGGCCGCTCTCCCTCCCCCGGCACAAGGCGGGAACGCATCACCAGCAGGGCGGCCTTTCCGTCGTCTCTCTCCAGCTGAACAACTGGAATGTCGTCATCAGGGGCTCTGTTTCAACTACGACGAGCCCTATGTCTGCGGTCATGTGTGCCCACGACTCTTCTTCCTGGAGGATGACGACTACCTCGATGACGAGCCAGCGGTAGATGCCCAGGATGGGCTGCCCGCTGACCAGGATGCCCACGCGCCGCTAACGCCCTTGTGGTCTCCCTTCAAGCGGTTTCAGGGATTCAAGCGGCTAACTCTATGTTGTTGCCTGTCATCATCAAAGGCGAACGCTTCCTCTCCCTCCTCGACACAGGGTTGACACACAACTTCGTGACCGGGGAGATGAAAGGTCCTAAATGACTAGAGGGGGGTGAATAGCCTAATAAAATTTCTACAAAACACTTAGAGAGACTTGTTAGACAATTACAAAGCGAAGCTTTTTGCACTAGCTCTACTAAGTGATGCAAGCCACCGAACAAAACAATTCTAGTATGGTATGATCTCTAAGGCACACAATATCTATGTCTCTACTCTCTATTCTAGTGAGCTAGCAAGAACTAAATACAATGAACTAGAGAGCTAACACTATCAAGATTAACTATCACTATACAAGAAATTAAGAATGTAATATAAGTGGTAGAGAGATATACCGACACCGGCAAGAGACGATCAATCACAATATGAATACTAAGAAACTCCGGGAGATATCCAAATAGGCAAGAGGCACAATGATTTTCTCTCGAGGTTCACGTGCTTGCCGGCACGGTACTCCCTGTTGTGTCGACCAACCACTTGGTGGTTCGGTGGCTAATAGGTGTTCACAAACCTAGCTCAACACTTGAGTGCCACAAGAACCGACCCACAAATGGAGGTAACTCAATGACACGCGCAATCTAGTAGAGTTACCTTTTGGCTCTTCGCCGAGGAAGGCACAATACCCCTCACAATCATCGGGAGATGGCCACGAACAATCACCAACTCGTGCCAATGCTCCTCCGCTGCTCCAAGCCGTCTAGGTGGCGGCAACCACCAAGAGTAAAGAGAATACCCGCAGCAACAACGATCCCCAAGTGCCACTAGATGCAAACACACAAGCAAATGCACTTGGAATCACTCAATCTCACTTTGATTCGCGCTATCAAGCAAGGAGATGAGTGGGAGGGAGTATATTTAGCTCAAAGGGATGTCCAAGATGTTAGAGTGCCAAGAGAGGCATCCCAAAGCCGGCCAACTCATATTTATATACCCCCTCAAACAAATATAGCTGTTACCCCTTCGAATGGGCTGATTACGTAGCGACCGGACGCGTCCGGTCATTGTTTCAATAGCGTTCGGTCATTGTTTCAGTAGTGACCAGACTCTTGTTTCACTAGCGTCCGATCGTTGTTTCACTCAACGTCCGGTCACGAACAGAGAGGATCCAGAGATGTTTTTTCATCGATCGGACGCGTCCGGTCACTGATGACTAGACTCACTTAGCGTTCAATCACTCTAATGCACATGTTGCCTCTCGTGAATAGTGGTACAAGCGAGTCCGGTCATTGTTTCATTAGTGACCGGACACATGTTTCAACAGCGTCCGGTCGCTGTTTCAGCGTTCGGTCAGGCCTGAAAACCATGTTTTCAACTCCGGTTTCTTCTCCTTTGCAAATGTGCCAACACCACCAAGTGTACATCACCTTGTGCATGTGTGTTAATGTAAGGACCTGTGTGGCCTAGAGGGGGGTGAATAGGCCTGTCAAAAATCACAGGTCAAAACTTAATTAGATAAGCCCGACACTACCGCTCTGTGCCCGGCACTGCCGCTCCCCGGCACTGCCGGCCTCAGCCCGGTACTGCCGCGCAGAGTAGAACCTGAGACTGCAATTCGAAAACCAGCCACAGCAAACTGATTCTATATGAATGGAAATGCTACAACAAGTTTCCTGAACCAGCAGAACCAACTCTAACAAGCCAAATATGTAGTATAGAGTAGATCGGGCCAAACCCTAGAATCTATTACAAGCTCACAAGTATGAAGTATGAAAGCAAGTAAGCACAAGAGACAAGTGATTTATCCCGTGGTTCAGCTCGCCACCAAGGCTTGCCTACCTCCACGTTGTTGAGGTTGACCACTTAGGTCATGAGCTTTGCAACTCTACCTCGTTCTCAAGTCAAGGAACCAAATCCTTGAGGTGAGGGGTAATAATACTCGCTGCACAAGTGATTACAAACCTCCCAAGGCCGCCACACAAGTTGGCTAGCTCAAGGGCGACGCCTAGCCGGCTAGGATTCCAAGAACCCAAGAGTAATAGAATTAAATCCACCGGCTATGGCTCAAATCAAGTGCTTTAGGAAGTAGATCTCAGCTAGGGCTTCTCTTTGGTGAAGGTTTGAGGCTCTAACTCAATTGGAATCAATGGGAATCAAAGATTAGGTGAGAGAGAGCTTGGGAGCCTTCAATGGGGAGAGAGAGCCTTGTCTGGAGGTAGGAGAAGAGTTATGGTCATGGGTGACCGTTGGGGTGGCAGGGAGATGGAGTAAATATCCCCTGCCTTCCAACGGTTACATCAAGTCGCAGCAGTGCCGGCCTTAGCCCGGCAGTGCCGCGGCCCGGCACTGCCGCGCCTACCAATCAGACAGAGAAAGATCTGATTTCAGTGCAGCTGTCTTTGGTTAGAAATATGGATGCCTTGGGTTGGTTTGAGCACATATCATTCAGCCATAGCAATGTATTTGCATTCCCCCTTGATAGTACGACATTCCTATAACTCAAATTCAAATGAAAAAGCTTGTTATAGCCCTTTGAGTCCGGAACTGATGAAATGTAGTATGAGGAGTCCACCAACACATATGCACCATCCTTTCTTAACATTAACCTGCTTGTCATCTTTATAAATCTCATTAGTTCTCCAATCGTGTGGTCATTATCACCAAAACCCACAATTAGAGCTTGATTGTACTTACAATCTCCCCCTTTTTGGTGATTGATGACAACACAATTGAAGCTTACAATAAAAGAGTACAATACTTGAGATTTAGAAGCTTAGGTGTGAAACCTCCCCCTAAATGTGTGAATGAGAGCTGAAATCTCAAATTGGCATTAGAGGCCAACACTCACATATTTAAAAGTGAAGAGTAGGTCCAGTTTCACATCTAATAGCTTTGTGGGGTGCAAACAAACTGTGTCAAGAATAATACGTGATGCAAATGACAGTTTAAGCACATCAGAGAGGTTTGCTGCCTGTCAGCCAGAGTGGCACTGCCGCTCTAGGCGCGGCACTGCCGGCCTGGGAGCGGCACTGTCGCTCAGACTTCCAGACAACAAACGCAGCGGAATAATATATAGCCACAAAGCAATATAACCAACAAGTCTAAATAGAATATGACAAGCTAGATAAGCATATAAAAGTACATGTCCACATCCAAGTCTAAGAAGTAGCAACATAGAGTATTACAAATTAGAGTTTTGATCGAATCAAACTCCCTCACAACTCACAACTACTAAAAGATGGGAACATGAAACAAGAAAGTGTTGTACCCCCTTCTCTTCGCCTAATTCTCCCCCTTTGGCAACAAGTCACTAAAAAGAAAGAAGTAGAGGGAAGAGAAGAGTGTCCAAGCACTCACTCATCATCAGACGCTATGGTGTCCCACTGAACCTCGCCCTCATCATCATCATCATCGTCACCGTCGTCGTCGTCATCGTCGTCGTCGTCGGACTCTACAACGGCCTTCCCATGGCGATGGGAAGTACTGGTGTAGCGGGTCGAGGCACGTGTAGAACGGCGAGACGGCTCAGGCACTATCTCCTCCTGCTCCTCGTCGTCATCTGATTCTATATCATCTGAGTCGAGACTGGAGAGGTCGAAGTGAGGTGGAGAGCGGGGTGGAGGTAACGGCGAACGACCCGCCCGCTCTCGCTCTGCGCGCTGTTCAACAAGTGCCTGGTGAGCTATCTGGGCTGCGTAGGTGCAAGTAGAGAAGATGGGCTTAATCCATTTGGCCAGCTTGCTCTTCTTCTTCCTCTGATAGGAAGGGCGAGAGCTCTCTGGCCTGTCAACTGCTGCTGCTCCTGCTGCTGCTGCCTTCTTCTTTTCCGCCCTATATGACTCATGAAGCCCATCCTTGACAAAGGTGTAGCCGGAAACCATCTCAATCATGTACATGATGTAGGGGGCATAAAGCACTGCCTTCCTAGCATCCTCGGCTGCCACCTGTAGCTCAGTCCAAATAAAGCTAGAGATGGAGAAGTGGTTTGCCCTGGGGGCCATCCTAGCCAACATGTTCCTGCCATATCCATATAGGTTAGAATGGGACCCACTCTTGGGGTTAAGAGTCTGCCTGAATAGGTTGTTCAACATGTAATAGTAGCCTTTCAGCCCCTTGACCAACCCATCTGCCTTCCGAGAGTCCTCATACATAAAAGCAATCTCACTATCGGTCAGAGTCCTCTCCTGGTGCAGACTATCAAGCTCCCTATCCTCGCTGCCCAAACCGAGGATCCTAGCAAAGGTCTCGAAAGAGACCTTGTAGTGACGACCCTCGGTCATCCAATGCATCTCCTCCACCACATTATCAACATAGAGCGTTGCATGAAATTGATGGATGATCTCGGTATTCCAATTGTAACTGAAACCCATCAAGTCATACATGTTCCTCTCCTTGCAAGCTGTTATTACCCTGTTGATGTCACGATCATGCTTGGCCTCCAAGTGCTCCCAATCAACATACTTCATACTAAGAATTTTTTTTGCTTCTTGGCATTGTACAGGACTGAACGATAGAAATCAGAATGAAATTCATTCCAGAACCTGTAGTCAATGCCCATGTCCTTCTGAAAGTTGTATGGGTTGAGCTGGCGCTGTGTCTTCACCGAGCTGAACTGCTGGTAGTAAGACACGGGCTGCCTATCCTTGGTGTCCTGTGGAGGCCTCTCCTGCACATCCTCTGTGTATGGCTGCAGGTGGGCTCGGCTGATCTCTGCAAGATGCTCTGGAGTGTTGGGATAAAGGTCATCCTGAATCTGTCGCCCTTGCATCTGCAGACGAGCCTCATCACGGATCTGCTGCCGTGCTGATGTATCCCCTTGGGAGCTAGAGCCACCTCGGTGAGATGGCTGCTTGCTCCTCCCCCTGAGCGGATCCATCCTCTGCTTCACCCTTCTCTCATCATGTAACACCCCTGGTGTTACGAACGGCTTTTAACAACAAACTTGTTATGATCAACATGTTAATAATGGTTTATGAATAAGTTAGTATGAAAAAGAAACTAAAATTTAAGGGGAATAAAATTTTGTTTAATTAGAATAACTTAGCTTTCGGGTCTTTTTTTTTAAATTCGTGCTGTTAAAATGTTTTTTGTGTCAGCTATATAGATTAATGATAAAGAAATAGATACATAAGTATAATTAATAATATAATTATTTATGTGGTTATATATATATATATATAAGGTAAAAAGTAAAAAGAAAAGAAAAAGAGATCAAAACACATGCAACTCACGCCAACACACGCCCATGGCCACCAGGCCATCGCCCAGGGCCTGACCCTCTCAGCCACACACGCGCACACAACACCACACACATGTGCATGCAGGTCATGCACAGCCTGACCCCCTTTCCGTATGCACGAGCTAGCAGTAGGCAGCAGTAGCCCCAAGCAGCACAAGCCGGCAGCCTCTGCGGGCCAGCAGCAAGTTGGCATGCATGCGTGCAGACGAAAGAGATGCAGTGTGCGGCATACAGACATGCAGTGCAGGTCACAGACGAGTAATCCTATCTGCTACAAGACGCATGAGAGAGACGATGAGAGGGGTGAAGATTTTTGTTACAGTCGTGGACTTGCAAGCTGGGCGTATGGTCGCTGCTTCGCCCCAACCTCTCCAGCAGCACCGCACAGGGACACGCAGAGCCAGCGCCCGCAAGCAGCCAGCGCGCACGGCCCCATCCACTGCCATGCGTCGCATGCCAGTACTGTCTCTCCTACGCCGCTTAAGAAGAGGCCATGCTGCTCGTGCGCTCCTCGCTTTTCCTACACTCTCTTGGCTCTCTCCCTCGTAGTCTTCGCTCGTCTTGCTTTTGCCATCGACCAGAGCTCCTTCATAGCTGCCGACCAGCCACTCACAGTAGCTGTGGCCGCACGGGACGAGGTCGTGGCCGCCGCGCCATCCGACGGTGGCCGAGCTGGTCACACAGCAGGCTATTGCCACCGCTGGCCGGCTGGCCGGCCGTTGCCACGCCGATGGCCGCGGATTTGCCGTGGTCGGTATCTCAACTCAAGGTAGAGGAAGAGTAAAAATGATTAGAAACTCCTTACTGTGTTTATCTTATAAATATAGCATAACTCATAAATTTACTTATATATTCGTTGTTGATTCGTGTGAAGTCAAAGGTCCTAGATTTAACTCTGTTTTCCTGTCGTTTTTCTTTTATGCTTATAAATGGCTGAAACTTCTAAAATGCATAGTAATTTGTAGAAAAATCGTATTACTGCGAATGTAGACTTTTTGGAATCCTTGCTAGTAGATTTATGCAGTGCTTATATAATATGGTATGCTTTAGTGGAAAGTTTCTGTTGTTTTTATTTATCTTTGTAAGTAGGCTTTTTCTAGGGATAAATTCATATCTCGAGCTAGGAAAGTCTAAAACTAGTGAAAGTAATTTTGTTAGTTTCCTTTCTCTGTGATCTACAAGTTTGATATATAGAGTTATGCTATTTGAGAACTTTCTGATAGTGTTTTCCTTTCATATTTTAAAAGTGTTCCTGGAAGTAGATAAAATCGTATCTGTTATTGTATTGCTCCTTTTGAGATGAAATTTTTATGGTAGACTACTGATGTCATGAGGATGCTATGATAAAAATTTTAGATTTAGCTATACATGTATGATAGAGTTATTGATTTAACTTGCTATGGCTTATTAAATAAAAATAAATGATTTGTGAATAATACTTGTATGTAAAAATAGAAAATATGGTTTCACTGGTCTTGCATAATGATGTTGTAGCCTAAGAAATTTTAATATGATCATATGTACAAAAAATATATTTCTTTCTAGATTTATCTTGCTCTCACATGCATTGTTGCAATTAAAACTTGTTTTATGTGTAGTAATTAATTTATAAAACGTGAGCATGAAATATTTTAACAATAGTCATGTTTTGTTATTCCCTACCACTTATAAAAATATGATCTTCAGATTACATGTTTGCAACACCATCCAAACTTATAGGTATACCTTTATTTATATAAAGGTTAGTAAAGACTTAATAAAAGATGTATGTATATAAATCTTTATGATAATCCTTGTTTATACAATATTGAATGACATATGACTAAGTGATTTTGATGTTGGCTTAAACCTTCGAATGCCTTATGAATATGTCCTTTGTTAGAAAAGCAAACAAAAAGATCAATTGTTATGTGTGCTGAAAATGGCTGATAGAGCAATTTCTGTTATGGAGTAAACTTCAAAATTAAAATTATGTTTTCTGTAAACGTGATGAATACAAAAGTTGTAGATAATTTCCATATCTTGTTTGTCCTAGAATTTTATGATTTTAGGCCAAGTAGTTTATGAGTTGTAGATTTTACAAGTTTAGTGTCAGGTTCTGCATGCTCTCTGTTCAGATCTGAAAGATTGGGTTGTTTGGTTAATATAAATTTAAAATAACCTGCTGGTGTTAATAAAAGAGTTGTAGCACTTTTATTAAGCTTTCCAAAATGTCTTAGATCATATCTTTTGGTAAAATAGAACTCCAGTTATGAGTCTTTGAAGTTGGTTGTCAGAATCTATCCATATCTGGACAGATTTGTTTCTTTGCGTTGTTTGGCTTATATACCTATTGAATCATTTTTAGATGGTTATACGAAAGTTATAGAAAACTTAATTAGCTTTCCAGAAAGTCTTGGATCACCTTATTTAGATACTTATATCTTCAGTTATGATTAAAACAAGTAACTGCTATGTTGTTGTTCAGATTCTGAGAAATTGTTTGTGTCACTTTGCTATACATATGTGTTTGCTAGTATATATTGCATCCTTTATGTTCATACATATGCATTGCATCTCATTTAGGTATGTTAATACCGATCGTGAGAACATGAAGGACGTGGTGTTTAACCAAAAGATGGTGCAATGATGATCGTTAGCATGGAGATGGAATACTAACTTTCTGAAATGTTATACCCAGGCAAGCCCCGGTGCATAACCTATATTTTTGAATATCTCTAAATGAATATATGTATGTTGTGCATTTATGTTTTCAGGAGTTATATAAAACCCACCTGCATATATATATACATATCCCATGAGTCCTACTAGTACAGGTTCGAGTAGCGCTATGCTTAGGATGAACGGTAGCGTGGGCGACCTGTCGTTGCTCACAAAGTAGGTGCTCTACTTAAAACTGATGATGATGGAAAGAAACTGAGACCGGACAGGGATGTGGTTTGGTTCTGGTGGGTGTGACGAGCTATGTCCCGCGGCCACGGGCTTAGCTTCGGTTGCACTGTTTCCCTGTCTGTGTCGCTTAGGGACTGTTCGTTGTTGTGGGTGTGAGCTATGTCACAGATCCTCTTATCCCGAACACATACTTGCTTATGGGAGCGGGAAGGCTAGCTGACTCTTGCCTCGGTTTCCGGCTCTATGTGATCCGACCATTAGTTTTTGGTAGGAGGAGGTCCTTGCACCACTCACGGCCGGGCCGGTGAGTGGGGGCTTGGAGTCCCGGTCCTGGATGCGGATACTGGACCCCTTGGCAGGAGTTAGCGAGTTGGTCTCGGTTGTGCCTTGGTACAAACGAGGCGTGTGTTTTGGGGTACCCAGCTGGGCTACATTGATTCGCGAATCGCCGTTGTTTAAACGGTACCGGTATGGCAATTGCCCGATAGCGTAGTTTAACAACTGGAACTAAGGATGAAGAAATATGTTGTATTGTTTACCACTTGCTTGGAAATAGAATAGGTGCTTACATAGAAATAGGAATAACAACTAATGTGGCTAAATAACATGTTACAACTGTTTTATTAAAAAAATGCTCTTTTGCAAATAAAGAAAACCAGAACCATATGGCCTTTCATAATCCTTGTGAGTCGGGATCTATATTTCCCATTCGGGTAAGACTTGCGAGTACAATTGAGTACTCAGGGTTTGATTCCCATTGTTGCAGGTAGCAGGTGGAGGTTGGAGCTAACTTTTGTGTGTGGATTCCTCCTGGTGGGCTTAGAGAGGATTCCTTTTATCGCTGCGACTGTAGTATTTATTTATAACCTTCTCCAAAAGATTTTTACAAAGGAAAGATTTACAAATGGTGATAATCTGTCTTTATGATAAATTTTCAGAATTATGGTATAATTGTTTACTTCCGTATTAACTTTGATCTTATGTATAATTTCTGTTGACTCTAATATTTTGTTTAATTCTTGCTGCATATTAAATTGTTATAATAATTCTGATGATGCAATCTTATAAGAGAAGAAATGTTTTCGAGTTTGGATGCTTGGTCCTCAATTGTGATTCTGGAAGAAAATGTGGATTTTCGAGTTCTTCCGTTGGGTGTGCTCGACAGACTACCGGATTTTACTTGGTCTTAAGTACGCTTAGTGTTAAATGGTTGACGAGTGTACTTGGGATTAAGTTAAATTGGGCGGTTCTGCCACACATCACCTCTTCCGCCCGACATCTAAAACATGGAAACTGCGAATTAGAAGACTGCATAAGAGCTAGTAGGTTATAGTGAGGCAATAGACTTTGATGGATAGGGTGTTACTTGGATCAAACCCCTGCTCATGGTCCGGCACTGCCGCGCAGAGCGCGGCACTGCCGCGCGGGCAGGCCAGGTCTGAGCCAAGGAACACCACATCCATCGTCTCTACTACCTCCCTATCATCCACAAACTCTTCTGCAACCTCTAAGTACAATAGCCATGACGCATTTTACAAATCGGGAAAAACTAGGGTTAGGGATTTGAAGTTTCACCTTGAGATGGAGAGAAGAGGGAAGGAGACCCTTGGGGAAGAGAGACTGGAGCAACACCAGCAGGGAGTTCGGAGCTGCGCCACTGCAGGCTGGACACGCCGGGAGGGAGCCCGGTGGGAGGTCCGGTCGCCGGTCACCCTCTTGGTCGCCCGAGAAGGAGAAAAAGATGAGGTTCACGGGCTGGGAGTGAATGAGGGAGAGAGAGAGAGAGGGTGAGGCCGTCGGGTAGAATAGGAAAAAATTTCCCTTGGCCCCACACGGTAACAGATCGATTCCAGCTGAATCGATTAGTCGCGGCACTGCCGCTCCTGTCGCGGCACTGCCGGGGCCTGGCACTTCCGCGCCTGGCCCGACACTGCCGGACAGTTACCACCAGAACAGATTTATCTTTAAGCTGCTACATCTCTTCCTTGGAGTGGACACGTACTACTTGCATGTTATGACCAGTGACAATCAATCAATACAGAACAATGGTCATTTCAAGCAAGTTGCTTTCTCAAAGGTTTTGAAACACAATATATGAGAGTTTTAAAAATTGGTTTTGCCTAGGTCATACTAGTTGATCAATCAAGCATGCTAGGTTTTAAACTACGTTACGAGAGTCAAGTATATTTAGTTCACTTCTCAAAGCACAAAACCTTGACTCATCGAGAGACTTAGTGAAGATATCGGCTAGTTGTTTGTCGGTGCTTGTTGACTCTTGCTAACGTCGTCACTGGGAGTAGACTATGAATCTATCCCCGGCAACGGCGTCAGGAAGGTTTGTTGATACTTCTTAATGTAAGAAGTATAACTAACTATTCGTATGACTATTGGAAGGTTCCGCAAGCGTACAGAATAAGTCTATTGTAGCACTTCACCCGGGAGTAACCGAGTATCGTATTTATTTCCACAGGGAAGCTACTATGGCAGAACTAACACTAGGACTGCTATGAACAACTAGCGATTCTAGCAGGGTTGATCGAGTTGTATGAAAGGGGGGTTGGTTCCTACTACTACTAAAAAGAAAAGAAAGAGAAAAGAAAGACTAACTATTCCTAACCTAAATCGGCGGGGTCTGGCCGATGAACAGATTAATGTTTTCCTACACACTAACGATCACAACTAACTTAGCAATAAAGGTTTTATCTAGTTCTTCGAACCGTACACACCCTCTGGACTATTTACCTCAGACGTGCACAACGAGGTTTATGATTTAAAAACTAACCCAACTACGTGGTGGAATTCAAGGCTCCCAGGGCTGTCACCACCTGTTTGCTACCACAGCTATCCGGGGGGCTAGCCACAAACTAAGGTATAACTAGTCTAAGCACCGCGCTTACACTAATATATACTACTCTAATCTTGCGTCCAAAACTAGAGCACTAATTACTCAGCGAAGAACCCAAACTAGATATAGACTAAACACTAAGCTATCTATGATCGAAAGCACTCAACAAGAACAATAAGTAAAGAACTTAAAGTAAATGCTGAAAGTAGAAGAACACTAAGATAAATGAAGGAAGAATTGGAACTATACCAGAGACTTGGAAGATCCTCTATTACAGCTCCAGCTCTTCTCTTCTACACTCTCGCTCTCACTCTAAGTCTCTCAACTAGAGTGTTCCTTCACCAGAGCTTCGCTTACAAGAGAGTGGGATATGAGGTGAGGTCTGAGTACAAATGAGCTCGGGGGGTCCTATTTATAGCCTAAGGGACCTAGGGGGGTACTTATGGGCCTAGGGTTAGGTCAGGGGAGTAAGTGGGCTGGCGGCCGCCAGCCCTAGGTGGCGGGCGCCACCTCCCTGGCCCTTGGATCCACCGCCTCTTCATCAACGGCATCCAGGAGGTCCTCCAAGTCGGTTAGGGTTCAGTTGGGGTTGTCCAATAACCGTCACATGGGCAATTAGGCCTTGATCCATGTGACATTGCCTCTTAGCCCTTGGATGATCCGACTTGGGTGAGCAACGGCTGAAAATGAGCGTGGAGAGCTTCCCCTGGATCAGTGACGTGGCAGGGGGGAGTTTGGGCTTCTCCCCCCTGGCGGCCGCCAGCTAGGGGTGGCGGGCGCCACCCCTCCTCGGCCCAGAGTGAGCCCAGGCACGTGTGCTTGCTCCTGGTGGGTCCATTTGGTCATTTTGCTCAAAAACCCTGTAATTTCCTGCATTCAAATAAAACTCAAGGACGAGTGGAAATCGTTAGTTTATAAAGGGTTTTGGGTTGATTTTAGGCTCTTTTGTTGTGTTATATGACCTTGTTGATGCTAGAAATATGACACTTAGTGAGCGTCAACAAGCTCCCCCAAGCTTACCTCTTGCTCGTCCTCGAGCAAGCATGAATTTCAAATAAATTTTGGAAACTCGGTGTTTTTGTTGTGTATGCCCATATTATTTTCATCACCATGGAATTGGTAGCCTTCCCTGCACTCAAGATTAGAACAAAAGACCAGCAAGAAAGAAGGTTTGTCTTTCCCTTGCCTATTTTGCAAAGCAAGATATGTGGAGTTTTTGCAAGTTTTGCTCAAGAGAAAGCATGCTTAGTAACTTCTGTGGCTCACTCGATCACTCATGTTTGTATGTGGAAATGGAAGAATCATCCTCTCACTAAGGCTTTATGTGGGGTTTAATGGGTAGGATAAAAGTGAGCATGCAATGCTAGCATAATTTTGCCAAGTTAGACAATTGGAGCAAAGGAGCAACAAGTCATAGGTTCAGACCAGGAATGTGCAAGTGTGTGGTATTTATTGTGGCTAATATTTTCATGGCATTTCTCCTTTCTATCTCATTTGCGGGATCATGGCTATGAATGAGAGCATTTGCTCTTTTGGATATTCCCTTCTTTCTAGAGCACTTGCTCTCTTGAATTTTCTTTTCTTTCTAGAGCACTTGCTTTTTTTTTGAATGAAGGATAGCAATGTCCCTGAGATTTCATTATGGAGCATGATATTTTGCCATGAAGTATTCCTAACAATGAATGGAAATAAAGGCATGTTGTGTGCGTATTCTCAGTGTAAGAATAGCACTATATAGGTGGGTGCAAGTGAATCCCTTGGTCTTAAAGATATGACAAGTTTCTCTACCATGTCTATCAACAAAAGTCTAACAAGGCTCAATACTAGCATGCAGCAAGTGGAAGCTCCTACTCTAAGAGTAAAAATTATTTGGCTTTGGTAGGACTTTCTTTGCCACAGAAGTACTTAGAGCAAGTTTTTAGAATTTTTCCAAATAATTACTCCACAAACTTAACTTGCTCAAGACAAAGTAGAAACTTACTTCCCCTTTACTTAATCTAGTGCTCATGTCTTCAAGTTTAGTTCTAGCATACGTTTTCCCATGATAACTCTAATGCATGGCATACATTTCTTTATTCATTAAAAGGACTTATGGTGAGAGCGTTTCATTTATTACTACTTATTTATTACTAATATATTATTAAGCTAGAAATTAACTAAGATAGAACTTAAATTTAAATTACTGAAATAGATAAAAAAAACTGACAGAAAATTAAGACGGGTTGTGGTACTTACCTCGATGACGGGGGTCCTCCCCCAAGCTGGCTTTTGGCATGGTTGGGTCACATCCATCCTTGTCGACGGTACATGTCCTCCCAGTTCTGCTGGTTCTGCTGCAGGAGAGAGGAAATATTACCCAGTTCTCCACCAGTTTCCTGACGGAATTCCTGGAAATTTTGGTTCAAGTTGTTCAAGTCCTGACGGATTTCAGCAGTATCCAAGGTAAGTCCGCTCATTTGGTGCTGGAGGTACCCCATGTCGCGCATCCACTCGTCCTGGTGAAAGGACGAATGGCGAGCGGCTTGTGGCGAGATCCCCCTGTTGAAGAACTCATCACCATGGCCAGTGTACCTGGTGGATCCTCCCAATGAATGGGTTGAACTCCCCAACTGGGATGAGTGGAAGGATGCCTCCGGGCCAAAATCCCATCGCGGATGTTGCGGTTGCTGCCAATTTGACCCTCCTGCTTGCCGCGAGCCGGGAGGTGTCAAATGGCCATAGTGCGCTGCTTCTTCATACTGCCTTGCATGGAAAGGATTAAACTCCTGCGCCGCTGCTGCGGCTCTTGCGGCCTCTTCTGCGGCACGGGTCTGCGCTCGCGTCCTCCTCCTGGGAACCTGCACGATGTTTTCTCGGGCCAACCTGCGGTTTTGCTCCGCCTCGGTTTCCAGGGCCAAAAGCAATGTGGGTGCATTAACCAACCAAAGTGACAAGTTAGGAAGAGCGATTTTATTCACATAATCTTGGTAGATCATGTGAATCTCACCAGTTTCCTGGTCTTCTCGCAAGAGGTGTCCTTGCGAGAAATGCTCCATAGTCAGAAGGTCTCGGTCACTAGGAATGTAGGAGTATATGACAGTGTTCAACAGACCCATGTTAAAGGCTAGTCTAGTTATCCAGGATGTCATTTCAATGTTTCCAGAGCGTTGATTAAATTTGGACCAGTAATCTGCCATGGCCTTGGCAGGTGACACTTTTATGTGGTTAACTAGAGCATAGAGCAGCAGCATCTCCGGCTTTTTGATTGGTCTCAGGTCGGGTCTTGGAAAGAGTGTGATACTAATATATTTGTGGAAGAACCTGAGTGTGGGGTTGTGGATATTACTTGTACGGGGCAAGCCTGGGTCTCTGTTCCCAGCGATGCTTTTCCAAAATTCATTCCTATTAAAACCCGTACAGGCAGACTCCAGGTTTAGCAAGCATGAATCATCAAAATTTAAGTGCTTGCTAAACTGCCCCCATGAAAGAGTGTGCTCTTCATTAAAAAAACGGAAAGTTATGTGGGCAGCAGACACTTGCATGGTAGCTAAAAATTCCATCGTGAGGGGCAGGATTCCCTCCTCATTCACCGTCCAAGCATCTTCCCATCCCAAGGTTCGGGAGATGTAGAGAAACTCACTGTCCATACCGGCGCGACGTAGCAAGTCGTCGTCGATGCGGTGGGTGTGGACGAACTCCCTCTCACTGAGGATGTTCCGAGCCTGCCGCTCCCGATCATTCTGCCAGATGATGTCATTGACAGAGTTCAGGATGCGGATAGTCGGTCCGGCCTGGTGTGTGAACGGGGAGTTCCGATCCACCGACATTTCGTTGGTGGGTGGAGTTCCCCGCCCGGAGCTCTCCTCATCACTCCCAGCAAAGCGAATGTGGGAGTTCGCTCTCGACGAACTTCCCTCACCCTTGCTTTTCTTCTTGCCGAAGAAGTTCTTGAAAGGGCCCATGACTTCTTTGCTAGTGCTAGGATGGCTGATGTTTTTGTGTTTTGAGTGAGTTGTGGGAACTTGCATGGGGTGTGGGTAGTATTTATAGGCTGAGGATGGAAGGGGGGAGGCTGTGAGCCTCACCCTGCTGGCGGGCGCCAGAAAATGGTGGCGGCCGCCACCTCCCTTGGCTGAAAATTCACCCCACTCACCCCTCCTTTCACCTAATGCTCTCCTTGTTATCTTCCATCACATGTGCACCAGAATATTTGGGTGGAGGTGTGTCCAAAAGATGGAGTGAAGAGGGGGAGACATGGAGAGATATGGGAGTGAGTGATTGCATTGAAATGACCAAAGCCTATGGGTCTCCCTTGGTGTTATTAGGGTCTAGGGGGTTGGTGTAATAGTTTAGAGATGGGCTAGTGCTCCCTAGAGCCCCCTAGGGTGGCGGGCGCCAGCATGGGGTGGCGGGTGCTACCCCTATGGCAGCCTTAAGCCCCCTAGGTGCTACCTAATCACTCTAGTAAACATCTACTTTGCAGGAAATTAAATTGCTTAAGTAAAAACAAAAATTTAAATGAGGGGATAAAAACTTACCTTGGCCTAACTTACCTTGGTTAGCCGCCTTGGATTCCCGATTAGTGTCGCCTTCACGGTGGTTGCGGAGGATTGTCGGCACCGACGAACTTTGATGACGGGTGTTTTTCTGGTCGCGGCGTGAACTCGAATTTCTCCTCCTTTCCACTGATGTGGAGCTGAATTTCTCCAGCTCCTACATCAATGGTGGCTTTTGTAGTGCTCAGAAATGGCTGTCCCAAGATCAATGGCGTCCGGTGGTCGGGATTAATATCCAGAACCACGAAATCCACCGGGACAAAGAGATTCCGTATTTTCACCGGAATTTCCTCTGCTATTCCCGCGGGATATCGGAGCGATTGATCGGCTAGCTGCAAACACATAGAAGTGGGGGACAAGGTATGATGATTTAATTTATCATAAATTACCTTGGGCATGACGCTGACGCTTGCTCCCAGATCATAGAGTGCATGCTTGAAGTGTTGCTTTCCAATTGAGCATGAGATCGTTGGATTTCCTGGGTCCTTCTTCTTTTCTGGGAGTTGGTTTAAAATGACCGCACTGCAATCTTCGGTCAATTTAACCACATCCCTACTTGGAATTGGTTTCTTCTTATTGAGCATGTCTCTCAAATATTTTGCATAAGTTGGAACCTGCATAGCGTCAATAAATGGCACATGTATATATAGTTTTTGAATTACCTCGACGAATTTCTTGAATTGGTCGTCTTCCGTCGGATTCCTGCTTCGATCTGGAAAAGGTAATACATGTGTATCATAGAATTCATGAGGAGCAGTGCGTACCTTGGATGAAGGCTCAGCTGGGGTCTCCTCTTCTTCGTCTTCTTCAACATTAACAATATTTTTCTTTGAAGCAGTATTACTACTAGGAACTAAATTAGGATGAGGTGGATCACGAGTGGTTTTACCACCTCTCGTGGTTACAGCTTTTAATTCCTCATGGTATTTAATTTGAGATTTAATGTTATCTACTTTTTGCTCTAATCTCTTATTAAAATTAATTTGTTCCTTAAATGCTTCAGAAAAATCTTTCAGTTTAGCATAAATTCCTTCTAACATTTTATCATGTTCAATTAATTTGCTATTTATGCTATCATTAATTCTACCTTGTTTAGAAACTAATTTTCCAATAGGAGAATTAAATACGGAGGTTTGAGGCATACCTTTGTTATTCCATTGTTGGATCATTGGAATTGGAGGTTCTCCGTAGCCACCATTATTAAGAAGGGATTTGGCATCCTCTTTCTTAATTTCTGCTTGACCTTCACTTGACGAAGCAGCTCTTTGCTTGGCGTAGTACTCCTTTGCAGCACGATCTCTCTTCTCATTTATTCTTTGCTCTAGCAACTTTATCAAAGTTTCCAGGGTAACAGAATCAACTTGCTTGATTTTAGACTTACCTCTAGCACGATTTTCTGTCCATCCTTGATTCGCCACCATTGTCTCGATCAGATCGGTTGCCTTCTCTATGGTGAGAGAGAGGTATGCACCTCCGGCGGCAGCATCAATGTGTTGTCGAGATTCTTGCTGGAGTCCATTGTAGAAGCTCTGGATCAAGTACCAGTCTTGCATACCATGGTGAGGACAGTATTTAACATACTCTTGTAGTCTCTCCCAAGCATCAGTGATTGTTTCTTCGTCTCCCTGTCCAAAGTTGGAAATCTTGCTACGGACAAGAATAGTTCGACTTATCGGGCAGAACTTGTTGAGGAATTGATCCGCGCATCTCACCCACGTCAGCAGGTGGCCAGAGTTGAAGAGGAACCACTGCTTCGCGTTTTCCACTAATGAAAATGGAAAAAGACGAAGTCTGATGGCATCCTGTGAAACTCCCTGCACAGAAATTGTACTATATATCTCCAGAAAATTCCGGAGATGAGCATTGGCATCCTCGGAAGGTTTGCCATTAAATGCAATAGCTTGAGCCATACGTATCAAGTGAGGTTTAAGCTCAAAATCTACATTGCTAGTAGAAGGTAACACTGGAATGTGAGCAAGAGTAGGCATGGAATACTCACAGAGTGTTTTGGTCGGCGTCGATGTTGATTGATCATTAGAGCAACTTGGTTCGTCAGTCACTCTTGACTGGGATTCTTGTCTCGACGAACTCCTCTCGCGAAGTTCCAGGTTCTTCCTCGGAGGAGTGAGATTAGCTCTCGCTCTCCTAAGAATGGCCTCAGGATCTTCTTGATAGTCGCTCGGAAGATTGAATCCGGCCATGACTACTTGAACGATCACAAACAACGAACAATATATATATACCCGCTAGAACTACGGGGGTTAATTCAATAGAAATCACAAAGAATTAATTCTAGCCAATTGCTTCCCCGGCAACGGCGCCAGAAATGCTTGTTGACTCTTGCTAACGTCGTCACTGGGAGTAGACTATGAATCTATCCCCGGCAACGGCGTCAGGAAGGTTTGTTGATACTTCTTAATGTAAGAAGTATAACTAACTATTCGTATGACTATTGGAAGGTTCCACAAGCGTACAGAATAAGTCTATTGTAGCACTTCACCCGGGAGTAACCGAGTATCGTATTTATTTCCACAGGGAAGCTACTATGGCAGAACTAACACTAGGACTGCTATGAACAACTAGCGATTCTAGCAGGGTTGATCGAGTTGTATGAAAGGGGGGTTGGTTCCTACTACTACTAAAAAGAAAAGAAAGAGAAAAGAAAGACTAACTATTCCTAACCTAAATCGGCGGGGTCTGGCCGATGAACAGATTAATGTTTTCCTACACACTAACGATCACAACTAACTTAGCAATAAAGGTTTTATCTAGTTATTCGAACCGTACACACCCTCTGGACTATTTACCTCAGACGTGCACAACGAGGTTTATGATTTAAAAACTAACCCAACTACGTGGTGGAATTCAAGGCTCCCAGGGCTGTCACCACCTGTTTGCTACCACAGCTATCCGGGGGGCTAGCCACAAACTAAGGTATAACTAGTCTAAGCACCGCGCTTACACTAATATATACTACTCTAATCTTGCGTCCAAAACTAGAGCACTGATTACTCAGCGAAGAACCCAAACTAGATATAGACTAAACACTAAGCTATCTATGATCGAAAGCACTCAACAAGAACAATAAGTAAAGAACTTAAAGTAAATGCTGAAAGTAGAAGAACACTAAGATAAATGAAGGAAGAATTGGAACTATACCAGAGACTTGGAAGATCCTCTATTACAGCTCTAGCTCTTCTCTTCTACACTCTCGCTCTCACTCTAAGTCTCTCAACTAGAGTGTTCCTTCACCAGAGCTTCGCTTACAAGAGAGTGGGATATGAGGTGAGGTCTGAGTACAAATGAGCTCGGGGGGTCCTATTTATAGCCTAAGGGACCTAGGGGGGTACTTATGGGCCTAGGGTTAGGTCAGGGGAGTAAGTGGGCTGGCGGCCAGGTGGCGGGCGCCACCTCCCTGGCCCTTGGATCCACCGCCTCTTCATCAACGGCATCCAGGAGGTCCTCCAAGTCGGTTAGGGTTCAGTTGGGGTTGTCCAATAACCGTCACATGGGCAATTAGGCCTTGATCCATGTGACATTGCCTCTTAGCCCTTGGATGAACCGACTTGGGTGAGCAACGGCTGAAAATGAGCGTGGAGAGCTTCCCCTGGATCAGTGACGTGGCAGGGGGGAGTTTGGGCTTCTCCCCCCTGGCGGCCGCCAGCTAGGGGTGGCGGGCGCCACCCCTCCTCGGCCTAGAGTGAGCCCAGGCACGTGTGCTTGCTCCTGGTGGGTCCATTTGGTCATTTTGCTCAAAAACCCTGTAATTTCCTGCATTCAAATAAAACTCAAGGACAAGTGGAAATCGTTAGTTTATAAAGGGTTTTTGGTTGATTTTAGGCTCTTTTGTTGTGTTATATGACCTTGTTGATGCTAGAAATATGACACTTAGTGAGCGTCAACAGTGCTCACATGACGAATTGTGATATCTCCTTTGATTTCATGATCTCTCAAGAAGTGATGTCGGATGTCTATATGTTTGGTTCTTGAGTGACTCACTGGGTTGTTTGCAAGTTTTATGGCACTTTCATTGTCACACAAGAGTGGGATATGGGTGAAGTTACATCCGATGTCACGAAGAGTTTGCCTCATCCAAAGTAGTTGCGCACAACATGCACCTGCAACAACATACTCGGCCTCGGCTGTGGAAAGGGCTACACAATTTTGCTTTTTAGAACCCAAGACACTAAGGAGCATTCAAGGAATTGACATGTCCCCGAAGTGCTTTTTCGATCTACTTTACAACCGACATAATCGGAATCTGAATAGCCAAGTAGTTCGAACTTGGAGCCCTTAGGATACCACAAGCCAAGGTTTGGTGTGTGAACTAGATATCTCAAGATTCTCTTAACGGCCACTAAGTGACACTCTTTCGGGTTAGCTTGAAATCTAGCACACATGCACACACTAAGCATAATATCGGGCCTAGATGCGCACAAATAGAGTAGAGAGCCGATCATGGAGCGATATACCTTAATGTCCACGGCTTTCCCTTCCTCATTGAGATCAAGATGTCCATTAGTTGGCATGGGAGTTTTGATAGGCTTGGCGTTCACCATGTCAAACTTTCTCAACATATCATGGGTGTACTTGGTTTGGCAAAGAAAAGTTCATTCCTTCAATTGCTTGATTTGAAAACCAAGGAAGAACTTGAGCTCACCCATCATAGACATCTCAAATCTCTTAGTCATGATCTTACTAAACTCATCACAAAAGGATTTGTTAGTACTACCAAATATTATGTCATCGACATATATTTGGCACACAAAAATATCTCCATTGACTTTATGAGTGAAGAGAGTAGGATCGGCTTTGCCTATTTCAAAGCCTTGTTTAAGCAAGAATTCCTTAAGGCATTCATACCATGCTCTAGGTGCTTGTTTAAGCCCATAGAGCGCCTTTTGGAGTTTGAAGACATGGTTGGGAAACTTGGGATCTTCAAAACCCGGTGGTTGCTCAACATACACCAACTCTTGTATAGGGCCATTGAGAAATGCACTCTTCACATCCATTTGATATAGCTTGAAGTTGTGATGGGCTGCATAGGCTAGAAGAATTCGAATGAATTCAAGCCTAGCAACCGGTGCATACGTTTCTTCAAAGTCCAAACCCTCTACTTGAGTGAACCCTTGAGCTACCAATCTTGCCTTGTTCCTTGTCACCACACCTTCTTCATCTTGCTTGTTGCGGAAGACCCATTTGGTTCCAATGACATTGGTGTTTGGTCTTTCCACAAGTGACCATACTTGATTGCGCTCGAAGTTGTTGAGCTCCTCTTGCATGGCCATCACCCAATCTGGATCTTCAAGAGCTTCTTCTACCTTGAGAGGTTCCAAAGAGGAAACAAACGAGTAATATTGACAGAAATTTGCCAAATGAGAGCGTGTCATTACCCCCTTTCGAAGACTCCCAAGGATGTTGTCAACGGGATGGTCCCGTTGAATAGTTTGCTTGAGCCTTGGATGATATATGGGTTCTGCTACATCTTCAGCATCTTCTTCATCTTGCTCGAAGATGGGTTGTAGGTTCACTCCACGAAGTGGAGTGGCTGCAGCTGCCCTGGAAGTGCCCGGTACTGCTGGGCTCTGCCCGACACTACCGGAGCCCGGCACTGCCGGGGTTGTGGCCGGCACTGCCGGGGACTGTATGTCACCAGTCCCAGCAGGGGCTTCAGCTTGAGGACCATCATGATCAGTAGCCTGCTGTTCTTGTGGTCTAATATCACCAATGGCTAATTGCTTGATTGCTTCGCAAGGTGGTTCCTCATTTCCTACAACAACTTCATCAACTTGCTCTACTTGAGAGCCGTTAGTTTCATCAAACGTCACGTCTATCGCTATTTCAACCTTGTCGGAGGCCTTGTTGAAAACACGATAGGCATGCTCGTTTGATCCATAACCGAGAAGAAAACCCTCATCAACCTTAGATGCGAACTTTGAGGCTTTGGGCTTCTTGTTCAATATGAAGCATTTGCACCCAAAGACCCTAAAGTACGACACCTTTGGCTTGTTACCGGTGAGCAGCTCATAGGAGGTCTTCTTTCTTCTCTTGTGGACGTAGAGGCGGTTGATTGAATGGCAAGCGGTATTGACGACTTCGGCCCAAAAGATGTCTGACGTCTTGTACTCATCAAGCATCGTCCTTGCCATGTCAATGAGTGTTCTATTCTTCCTCTCCACCACACCATTTTGTTGAGGGGTGTATGGAACTGAAAACTCGTGCTTGATGCCCTCCTCATCAAGAAACTCTTCCACTTGGGTGTTTCGGAATTCGGTTCCATTGTCACTACGAACCTTCTTGATGTTGAAACCGAATTCCCTTTGAGCTCTTCGTATGAACATCTTGACCTTCTCTTGCACTACACTCTTGTCATGCAAAAAGAATACCCAAGTGAAACGAGAAAAATCATCAACAATAACAAGACCATGTTTGTTACCGCTGATGCTAAGGTAGGCAACCAGTCCAAAGAGATCCATGTGGATCAACTCCAATGGATAAGTAGTAGTGTCATAGCTCTTTGGTGGGTGAGGTACGCCTACTTGTTTTCCGGCTTGGCAAGCTCCACATACTCTGTCTTTCTCAAAATCAACATTGATTAGTCCTAGGATGTGGTTGTCCTTTTGAAGTTTGGCCAAGTTCCTCATCCCAACATGAGCTAGTCGGCGATGCCATAACCAACCCATGCTAGATTTTGCCACTAAACAAGTCTCAAGTTTGGCTTCACTTTTGTTGAAGTCAACTAAGTAAAGCTTCCCTTTCAAACGACCCGTAAAGACAATAGAGGAATCCTCCCTTCTAAAGACTTCCACACCCTCATCCGTAAAGAGACAATTGAAACCCATCCCACACAATTGTGAAACGGATAACAAGTTGTAACTCAACGAATCAACATGTAAGACATTAGTAATTGAATGCTCAAGTGTAATGGCAACTTTACCAAGACCTAACACATCCCCCTTGGAGTTCTCACCGAAAATGATGTTTTCACTTGCATTTGAAGTTGGGGAATATGATGAGAACATACTCCTTTCTCCGGTCATATGATTTGTACATCCGCTATCAAGCACCCAACTTGATCCACCGGAGGAGTATGCCTGCAAAACAAGTTTAGTTCCTAGGTTTAGGTCCCCAATTGATATTGGGGCCTTGCAAGTTAGTCACAAGTATCTTAGGAACCCAAATAAACTTGTCGGCTGTCCTCTTGTTATCACCAACATATTTCGCAACAACTTTACCACTGTTGTTGTGTTCTAATATGTAACAAGATGACATGCTCTTCCTTGGGGCTTCTATCTTGGGTTGATGTGCAAACTTGTTCTTGGTTATCCAAATTGATTCCTTTGGTTTCTGAGATCCTTGCTTCGGGTTGGGCACCTTTGTGGCGGAACCGACCTGGCGATAAGAGCTCAAGTATTATCTTAGCCAAATCCGTCTGACTTCGACTCATACTTGAACCCATATAACCCCGGTAGTCCGGAAATCACGAAGGATTTCTAACACCATAACATACAGGATCGCATCGTTCAAGGTTACATTCGTAAAGATACATCACAGCGAAACGAAATCGAATTTAAAACATCAGAGTGCGGAATTTAAAACAGAGTTATTACAATATTGAGTTTAAAAGTGCGGAAGCTTGAATAAGTTTAAAACACGACCACAACAAACGTGGTCCAAATAAAACATTGTTTGATAAACCCACTCAACACAAGTCATTCCTCCTTTTTAAGATAGTGTGCCACCAGTAGTCTCAGTCTGGCAAAAGAAGGAGGAAAGCTTCTTGACGACCCTGCCCTGGGCCTACTCCTCATCACCTTCCACTGGGTAGAGGCAGTGCTTACAATAGCCAAAGTAGACCTGGCCATCTGCAACAAACGGGATAAACCCTGAGTACGGGAATGTACTCAGCTAGACTTACCCGTCTAACTGAAAATAAAAGACTCCAAGGGTATGCAAGGCTTTTGAGGTGGAGCTGGGATCTTTTAGTTGCGAAAGGCTCAAATTCAGATAAGGGAATAATTAATGATTATGGTGAGCTGTTATTTTTTAAACCTACTCCTTAGTTCTAGGTTATTACCTGTACTAGAGCACTCACTTGAATCTAACAAACAATAATATAACCATATCCAGTTGACTTATCCACATTTTAGTTGAACCTTTAAACATCACATGGAGTTGTATCGTGGTGAAGCTCGTCATAGTTTCCCACTAACCGGGGGAGACGGCGACTCGAATCGAATTCCAAACCAGCTGGTGAAAGACCTTTAATACCAGCCCACACTTTCCCCGTCGGGTCCATGCATTGGGCAACCGCTCGACGCTTGTTCGTGGTGGTAATCGTCGCGGCTCAAGCACGGACCGCCCAATCAGAGTCTGGCGATGGCCTCACGCGGCAGATCGCAACTTCCGTACTAGAGGGCACGACACGGGTTGAGACCGGCCCGAACAGCTTCTAACCGGCTTTGGGGTCGATGATTACGGCACCGACATATCCCTAAGTAAAAGGGCGCGTTCAAAAATGAACGAGGGCCAACATCGATACAAACCTACACGATCCAACGGACGGACTGCCCCAAGTTTCCAAACTTGTGCCTTGCCTTCCAGTTGACCGTATTTCATTACTACTCAGGTTCTTTTCCACGATAGCAAATATAGCCAACCGTGATCCGGTCAATACCCATCGGGGTATTACGGAAACATCCTTAACTACTACTTTTATTAAGCAGGCTAAGCAATTCTACATTATAAAGCAGTAGCAGGATAACAAGGCAGGTAATAATCAATAATCAAGGAATGGTAATGCAACAAATAGGATTCAATCAACTCCTATACCTAATGCATCACAATATAAAGGACTCAAGTAAATTAATTATAAAAACTGGGAGACTTAGAATGCTCCGGGGCTTGCCTTGAGTGAAAACCGAGGCCTCGTGGGAGGGGCACTCGGGCAGGTTAGTGTCGGCCGCGGGGTCTGCTTCCTCCGACTGCTGGAGCTCCTGGATCTCCGGCTCGACGCTTGGCTCCTGCTCTTGGTGGGGCTCCGGGAGTGTCGATCCTATTGCATGCGATGAATTTATAATTCAATAAATGCGGTGCAAGATGAAGTGGCATGAAAAGAATAACTCTTGCAAACCAACAAAGCCAACTTGTTGAACCACTTTTAACCTTGGGGCAATATCTCATTTATTTCATAAAACAAAATCTGAGTATTCAACTCTTTCTTATTTAAATACATCAAAGGAAACTCAGATTTGAACTGCAAGTGTATTTTTCTGGGCTCAGAAAAATCCACAAAAATTCCAGAAGGTAAATCACGCTTGCTGGACTCTACTGAACAAGTTTCAGCCAAAGATAAAATACAGAGCTGCAGAAACAAAAATGACAAGCAAACTGCCTAAGAAAAAAAAAGGTACTTTGAACTACAACCCTACTGTAAAAGAGTGCATAGCTCTATTTCCTATTTTTCCCAGATTCTACTTCACATTTCATATTTATTCAGAAAATTCCATGACCAGAACCATCATATATTTTCTTACATGAATTTCTAAAGATCTATACAAAAAAACACAGTTGTAAAGCAACTACAAATTTTTCCATAAAACAGATCAAGTTTATATTTTTCTCAGACTCTTCATGACACACCAAGACTGTACAAATTTTCCCATATTTTATTTCAACATATAAAACACCTTAACACTTATTCTAAGAAATCAGCAAAAAGAGACTTTTAACTATAACCGTAACTTTTTCTACATAAACAGTGCATCATATATTTTTCACAGGTGCCAAACAGTATAATAAACTTACACAAAATTTTCCAGGAATTATCTCAACCAGAAAACACTTATAATCATTTATTTAAACAAAAGCATATAAACTGAAATAAATGAAAACAGTAAAATAAACTGCTATCAAAAATACATTCATATTTTCCCATGATAGATCTATTCATAAGAAAGCTAATAAAACTGGAAGCACTTCATTTGGATTTATAAAACAGGCTACACAAAAATAACAAGCATCTCTGGAAATTAAACCGAAAAAGAAAAACATTTAACTTCTCCGGCTGGCTTGCGAGAACTCGGTCTATGGATCGGTAAGGGACTGACGCGCGGGACCCGTGGGTCAGCAGAACCTATTCGGGCTCGGGCGCACGGCGGAAAGCGAATCGGCGAGGCCTGGCTCGAACGAGACCGCACCCGAGGTTTTGCTCGAGGCCGAGCTCGAGGCCGAGGCCTGGCTCGAGGGCTCGGGCGAGACGGAAAAACGCACGCTCGTCCGAGGCCTGGTTCGAGGCTGAGGCCTGGCTCGAGGGCTCGGGCGAGACGGAAGAACGCACGCTCGTCCGAGGCCTGGTTCGAGGCTGAGGCCTGGCTCGAGGGCTCGGGCGAGACGGAAGAACGCACGCTCGTCCGAGGCCTGGTTCGAGGCTGAGGCCTGGCTCGAGGGCTCGGGCGAGACGGAAGAACGCACGCTCGTCCGAGGCCTGGTTCGAGGCTGAGGCCTGGCTCGAGGGCTCGGACGAGACGGAAACAGGGGAGGGATTGGTCCGGCGATTTCTCGCCGTCGGTGAGGTCGCCGGCGCGGAGGCTGGGCCCGGCGGACTCGTCTCAACGAGGCGCATCCAGCGGTACCAGTGGTTTGGCCAGCGCACGGCCGTAGCGTGCCGGCGGCGAGCGGCAGCGCACGGCGGCGGCGGCATCGCGCGGCTACGCCGTTTCCGGCGGTCGCCGGCTAAACTGGCGGGCGTGTGAGACTCAGTGAACCTAGAGGGGAGTCCTAGGGGTGATGGTTTGGCCGGAGGTGCGCTGGTGCGTGCTGGCCACGTGTGAGGTCCGCGATGGCGGCAATGGCGCTCGGCCGAGGTGAACAGAGAGATAGGGAACGATAGCGTTAGGGCTAGTTGGTGTTCTCACCTTGCCTTGGCTTGGCGAAGCTGGAGGAGGAAGAAGGGAGGCGGTGGAGCTCGGGTCGGGGACGAACGGCTCCGGGCTCCGAGCGGCGCTGAAAGCTTCCGCGGCGGGGCTCTTCGGACTTCGGCGTCGGTGGAGCTCGGCGGATGGCGCGGGGGTGCGCACCGTGTGTCCGAGACGAAGGCGGGGCAGTGGCCGGGGTTAATCGGCCGGTGATGGAGGTGGTGACTGGAATTTGGGAAGGGGCCTTGCGGCGGTGGTTGCAGCGAGCGGAGAGTGCTCAGTTTGCTTCGTGCGCGGGTGAGAGTGGGGAGTGAGAGCGAGAGTGAGTGCGCGAGTGAGTGAGGGAAGGAGCGGAGGGTGGAGTGCTCGGGCTTTTGGTCGGCTCGGCCGGCCGGTGGTCGCTGCGGGGGCCACGGCGGCGCGGTCGGCGAGGCGGCGGCAGGCGGCTCGGCAGACGAGGATGCGCGGGAGTGGCCGGCGAAGATCGCTGGCGTGCTCTGGTGGGAGAAGATCGGAGAGGGAGTGGTCGGCGTGGATTTGGCGCAGAGAAGGGGCGCCACGCGGCAAGCCGGCCGGCGTACGGCGCGGCCGTGTCAGGTGGCCGGCGCGCGGTGCGCGGGCGGGCGCGCGCGCGGGCGAGGCGGCGAGCGCTGGGCCGAGGCGGGGAAGCGGGCCGAAAGGCCGGATGGGCCGAAAGGGTTGGCGCCGGGAAAGAAAAACATTCTTTTTCTTTTTCCAGAAATTTCCAAAGTTTGACTTCTCAAAAACAGTTTGAAAAACTTCAAACCAGGCTTTGACCCAAATATAAAAGTTGCTCAAAATATTTTTCTCTACAACTTTTATATAGAACACTTTTTCTGAAAACCATTTATAAATCCTCCTCAAGAATAAAGCCAAAATCAAAGCATCAAGTCAAATAGAAATCCAATTTCAAATAAACAACAAAAGATCAAAGGCATACTTTTACACATGAAATGATGCAATGCATTGCTTATGCTTTCTTAGTGGCTAATTGCAGTGCCTAATGCAGTGCTTGACACCAGGGTGTCACAGCCCTTCCCCCCTTAAAGAAATCTCGTCCCGAGATTTAAGTTACGTACCAATCTTTATAAAAAGCGGGGTAGTTTACGCTTAGGTACTCCTCGGTTTCCCATGTAGCATCGTTGGGTCCGTGATTACTCCAAAGAATCTTGTAAGTCTTCACTGTTCGGTTACGAGTCTCTCGAGTCTTGGTATCCAAAATTTCCTTAGGTTGTTCGTAGTACTCCAGATCTGATCTGATCGTGACATCCGGGACTCGAACTTCCTCTTGTTCGGGAACTCGAAGGCATTTCTTCAGCTGTGATACGTGGAACACTGGGAAAACTGCACTCATCACTGGGGGTAACTGCACTTCATATGCCACTTTTCCCTTCTTTGCTATGATCTGGTAAGGTCCCACATATCGAGGTGCTAGCTTCTTTTTAATTCCAAAGCGTTGGACCTTTCTCATAGGTGAAACCTTGAGATACACATAGTCTCCAACTTGAAATTCCAAAGGTCTCCTTCGGGTGTCAGCATAACTCTTTTGTCGAGACTGTGCTACCTTGATATGTTGCTGTACTGTTTGCACAATTTCCTCGGCATCTTTTACATAATCGGACCCATAGAATCCTCGATCTCCAGACTCAACCCAATTTACTGGGGTTCTGCATCTTCGTCCATATAGAACCTCAAAAGGTGCCATTTTTATACTTTCTTGATAACTGTTATTATATGAAAACTCAGCAAGGGGTAACCATTTCTCCCATGACTCTCCTGAAGACAAGACACAAGCTCTCAGGATATCTTCTAGAATCTGATTTACTCTCTCCGTTTGCCCTGCGGTTTGGGGGTGGTAGGCGGAACTTCTTACCAACTTGGTTCCTAATTCCTTGTGCAACTGTTCCCAAAAACGTGCTATGAACTGGGGTCCTCTATCAGAGACAATCCTTTTTGGAATCCCATGCAATCTCAAGATATTCTGTATGTACAGGTCTGCATACTGATGCGGTCGGTGGGTAGTTTTGACTGGTATGAAGTGAGCCACTTTAGATAACCGATCCACAATAACCCAAATCGAATCATTCCCTTTTTGAGTAGTGGGAAGACCTGTGATAAAGTCCATACTGATCTCTTCCCATTTCCACTCTGGAATCGATAACGGTTGTAATAGTCCGGCGGGTTTCAGATGTATTGCCTTTACTCTGCAACAAGTATCACATCTGGCGACATAGGCTGCAACTTCTTTCTTCATCTTCGACCACCAATATCTGGTTTTCAAACCCTGATACATCTTACTACTTCCTGGGTGGATAGACAACTTTGAATTGTGAGCTTCACCCAGAATTCTTCCTTTCAGCTCTGCATCCTTAGGAACGACTAACCTCTGGTTATACCACAAGATTCCTTGCTCGTCCGTTCTGAAGTTCAACGAACTACTGGTTTCTAACCTCTTCTTAATCTGACAAATCTCTGCATCATTTTTCTGTCCCTCTATGATGTCGCTTTCCAAGGTGCACTGAAGAGTGATATTGTTCAGCATAACGGGGTGCATAAGGTTAAATCTATCCTCCAAAAGTGGTTGTAGGGAGTTGCAATGAGTCTTGCGACTCAAGGCATCGGCTACAACGTTCGCTTTTCCGGGGTGGTAATGCACTTCAAGGTTGTAATCCTTTATTAATTCTAACCATCTTCTCTGCCTCATGTTCAACTCCGGCTGGGTGAAGATATACTTCAGACTTTTATGATCCGTGTACACATGACATAGATTTCCCATAAGGTAATGTCTCCAAATCTTGAGTGCATGCACGACGGCTGCTAATTCCAAATCATGAGTGGGGTAATTCTCTTCGTGTGGTCTCAACTGACGAGAAGCATAGGCGATAACTCTTCCATTTTGCATGAGTACACATCCGAGTCCAATCTTGGAGGCATCACAAAACACATCAAAAGGTTCCTCCAAGTTTGGCTGAGCCAAAACTGGTGCGGAAGTCAACAACGTTCGCAGAGTGCGGAAAGCTGTTTCACACTCTGGAGTCCATTCGAACTTCTTGTTCTTCTGTGTCAAACGGGTCATAGGCTTGGCTATTCTTGAAAAATCCGGAATAAACCGACGGTAATATCCGGCCAGACCCAAAAAGCTGCGAACCTCAAAAACACTCGTGGGTGCTTGCCAATCCATAACCTCTTGTACTTTAGAAGGGTCTACAGAGATTCCTTCCTCTGAAAGGACGTGACCAAGGAAAGGTACCTTCTTCAACCAAAACTCACACTTACTGAACTTAGCATACAACTTATGCTCTCTAAGTCGGGTCAGAACAACTTGTAGATGCTCAGCATGATCCTTCTCATTCTCAGAGTATACCAAAATATCATCGATGAACACTACGACAAACTTGTCCAACTCTGGCATGAAGACGGAATTCATCAGGTACATGAAATGTGCCGGTGCATTAGTCAACCCAAAAGACATAACCAGATACTCGTACAGTCCATATCTAGTAGAGAAAGCTGTTTTTGGTATGTCCTCACGTCTGATCTTGATCTGATGGTAACCTGACCTCAGGTCGATTTTGGAGAACACTTTTGCTTTAGACAACTGATCAAACAAGACGTCAATCCGGGGTAAGGGGTACTTATTCTTTATGGTTACTGCATTAAGCGGCCTATAATCCACACACATCCTCAGAGTCTTATCTTTCTTTTTCACAAAGATAGCGGGACATCCCCAAGGCGACGAACTAGGGCGTATCAAACCTTTATCCAAAAGCTCTTGCAATTGAATCTTAAGCTCTGCTAACTCTTTGGCGTGCATTCTATACGGTCTTCGGGATATAGGTGCTGTTCCCGGAATTAACTCTATGGCAAACTCCACATCTCTATCAGGCGGTAAACCAGGCAACTCATCAGGAAAGACATCCGGAAACTCACATACTACTGGGATCTCAGCTATCTGTTTTGCCGTGATATTGAACAACACTCCAATCTCATGGGGGTTTCGGGGTAACTTGAACCGAAAAGAAGATCCATTCCTAGGACTAACCATGGACACTATTCTCTCTGCGGTGTCTAGATTAACCTTCCATAGTTTCATCCATCCCATTCCCAAGATTATGTCCAAACCTAGACCAGGAATGACTATGGGGTCCACTATGGCCTTTTTATCCCCAAAGATCATTTCCACTCCTTTAGCCATTTTTCGCGCGGAGAGAACGGCTCCGGCGGAACTTATCTGATATCCCCGGTCTAACTCTATCAACTCAAGATTACTTCTCAAAACAAAATTCTCACTTATGAAAGAATGTGATGCTCCAGAATCAAACAACACAACTGCGGGGCATTGATTAACAAGAAACGTACCAGCGGTGACAGGCTCTCCTTCTGGCACTTCTTCCACAGTGGTGTGGTGCACATGACCGGTACGAGGCTGGGGCTGAGTGTACTGCTTCTTCGGTCGAGGGCACTGACGTGACAGGTGTCCGGTTTGACCACAGTTGTAGCATGGGCCAATTACGTACGGAGTCCTGGGACCTGCTGCATTTCCTGCTTTGCTCTTGTTTTGCATCATGGGGGCAGTGTACGGCTTCTGGAAGCTGGGACGGGGACGGTTGGTGGTGATCTTCCTCTGTGGGGGTCGGTACCTTGCTCCAGTGACAGGCGGGCGGTACGGGGCGCGTGCTCCGAAAGTGGTCCTCTGCTGGGACGAACCTCCTTCATTCGCACGGCGGCGTATCTCTGCTGCTAGCCGGCTGTCATTGGCCTCTTGATTCAGACAGTCACTGACGAAGTCACTGAAGGTGGTGCGGTGACTGTTACCCATCTTGGATAGCATTGTGGCATTCATGCCACGCTTGAAACTGGCAATCTTCTTGGCCTCAGTATTTACAAAATCTGGGGCATAGCGAGCCAGATTGTTGAAGCTGTGGAGGTACTCTGATACGGACCTGGTCCCCTGGGACAACCTCATGAACTCGGCAATCTTCATTTCCATCAGACCACTAGGGATGTAGTGGTTGCGCATAGCAGTAGAGAATTGATCCCAAGTAACATGTGCATTAGCTGGCAGAGATGCACGGTACTGGGTCCACCACAAACCTGCGGGTCCTTCCAACATGTGAGCGGCATACTCCGCTTTAAGCTCTTCCGTCAGACGAAGCAGACGGAACTTCTGTGTGATAGAGTTGAGCCATTCATCAGCTTCGAGCGGCTCAGTGGCTTCCTTGAACACTGGAGGACGAGTGTCCAAGAAGTCACGGTAGGAGCTATACTGATTGGGCTCCGGGCCTTGGCGCTGCTGATGCTGTTGCGCGGTGTTGTTGGCGATGTTGCGGAGGGTGGCCTCCATGTGCCTCTGGTGACCTCTGTCCATCCTGTCCAGTGGGGCTTAGCAGGTAGAGCCTTGACCTTGATCTCCACCATGACCAAGGAATCCTGCCCGTAAATCTCCTTCTGCCATGAGTATCTGGGCTCCTGTCCTTCCTCGTAGCCAACGGCCTGCAAAATCCTCCAAAGGATAGTCGGCAACCCAAAGTAGGTCAGGAACGTCCTCCGGGTCAGCTTGGTGGCCAAGCGATGACGCGGAACTCCTCTGCCTCCGGTGGCCTTGCGAGCAGTCAACTTGGTTCGGGCCATCTGTAGAAACAAAGGGTTTCGAACTCTCGTGAGACAGATATTAAGTTGGCAAATTTTATAGAAAAGAGACAACTTTTAATTAAGGGGAGGTAATGCAAATGCAAGAATTTAAACATGATGCATGATCGTACTTACGTTCTCACTCACTATTAATGACTCGTAAGTCCTAACGTTCTAGTCGGTGGCAAGAATCGATCTCTCATGCGTTATCTACACGTTCTACTCGTTCGCATAGTTAGTGTACCTGCAGAAGATTCATTTCAGCCCAACAAAATTCCCAATGATAAAATAACTGAGTATTGGCCAATATGCGCAAAATACATAGAAGCCAATACTAAACACCATGCACCAATAGAAATCACCCTTAAAATCATTGATACCCTCATATGTGTCTGCGTGGAGCTCGCACATACTTGGTATAAGAACTCTCACCTAGACCGACGGTTGGACGGTCATGCTCTCATATCTCACAAAATCATTTTATGCATGTTTTCGCAATCGACGCATTCTCTTTTCCCGAGAATGGACCAGCAATAAAGATCCAGCATGAAGCAAAACCCTGAACCCTGTTAGCAGTTAAGCCACCTGAATCCTAGTATAGGGCTTAAGGACGAGACTGGGCACACTTAGTAATTAAAATAGTTTTGAAAATAGATTTGAAATACCCATTTTAGTTCGAAAATAGCTCTTTACGAAGGTAATCACTTGAACCATGCTCCGATACCAGCTGTGGCGGAACCGACCTGGCGATAAGAGCTCAAGTATTATCTTAGCCAAATCCGTCTGACTTCGACTCATACTTGAACCCATATAACCCCGGTAGTCCGGAAATCACGAAGGATTTCTAACACCATAACATACAGGATCGCATCGTTCAAGGTTACATTCGTAAAGATACATCACAGCGAAACGAAATCGAATTTAAAACATCAGAGTGCGGAATTTAAAACAGAGTTATTACAATATTGAGTTTAAAAGTGCGGAAGCTTGAATAAGTTTAAAACACGACCACAACAAACGTGGTCCAAATAAAACATTGTTTGATAAACCCACTCAACACAAGTCATTCCTCCTTTTTAAGATAGTGTGCCACCAGTAGTCTCAGTCTGGCAAAAGAAGGAGGAAAGCTTCTTGACGACCCTGCCCTGGGCCTACTCCTCATCACCTTCCACTGGGTAGAGGCAGTGCTTACAATAGCCAAAGTAGACCTGGCCATCTGCAACAAACGGGATAAACCCTGAGTACGGGAATGTACTCAGCTAGACTTACCCGTCTAACTGAAAATAAAAGACTCCAAGGGTATGCAAGGCTTTTGAGGTGGAGCTGGGATCTTTTAGTTGCGAAAGGCTCAAATTCAGATAAGGGAATAATTAATGATTATGGTGAGCTGTTATTTTTTAAACCTACTCCTTAGTTCTAGGTTATTACCTGTACTAGAGCACTCACTTGAATCTAACAAACAATAATATAACCATATCCAGTTGACTTATCCACATTTTAGTTGAACCTTTAAACATCACATGGAGTTGTATCGTGGTGAAGCTCGTCATAGTTTCCCACTAACCGGGGGAGACGGCGACTCGAATCGAATTCCAAACCAGCTGGTGAAAGACCTTTAATACCAGCCCACACTTTCCCCGTCGGGTCCATGCATTGGGCAACCGCTCGACGCTTGTTCGTGGTGGTAATCGTCGCGGCTCAAGCACGGACCGCCCAATCAGAGTCTGGCGATGGCCTCACGCGGCAGATCGCAACTTCCGTACTAGAGGGCACGACACGGGTTGAGACCGGCCCGAACAGCTTCTAACCGGCTTTGGGGTCGATGATTACGGCACCGACATATCCCTAAGTAAAAGGGCGCGTTCAAAAATGAACGAGGGCCAACATCGATACAAACCTACACGATCCAACGGACGGACTGCCCCAAGTTTCCAAACTTGTGCCTTGCCTTCCAGTTGACCGTATTTCATTACTACTCAGGTTCTTTTCCACGATAGCAAATATAGCCAACCGTGATCCGGTCAATACCCATCGGGGTATTACGGAAACATCCTTAACTACTACTTTTATTAAGCAGGCTAAGCAATTCTACATTATAAAGCAGTAGCAGGATAACAAGGCAGGTAATAATCAATAATCAAGGAATGGTAATGCAACAAATAGGATTCAATCAACTCCTATACCTAATGCATCACAATATAAAGGACTCAAGTAAATTAATTATAAAAACTGGGAGACTTAGAATGCTCCGGGGCTTGCCTTGAGTGAAAACCGAGGCCTCGTGGGAGGGGCACTCGGGCAGGTTAGTGTCGGCCGCGGGGTCTGCTTCCTCCGACTGCTGGAGCTCCTGGATCTCCGGCTCGACGCTTGGCTCCTGCTCTTGGTGGGGCTCCGGGAGTGTCGATCCTATTGCATGCGATGAATTTATAATTCAATAAATGCGGTGCAAGATGAAGTGGCATGAAAAGAATAACTCTTGCAAACCAACAAAGCCAACTTGTTGAACCACTTTTAACCTTGGGGCAATATCTCATTTATTTCATAAAACAAAATCTGAGTATTCAACTCTTTCTTATTTAAATACATCAAAGGAAACTCAGATTTGAACTGCAAGTGTATTTTTCTGGGCTCAGAAAAATCCACAAAAATTCCAGAAGGTAAATCACGCTTGCTGGACTCTACTGAACAAGTTTCAGCCAAAGATAAAATACAGAGCTGCAGAAACAAAAATGACAAGCAAACTGCCTAAGAAAAAAAAAGGTACTTTGAACTACAACCCTACTGTAAAAGAGTGCATAGCTCTATTTCCTATTTTTCCCAGATTCTACTTCACATTTCATATTTATTCAGAAAATTCCATGACCAGAACCATCATATATTTTCTTACATGAATTTCTAAAGATCTATACAAAAAAACACAGTTGTAAAGCAACTACAAATTTTTCCATAAAACAGATCAAGTTTATATTTTTCTCAGACTCTTCATGACACACCAAGACTGTACAAATTTTCCCATATTTTATTTCAACATATAAAACACCTTAACACTTATTCTAAGAAATCAGCAAAAAGAGACTTTTAACTATAACCGTAACTTTTTCTACATAAACAGTGCATCATATATTTTTCACAGGTGCCAAACAGTATAATAAACTTACACAAAATTTTCCAGGAATTATCTCAACCAGAAAACACTTATAATCATTTATTTAAACAAAAGCATATAAACTGAAATAAATGAAAACAGTAAAATAAACTGCTATCAAAAATACATTCATATTTTCCCATGATAGATCTATTCATAAGAAAGCTAATAAAACTGGAAGCACTTCATTTGGATTTATAAAACAGGCTACACAAAAATAACAAGCATCTCTGGAAATTAAACCGAAAAAGAAAAACATTTAACTTCTCCGGCTGGCTTGCGAGAACTCGGTCTATGGATCGGTAAGGGACTGACGCGCGGGACCCGTGGGTCAGCAGAACCTATTCGGGCTCGGGCGCACGGCGGAAAGCGAATCGGCGAGGCCTGGCTCGAACGAGACCGCACCCGAGGTTTTGCTCGAGGCCGAGCTCGAGGCCGAGGCCTGGCTCGAGGGCTCGGGCGAGACGGAAAAACGCACGCTCGTCCGAGGCCTGGTTCGAGGCTGAGGCCTGGCTCGAGGGCTCGGGCGAGACGGAAGAACGCACGCTCGTCCGAGGCCTGGTTCGAGGCTGAGGCCTGGCTCGAGGGCTCGGGCGAGACGGAAGAACGCACGCTCGTCCGAGGCCTGGTTCGAGGCTGAGGCCTGGCTCGAGGGCTCGGGCGAGACGGAAGAACGCACGCTCGTCCGAGGCCTGGTTCGAGGCTGAGGCCTGGCTCGAGGGCTCGGACGAGACGGAAACAGGGGAGGGATTGGTCCGGCGATTTCTCGCCGTCGGTGAGGTCGCCGGCGCGGAGGCTGGGCCCGGCGGACTCGTCTCAACGAGGCGCATCCAGCGGTACCAGTGGTTTGGCCAGCGCACGGCCGTAGCGTGCCGGCGGCGAGCGGCAGCGCACGGCGGCGGCGACATCGCGCGGCTACGCCGTTTCCGGCGGTCGCCGGCTAAACTGGCGGGCGTGTGAGACTCAGTGAACCTAGAGGGGAGTCCTAGGGGTGATGGTTTGGCCGGAGGTGCGCTGGTGCGTGCTGGCCACGTGTGAGGTCCGCGATGGCGGCAATGGCGCTCGGCCGAGGTGAACAGAGAGATAGGGAACGATAGCGTTAGGGCTAGTTGGTGTTCTCACCTTGCCTTGGCTTGGCGAAGCTGGAGGAGGAAGAAGGGAGGCGGTGGAGCTCGGGTCGGGGACGAACGGCTCCGGGCTCCGAGCGGCGCTGAAAGCTTCCGCGGCGGGGCTCTTCGGACTTCGGCGTCGGTGGAGCTCGGCGGATGGCGCGGGGGTGCGCACCGTGTGTCCGAGACGAAGGCGGGGCAGTGGCCGGGGTTAATCGGCCGGTGATGGAGGTGGTGACTGGAATTTGGGAAGGGGCCTTGCGGCGGTGGTTGCAGCGAGCGGAGAGTGCTCAGTTTGCTTCGTGCGCGGGTGAGAGTGGGGAGTGAGAGCGAGAGTGAGTGCGCGAGTGAGTGAGGGAAGGAGCGGAGGGTGGAGTGCTCGGGCTTTTGGTCGGCTCGGCCGGCCGGTGGTCGCTGCGGGGGCCACGGCGGCGCGGTCGGCGAGGCGGCGGCAGGCGGCTCGGCAGACGAGGATGCGCGGGAGTGGCCGGCGAAGATCGCTGGCGTGCTCTGGTGGGAGAAGATCGGAGAGGGAGTGGTCGGCGTGGATTTGGCGCAGAGAAGGGGCGCCACGCGGCAAGCCGGCCGGCGTACGGCGCGGCCGTGTCAGGTGGCCGGCGCGCGGTGCGCGGGCGGGCGCGCGCGCGGGCGAGGCGGCGAGCGCTGGGCCGAGGCGGGGAAGCGGGCCGAAAGGCCGGATGGGCCGAAAGGGTTGGCGCCGGGAAAGAAAAACATTCTTTTTCTTTTTCCAGAAATTTCCAAAGTTTGACTTCTCAAAAACAGTTTGAAAAACTTCAAACCAGGCTTTGACCCAAATATAAAAGTTGCTCAAAATATTTTTCTCTACAACTTTTATATAGAACACTTTTTCTGAAAACCATTTATAAATCCTCCTCAAGAATAAAGCCAAAATCAAAGCATCAAGTCAAATAGAAATCCAATTTCAAATAAACAACAAAAGATCAAAGGCATACTTTTACACATGAAATGATGCAATGCATTGCTTATGCTTTCTTAGTGGCTAATTGCAGTGCCTAATGCAGTGCTTGACACCAGGGTGTCACAACCTTCTTGTGATGTGTGTGAGACTGAGCAGAAGGTAAACTGGTAGCCTTCCCTTTCTTGGGGCACGGCACTGCCGGCCTGGGGGCGGCACTGCCGGGGCCCGACACTGCCGCCTTCTGGTGTGGCACTGCCGCGGTCTATGCAGGCTGAACTGTACCAATCTGACCCTTCTTCTCAAACCTCACACACACATAGCCATTCACTGTCCTTCTTCCATTAGTCTTTGCTCCTTTTTCGTGCCCCAACCCATCTTTTATGGAAGGACGCCGTCCATTCTTGAACTTGGGCTTGCTCTTCTCTTGAGTCTTCTCATTTGCACTTGTGGTAGACTTGACACAACCATTTGCAATGATGTTTGTCAATCTTGCTATATCCTTTCTTATGGCCTCCATGTTCACAAGGTTAGTGGAATAGGCATTCAAATCAATGTTATAGCATTTTCCACAACCTTCACTAGTGGAGGGAATAGAAGTGACATTTGCTTTAGGGAGAGGTGAGTTGCTTTCCCAAAGAACATTGTATTGCAACTCAAGTTCTTTGTGCTTTTCATCCAAGTCACAATACTTTTCTTTGAGAGCAATATTAGTCTTCTTTAGGAAAGCATGTTCATCTTGCACTTTGGCCAAGGCCTCATGCAAGACGTCCAACTCACTTCTCTCTAATGCAAGAGCCTCCTTGCAAGCAATATAGAGGTCCTCTTGTTTGATAAAGGCATCCTCTCTTATTGCTAACTCGGCTTGTACACTCTCTAATTCCTCCATTAGCTTAGTGATAAAGAGTTTGGTTTTCTTGTCCAAATTTTTAGTTATCATGTTTATCTCTTCATCACTAGAATCTTCATCACTAGAGGAATCACTAAGTTCACTACTAGAGATGTCACTAGGTGGAAGAGAGGGTTTAGAAGTCTTTTTCACCTTCTCTTTCTTGGCCATGATACAAGTGTGGAAGTTGCAATCATCATCATCGGACAAGTTGTTGAATAGTCTTGGTGAAGGAGATGACTTTTGAAATGCTATTGTTGCTATCTTCTCATCTTCTTCACTTGAGGTTTGTGCGGTTGAATCCCATTCATGTCCTATGTGAGCTTCTCCCATGTATCTCTTGTTGTGTTTCTTGTAAGTGCCTTTGTCATCTTTCTTGCCCTTGTTGAAGTTGTTGTCCTTCTTCTCATGTGGACAATGTGCTATGAAATGATCGGTGCTACCACAATTGTAGCATGTTCTCTTCTTCTTGTTTAGAAACCTTCTCTTCACAAACTTGTAACCTTCCTTCTTGAGCCCCTTGTGGTATCTTCTCATGAAAAGAGCTATGTCTCCAATTGCTTCAAAATCTTCACCTTCACTTCCACTTTCACTTGAGGATGATGAGCTGTTGTTGGTATAAATTAACGCACACTCTACTTTATCCGCAAGCGCACAAATAAGATCTACCGATGTAGCACTTCACCGGAGTAACCCAGTTTTAATATCGAACCCAAAGGAACGGATAGTGTTAAGTCTTAAAGTCTACCCCCTGAGTAGCTAACAAGGACGGAGAATCTAGAAGTATAGAGGGGATCACTAAGGCTATCTAATTCCAATTTAAGAGTGATATGTTTATATTATTCTTAGTGGGGAACTTTCCATAAAAGGTCACAAACAGAGTATGAGTCTTTTATGCAAATGTATAATCCTACCGAGCCTACACACGGGTAAGTGGACTATAGAAGAATCAACAAGGCTATAAGAGTCACCCTTGCGAACAACCACTACTACCAGCGTTATAGGAGGCATTTATGAGCTATCAAGTCTAAGCACCACGCTTACACTATCCAACTACTCTAACTCTAGCGCATCTAGAATTAAAGTACTCAAAAGAGAGTCATAAACCTTAAGAATAATAAGAACAATAGCTCAAACTTAAATATAGACGTTGATTACCGAAACAATCGCTGAAGTTGATGATGAACTTGAATCCACAGGTACAAGATAAAGAAGTGGATCCGACAGGCCGGAACTCCTTCTTGATCTCTTCCTCTCTCTCTCTCTCTCTTCTAGTTCTAGTATAAGACTAGGTTCTAAACCTAAACTAGAGGGGTAACTAGTCTTCTACTTGATAGCTGGCTCTTGATTACAACTAGATGAACTAGATGAACTAGATCTAATTCTAGATGAACTAGAAGAGATTCATCTAGAGGGACCTCTACTTCTACATTGGAACCCTAATTTCTGATGTGGAGATGAATAATGAAGAGGGAGATGAATGGAGAGGGGGTCTGAGGCTGCTTATATAGCCCTGAGGGATCAACCGCAGCCGTTGGATCAAACCGACTTCAGGGACGGTGGAGATGAGTCCTAGGGTTCGGTGGAGGAAGCTTGCAGAAGACGGAAGCCAGCGGGCCCGGTGGGTGACCGACCGGTCATAGGGTGGGACCGGTCGGTCCCACCTGGTAGCCTCTCGCGGTGGTCGACCTCCTGGTGTCTTCTTGCGTCCCCTGGAGTCTTCTAGAATAATCCTGACGTGACGATTGCATTATCTCCCGTCGGTTTCCTTCTAGGGGAAGCAATCAACGCTGGTTTCCTGGTTTAGTCCCTGCAGAATCACAATTCACCAAAACTCATGGAATATTGTCAATTAAAACCCTAAACCTTTGTTGGTGATTGAATTCATGCCCTTTTCATATTTATTTATCCTTTAATTTTGATAGATAACCAGCGTCAATAGTTGTCCTCAACTTCTATTTTCTTCTTTTGTTGCTTGGGCTTGCTTGTAGAGGCTTGCTTGCTTGATTTTGCCTTGCTTGATGTTGCTTGCCTTGTTGGCTTGCTAGCCTTAAGTGCCACATCCTTGATTTTCATCCCATCTAGCCTAGCTTGCAACTCTCCAAGCTTCCTTCTTTCATTTGCCTCTTCTCTTTGCATGTCAAAGGTGATGATCCTCCCAAGCACATCACTAGGTGTGAATTGCTCAAACTTCTTCTTGTCTCTAATTAATGTCACAACGGTCTCATTCCTTGGTGAGTATGCTTCCAACATGATCTTCACAACCTTGTGATCATTAATTTCACTACCACCTAGCCCTCTAATCTTGCCAACGATGACCATCAACCTATCAAACATCTCTTGTGGACCTTCACCATCACAAATCACAAACCGGTTGAGCTTAGCCATCAACAAGTCAATCTTGGATTGCCTCACTTTGTCCACTCCCTCATGAGCAATGTGCAAAGTGTCGCAAATCTCTTTCGCAACCTCAACTCCCATGACCTTGTTGTACTGATCACCATCCAAGGCACTAAGTAACACACTAGTGGCTTGGGCATTGAGATGAATGTTGCGAAATTCATCTTGAGTGGGGTTCTTTGGATCAATCGGTGCTTCAAGTCCATTGTGTACTATCTCCCAAATACCTGGATGGAGACCAATAAGATAGGTCTTCATAATGTGCTTTCACTTGGCAAAGTTAGTCCCGTCGAAACGAGGTAACTTGCCTGCGGGCACATTGATGAGAGGCCTAGAATCATGGTTAGTCATAGAGGAATAGTTAAAGGATACTTCTCCATATGACTTCTTCATCTCCTCCTTCTTCTTGTTGTTGTCCTTGAGCATGTAGGAGAAGTGATCGTCTCCATCTTCGGTGCTACTTGAGTCATCACTCAAGTTCACACTCTTCTTTGCTTGGAGCTCTTCCTCCTTCTTCTTTTCTTCTATTCTCTTGGCTCTTTCTTCTCTTCTAATCTTTCTCTCTTCTTTTCTTTGAGCCTTATCTTCTCTTGCTTTGCGAGTCGCTGCATCTTCTCTTGCTTTGGCTCTTGCTTCTCTTCTCAACCTTCTTTCTTCCTTTCTTCTTGCGAGCTCTCCGGCCGACACATCCATTTGAGGAAGTGTCTTTTCACTTGCTGTGGATATGCTTTCATTGCTGCTAGTGGTGTGCATTTCCACTTCGGGTGTGGGTTGCACAATACTAGCGTTACCCGTTCCTCCGTCGGTGGCCATTCTCTCGCACGGTGAAGTGTTGCGTGAGAGACCAGGCTTTGATACCACTTGTAAGGACCTGTGTGGCCTAGAGGGGGGGTGAATAGGCCTGTCAAAAATCACAGCTCAAAACTTAATTAGATAAGCTCGGCACTACCGCTCTGTGCCCGGCACTGCCGGCCTCAGCCCGGTACTGCCGCGCAGAGTAGAACCTGAGACTGCAATTCGAAAACCAGCCACAGCAAACTGATTCTATATGAATGGAAATGCTACAACAAGTTTCCTGAACCAGTAGAACCAACTCTAACAAGCCAAATATGTAGTATAGAGTAGATCGGACCAAACCCTAGAATCTATCACAAGCTCACAAGTATGAAGTATGAAAGCAAGTAAGCACAAGAGACAAGTGATTTATCCCGTGGTTCAGCTCGCCACCAAGGCTTGCCTACCTCCACGTTGTTGAGGTTGACCACTTAGGTCATGAGCTTTGCAACTCTACCTCGTTCTCAAGTCAAGGAACCAAATCCTTGAGGTGAGGGGTAATAATACTCGCTGCACAAGTGATTACAAACCTCCCAAGGCCGCCACACAAGTTGGCTAGCTCAAGGGCGACGCCTAGCCGGCTAGGGTTCCAAGAACCCAAGAGTAATAGAATCAAATCCACCGGCTATGGCTCAAATCAAGTGCTTTAGGAAGTAGATCTCAGCTAGGGCTTCTCTTTGGTGAAGGTTTGAGGCTCTAACTCACTTGGAATCAATGGGAATCGAAGATTAGGTGAGAGAGAGCTTGGGAGCCTTCAATGGGGAGAGAGAGCCTTGTCTGGAGGTAGGAGAAGAGTTATGGTCGTGAGTGACCGTTGGGGTGGCAGGGAGATGGAGTAAATATCCCCTGCCTTCCAACGGTTACATCAAGTCGCGACAGTGCTGACCTTAGCCCGGCAGTGCCGCGGCCCGGCACTACCGCGCCCTGGGCGGCACTGCCACGCCTACCAATCAGACAGAGAAAGATCTGATTTCAGTGCAGCTGTCTTTGTTTAGAAATATGGATGGCTTGGGTTGGTTTAAGCACATATCATTCAGCCATAGCAATGTATTTGCATTCCCCCTTGATAGTACGACATTCCTATAACTCAAATTCAAATGAAAAAGCTTGTTATAGCCCTTTAAGTCCGGAACCGATGAAATGTAGTATGAGGAGTCCACCAACATATATGCACCATCCTTTCTTAACATTAACCTGCTTGTCATCTTTATAAATCTCATTAGTTCTCCAATCGCGTGGTCATTATCACCAAAACCCACAATTAGGGCTTGATTGTACTTACAGTTAGCATTTTCCAAACATTTTTCAAAGGATTAGAGGTTAGCACACTAGGTACTAATGCATATGCATGTATGAATTCACCTAGTGGCACTTGATAACCGCAATCACCGAGATAGTCCCCTCTTAATAGTACAGCTATCAATCCTAAACACACTCACACCCTCTATGGTGTCTTGAGTGCCAAAAACAAAATCTCTATTTATACCTTTGCCTTGATCTCTATAGGGTTTTTCTTTTCTCTCCTTCTCCTTCCAAATGTGGAGCACTTGATCCATATTTTGGTCATCACCACCAACGCTGTCGGGGGTCCACAAAAGGGGTACCCCCAATCAACGCAAACAAATAGGGTAAACCTAGAACACCGGTTAATAACAGACCTAACTAAGTCTAACCCCCTAAAAAACCAACCCCTCGAGGCCTACAACGCTGGCCCACCGAGCCGAGCCCTCCAAGCTAGGCCTCGGGCGAACGCTCGTTTTCCGTCTCACCCGAGCCCTCCAAGCCAGGCCTCGGGCGAACTCTCGTTCTCCGTCTCGCCCGAGCCCTCCGCGTCAGGCCTCGGGCAAGCGCCCCACTACCCTTCGAGCCCCCCACAACCGAACACCACACCTCGAGACCCCACGCGGGGACCTCGAGCCTCTCTGGCACAGCGGCTTATCCCTCGAGACGCTTTATGCCTCCCTCGAGCGGTGCAGACATCGGATGCCAGCCCCATACCGCGCATTTAATACATCCACCTACTCCAGTCACGTCCTCTGCAACACAACGTGTGCCACAGTGAACTAGGGCAGAGTCAAGTCTCGTTTTCACCGCAAGTATGGGCGAAAAGGGCACCAGTGAGGCACTGTTAACCCACGCCCTACACTGTGGCACGTCCAAGCCACGTCTCGAGGCCCAGATGCCTGCCGCTCAATCAATTTTCACGGGACTTGCCCATACCTGCGGAGGCTCGAGCCCTCCTTAGGCGCTACCTCGAGGCCGGCTCTGCGCCCCTCGAGCCCTAACTACTCTCATACTATTGGAGGACAGGTACCCCAAGACCCGGAGGGATCCCGCCGCGTCCTGTACGTTCCGGGATGGGTGCTGTACGGCTTCCACCTCGCCACGCCTCCACGTCCGCGCCCAGGATGGAGGCCACGCCCTAAGGACGCTTCAACAGCAACGCTCACATCGGCTCCAGTGGCCCCGACAAGACAGGATTCCTACCCTTCGCCATATCGAGCGCTGTACATGTTACCCCCGTGTAACGTTCTTGTGTAACCCTGGCCTCCCCTTGCTCTATAAAAGGGGACACCAGGGCCCTCATTCCGCCGGTTACAGACACGTTAGAACGCACATACACCCACACACTCAAGTCCGGACTCCGGTCCACGCTCACCAAGCTTGTATTCGCCCCTGTACAAGCACTTAGGTGCAAGTAATACAAGAACCTCCTCCCCCGCTGGACGTAGGGCCTTCTTTGCCCGAACCAGGATAAATCCTTGTGTCATCTTGCATCACCATCCAGAAAGAGAGCACGTGATCGTATTACTCGTTGGTGTCCTACCCCCGGGTATGAAACACCGACAGTTGGCGCGCCAGATAGGGGGCTTCGCGTGTCCGAGCCGATTTCTCGTTGTTTCCTGGATGGCTTCATCCCCTCCTTCGTTCTCGGCTGGTGCCATCGTCTGGTTCGGGAGCCTCGAGTTCCTGGCCACCGGCAACGGCAACGAGCTGACCCTGCTCTCCACGGAGGGCCCGAGCGGAGGGCGGGTCACGCCACCCCGCGCGGGAGGCGTGGCGCGTCGCCCGCACCACCACGCGTCGCCACCTCGTGAGCGGCGCCGTCGTCACCATCGTCGCCGGGCGCAGGCGGTCCCCGCGGCGTACATCCGCTTCCCTGCGGCCGGCGTAGAGTCCCCGAGGAGAAACCTGCCCGGCGCGCGGCCGGAGACTTCCAGGGCGCATGCGCACTCCCCCAGCGAGTTCGCGTTCGTCATGCGCACGGACCGGAAGCCCGGTCAGAGGCCCCCGGCCCGTGCTCCGTCGACACCACCTGGCTTCCTCCCGCACGGGGTGTACCGCGCTCAACGCCAGCGGCCCCCGATCGGCCTCAACAACTCCGTAGATGTCGGCGCCCACCACCTCGACGAGCGCCGTCAGGACCGGGCGGCTGCAGAGCGGGAGGAGCGTCCAGGCGTACTCCTACGAGCCACCGCCAACATGGAGATCGTCTACCCTGCGCACGTCGACCGCGGCCTCTCGCGGGTCGTCGAGCCACCACGTCGAGCCACCTTCGGGGAGTGGTACCGCGAGCTGCGGTCCCGGCACGAGCCAAGGCGACGCGCAATCAGCAGCTCCGACTCCGATGAGTACGACTACCACGACCCTGACCTCTGGGACCCCACCAGGGAGTGCTTCCAGCTCGAGGGGGCCGTGGACGACGCCGAGGACGACGGCGACGACGACACCAGGCCGGCGCTCAACCTCGAAGAGCCCGGAAACGTGGCTGCGGCAGGCGGATCACGCGTTCAGGGGAGGAACGACCCCCCGGCACCGGCTGCACCATCTCAGCACGGCGACGACCGAGCGGCGCAGCTCGCGCAGCTGCGGGAGGCCATCGCCAAGGCTGAGGAGGATCGACAATGCCTGCTGCAGCTCGAGAAAACCCTAGCACAAGAACCAGCCAAGCCTCGAGGTGCCGGTGTTCGTGGCCGAGCTCGAGAGGTCCACCGGCAGATCCTCGAGGACGGGGCGCCAGCACGCCCCGAGGTGCGTTTCCCGCGAGCCGGGCAGAACGTGGTGGCGGCGGCAATGCTGCTCCGTGATCTACCCGCCGTCTCCAACCCTGACACCAGGCGTATGCTTGGGGAAATGAAGAACCTCCTCGAGACAGCCGCTGTGCAGCAGGCGGAGAGCTCAGCCTCGTGGCGGCGCGGGGCGGCCTCGGAAAAACCAGCAGACACGCCCCGCAATGAGCGCGAGACGTCCGTCCACCAGCCGGACGCCTCTCGAGCTAGGCCGGTCTGGGAGCGGATCGTCGATAACCGGCCACCTCGAGACCCCAATGACGCCCGCAATGACATCAACCGCCGGCGCAAAGACAAGGGGGCCCAAGAGCGCGGCTATAGCGCCCATCGAGGGGGGCGCTACGACAGCGACGAGGACCGGCAAATCCTCGAGCCTCCGGGCCCCAGAGTCTTCAGTCGGGCCATCCGCAGCTCAACCCTCCCCGACCGCTTCCGACCACCGACCAACATCGTGAAGTATGACGGGGGGGTCGAGCCCAAGCTCTGGCTCTCAGACTTCCACCTAGGCTGCCAACTGGGCGGAGCGAAGAATGACGACCGTGTGATCATACGCCAACTCCCACTTTACCTCTCTGACACCGCCCGCCGGTGGCTCGAGGGGCTCCCGCCAGATCAGATCGATGACTGGACCGACCTAGTCAGGGTCTTTGACGGGAATTTCAAGGGGACTTGTGTGCGCCCAGGCAACCCCTGGGACCTACGGCGTTGCAGGCAGGCGGCGGACGAGCCCCTCCGTGACTTTGCTCGACGGTTCTCGAAGCAGCGCCTCGAGCTCCCCCACGTGCCTGATGAAGACGTCATTTCAGCGTTCCTCGCGGGCACGACATGCCAAGAGCTGGTTCATGAGCTAGGGCGCTACCGTCCCAGGACGGTCGAGGACCTGATGGATCGTGTCACCAGCTTTGCCTCAGGCGACGAGGCAGTGGGGGCCTTCTTTGGCCGCTCCGCGGACAAAGGTAAGGCGGTGACCGCGCCGGAGGGCTCGAACAAGGGCAACGACGCCAAGAACCGCAACAACAACAACAATAACAACAACAAAAAGAAGAAGAACAAAAGCAAAAGTCAAAAGGCGAAGCGCGGCGCCGATGACGACGACGATGAAGAAGTGCTCATGGGCGCCCTCGACCATAAGAAACCTCGAGGCCCCCCCGACGGGGCTGTTTTCGACCAGATGCTCGAGGACCCCTGCACTTATCACAAGGGCCCCGTAAATCACAAGTTAAAGGACTGCCGACTGTTGAAAAGCTACTACTCCAAGCTCGGCGATAAGAAAGAAGACGCGCCTAAGGGCAAGGATACCAATCGGCGCGGCGGTGGGGACGCGGACGGCGACTTCCCCCCGGTGCGCGACTGCTACATGATCTACGGGGGGCCGACCGTCGGGCTCTCAGCTCGAGAAAGAAAGAAGGAGCGCCGGGAGATCTTTGCACTCTGCCACGACGCCCCCCGGTATCTTGACTGGTCTGATGCTCCGATCACGTTCGACCGTGACGACCATCCGGACCGTGTCATAAACCCGGGAGCGTACCCCCTCGTCGTCGACCCCGTCATAGTCGACGTGCGGTTCTCCAAGGTGTTGATGGATGGGGGCTCGAGCCTCAACATCATATACCTCGAGACCCTCGACCTCCTGGGGATTTCAGAGGGTCAGCTCCGACCCAGCGTCGGGGGGTTCCACGGAGTCGTACCAGGGAAGAAGGCCCACCCCCTCGGGCGCATCGACCTGCCGGTTTGCTTTGGCACGCCGGCTAACTTCCGCCGGGAAACGCTCACCTTCGAGGTGGTTGGCTTCCAAGGGACCTACCACGCCATCATCGGCAGGCCCGGCTACGCCAAGTTCATGGCAGGTCCCCAACTACACGTACTTGAAGCTCAAGATGCCGGGGCCAAAAGGGGTCATCACCGTCGACACCTCCTACGAGCACGCGTACCACTGCGACGTGGAGTGCGTCGAGCGTGGGGAGGCCAACGTCCACCTCGACTCGCTCGAGGCCTTGGCAGCCTTGGCCACCGAGGAGGCCCCAGAAGCAAAGCGCCACGCCGGCACCTTCGAGCCGGCTGAGCACACCAAGCAGATACCCGTCGACCCGACCTCGACCAATGGCAAGACGCTGACCATCAGTGCCAGCCTCGAGCCCTAAATAGGAAGCAGTGCTCGTCGACTTTCTCCGCGCGAACATCGACATGTTTGCGTGGAGCCCCTCGGACATGCCGGGCATACCGAGGGAAGTCGCCGAGCACGCCTTGGAGATCCAGGCCGGGTCCAGACCGGTGAAGCAACGCCTGCGCCGCTTCGACGAGGAAAAGCGCAGGATCATCGGCGAGGAGGTGCACAAGCTTTTGGCGGCCGGATTCATCAAGGAGGTATTTCACCCAGAGTGGCTAGCTAACCCTGTGCTAGTTAGAAAAAAGAATGGAAAAATGCGGATGTGTGTAGATTACACTGGTCTGAATAAAGCATGTCCGAAAGTTCCATTTCCTTTGCCTAGAATTGATCAGATTGTCTATTCCACTGCGGGGTGTGAAGTACTTTCATTTCTCGATGCGTATTCCGGTTACCACCAGATTAGGATGAAAGAATCCGACGAGCTCGCTACTTCTTTTGTTACGCCTTTTGGTATGTATTGCTACGTTACAATGCCTTTCGGCCTTCGAAACGCCGGGGCAACATACCAACGTTGTATGCAGCATATCTTTGGCAAACACATAGGCAAAACCGTCGAGGCCTACGTCGATGACATCGTGGTTAAAACCAAGAAAGTCGGGAGCGTCATCAGCGATCTCGAGACCACGTTCGGGTGCCTCCGAGCCAGGAATGTGAAGCTCAACCCCGAGAAATATGTCTTTGGTGTGCCTCGGGGCATGCTACTTGGCTACATTGTCTCACAACGGGGGATCGAGGCTAACCCCGAAAAAATCTCAGCAGTCACGAGGATGGGCCCAATTCGAGACCTCAAGGGTGTACAGTGACAGGCTGCCTAGCCGCTCTCAGCAGATTCATCTCGAGGCTAGGGGAAAAGGCACTACCCCTCTACCGCCTGCTGAAGAAGACAGGAACGCTTTGCGTGGACTGTCGAAGCCGAGGAAGCCTTAACCAAGTTGAAGGGGTTGCTGACTTCCGCGCCAATTCTCGTGCCACCACAACCAGCCCAGGGTGGCGATTCCCCCGAGCCTCTCCTCCTCTATGTGGCCGCAACCACTCAGGTGGTCAGCGCGGTCATAGTCGTCGAGAGGCACGAGGAGGGTCATGCGTTGCCGGTCCAACGGCCAGTGTACTTCACCAGTGAGGTGCTCTCCGAGGCCAAGGTCCGGTACCCGCACATCCAGAAGCTGCTCTACGACATCATCATCACGAGGCGCAAGCTCCAGCACTACTTCCTCGCTCATCCCGTAACGGTGGTGTCATCCTTCCCCCTCGGTGAGATCATCAACAATCGGGAGGCCACGGGGCGCATCGCCAAGTGGTCCGCCGAGTTAATGGGGGAAGCCATCACCTACGCACCGCGAAAAGCCATCAAGTCGCAAGCGTTGGCGGACTTCGTTGCGGAATGGACCGACACCCAGCTCCCGCCGGCACAAATCCAGGCCGAGCTCTGGACCATGTACTTCGACGGATCCCTCATGAAGACGGGGGCAGGCGCAGGCCTGCTCTTCATCTCACCCCTCGGAGTCCACATGCGCTACCTGCTACGCTTGCACTTCCCCGCCTCCAACAACGTCGCCGAGTACGAGGCCCTCGTCAATGGGCTGCGCATCGCCCTCGAGCTCGGGGTCCGACGCCTCGACGTTCGAGGCGACTCGCAGCTCGTCGTCAACCAGGTCATGAAGGCTTCAAGCTGCATCGATCCCAAGATGGAGGCATACTACGGGGAGGTGCGCAAGCTAGAAGACAAGTTCTGCGGCCTCGAGCTCATGCACATCGCTCGAAAGTACAACGAGGCCGCAGATGAGCTGGCAAAGTTGGCGTCCACACGCAGTACGGTTCCACCAGATGTTTTCTCGAGGGACGTCTTCGAGCCATCCGTCAAAATCGGCCCGGGGGCTGGCCCCTCGACGCCACTCCTCGAGCCAGACACGGGGGCTGGCCCCTCGACGCCACCCCTCGAGCCAGACACGGGGGCTCGACCTTCAACGCCACCCCTCGGGAATGACCCCTCGACATCCGCTGAGGCGATGCAAATCGACGCACCCACCACTTCGTCATCACGACCCCTCGACTGGCGGACGCCATTCCTCGACTACTTGACGCAAGGCGTGCTACCGGAAGACAAGACGGAGGCTCGACGCATCGCTCGAAAGGCCAAGACCTACGTCACCTACGGCGACGAACGGGAGCTGTACCGACGAAGCCCAACCGGGATCCTTCAGCGCTGCATCCCCCTCGAGGAAGGACGCAAGCTCCTCGACGACATGCACTCGGGGGCTTGCGGCCACCACGCAGCATCAAGGACCATGGTTGGGAACGCCTTCCGTCAAGGCTTCTATTGGCCGACCGCCATTGGAGACGCCAAGCGCTTGGTCCAAGCATGCCATGGGTGTCAATTCTACGCCAAGCAAACGCACCAGCCCGCGTACGCCTTGCAGATGATCCCCATTACTTGGTCGTTTGCCGTCTGGGGGCTCGACCTCGTGGGTCCCCTCAAGATGACAACCGAAAAGTACACACATGGGCTCGTGGCCATCGACAAATTCACCAAGTGGATCGAGGCCAAGCCCATAGGCGACCCCACCTCCGAGAAAGCCATCGAGTTCATCACAGACATCATGTACCGGTTTGGGGTGCCTAACGTCATCATCACCGACAATGGCACCCAATTCACGGGCAAAAAGTTTACCAGCTTCTGCGACGACAACGGCATTCGCGTAACCTGGGCCTCGGTTGCATACCCTCAATGCAACGGGCAGGTCGAGCGCGCCAACGGCATGATACTCCATAGGCTGAAGCCGAGGCTGTTCAAAACCCTCAAAAATTTTGGAAAGGGGTGGGCTGCAGAGCTCCCCTCGGTGCTGTGGGGCCTCAGGACTACGCCGAGTCGAGCCACCGGGTTCACTCCGTTTTTCCTAACCTACGGCGCCGAGGCTGTCTTGCCTACGGACCTCGAGTACGGCTCACCTCGACTTCGAGCCTACAACGAGCAAACCAACGATGAAAGGCTCGCCAACGCCAAGGACCAGCTCGAGGAGGCCCGAGACGTGGCGCTCATCAACTCCGCACGCTACTAGCAAACGCTTCGACGCTACCACGACAAGCACGTGCGCAAAAGGGACCTAGCGGTGGGGGACCTCGTGCTTCGACGGCTGCAAGATAATCGAGGGCGCCATAAGCTCACCCCTCCGTGGGAAGGCCCATACACCGTGGCTAAGGTGCTCAAGCCAGGAACATACAAGCTCTACGACGACCAAGGCAGGATCCTAGCGAACGCGTGGAACATATCTCAGCTACGTCGCTTCTACCCTTAAAGGCCTCGAGGCCTTGTTCATTTTGTTGCTTTGTACAAACATGTCAAACATGAATGAACAAACTCGCGCACTGTCATTCATTCTTACTTAGCAACTTAAGGTAGCCTCGACCCTGCCTTGCTCAGGGTCGAGCCTCCCTCGGGGGCTGACGGGGGGACCCCCCCCAGACTCCGAAAAAAACGCGTTTTCTTTTCAAAAATTCGACCCTCGTCTCGACTCGTGCCTCGAGTGAACTAGCGACGTCTAAATCCTAAAATACCTCGAGCCTCCAAGGGTCGGGAGGCGTCGACGTAGACGGCCACCTACGCCCCCGGGCTACGGTACCCTACCTACGCCTCCCCTCGAGGGGCTCGCGACGTATCGAAGGAACACAGACTAAGCTAGCAGAAACTCGAGCTTGCAACAAAGAGAAGTGATCAAACGCATTTGAAAAGAAAACAACTCTTTTAATAAATAAGTCATATATACATTCGGGTCTCGACGTACCCTCATTCATGTCATAAAATTCTTACAAGGGCCTCGACGCCCAAATTTGGCACGCAGGCCTCAGTCCTCGTCGGTCCGGTACTCCTCCCCGAGGTCTTCCACGGCGGGCTCAGCCTCGACACCCGAGCTAGAGGGAGGAGGGTCCTCGACACCGCTGCTGGCGTCAGGAGGCAGTACGTCCTCCTCGAAGATCTTCGCGAGCGACGTCCCCGGCCTCTCCATCTTCTCCAAGATTTTGTCGACGCGGCGGTTATTCCACTCCTCGTCCTTCCCCTCGATCTCGATGAAGCCATTGGCGACAACGTGGACCGGGAAGCGGAAGCCGGAGCGGACGACCGCGAGCGTCTGCTTGATGCCATGGTGGAGAGCTTGCCGGACACGGTCCCGCGCAGCTACGTCGAGGAAGCACAAGGCGTCGACCAAGGCGTCGCCTCGGGCCACTGCACCTTCTGCCGCAGCCACCGGAGGAACACCCCACATGGAGCCGAGCCGGTCGAGGGAAGCGCGAGCCCGCTCCGCCACCATCGTCTCGTCTTGGAGTTGGTCCAAGAGAACCTGGTTCATCCCGCGGAGCTCCTCGACCGTCTTCTCGACCCCTGCGCAACGAACGAGGAAGAGTGAGACCGCGGCGTAACAAGAAACTTCGAGGCCCAAGCAAGGACAAGGCGTAAGCTTCACCATCGCAATGTTGCCCCAGTTCGGCGAGGTCGCTGGTAAGGCCCTCAGCGCGCTGCTCGAGCCTGCGCTTCTCGGCCAGCATGAGGAGCTTTTCGGACCTAAGCTCCTCGACCAGCTTGCCCGTCTCCGCGAGGGCCAGATCCTTGCGGATCACCTCCTGCCGCGCCGCCCCCTCGACAGCTCGGGCGGTGGCGACACCGCTCTCGGCGTCTTCGGCCTCCTTCTTCGCCGCCTCCGCTGCGGACCGAGCGGCGGCGGCATCGCGCTGAGCATCCTCAGCCTCTTTTCTCGCCGCCTCCGCTGCGGTTCGGGCGGTGGCAGCCTCGCCTCGGGCGTCAGCGGCCTCCTTCTTCGCCGCCTCAGCTTCAGCCCGGGCGGAGGTGGCCTCGCTTCGTGCGTTCGCGGCCTCCTTCCTCGACGCCTCGAGGGCGGCGGTGGCCTCCTCCTTGGATCGAGCGGCCTCACCTCGAGCCGCCCAGACCTCCGCCTCCGCTTCGTTGAGCCGGCTCGCCATTTGGGCGTTCCGGCTCAGCTCAGCGCGGAGATCTTGAAGCTCCGCCTCAGCCCTCGGGAGGGCGGCCGACACCTATGCGGACCGGCCCGCCTCCTCAGAGCAGGACCGCTCTGCCTCCGCCATGAGCTCGGCCACCTCCCGGAAGATGGACCGCACCTCGCGCGGGGCCCCCCGCTGGGACGGTTGCTCGACGGGGACCATGGCGAGGGGCGGGCTCGGCGCGTCGGGAAACGGCCACACTGGTCGGTCAAGCTCGATGTCGAGCAGACCCTCTTCCGCCACGAGCTGCCCCAGCTGCGGCCCGCCGCCCGACGGCACGGGCCCCGGCTCCTTCCGTCCCTCCGCCGGCACCTCCTGTTGCTCCGCCGCCTCCCGAGGCGGCGTCACAACCTTGCGTAGGGGCGAAGGCTCGAGCGGTGGCGGGTCGATCAGAAGGAGGCACGACCCCTCCCCCTCTTCCCTGGCCGGGTCCTCCGGCGTCTTGTCAGCGCTAGTCGGCGCCTCGAGCGCCTCCGTCATCATCGAGCCCGCGGCGAGGAGCGGCCCCTGCTCCAGCTCGTTCAGGAGGTCCTCCACCGTCGGCTCCTTCTCCGCCAACGCCTCTCCCCCCTTTCCCTCCTCCGCAGCCCGACTCGCGTTGGTCGGGGCCTCGAGGGGCGCAGTCTCCTCGGCCCCAGACACCGGCGGGGCCGCGCTCGCCCCAGGCGCTTCCCCCGGTACAGCCGTCGTGGTGGGGGAAAGGGTGGCGCTCCCAACTGGCGCCATCATGGGAGGAGGAGGAGGGGGAGGAGGCAGCGCCTCAGTGGACGTGGTGGTGGCAGGCTCGATGCCGTAAGCTGTGGCCCCTGCAATAAGAGATGACAGTGATATCAGAACCGGGAAGGATGCCTCGACCCCTGTGGTCGATGGCGACGGCCTCACCAAAATTTGCGACGACCATCCTGCTTCCTCGAGCCATTGCAGCTCGAGCCTTCTCCAGCCAAGCGGCTTCTCTAGCGAAGGAAGGTGCCATACCTCGAAGTGCTTGAGCCTCAACGGAGCTCGAGGTCTTGGCCCGCTTGGACGCAGCAAGGTCCACCTCCTGGTAGGAGCGCTTCCCCCTGACAAACCAGAGATGGAATGCATCACTAAAAGTAAAGATGTAAAGCCTCACTACCGACGAGATCCAAGAAAATTACTCACCCAAAGCGGCGGCTGGGCTTCTTCCCGGAATCGTCGGACCCACTCGGGGGGCTTCGAGCCCACCCCACGGCTCGAGCCCTGCGCCTGGGCCGTCTCCGCGGGGCTGGGATGGGGGGAGGGCTCCCGACGCCTCCCATGGCTCGACCTCGAGGGAGAGCCCTCCTTCCGCCCCACGTCGCGGGAGGGCGACCGTACCTCCCTCGTGCTGTCGTCGTGGCGCCTGCCCCGGCGCGGGCTCCGGGACCTGCTCCGGCGCTCGCGCTGGCGGTCGCGCCCTCTAGCATCCGCTTCTGTGTCCCGGCGGCGGTGCGGCGATGGACTCCGGGGACGCTCACGCCCCTAGTCACGAGACGCCCGGGGGCTCCCTCCCCGACGGTCAAGATGGCGGGGGCTCGACGCCCCCTCGTGCTGCCCGCTCCTCCGCGGGCTCGACGGCGCCCTTGACGGCTCGCGGCGGTCAAGCCCGGAGTCCTTCTCGACCTGTCGGCCGCTTCTCGAGGGCCGGCCCCTCTCGAGACCCCTCGTTTGGGTCGATGCGGCCGTGGTCTCCATCTGCGCCGCGGTGATAGCGCTCCTGGTCCGCGGCTTCTTCGCGACAGCCGGCGCGACCGGCGCGGAGCTCGACGTGCCCTGAGCCCCCGACAAGGCTGGGCCTGATGCCGCCTTCCGCGGCTGCGTCCCGCGCGATCCCTTCGCTGGGGGGACCTCCAAGATATCCTCCTGCACAGAGGAGTGGTCAGCCGGGACGTCGATGACCCCCGCGCGCCTCAAACGTGCATCCATCCCCTCGTCGTCACTCTCGTCATCATCATCGTCCTCTTCCTCCGAGCTCGAGGAGCTGAGCTCGGGGGACTCATCTCCAGGCCGCCGGTTGCGACGAGCCTTCGCCAGCCTCTGCTCCCGAGCCGATCGACGCAAGTTTTTGCTTTTCTCTTTCTTCTTTCTGGCATCCTTTCTCTCTTTGTCTTTTTGAGCAGAGAGGCGCCTCACCTGTGTTTCCGCGGCGTCCTCCCTCACCGGGGGCCTCGACGCGCGACAAGTAAACGCCCCCTGCGAGGAAGAAGAGGCTCGAATGAGAAAAATTACGAGGAGAGCAAACAAGGTTCGAAGAAAGGGAGAGGAGGAGGGGGCTCGAGACAGCCTAACTCGAGGGTGGCTCACCAGGTCGAGGCACCCCTCGTCGGGTGCCATGATGATCAGGTCGGCCTCCTCTGGGCGGAACGTCCCCTGAACGGTGAGCGTCACCCGGGAGGTAGCCTCGTTCCGAGGCAGCCTCTCCTCAGCCATCCTCGATTGGCCTAGCGCCTCGGGCGAGGCGTTTGGCCCCATCTCGAACATGAGAAGGGGGCGGTCCGCCAGAGGAAGGACCCTCCGCTGATGGAACGCCCAAATGACCGCCTGGACGGTCAGTTTCTCGTCCTCCACCAGCGTCCGCATCGTGCTCATCAGCGGCAACAGGTGGCGCTGCCTGTCCGCCGCGACGCCCCAGTTCCACTTCTCCGGGCGCTGGGTGATGACCCTGCCGGTGTACTGCGGAAGGAGCCCGCCCTCGTTCCGCAGGTAGAACCAGTGGTCGTCCCACCCCGCCTGGTTCGTGGAAAGCTTGTAGCGGAGGTAGTCACGGGGGACGTTGGCCGACGAGGGCCCGGTCCTCGCGGTGATGGTAAGGGAGCCCACGCGCGCGAGCCTCCTCCCGCTCGGCTTCGCGGCCTTGTGGAAGAGCTCGCCCCGGAAGAGGTGGATGAACATCTCCCAGTGGGGCTCAATCTTCAAGTACCCCTCACACACGGCGGCGTAGATGGCGGCGTGCGAGATGGAGTTGGGGGAGAAGTGCTGCAGCTCCACCTCGAAGTGGTGGGCCAGCCCCCGCATGAAGCGGCTCGGTGGGACACCGAGCCCCATACGGTGGTAGCGCGTGAAGCTCACCACGTACCCCTCCGGCGGGTGCGGCTCCCGGTGGTCCGCCGACGGAAGAATCCACCACGCGGGACCCCCCTGTGGGTTGGGACGGAGAAGCCCCCGCTCCACCAGCGTCTCCAACTCCTGCTGCGTCGTCCTCGTCGACCTCCAGTCTTCGGCCGGCAGCACTTGGGCGGCCATGGCGGTGACGGCGCGGACCTGAGCGGCGGACGGACGGCCGGAAGATTCCTAATCGACTAGCTCGAGGAAAAGGGCGTATGAAGGCTACGACGGCGGTAAAGGCGAAGGCAAAGTAAAGGGTTCCTTTTCCCCTCTTTCGATATTTATAAGGGAGAACCCCAACGGGCGGTGTCTCCCACGACAAAAAAGGTAACCGCATAGCATTTAATGCGCCCACCTAACTACGTCTCGAGCCGGATGCAGGGAACACATGGCAGCTCTCCGTTCGCTCAACTACCGGGGCCCTCCGCGGCCGCCGCTCCAACTTCACGCCCGCCGCCCTGGCGCCACGATCTCCACTCCCTGACGGTTTCCGCCTAAAAAGGCGCGCCCAACGGGCAGAAGGATTCCCAGACGACGGAGGCTTCTTCACGAAGGTAAAAACGGGCCCCGGCCCTAAGCCTCGAAGCAGCGAAGGCTGGCCCTCGAAAGGGGGTTCGACAGCCGGCTTCGAGCACCCGAGTCAGGGACACCAAGGGGCGCCACTCGCGGCACTACTCGAGGGCCAAGCCCTCGAGGCCCCTCACGTGTATCCAAGGCGGGGAGCTCGACGTGCAGTGAGATCCCCTCGGAGGGAGGCATCGAGCCACCGGGTCCTATCGAATGGACCCGGCACTCCTGCAGACTGAGCACCCATGCTTTATGAGATCGCCTCTGGGCTACAGTCGACCCCTATCGAACGGGGCACGAGGTCTCACTTGGATTCCCCGTTATCAGCTCACCGGGAACCTCGATACTCGCCCGCTCGTGGTAGTACGAGGCATCCCCCCTCGCATCCGATCGAAAGGACTCGCGGGATGACAAGCCAGGGCAACCGGCGTGCCGGACAGCTCGAAGAGCCGGCCGGTCGGTTCAGCCTGGCACCCCTCGACGAAAGAGGGTCTAAAAAACTCGGGGGCTCGACACCCCCGAACCTAAAAATCGCAACTAAAACTCACACTCGCAAAAAGCCCACGAGGGAGTTCTAACCACTCCCCCGTGGCCTCGGGGGCTACACCCGCGGGTGTCGCTCGCGCGACACCCACGGAATCAAGACGGCGAAACCCTCGAGACTAGTTAGCTAACCCTCGAGATCCCAATCGGGAGCCCCTGCTCGAGTGCAAGCACTCGAACAAGGGCTCGGGGGCTACTGTCGGGGGTCCACAAAAGGGGTACCCCCAATCAACACAAACAAATAGGGTAAACCTAGAACACCGGTTAATAACAGACCTAACTAAGTCTAACCCCCTAAAAAACCAACCCCTCGAGGCCTACAACGCTGGCCCACCGAGCCGAGCCCTCCAAGCTAGGCCTAGGGCGAACGCTCGTTTTCCGTCTCACCCGAGCCCTCCAAGCCAGGCCTCGGGCGAACTCTCGTTCTCCGTCTCGCCCGAGCCCTCCGCGTCAGGCCTCGGGCAAGCGCCCCACTACCCTTCGAGCCCCCCACAACCGAACATCACACCTCGAGACCCCACGCGGGGACCTCGAGCCTCTCTGGCACAGCGGCTTATCCCTCGAGACGCTTTATGCCTCCCTCGAGCGGTGCAGACATCGGATGCCAGTCCCATACCGCGCATTTAATACATCCACCTACTCCAGTCACGTCCTCTGCAACACAACGTGTGCCACAGTGAACTAGGGCAGAGTCAAGTCTCGTTTTCACCGCAAGTATGGGCGAAAAGGGCACCAGTGAGGCACTGTTAACCCACGCCCTACACTGTGGCACGTCCAAGCCACGTCTCGAGGCCCAGATGCCTGCCGCTCAATCAATTTTCACGGGACTTGCCCATACCTGCGGAGGCTCGAGCCCTCCATAGGCGCTACCTCGAGGCCGGCTCTGCGCCCCTCAAGCCCTAACTACTCTCATACTATTGGAGGACAGGTACCCCAAGACCCGGAGGGATCCCGCCGCGTCCTGTACGTTCCGGGATGGGTGCTGTACGGCTTCCACCTCGCCACGCCTCCACGTCCGCGCCCAGGATGGAGGCCACGCCCTAAGGACGCTTCAACAGCAACGCTCACATCGGCTCCAGTGGCCCCGACAAGACAGGATTCCTACCCTTCGCCATATCGAGCGCTGTACATGTTACCCCCGTGTAACGTTCTTGTGTAACCCTGGCCTCCCCTTGCTCTATAAAAGGGGACACCAGGGCCCTCATTCCGCCGGTTACAGACACGTTAGAACGCACATACACCCACACACTCAAGTCCGGACTCCGGTCCACGCTCACCAAGCTTGTATTCGCCCCTGTACAAGCACTTAGGTGCAAGTAATACAAGAACCTCCTCCCCCGCTGGACGTAGGGCCTTCTTTGCCCGAACTAGGATAAATCCTTGTGTCATCTTGCATCACCATCCAGGAAGAGAGCACGCGATCATATTACTCGTTGGTGTCCTACCCCCGGGTACGAAACACCGACAAACGCCATGGTCATCATCTAGCTCCCACACTTGGTGTGTACCAACCTAGCTCATAAACACTTCATGACAAAGGTTAGTACCCTAGGTGACATCAATTAACCAAAACCAAACAAGGACTTTCAATATCCCCCTTTTTGGTAATTGATGACAACCTTTCACAAAGATATGTATTTGAAAATTTGAGTCACCTCTTTGTTAGTATTAGCTCCCCCTACATATGTGCTATAGTGTTTGGTTCAAGTTCGGCACATATGCATAGATATGAAATGTGGGAGAGTAGTACTAACAAATGATGCTATGGTGTAAAGAATGGACCTTTGAAGCGTGATACCAATCGAAGTTGCCAATGTATACCATCCTTAGCACCATGATTAGCTAGACTTTACAAAAACACTAGATACCTCATGAGATCAATATTATATGAAAGGCTCTAGTAACACTTGTAAGAACAAATTATATCTAGCTACCACCTATGCATGCTAGTTTGCAAATCATCATTCAAACTCTATTTCTAGCATACACCACACAAGCATGGATATCGAGTTTAAACAACTTGTGCAATGCAAGCAAGCATATGAACATGCACAAATCAAATGCAACAACCAAATTCATGAGCTTGCTCCGCCTACTTGTGTGCTCGAAAATCATTTTCAAGAGTTTTGTTGATCCCTTTCATTTGATCTTTGTGACTTTTCTCTCCCCCTTTGTCATCTATTTCCATAAAAGGTTTGCACAAAAAGGTTCAAATTGTTTAGGAGAGAGTTAGTTCTTTCACATTTGGTTCAATCTAGGTCATTTGCATGAAACATTTAACACGGTTTGCTCTAGAGTAAGCTTCTTCACACATCTTGCAATGGTTATCTTACTCACATTGGTTAAATGTTCCATTGCTCATTCTCTAGATTAAACACTAGGATTGCAAGCCCATAAACATGTCATATGTTATCACTAGATCATATCAAGCATAGAAACAATAGTAGCATCATATAAGCATCAAAATCATTTTATTTTCATGAATGAGCCCAATGATTGTGATGAATGACTAGATGCACTAAACATGTTCCTAGCAAAGTATGAATGCATATGCCAATCGACTTTTTACCTTGCTTTGTCGAAGGAGAGGCATGTCATATAAGTGGGAGTGCATCAACACATATTTGAGAAGTCAAGTATATTCAATTCATTCCTTAGCTTGCAAAACCTCTTCTCATCAAGTGGCTTGGTGAATATGTCAGCAAGTTGATCATCAGTACCAACACTCTCAATTGAAATAGCACCCTTTTGTTGATGGTCTCTTATGAAGTGGTGCCTAATGTCAATATGCTTTGTCCTTGAATGTTGCACGGGGTTGTTTGTGAACTTCACCACACTCTTATTGTCACATAGCAATGGCACTTGTTTGAATTTGATTCCAAAGTCATCCAAAGTTGCTTTCATCCAAAGTAATTGAGCACAACAACTACTGGCAGATATGTATTCGGCTTCGGTGGTTGAAAGTGCCACACTATTTTGCTTCTTTGATGTCCAAGACACAAGTGATCTTCCTAACAATTGACATGTGCCCGATGTGCTCTTTCTATCAACCTTGCAACCTGCATAATCTGAGTCCGAATATCCAATCAACTCAAAGTTTGACCCCTTTGGATACCACAAACCAACATCTTGTGTATGCTTCAAGTACCACAATATTCTCTTGGTTGCCTTCAAGTGACTCTCTTTTGGTGAGGCTTGGAATCTTGCACACATGCATACACTAAACATGACATCCTTTCTTGATGCGGTCACATAGAGTAGGCTTCCAATCATAGACCGATACAATTTTTGATCCACCATATTGCCACTTGCATCACTATCCAATTGTCCATTTGTCCCCATAGGTGTGCTAATGGCTTTTGCATCTTGCAATCCAAACTTCTTGATCCATGTCCTTTATATACTTGCCTTGACTAACAAATGTGCCTTCCTTCAATTGCTTGATTTGTAGACCAAGGAAGTAGCTAAGCTCTCCAATCATGGACATTTCAAACTCATTTGTCATCAATTCACCAAACTCTTCACAAAAATCTTAATTGGTTGAACCAAAAATGATATCATCAACATAGATTTGCAACACAAACAAGTCTTTTCCAATCTTCTTGGTGAAGAGAGAGTATCAACCTTTCCCAACTTGAACCCTTTAGAGAGGAGAAAATCCCTTAATCTCTCATACCATGCTCTTGGTGCTTGTTTCAAACCATAAAGTGCCTTCTTGAGCTTATAAACATGGTTGGGCTTCTTGTCATCTTCAAAACAGGGTGGTTGATCAACATATACTAACTCATTGATGTAGCCATTGAGAAATGCACTCTTGACATCCATTTGATATAACTTGATGTTGTGGGAACAAGCATAAGCTAATAGGATTCTTATTGCTTCTAATCTTGCAACCGGTGCATATGTTTCACCAAAGTCAATATCCTCTACTTGAGTGTAACCTTGTGCTACTAATCTTGCTTTGTTTCTTACCACAATGTCATCTTGATCTTGTTTTTTGCGAAAGACCCATCTAGTGCCAATCACATTGTAGTTCTTAGGCCTCTCTACTAATTCCCATACTTGATTTCTTGTGAAGTTGTTAAGCTCTTCATGCATGGCATTGACCCAATCAACATCTTGTAATGCTTCTTCAATCTTGGTTGGTTCGATGGATGATACAAAAGAGTAATGTTCACAAAAAGAAGCCAAACTTGATCTAGTTTGCACACCACTTTGAATTCCACCAATGATTTGATCTAATGGATGATCCCTTGCAACATTGGTTGGTTGGAGCACTTGGACTTGATCGCTTGTACTTGTTTGATCATTTGGTTGAGATGAACTAGCCACTTGTTGTTCTTGCAATTGAGAACCACTAGCTTGCACAATTGGAGAAATGAGCACTTGATCTTTGTCATCTTCAACATCAATCACCTCCTTAGGCCGAATATCACCAATATCCATATTCTTCATTGCATTGACCAATTGAGTTCCTCTCACATCATCTAGATTTTCTTCCTCATCTTGAGAGCCATTTGTTTCATCAAATTCAACATCATGCACTTCCTCAAGAGTACCAGTAGTCAAGTTCCAAACTCTATATGCTTTGCTTATAGTGGAGTAGCCAAGTAAGAAGCCTTCATCACATTTCTTCTCAAACTTGCTCAATCTAGTGCCTTTCTTCAAGATATAGCATTTGCAACCAAAGACTCTAAAGTATGCAATGTTGGGCTTTCTTCCATTCAATTGCTCATAATGTGTCTTCTCCATCATGGGGTGACAATAGAGGCGGTTGCTAAATAGCAAGCCGTGTTGATAGCTTCGGCCCCAAAATGCATGACTCACATTGTACTCACTAAGCATAGATCTTGCCATATCAATGAGAGTTCTATTCTTCCTTTCAACAAGACCATTTGATTGTGGAGTGTACTTGGCCGAGAATTGATGTCTAATTCCAAATTCATCGCATAACTCATCAATTCTTGTGTTTCTAAATTCACTACCATTGTCACTTCTCACTTTCTTGATGGTTCTTTCAAACTCATTTTGACATCTCTTGACAAAAGATTTGAATGTAGCATATGTATCACTTTTGTCACTTAGAAAGAACACCCATGTATATCTTGTGAAATCATCCACTATCACAAAGTCATATTTGTTTCCACCAATGCTAGTGTATGTTGTTGGTCCAAATAGATCCATGTGCAACAACTCAAATGCCTTGCTAGTGCTCATCGTGCTCTTTTTAGGGTGAGTGTTTCCAACTTGCTTTTCGGCTTGACAAGAGCTACAAAGTTTGTCCTTCTCAAACACCACATCTTTCAAGCCTCTAACTAGATCATGCTTAATCAATCTATTCAATTGTTTCATGCCAACATGACCAAGTCTTCTATAACCAACCCATGCTAGATTTGGTGAACAAACAAGTTGACAATTGAGCTTCACTAGCATTGAAATCAACTAAGTATAGATTCTCATATCTAAAGCCTTTGAAGATCAAATTTGAGCCATCTACACTTATGATCTCTACATCATCAACCCCAAATATGCATTTGAATCCAAGATCACACAATTGAGTCACGGATAGCAAATTGAAGTTCAAGCTCTCTACTAGCAACACATTGGATATGCTCATGTCATTTGATATAGCAATCTTACCAAGCCCCTTGACCTTGCCTTTGCCATTATCACCAAATGTAATACTATCAATCCCATTGTCATCATTCTTGTTGATAGAATTGAACATTCTTGCATCTCCGGTCATGTGTTGAGTGCACCCACTATCAAGCACCCAATGCCTTCCTCCGGCTTTATAATTGACCTACAAAAAAAGATCAATTCTTCTAAGGTACCCATACTTGCTTGGGTCCTCCAAGGTTAGTCACTAAGCTCTTGGGCACCCAAATTGCCTTCTTCTTTGGGTCAATAATGACAGCACCAATAAACTTAGCCTTTACACCTACACCCTTGGTAAGCAAATAACAAGAATCAAATTGAATTGAGGATACATTAGCATTTTTGTTCTTGTTCTTGCAATATTGCTCGATGTGCCCGGATTGCTTGCATTTGTTGCAAAATCGATCATTGCTTCTCACAAAACTAGTCTTGTGAGTCATAAAAGTCGCCTTGCCATTCTTGGGGGTATAGCTCAATCCCTCTTTGTTAAGAGAGAACCGTTGGCTACCCAAGCACTTAAGCAAGCGGACATCTCCACCATAGGCATTGCCTAAGGCACGAGTGAGCTCATTGACCTCCTTTTTCAAGGTCTCATTCTCCACCATTAGTGAGGCATCACAAGTGAAACCATCACTCATAGTAGAAGTAGTAGTGGATGAGCTACATGAAGGGTTAGTGGGAGCAACAACAATAGGAGTATAGAATGATTCATCAAGAATATCACAAGTGACTCCTATGTTACATGTTGGAACAATGTCCTCAACCTTGACTTGATCAAGGAGGGAGGAGTGAGCTTTTGAAAGTTTGGTGTGAGCTTTGCCAAGCTTCTCATGGGCTAACTCTAGCCTCTCATGAGTAGACTTGAGCTCATCAAGGGATTGCTCAAGAGCACTAAGCTTCTTGCGCAATTCCTTGAACTCCTTCCTCTTCATCTCAAAGCAAGTGTGAGCTTGCTCCAACAAGTCCATGAGGTCCTCCTTTGAGTGCTCCTCATCCTCATCACTCTCACTATCACTCTCATCATCGGATTGTACCTTAGTTGGCTTAGCCATGAAGCATGATGGAGTGTCAAAGAGAGAAGGCTTGTTGTTGATAGCAATGCTTGTAAGCGCCTTCTTCTTGGTGCTCTTCTTGTTATCATCATCACTTGAGTCTTCACTATCGGATGATGCATCACTATCCCATGTGACAATATATGAGCCACCCTTCTTCTTGAAGCTCATTTTCTTCTCTTTCTTCTCCTTATCTTTCTTCTTCTCATCTTCATCATTGTCACTATTGTAGGGACAACCCGCTACAACGTGATCCTTGCTCTTGCACTTGTAGCATCTTATCACATAGTCTTTATTCTTGTTGTAATCTCTTCTTTTTCTTGCACCATAGCCCTTCTTCTTCATGAACTTGCCAAATTTGTGCACAAAGAGAGCTAAGGCTTCATCATCAATGTCACTAGCTTCTTCATTATCACTTGATTCTTCCTTCTTAGACTTGCCCTTGCTCTTTGATGAGGTGGCTTTGAATGCCACACTTTTTTTCTTCTTGTCCTCTTCCTTGACCATCTCTTCACTATCTTCATTGTATTGATCTTCGGTCATGACATCACCAAGAACCTCATTTGGAGTCACATTCTTCAAGCCTCCTCTAAAGATGATATTGCAAAGTGTCTTGAATCTCTTGGGCAAGCAACTCAAGAACCGGTGAGTGAAGTCTTCATCTTGCACCTTTTCTCCCAAGGACTTGAGATCATTGATGATGACTTGCAATCTATAGAACAGTTCCAAAATTGATTCATCATCCTTCATCTTGAAGTTGGTGAGCTTGTCCTTAAGCATGTACAACTTGGCACTTTTTACCGTTGAAGTTTCCTCATATGTTTCTTCTAATCTTTTCCACACCTCACTTGCATTGTCAAGATCTTTAATTTGCTCGAACACCTTTGGATCAATGGTATTGTATATGGTGTTGAGTGCCATTGTGTTGCATTGCTTTGTTGATGGAGTCATTTGGTGTTGGATTGGTAGGATCAAGAATCACAAACTCATTTTCAACCACATCTCATGTTATATTTGTTCCAAATTCAGTTGGTCTTTATATTGATCGACTTCTAACAGAGCGAAGCGGGGGACCCGAGGACGTTTGGGGGGTGCGGGGGGCGAGCCCCTCGCGGAACGGTATACATACCCATCATTAGGGTTTCACCTTGATTACAAAGCTTGTAAGCCACCATACGGCGTTGTAACCCGACTCTTGATTATAGTGAGAAGTGTTTGCTGGTTGGCGCCCGTGGTTTTTACCTTCCGCATTGGGAGGGTTTTCTACGTTAAATCTTGTGTCTCTCTGTGGTTTGATCTTGCGTTCTTCCTCGTTTGTTCGTCGTCATTCACAACATCTCACACCTTGTCATTGATTGGACCCAAATATATCTTCATCTTTCTCTTCCAATAATCAAAAGATGTGTCGTCAAAGAACGGTGGTTTGCCCCCAACATGGTTGAACACAATTTGAGCCATTTTTAACATCGAAGGTTGTTAATCCTTATGCAAATGGTGACCACGGCTCCGATACCACTTGAAAGGTCCTAAATGACTAGAGGGGGTGAATAGCCTAATAAAATTTCTACAAAACACTTAGAGAGACTTGTTAGACAATTACAAAGCGAAGCTTTTTGCACTAGCTCTACTAAGTGATGCAAGCCACCTAACAAAACAATTCTAGTATATTATGATCTCTAAGGGACACAATATCTATGTCTCTACTCTCTATTCTAGTGAGCTAGCAAGAACTAAATACAATGAACTAGAGAGCTAACACTATCAAGATTAACTATCACTATACAAGAAATTAAGAATGTAATACAAGTGGTAGAGAGATATACCGACACCGGCAAGAGACGATCAATCACAATATGAATACCAAGAAACTCCGGGAGATGTCCAAATAGGCAAGAGACACAATGATTTTCTTCCGAGGTTCACGTGCTTGCCGGCACGCTACTCCCTGTTGTGTCGACCAACCACTTGGTGGTTCGGTGGCTAATAGGTGTTCACAAACCTAGCTCAACACTTGAGTGCCACAAGAACCAACCCACAAATGGAGGTAACTCAATGACACGCGCAATCCACTAGAGTTACCTTTTGGCTCTTCGTCGGGGAAGGCGCAATACGCCTCACAATCACCGGGAGATGGCCACGAACAATCACCAACTCGTGCCAATGCTCCTCCGCTGCTCCAAGCCGTCTAGGTGGCGGCAACCACCAAGAGTAAAGAGAATACTCGCAGCAACAACGATCCCCAAGTGCCACTAGATGCAAACACACAAGCAAATGCACTTGGAATCACTCAATCTCACTTTGATTCGCGTTATCAAGCAAGGAGATGAGTGGGAGGGAGTATATTTAGCTCAAAGGGATGTCCAAGATGTTAGAGTGCCAAGAGAGACATCCCAAATCCGGCCAACTCATATTTATATACCCCCTCAAACAAATATAGCCGTTACCCCTTCGAATGGGTTGATTACGTAGCGACCGGACGCGTCCGGTAATTGTTTCAACAGCGTCCGGTCGTTGTTTCAGTAGTGACTAGACTTTTGTTTCACTAGCGTCCGGTCATTGTTTCACTCAGCGTCCGGTCACAAACAGAGAGGATCCGGAGACGTTTTTCATCGATCGGACGCGTCCGGTCACTAGTGACCAGACTCACTTAGCGTCCGATCACTCTAATGCACACGTTGCCTCTCGTGAACAGTGGTACAGGCGAGTCCGGTCACTTGTTTCAGTAGCGTCCGGTCACTTGTTTCAGTAGCGTCCGATCACTGTTTCAATAGTGACCGGACGCATGTTTCAACAGCGTCCGGTCACTGTTTCAGCGTCCGGTCAGGCCTGAAAACCATGTTTTCAACTCCGGTTTCTTCTCCTTTGCAAATGTGCCAACACCACCAAGTATACATCACCTTGTGCATGTGTGTTAGCATTTTCCAAATATTTTTCAAAGGATTAGAGGTTAGCACACTAGGTCCTAATGCATATGCATGCATGAATTCACCTAGTGGCACTTGATAACCGCAATCACCGAGATAGTCCCCTCTTAATAGTACGGCTATCAATCTTAAACACACTCACACCCTCTATGGTGTCTTGAGTGCCAAAAACAAAATATCTATTTATACCTTTGCCTTGATCTCCATAGGGTTTTGCTTTTCTCTCCTTCTCTTTCCAAATGTGGAGCACTTGATCCATCTTTTGGTCATCACCACCAACGCCAAGGTCATCATCTAGCTCCCACACTTGGTGTATACCAACCTAGCTCATAAACACTTCATGACAAAGGTTAGTACCCTAGGTGACATCAATTACCCAAAACCAAACAAGGACTTTCAGGAGACCATGCGTCGTCTCGGCCTCGTTCTGGCCGGTGGTGAGCACCTGCGGATCTCGGTGGCCAATGGTGACCGCATGCCCTATGAGGGTATCGCTCGGAATGTGCCCATCCGCATCTACGACGAGGACTTCGCCGTCACCTGCATTGGCCTCAACTTGGGCAGCTTTGACTTCATCATCGGTTTTGACTTCATCCGGACCTTGGGCCCCATCTTGTGCGACTACGAGGCCCTCACCCTGTCGTTCTGGAGGAACGGACGCCGCATCAACTAGCAGGGGGTGGCCGGTACGACTGCACCTCAACCGGCCGCCTCTGAGCAGTTGCTCGTCGCGACGTCATCGGACTCTCTGCTGCCCTTGTTGGACGCACTTCTTCAGCAGCACACTGGCATCTTCGACGAGCCCACGGGGCTCCCACCGGCGCGCCCGTACGACCACCGCATACACCTGCTGCCCGGTACCGCCCCGGACGCAGTGCGCTCCTACCGTTATCCCCAGTTACAAAAGGACGAGCTGGTACGGCAGTGCGCAGCCATGCTAGCGCAAGGCATCATCCGGCCGAGCACTTCGCTGTTCTCTGCGCCCGTTCTCCTCGTGCAGAAGGCGGATCAGTCTTGGCGTTTTTGCATCGACTACCGTTTTCTAAACGCCAAGGCCTCCAAGGACAAGTTCCGAATTTCGGTGGTCGACGAGCTGCTGGATGAGTTGCACGAGCCGAGGTTCTTCACCAAGCTTGACCACCGCTCCGGCTACCACCAGGTGCGGATGCACCCTGGCGACATCGCCAAGACGGCTTTCCGCACCCACCATGGCCACTTCGAGTTCCTGGTCATGCCTTTTGGGCTCTCCAATGCACCGGCCACTTTCTCGGCCTTGATTAACGAAGTCCTCCACCCCTACCTCCGGAGGTTTGTGCTGGTATTTTTCGATGACATACTTATCTACAGTTCGTCGTGGGCCAAACACTGTAGCACATCAACATTGTTCTCAACGCCCTGCGAGCACACCATCCTCATCTGAAGCGCTCCAAGTGCTCCTTCGGGGCATCATCCGTGGCCTATCTTGGCCATGTCATTGTCGAGGGCGGTGTCGCCATGGACGCTGACAAGGTCGCCGCCGTGGCTGCGTGGCCACTTCGCCGCTCCGCTCGGGCCCTCCGTGGCTTCTTGGGTCTGGCGGGGTACTACTGAAAATTCATCCGGGACTTTGGCATCATCGCTGCCCCGCTCACGCGTCTCTTGCGGCGAGACGCGTACGTGTGGGACGATGACGCGACGACAACATTCGAGGCGCTCAAACGCGCCTTGTCGACGGGGCCCGTTCTTCAGATGCCGAACTTTGACGCGACCTTTGTGGTCGACTGCGACGCTTCGGGTGCGGGTATGCAATTATGGTTTTAGTTTTTATTGCTAATGATCATGCATTTACATCGCAAAAAAGGATCTGCATTAGCAAAATGATACTAAACAAGTAATTAATTGAAATGTATGCTCCGTTATATGGTGTCTTGCTTTTCATCGTGGCCTTGTACGTTGCCATGCTATTCGACTTGATATATTATTCTGGTACTGATAGTCAGGATGGAAGAGGGTAGTATTGTATAGGGAGATATAGGCCCCGTTTGTTTCCGCTGTGCGTCTGAGCGAACGCGGGTTTGAGCAAACGCGGCTCCGCAGCCGCGTTTTAGAAAACGCCAGCTCCAGTTCTTTTCTCGCGATGCGCAGGCGCACGCGATGGGCAGCCACGGCCGTAACGCAACCCGTTCAGCGGGATTCTCTGCTTCTCTCGGTCGCCAACGCGCTCATAAACGGAAACAAACAGGCCCATAAGGTCATAGTGCTTTGTTCTGGAGACCAATAAACAAAACAGTTCTATAATCTTTTGTATCCCCATTAGTAACATTTTGACTTCTTATTTCTATTATATAGTGCTCTTGTTTCGGAGACTTTGACACCTTTTCTACAAATCTTGTAGGCCGACCTGGCTCTGGAAAGGAAACTCAGTCTCCCATTATTAAGGATGAATATTGCCTGTGCCATTTAGCCACTGGTGATATGCTGAGGACTGCTGTGGCAGCGAAGATACCAGCTCTAGGTATCAAAGCTAAAGAAGCTATGGATAAGGTAGTTTTAGCAGACGAAAACATATAGTTATATGCTAACCAGATGAACAAGTTCTTTCTGACTCCATTCTCTTTTAGGAGAGCTTGTTTCAGATGATTGGTTGTGGGGATTATTGATGAAGCTTGAACAAATCCTAGTGTCACAAAGGTTTCATTCTTGATGGATTTCCTAGAACTGTCACTCAAGCATAGAAGATCAGATACTCGATCAAGGTAATTTATTTTGTTGATAAGGTCCTGAGCTTTGCAATTGATAATGCTATATTGGAAGAACAGATCACTGGTTGTTGGATCCACCCAGCCAGTGGTAGGATTTACCATACAAAATTTGCACCTCCAAAGTGGATGCTATTGATAATGCTATATTGGAAGAACAGATTACTGGTTGTTGGATCCACCCAGCCAGTGGTAGGATTTACCATACAAAATTTTCACCTCCAAAGTGGATGCTATTATTTCTGCTTGGTTGATGTACAGATGTACTGATTAGTCTAAGCAGTGGTGCACCCTCTTTCTGCACTCTGTTTCTCCTTTAAGGAAACCCATGCTTATGGAAAATACACATAGATAAATTCTACAGTTATTGCTATCTTTTTTGCCACAAGAAAAAAACTACAATATTGAAAATACTGCTGCTTTCTCTTGTATTCAACTATTAGTACTGAAAGTTTGTGTGACTTTATCCAGAATAAATTTTTGCACTTGTGATTTTAAATTCTTCTCATACTGAATTTTTTTTTGCACTGGTGAACTCCCAAGACGCTGTAATTGGGGTTGAGTGCTCACTAGACCAGGTGAAGCAACGACCAAGCAACTCAATCTCTAGGAGCTCAAGGTCATATAAAAGCCAGCAAAATCTGCCCGCCATCGTCCTATCGACATTGGAATTGTTTTTTGTCAGCAGAATGGTAGATCAAGTTGGAGCTGCCCCGACGACCCACGGTACTGGTCTGAATGAATGTATACTATTCTGATTAATTCCATCATCTTACTTTCAGAAATTTCCACCAACGATGGTTGTGAACTTAAGCACTAGTCTTGACTCCTTTAACCTGATAGGGATAATGGTTATTCCACTGAATGCAAAGTTTCTAAAAGGGCAAAGTACTAGCTTTTACTCTACTTTCATGCTCAGCATGAGTGATAGGTATTGGTGAATTGTCCTATCTTGACTTGTCTTGTTTCCGTTACAAAGTTAAATTTTGTTCATTTATGATTGTATTCCATAGTTGTGTTTGGGTTAAATCTTAAACGCATGAAAGCTGTTAGGAGGATTGCATTGTTGATGTGGATACTGGTTATTAAGTACCATGCGCCAGTGTGTTGTTTCTTAAGCTATCTGGAGTAATGCCTGTAGCAATAGCACAATTAGCATCCTAGTGATTTCTATTTCTGCACAACATACTATATGCTCTACTCAGCAGCTACCAAAGATAACCGATCGATATGGTTGGAAACTTGCAATTGTAAACAACAATCATATATCCCTACCCACATGAAGTGTCACTTGTCACTAAAGAGGCCTTTGCATTCGTCATCGTTTGAGATGAGCTTTGTTCCTAGTGGTTGACACGGAAGGTGTCAACATAGAGTAAACAACAAAGGCACATTTGGCTTTCTGGTCACTTAATTGCTGTGAGGGCTCTTAACACTTCACCTCTTGTTCTCCTCAATTAGAATAAATGGTACGCGACTTCTCCGGCCTTCGGCACGCGGCATCGGCTTCTACATCAATGTTATCTTCGCCAAGCTCTTTGGCTCGGGGGCCTTCGTCGACACCTTCGCCAAGCTCTTCGGCTCGGGGGCCTTCGTCGACACCTTCGCCAAGCTCTTCGGCTCGGGGGCCTTCGTCGACACCTTCGTCAAGCTCTTCGGCTCGGGGGCCTTCGTCGACACCTTCGCCAAGCTCTTCGGCTCGGGGGACTTCGTCGACACCTTCGCCAAGCTCTTCGGCTTGGAGGCCTTCATCGACACCTTCGTCGTCTGCACCAACCTCGCCTCCGCCAAACAACATTGCAGGAGGGCCTTCGTCGACACCTTCGGCAAATCATGATGACTCGCCTCCGCCAACATGATGAAGCATCTTCGGCAGGAGGGGCTTCACCATCGTCCTTGAGGGGCTACATCAACTCCATCGGCACTAAGATCTACCACACCTTCGTCAACCACTTCGACTCAAGAGATCGACAGCTTGGCCCTGAAGACCTGCTTCAACTACTACAACTACTTCGCCTACATCAAGCGTAGCTGAGGACCCGACTACGAGCACCAGCCAAGAGGGCTAGGGGAGCACATTGAAGGACCAATTACTCCAAGGCATGAAGTCTAGATTTTTGCCCGGCGCTCGTGAGTGAAAGCCTTCGGCCACGACTACTTCGACTGCATCGACTACATCGACCACGACGACTACGTGCCTTGGGAGAGAAGACCTGCGAAGGCCTCGGAGCGAAGACCTGCGTGCCAAGAGGACACCAGAGGCGAAGGCGTCAGAGGTGAAGACCCCCACATTGAGGAAGTATGGGAGGCAAAGATCTGTGCATCGGCGAAGGTGGAACCAAGGCACAAAGGTGGAGACATCAGGAAGATCGACGACAAAACGCTTCAGAGCACAAACCTAGGAGTTAGAACATGTATATGATAGAGCCGTGCGCGTGCTCTTTTCTCCATGCCCTTTTTTCCCACTGGGTTTTTGGGATGGAGTTTTTAGTGAGGCGCGCACGTGTCGGTTGCGAAGGACGATCCTCGCAATCGGGTTTTGAGTTGTATTGTGCCTCTTTGTGTATGAGCAACTACTAGGTCATGTATAGCCAGTCATGATCTAGTAGTTGAGGGGCTACTGTTGGGGGAAGCCCATATCATATATGGGCCAACTCCCCTGAAGAGGCCCAATATATGTCACCTGTATAATAGAGGACAAGAGGAGGAAGAGAAAGGGGGTGGTCTCTCTCAGTTGAATCAGAACCCTAATCCCCATCTGTTCGGAGCGGCCTCTCCAACACCTTGCTTGCTCAATACCTCTTCACATAAGAATTTTGCTAGGTCCCCACTCAGTCCTTTAATCTCGAAGTATAACAACTTATTGTGGCCTAACTTCTTGCGCTGTAAGTAAGATATTAAATTGCATCAATTAAAGACGAAATAGTGGATTCTTTTATCTAGTGTGAAGCATACATACCATATCATCTCCAATAGAAGTGTTGGAGCCCAGCATGACGTACATTGCCCACATTACGTAGAAGCCACAATGATTGTTCCCCACCGGCTGGTCTAGGGACTTCAGCTCCGAACGATGAACCATGAAAAGTCGGTTCTTGTGCCCGTCCAACTCCGCCTTGATACTACGTCAATTTATAGGGTGTAAAAGGCCTAAAATGTGTTATATTAATTTAATAATTTGATGGTAATGAGATCACTTACTCATTCAGCAACCTGACTAGGGGATCAATCTGCGAAAGTGGCTTCTTCTTCGAGTCCCACACCTCTATGCGATCTTCTCCAAATATGACATCTACGGTTTGTGGCCTCCCCCAATCATTGTCTGGTTTTCAATCTTCAAACCGCCAGTGAAGAAACATCAATGGCGGTTGAATAGAAACCGCCAGTGATGTACCGGCAGTGAATGTCATTTCTGTAGCAGTGGCAGTCGCGAGGAGGAAGAAACTGCATGGACGCAAGGAAGAAGTAGAATAGTGCGCAAGCTATCCCATCACAAGAATAAAGGTTTTGATGGCTATCAATCGTCGCCTAAAAGGAGAAGAAAAAATCAGCTGTAAACAAATTTATGTTTTCTGCTATTGATAGAATCAGTGCCCCATTCCAATGGGGATTTTGGAAGATTGGAAAGTTAGAATAATATAGGTTTGCTTCTCATTATGTTTCCTTTTAATTCTATCATGACTTTATGATAAAGTTTAGTCTCCGTCGCATCAGTTGTTTAGACATTAATTTGAAGTGTTAAACATAGACTAATTATAAAATCAATTACACAACTAATTTGCAAGACGAATTTATTAAACTTATTTAGTTCATTATTTGATAATGTGGTGCTATAGTAAACATATGTTAATGACGCATTAAATATTTTTAATAGATTCGTCTCGCGAATTAGTCTCCATCTATGTATTTAGTTTTATAATTAGCTCATGTCGGTCCTCCTAGTTAGCATCCGCGTATTCGATGGGACAAAGACTAAACCTTAGCCCCAGAATCCCAACACCCCCTAAGTTACGGTCTTGGTGTCCATTACGGTTTACGTTTTAAAACCTTGCAGTGAAAATTACTTGGTGAAAGCTATTTTCTGTTGCCATTTTACCAACGCCACACATACACTACTACATAATTCTTTTGCGTGACGGTCGTTTTTATTTAACCGTGACGGGCAATTGAGCCCGTCGCGCACGCCTCGTCACAGTAAATCGAGGCTAACCGCGGCGGGCAGTTGAGCCCGTCACGGTTAATACCAATAACCGTGACGGGCGGCGTAACGTGCCCGTCATAGTTAATGGTATTAACCGTGACGGGCAGCGTAACTTGGCCGTCAAGGTTAATGTATTAACCGTGACGGGCTGCTTAACTTGCCCGTCACGGTTAATACCATTAACCTTGACGGGCAGCGTAACTTGGCCGTCACGGTTAATACCATTAACCTTGACGGGCTGCGTAACTTGCCCGTCACGGTTAAAGATTTTTAGGTTTAAAAAAATACAGCAGCACATATTTGAATGCATAATCGAATCCGTATTTAACAGGTCAAACATAGACAAAACACATGACACATACATATACATGCATACATTAACTTGTTCTCATTGTCATCCATAGAACATTGACGAAATCGTTAAAGTGTTATATTACATGTCAGTTTGCAAACAAACTAATTGACGAAGTCCATGTTCAAATTGTAATCCTTCATCTCGTCGCGTAGCATGGTGGTCCATCTCCTGAGCTTCTCGTACTCGGGAAGCAGTGCTAACGAGGCATCTGTATCAAAGAACGGTTGCCCTTCATGCGCTACACGGTCAGTGAAAAACTTGCACATGTCTGCCACTATTTGATCGAAGTTACGTTGATTGCTCTGCTCTCTTTCCCACCATTCAGATGCTTTCTTGAGCTGCCGCCAGCTACCGTTGTACTTCCTGCAGGCCCTTAGGTACTCGCAGACGTAGTACCCACACAAAGTTGTCCCTAAACTATCCCTCAGGCCTTGTTTAGTTTCTCCAACTTCCCCCAAATATTTCTAGATTCTCCGTCGTATCAATATTTAGCTGCATGCATGGAGCATTAAATGTAGGTAAAAAAGTAACTAATTGTACTTTTAGTATGTACATGTCGAGACGAATCTTATTTTGAGCCTAGTTGGTCCATGTTTGGACAAAGTTTATCAAATAACAACGAAAGTGCTACAGTGCCAATTCCAAATATTTCCCAAACTAAACAAGGCCTCACAACAGATGCATGTGCAGGCCCACAGACCAACGATATCAAACCTTTGCAGTTTGCACCGACCCACTGAGAAGGTGCGCTGTTCAGTCTTGTCCAAGAATATCCTATCTTGTACCTTAGTTAAGTCTTAAGATGCCGGTGTCATCGTTGCATAATGAGAATTATACTACTGTTTAATCACCTTATTACCTGGCTTATCGGTCTTACTTCGACTTATTCTCTCTCACAGAATACTATTGATATTAAATATTAGTACTTAGAAGTTTTTAAAAAAAATGAAATTTTTTGTACCAATGTGCATCACTAGATGTGTATGTAAAAAAAAATTAAGTTTTTTTAAAAACGTTTAAGTACTAATATTTATACTTTTAAAATAGACGTCATGGCCGCTACCGGTTGCAGCAGTGCATTTCTGCTATTGATATAGCCGAAATCAGTTGTGTAAACAATCAGCTCAACAACACCGGCTACGGGTGTCGGCCAGATTGTTATTATAAAGCTAATCTTAAACTGACATGGCACATATATGACTCGAAATTGTGTGGCCCCTCCACTTGCGAATTGAAGGCAATGTGGTATATATAGTAACCTTTTTTCGTTCTGAAAGACAGATCATTCTGGGTACATGTATGTGTTCTTTTTTCTTTACAAAAAGGAAGGCTCTCGTCAATGTCGTTGTTTGTTCATTGTAACGCTACAATATTGTCGAGTGTCGACAAGCTGAGAGGTTGTGTGACATGTTTCTCGTCCCGGCGAAATATGCTTTTAGGGCCTGTTTGGAACGCGGGATTTTTTTCTCGTTCCTGTGTTTTTCCTGTGAAATTGAACTGATTCCTGTGAAATTCCTGCGTCATTCCTGTGAAATTCCTACGTTCCAAACAGGCCCTAGGGGTGTTTGGTTCTCACCCCCTAAGTTTAGTGGAGGTCACTAGAGTTGTAGTGTTAAAAGTGACTTTTAGTGGGGGTGTTTAGAACTTTAGTGACTAAACTTTAGTAGCTAAACTCTAGGGGGTGTGAACCAAACACCCTTAGTATATGTGCGGTTGGCGAGACCGCGAGAGCGCACGCGCGTGCTTGTGCTTGCATAGAAACATGCGCGAGGGGCGTGGGCGATGGACAAGGAACAGCGCGAGAGATCCCACTGGTTGCATTCTTCAGGTACCTTTCACATGCATGGACCATTATATTAGCTTTATTATTCATCGCCATAATCATTTGCCATTTTTCCATCTAAACATTCCTTGGTTTTGGCTTCTTCCCACAAGTCGTTCGTCCACCTTGGCTTTGGCTTTGGCTGCATGAGTGAGGCATGCTGATGAGTGGATGCAATGACAAAAAGAACAGTTGGTTGCAGAGGCGAATGAAGTAACCCTGTATCAGCGGATTATATAAACCTATAATCTTAAGATGTTTTGTTGCTGTGTATGGGAGCAGCTACGATGACAAGTGAAGCTCATTTTGAATATATGGCTCGAGCCACTTATTTTATTATACATCCATGTTATCATTTGCGTAATCACAACAGGAAACGCGATCTTCGCCGAGTGCCTGCGAGTTCGCCGAGTGCCAAATTTCGGGCACTCGGCAAAGAGCCTCTTTGCCGAGTGCCAGAAATCTGGCACTCGGCGAAGACTGAGCACAAGGCAAAGACTGTTTTGCCGAGTGCCCAACACTCGGCAAAGAAAAACACTCGGCGAAGTCACATATTTGCCGAGTGTCCGACTCTCGGCAAATATGAGCACTCGGCAAAGTGTCGCGGACCAGACGGCATCCAGGCCCGTTAGCTTTGCCGAGTGCGCGTCGTCTGGCACTCGGCGAAGACACCCTCTTTGTCGAGTGCCAGCCACGTGGCATTCGGCAAAGCGTGTGGAGCCGTTGTTTGACACGTGGGCTGTTCGTTGCCGAGTGCCACGTGGCGGGCACTCGGCAAAGAGGGGGTCTTCGCCGAGTGCCAGCCACGTGGCACTCGGCAAAGCACGTGGGCTGTTCTTTGCCGAGTGCCACGTGGCTGGCACTCGGCGAAGATCCCCTCTTTGCCGAGTGTTAGTCCATGTGGCACTCGGCAAAGTTTTTTTAAAAAATTTTGGACACCAAATTTTTTGTGGATCATCCCAACAGTACTATGGCCAACATGTTCAAATTTGACAGTTTTTCAAAACTTTTCGTTATATTTTTTGACTTTATTTTTTTTTTCTTGAATTTTCCCGGAAGACGCAAGTTTGAACTGCGGGTACATCGCATAGTGGATTTTCATGATTTAAAAAATATTATTCTTGTTCTTAACCGTATGTTGAGGCCAAATCCAAAACCTGACCTGATGTTTCGATCAACGTGCTCACGGGGCCACGCCTCCAAATTACGTGCGGGCGGTTTTTTAATTATAGAAAATGCAAATGAATTCCAAAAATCGCGAAACTTGGCGAGATGTTGTTACATCATATGCGTATGCCGAGAAAAAAATCTGAGAAAGTTTCGAGCAAGTTGTCACGTACGATGCTTACAAACGATATCACATGTTGAGATATCCAAGTTTGTAAGCATCGTACGTGACAACTTGCTCGAAACTTTCTCAGATTTTTTTCTCGGCATACGCATATGATGTAACAACATCTCGCCAAGTTTCGCGATTTTTGGAATTCATTTGCATTTTCTATAATTAAAAAACCGCCCGCACGTAATTTGGAGGCGTGGCCCCGTGAGCACGTTGATCGAAACATCAGGTCAGGTTTTGGATTTGGCCTCAACATACGGTTAAGAACAAGAATAATATTTTTTAAATCATGAAAATCCACTATGTGATGCACCCGCAGTTCAAACTTGCGTCTAGCGGGAAAATTCAAGAAAATACAATAAAAACATAAAATATAACAAAACGCTTTGAAAAATTGTGAAATTTGAACATGTTGACAGTGGTAGTGTGGAAGTGTCTCACAAAAAATTTGGTGTCAAAATTTCAAAAAAAAATAAAAACTTTGCCGAGTGTCAAGCCTGACACTCGGCAAAGAGCTTCTTTGCCGAGTGCCGTGCCAGCTGGCACTCGGCGAAGACTTGCCTGCTGGCCGTTGTTTGTCTGCCACGTGGCCCTATTTGCCGAGTGTCAGATCGGCTGGCACTCGGCAAAAGTCCCTTCTTTGCCGAGTGCCAACAGATCTGGCACTCGGCAAAGTCGTTCGAAAACTAAAAAAATACAAGACGGCCGGCCCGGCCACACACGCACACACTAACACACGCACACACTAACACACGCACTCACACGCACGCGCCGCCGCACCCCGCCCCGCTGCCGCGCCGCCCGCCGCTGCGCCCCCGGCCCCGCCCCGCCCCGCCGCGAAGCGGCCCCGCCCCGCCGCCGCGCCGCCGCGCCGCCCCGGCCCCGCCCCGCCGCGCCGCCACCACGGGCCGCGCCCCGGCGCCCCCAGCCCTGGGCCCGCCGTGCCGAGGAGGAGGACAGGAGGAGAGGAGGAGGTGGAGGAGGAGAGGAGAGGAGAGGAGGAGAGGAGGAAGAGGAGGAGGAGGTGGAGGAGGAGAGGAAGAAGAGGAGTGGAGAAGAGAGGAGGAGAAGGAGGAGAAGAGTGGCCCCGCCGTCAAGCCGCTTTGGTCGTCCCGTCGCCGTCGTCGAAGCTCGTTCTTGCTATTCTCGTCGCGAAGGTATGCCCTATGTATTTAGTAAATAGTTAGTAGTTAGTAGTAGTGTTAGTAGTAGTTAGTAGTGTTAGTGTTAGTAGTAGTGTTATTGTTAGTAGTAGTTATACTACTTCGATATTGTTATCTGCATGGAAATAGAAGTAAAGTACATGGCTCATCTTAGTACTATTGTGATTGTTGGCCTTCGTGACTATGTCTGGTATACATGTGGTTGTTGGCCTTCGTGCCGACCTTTTCTGCAGGTTTTGGGAACCTCCCCGTGCAGGGGAGGTGCTGCCAAAATTTTCGGTCGAGACTAACCAATTGCTCTTTTTTTGGCAGGAGGAGGACCCGTCGGAGGGACTCGGCGACCCCGATCGTCTTCGTCGGCGTTGCGGGTCTGCCTGCACCGCGTCGTGTCGCCACTGCCCCGACTCACCACTGCCCCGCTACCCTGACCTCACCGGCACCTTAGGTATAACCCCTCTATCTGTATCCTTAGGTATCTGATCTTTGGTCGCGTAACCTAGTTAGACGTCTCCCGTTCGAAAGAGATACAGTCTTAGATATTCAGTCCTTTGCATATCTGCAACCGTATCTCTTTCGAATTGTCCACGTATTTTGGACAGCCCGCAGATGCGTAGATGAGCTAGTTTCCATGTTCTGCTCCTGTCAAAGTCAGAGTTTCGGCACCACCTCCTCGTTGTTCTCCGGATACACACTCTCCCTGCCAGGACGTGTATCGGGAGAACATCGAGGAGGTGCTGCCAAAATTCTGTCTCGGGTAGGAGTAGAACATGGAAACTAACCCATCTGCGCATCCTCGGGTGGGATTAGGACCTATCCTTCTCCTATTAGATGGTAGGAAGACCGTGTAGATGCAATTGCTGGTTTTATTACTCGCTTACATATGTATATGCCAGAGGATGGATAACCGTGACTGGATGTACACGGGCCACGCAAGTAAGAGCACAGAATGGGTTACTAAGACCAATGCTTTCTTAGAGCATGCGTTTGGTCCAGCTGCTAAAGGGTCGAGTCGGATGCCGTGTCCCTGCAGCAAATGTGGGAACAAGAAAAGAAAATATAAGAATAACGTGGGGGTAGATCTTTACAAGTACGGATTCGTTGAAAACTATACTTGTTGGGTCCACCATGGTGAAGCCGATCGAATTAGAGAGGAGGTGGTGAGACAACGTCTCGAGGAGTATGATGGAGATGCCGGGGTAGCAGACATGATGGGAGACTTTCAAGAGGCTCAATTTGGTGAAGGATTGGAGGAGCCAGAGGACACCGCAAAGGCGTTCTACGACATGATGTCTTCGGCACAGAAGCCCCTTCATGAAAGGACAATGGTTTCACAACTGGATGCCATTGGACGCCTAATGGGGTTCAAGTCCCAGTATAGCTTGAGTCGAGACGCCTTCGATGGCATGTTGGCAATTTTGGGCACCCTGTTGCCGGAGGGTCACATTCTGCCGAAGAACACGTACGAGTCACAGAAACTTCTTCGTGCACTTAAGATGCCGTATGAGCAGATCCATGCTTGTCCAAAAGGGTGCGTCCTATTCAGGAAAGATCACGAGAAAGCAACACACTGTCCAAAGTGCAAAGCCTCTAGGTATGTGGAGGTAGACCATGGAGATGGCAAGAAGGAACAACTTAATATCCCCGAGATGGTCCTACGGTACCTTCCTTTCATACCTAGGATCCAACGACTGTACATGACAGAGGACTCTGCGAAACAGATGACATGGCACAAGAATGGCAAAAGATACAATCCTGACAAGATGGTACACCCATCGGATGGTGAAGCATGGAAGCACTTCGATGCCATGCATCCTGGCAAAGCTATGGAGGCTCGAAATGTACGTGTGGCGCTGGCGACAGATGGGTTCAACCCGTATGGAATGATGGCGGCCCCGTACACTTGTTGGCCTGTGTTCGTGATCCCCCTCAATCTCCCTCCCGGTGTTATGTTTGACCCTAAGAACGTATTCTTGTCGCTGATAATTCCTGGACACCCGGGGAACAATATGGGTGTGTTCATGGAGCCTTTGTTGGATGAATTGTTCGAAGCTTGGGAAAACCCGGTACTGACATATGACCGAGCAACAATGAAGAACTTCAAAATGCATGTGTGGTACCAGTACTCCCTGCATGACTTCCTTGCGTATGGCTTATTCAGCGCTTGGTGTGTTCACGGGAAGTTCCCATGCCCAATATGCAAGGCAGCTGTGAAGTTCACTTGGTTGAAGAAGGGAGGGAAGTATTCTTCATTCGACCAGCATCGTCAATTCTTGCCTCTTGACCATCCATTCAGAAGTGACATCAAGCACTTCAGGAAAGGTGTTCAAGTCACCAACCCCATTCCTCAGTTCAAGAGCGGTTCCGAGGTCCGTGTCGAAATAGAGGCTCTGAAGTTTGATAAAGACAACGGTCGTTTTTTTGGGTACGGAGAGGAACACATGTGGACCCATAAATCGAGCTTGACTAGACTCCCCTATTTCAATGACCTTCTTTGTCCGCACTACATCGATGTAATGCACACAGAAAAGAATATCGCTGAGGCACTCTTTGCAACACTCATGGACACAGAAAAGTCAAAGGACAACGTTAAGGCCAGACTGGACCTGCAAGAGATGTGCGATAGACCAAAGCTAGTGATGAGGGCTCCTGGTGCTGGCAAGAAATGGAAAAGAGGTCCAGCCGATTATATATTGAAAAGAGACCATAGGAAGAAAGTACTACAGTGGATCCAGGCGTTAAGGTTCCCTGATGGGTATGCGGCGAATCTGAGGAGGGGAGTGAACTTGTCTACTATGCGAGTGTTAGGGATGAAGAGTCATGACTACCACATATGGATCGAGCGGCTCCTTCCTGCGATGACCCGGAGATACCTCCCTGAGCCTGTGTGGCGCGTGCTGGCAGAGTTGAGTTACTTCTTTCGCCAGCTTTGTGCCAAGGAGCTATCTTATGACGTGATTGCTAACCTAGAGGAAGTGGCACCTGTGTTGATCTGCAAGTTGGAGATGATCTTTCCACCCGGCTTCTTCCTGCTGATGCAGCATCTGATTTTGCACCTACCGTACGAGGCACGGATGGGGGGGCCCGTGCAGTGCCATTGGTGCTTTCCAGTCGAGAGATGTCTAAAGGTTCTTCGGAAAAAGTGTAGAAATAAAGCCAAAATAGAGGCTTCCGTGGCAGAAGCATTTATTCTGGAGGAGGTGTCGAACTTCACAACAACATATTATAAGGATAACCTTCCTAGCGTGCACAATCCACCCTCTCGTTACAACGTCGATGAGAGTTTATCGAACCTCAGCCTTTTCAAAGGCCAACTCGAAAGAGCAAGCGCATCGAGGACCAAGATGTTGCGGCATGATGAGTGGCACACTATCATGTTGTATGTGCTGTTGAACCTTGACGAAGTGACTCCTTATGTGCAGTAAGTTCTCAATGAGCTTGTTACATGCGTCGTCACTATCTTCAATCTTTTGATTCGACGTCCTTGTTTTTAAGGAAATTTATTGATGAATACTGGAGAGAGGATAGGGAACCTTCCTCTGAAGAACAAGACCATCTTCTCAAAAGTGGTGTGCCTGATTTCATTTCGTGGTTTAGTACGAAGGTACGACCCAACTAACCTTGTATTTCATTTCATTTCTTGTTTCATTTGATGAAACGATCTACCCTGTCTCAACTTACAGGCCCGCACAGATGCGGAAATGATGGATGAGTTGAAACAGGTTGCCAATGGCTTCGACTATAGGGTCAAGTCATTCACCGTTTATGATGTGAATGGCTATCGCTTTCACACAAGCAGCTACGAGCAGAGTCGGCCCAATCGAAAGACCTCAAATACCGGAGTTCGTACGCCCGACACCGATGAGCGCGACTATTACGGCATAGTCGAAGAAATATATGAGCTCAACTTTGAGGGTACCAAAGCTATTAATCCAGTGGTATTCAAATGTCATTGGTTTGATCCTGATGTCATGAGAAGAGCCCCTGAGATTGGGATAGTCGAAATTCGACAGGACACCGTTTACAAGGGAGACGATGTCTATATTGTGGCTCAACAGGCCACCCAAGTTTATTATCTCCCATGGGCGTGTCAAGAAGACAACAATCTTATGGGTTGGTACCTTGTGCAGTTAGTATCGCCGCGCGGTAAAGCGCCTCTCCCAAACGATGATGACTACAACTTCGACCCAAACACATATAACGGAGAGTTCTTTCAACCCGAGGGGCTAGAAGGGAGGTTTGACATTGACATTTTTGAGCTGATGGACATGGAAGAAGACGATGACAATGATATTGATGAGGACGATGGTGATGAGGTGCACAATGCCAAGGACTTAAGAATGCTTGAGCGATTACAGTTTGGTGGTGACATTGATGAGGACGAGGGTGACGAGGATGATGGAGACGATGCCGATTGTTTCGACAATATTGACAGTGATGACGACACACGTGTGCCACAAGCCAACACACGAGGGGCACTAGCCACTGACAATCGCGGAGATAATTTTTAATTCATGTAATGCTATATTGTTATAATTATTCTGCAATTATGTTTCGTTCATTTTGTGTCTCTTTATAAATACTTATCGTTTATGCTAATTGATTTTACCTTTGTAATGGCAGGCACTCGATAAAATGTCGGGCGGAAGGCGGCAACAGCGGAGGGTCAACTCGCGGTACCAGAGGTCCAGCTCACCACCCACCACAGCCGAGGAGCCGTCGACGAGGAGGGCGAGGACCGGCCGCCCCCGCGGACGTCCTAGGAGGGAGCCGACTCCCGACCCGACTCCCGACCCGGCGCAGACCTCCTCGGACCACGCCCAGGGGGACGCCACAGGGACGACCAGGAGGACGTCGGACGACGACACCACTTCCTCGGAGCGTCGCCAGGGGGACCAGGGGGACGAGAACGTAGGTGTCTCAGGAGGGGGTTCCACTTCCTCTGCTTCGAGCAGAGTGTACTTGCGCGGCCCCTCGCAGCTCCCGCAGCAGCGTCTCGCACCTAGCCGCCGCCCGGTGATTCGACCTTACGGCGACAAGTAAGTTACCATTAATGTTTTCACTACTTGTTCACATGACATGTTCAAAATTGAACTTCCGACTAACAGTTGTTCTTAATGACCCATGCAGGAACTGGGAACTTGTGGCAGGGGGCAAGACACGCCATATCAATGGCACGTTAAGTCTTCTGATTCGGAAGAACTATCCTGGCTTGGTCACCTACGCCGGAGTTAGGTCACCGCCCTGGACGTGGGACCACTTCGGTGCTGCTGTGGACCCCATGTACACCACCGTTGCAGCGCGGATTAGGGCCGAGTTCTGGGTGAGTCTTGCTCGCATAACATTTCTCAATGATACGTATTTGTCGGACGTTCTTCAAATAATGAAAGGGTACTTTGCGTGCAGGAGTACTTTGCGTGCGAGGCAGGGAGAGAGGCCGAGGCGTTGCACGTGCAGGACAGGGTCTGCAGGTCCCGGCTAGCGGATATGTACCACGAGGCGCGGATCCAGTGCATCATCAACTACAACGCCGACGTGTTAGGGACAGCGGTGAAGAAGACGGATGCTAGGCAGATGATGCTCACCAGGGAGACCGACCTCACTAGGGAGTAGTACATCCAGGTACGTACAAAACAGTAATACTGATTGGTCCATCCATCACTTAGCGGCTCTTCTAACATATTAAATACTTATTGTCTTGCAGTTCTGTCCTGGTTGGTGCGCCAATCACCTAGACTACTGGGTGGCCATTGTGGACAAGTGGAAATCGGACGAGTGGTACGAGAGGCACAGTGCCCGCCGAGACTGCCGCCTGCAGATGCCTGGGGTGCCACACCACCAAGGCAACCTTAGCCTCGCTGCGTACGCCGACAGATGGGTATGCTCTACTGATTTTTTTATTCTAACACTCAATTACTTATTACTTGTAATCATCTGTGTTTTCATCGCAGTCCCAGTCGCATGGTGGTGAGGAGTGCCTCCCTTTCAAGGCGTACCACTTGTCGCACCAGGGCAAGGCGACTGCAGCGAGCACCCAGTACAACCCAAACTCTGGGCCCGAGGCGTTCACCAACACGAACGCCTACACCAAGGTCACCGAGTACACCACTGCGGCTCGCGAGCGCCATGGGGAGGACTTCGATCCGGCCACCCAGCCCCTAGATACAGACCTGGTGATGAGGTTGGAAGGAGGGAAGCAGCACGACCGGTACTGGATAGCCAACAACGCAGTTGACTCGTCCTCTGTTCCCAACCTCGCTGAGATTCGAGCTGCCAGCACGAGCTCCTCCATCCCCATACGACCTCGGCAGCCGACCTCACAACAGATGATGGCAGCACTTCAGGTAAGTACTTGTTCTATTCGTCGTTCATTGCTTTTACACATATACCTTGTCTTTGCATTGTTTAAACCTTACGGGACGAATTTTGCAGGCCCAGATGCAGGCCCAGGCGGACCAGATGCAGAGGTTGCAGGCCATGCACGAGGCCGAGGCGGCGGCCCATCGTCGCGACTTACTGGCCGTCCAGCAGTGGGAGGCGCAGAGGACGCAGGACATAGCTCACTTCTTTGGGAGCCTGAACATCCCGGGTGTTGTCGTGCCTCCCTCGCTGCTCACTCCTTTTGTGCCTCCTGTTACTCCTACGACAGAGACTCCGGTGAGTATATATGGTTGTTTATATTTCTTTAACTTTTACGGCTGTCCTCCAGGTGCTAACGAATTTGCTTCTCCTTTGTGCACTCACAGTCGGAGGGTTCGGCACCGACTCCTCAACCTGGCCTTCCTCCGCACACTCTGCAGATCACTGGTGGCCCTCCTCTGCAGCCTGGGTGGCTCCCCGGTGGCCCTCCTCCGCCCTATGGGTGGCCAGGTTACCCTCCTCCGCAGTCAGGGTACACCGGGTGGCCATCTGGACCTCCGCCGCCTGGGTGGCAAGGTTGGCAAGGTGGTCCTTCAGGCGGGTCGTGGGACGCGGGGCAAGGTGGGAGTTCTTCACAATCTGAGCACCAAGGTGAGCAGTGATGGCCGACTTAGATTTGTGATGGACTTGTGAGATGGATGTGATGAACTTGTGAGATGCATGTGATGGACTTGTGAACTTGTGGACTTGTGATAAACTTGTGAGCTTGTGATGCATGGAGACTGAACATGTGATATTTGTTTGAAATGGATATGTATGTTATGGATGTGTGATATATATGCATGTGATATTTGTCTGAAATGGAATATGAATGTGTGATATGTTGTCTGTGTAGGGAAATGAAAACAGGAAAAAAAATTCCTTTTTTCCCAGCTTTGCCGAGTGCCACACTCGACAAAGAGGTCATGGCACTCGGCAAAGCTGGGCAAATTTTTGCTCAGCTCGGCCTCTTCGCCGAGTGCCTTGACCCTGACACTCGGCAAAGAGGCCCTCTTCGCCGAGTGCCAGCCTACGTGGCACTCGGCAAAGGGGCCCTCTTCGCCGAGTGCCAGCCACGTGGCGCTCTGCAAAGGGGTCCTCTTCGCCGAGTGCCAGCCTACGTGGCACTCGGCAAAGGGGCCCTCTTCGCCGAGTGCCAGCCACGTGGCGCTCTGCAAAGGGGCCCTCTTCGCCGAGTGCCACGTAGGCTGGCACTCGGCGAAGAGACCGTCAAGTGACGGCTCCCGTTTGCTTCGCCGAGTGCTGACCTGGCACTCAGCGAAGCCTTCGCCGAGTGCCCGATATTTGGCACTCGGCAAAGAAATCGTTGCCGACAATTTCTTCGCCGAGTGCGGCACTCGGCGAAGCCTTCGCCGAGTGCGAGAGGGCCTTCGCCGAGTGCAGCCAGCACTCGGCAAAGCCGGCGTTCCCTGTAGTGAATATGCTATAGGAACTGTTCTGATACTCCTTTTTTTTAAAAAATGGCACGAATCTCAATCCCCAAAGCAGCTAATTAAAACAATTGATTATTTATTTTAGTTTGGAACTGGGTGTCGTCTGGGTTCAGCCCGTCCATGCCCAACCCGAGTCCCGCCTATTAGAGCACCCGCAGTGTATAGACACGGGGGCATGCCTTCAGCTAGGTCCCACAATGACAAGACACCACCTGATAATTCACCACCAATGTATAGACATAGGGGGTGGGTCTTTGTATTTCCTAGTTTGAGAGAGAAGAGAGAAGATAGGACCTGGTTCTATGTATGGAATCGGGTTCCTTATAGACCCGGGTTCACAGTGTATAGAACCTGGTGCTATCCCGTATTTATTGTATAGACACGCCTTGGACACTCCCACTGCGGATGCTCTTAGAGTGCATACAGTGGAATCACGCTCAGCTCGCTATACTTATATACAATCATACATATTTAGCTTAATTTATATGTGTTTAAATTATGATTCTTAAAATGATTTTAATTCTAAACATCCAAACGGGCCTTAAGAGAAAACACTTGTTTTAAGTAATGAGGTTAAATAGATGAACGTCGATAGTTAAGGAAGTTAAGTAGACTTTTTTTGAGCTTTATTATCTTGATATGAATGTCGAGGAGGCCATAGACTCCTTTTGTGCTTTGTCTTTATGAATGTTGAGGATGAGGCCATACGCTGTGATTTTGTGTTTTTTTTAAGACCCGACTGTGATTTTGTTGTGTTGCTAGAAATCGACCTGCTCAACTGTTCTGGTACTCGTTCTGCTCAACTGTTCTGATACTCGTTCTGCTCAACTGTTCATAATATGTCGACCTGATGAGGCTCAACGAGTATTGTCGAAATGATGACGTCATGCCGAAGACAGCATATCATCCTCGAAAGCCCCCTCTCGAGAGGACAAAAGGAAAAGCTCCCTCCGGCGCGCACCTACAAAAATGGCCGCAACGTCAACCTGGTCCACTCCGTCCGTCCGTAGTGTCGTCTGCTCCATGCGCGCCGCACACGCATGCACGCACGGGCATCTTCTGCAGGACTGCAGCGTATAGCTATATACCCGGGGGAGTATATTTCATGGCCCAAGAAGCACGCGAAGCTCCAGTCGGTCGCAGTCGCAGCAGCTCCTCCACTTCACCAGCCACTGCCGGCATGTGGGAGTCTCCTCGGCAGATGCAAGCGCACACGCCCTTCCCCTCCTGGATCCCCGCCTCCTACGCCGGCACGTTCGCCGCCGGGGCCGGGCCGGCGGCAGCGGCCAACCCGAGCCTGCCGAGCGACCATGCCTGGAACCAGAGCGCCACGTAAGTACACCGGCATACACATCCAACACACGCCGGCGGATCGGATACGTACGATCGACATGGTTGCTAGCTCGATCTCGATCGATGCGCTCTTGTTCGATGGACAAGCTGATGACGTTCTGCGTGATTTTCAGTAGCGTGGGAGCGCACGGGGGCCGCGGCTACAGAGGGAACTTCCTGTCTCTGCTCGAGGCCAAGAGCGTGACGCCGGAGATGTTCGAGGACGTTCCCGCGGCGGCATGCGACTACCTCGGAGTCAGAGGGGTGGGCGCCGCCGCCAGCAGCATGGCCGGCCCAGCCGCCGCCGCCGCCTATGGCCTTGGCGGCCGTGTGGTGCACGGGGCCAGCATGGGCTGCATGCCGTGCTACGACCACGAGGAGAAGCCAGCTGATGGCAGCCAGCGGCGGCAGGGTTTTGGAGCTCCCACGGCTGCATTTCTGCAGGGACTGATCCCAAGCCGAGTGGAGCTGCTTCAGAGTGGCATGGGTTATTCAGGCATGGTGGTGTCTGAAAGACTCGAGTCTTCTTCCTTTGGCGTGGGGAGCTTGCCGGACGCTGCTGGTTCTTTCAGTGACTACTACAACAGGTCAAGTGCAGACCTCATGTCCAGCAACAGCAACAGGCATGAACAAGATAGTATTAGCAGGCCGGTAAGCTTTGACTTTCTTACGTAAATCAAAGTAGCTTCTTTCGGTGTCGACTTCATGTACGTCCAGCAACGTTTGATTATATTCTCTTGCAGGGGATGGGCGGTAGCAGCAGTGGAAGCGGAGCTGCGACAAGTGCAGCCACGAGGAGGAAAACAGAGGAAGGGGCTGGACGAAACACGAAGAAATCTAAGCAGGAGGCTTCCCGCAAGACGTCGCCTCCTAAGGTACGCGCGCAATCATGAGCTGAGGAAGATTAGGGATGAACTAGCGAAGCGAAGGCGTTTTAATAAGCCCGGAACTTTTGAGCAAGCATTCTGACGACTTTGTTTCAAACTTACTTAGCCCCCTCAAGCGCCCAAAGTGAAGCTGGGAGAGAAGATCACAGCGTTGCAGCAAATCGTGTCACCTTTTGGGAAGGTACATACGAGATTCTTTGCCGCGCGCAACTTTTGCTTCTAAATACTGAAATCTAGTTTATTTCATTCTGTTCCTTATTCTCTTTTGGTTGATGATAACTAGCATAGAACATCTCACTTTGCCAGACTGATACATCATCGGTGCTGTTAGAAACGATCGAGTACATAAACTTTCTTCACGAGCAGATACGGGTAATAACTCTCTCCATGTACACAATATGCCATATCTAATAGTATTTTTGTCTTACATAACTTTCTACTAAGCTGAAGAACACACACTAAGATCCTTAATGATCAAGTGGAGTACATATGAACTGCAGCTGAGAAATGTGAATAGGCCGTGTAGTTTTGTAATGTATCATCCAAGATAATATATACACACTGAACCAGCAACCATTTGCCGTGGTTTCAGTGAGCATACCACATTGACCTTTTATCAGTGGACTTCCAAGTCATGCCCAAGTCCTGTGCAACAATCATGCTGTCTTTTTCCAGAGTCCGGACACCGATAGACTTAGAGCTGGGAAAAGGGTCAATCACACGTACTGTCGCAGCCATTAGTCCACCTCTTTCTTTTCCGATGAAGTCTAGTAATGCTGACAAGTAGATTGCTGTCTTTTTTAAAGCTAACTACCATGCATGCTGATCCACTCTTCCACTGTGCAGCTGTTTAGTGAACCGTACATGACGAAAACACTACTACAGAACAGGGTCATAGGCCGATCTAACAATTGAGCTATAGTCTCGGCAACAAATTGCGTCCGGGACTAAAGACTTTTAGTCCCGGTGGGTAAAACCAACCACCTTTAGTCCCAGTTGGTATTACCAACCCGGACTAAAGGTCCCCCAACCTTTAGTCGCGGTTGGTAATACCAACCGGGGCTAAAGGGTGAACCTTTAGTCCCGGTTGGTGTTACCAACCGGGACTAAAGGTCCTTTTAGCCCCGGTTGGTGTTACCAACCGGGGCTAAAGGTCCTTCTCGAGTGGATTCAAAAGGAAAACATCCAGAACTACATCACGTGGGTTGTGTAGCTCAGTTGGTAAGCGTGCCTGAGGCGAGAGGTGTTGAGTTCGAAGCTCACAAACGCAAATTTATTTTTTCTCGTGGAAGCCTTTAGCCCCGGTTCGGAGCAACCGGGGCTAAAGGTGGGAGCCTTTAGTCCCGGATTGGTAGTCCCGTTTTCCAACCGGGGCTAAAGGCCTATTTCTGTAGTAGTGAAAGCACGTACAAGGTACCACTAATAAAAGCAACAAACATATACTATTTTGTATTTTCAGTAAAACAATTGACGAGAATGCGTGGCCACGACTCGTTGCCCGTATTTTATTTCAGGGTCACATTCGACGCAGAGGCGAAGAGAAAGAGGAGGAGAGCGGGACGGGGCATGATGATGATTTGAGGGGCAGAGGGCTGTGCCTGGTCCCTGTCTCGCTGACCTCGCAAGCATACCACGATGACACCCTGCCGGACTGCTGGGCGCCCGCGTACAGGAGCTGCCGGTACCCATGACCACGAGCTCGGCATGGCGACGACTCCATGGTTTCAGCTAGTATCTGCTGCCTCGGCAACGGCTATTCGTTGGAAACTCGGAATGATTTGCTTGCTTCTCCTTTTGTTTTATTGTCATGTCCTGTACTTTTCTTTTTAGATTTCCAGACTTCCAGTGTAGCCCGGAATAATAATGTAGAGTGACTAGGCATAAAGGCATACTACCACACCACCAGGACTTGCTTGGCTTTCAGAAAAGACAGTACCAGGCAGAGCCCCTCACACAGTCCGCCTCCTCTCAATGCCTATCGCCTTCGCCTCCTCCTCTCCCAAACCCTTCTCCTCAGTATGGCGCCACCGACAGTGTTTTTTTTTTTCGAGAACGTGCGTAGCACGTATTTCATTAAGAGAAGTTAGAAAGTTCGATACAACCGCTACTTCAAATGGCGAGCTGCCATAGCTAGACAGCAAGTGCACACTTACAGAAGGCACCGGCTTAACGGTGGAGCTACGAGGTCGTACTAAAGAGGTAACGAATTTTGTGACCGAGCGACAGGGAAAAGCACGATGTCGATCAGCAGGCATGATGACTAGACACAGCTCACAGTTACGCCCATAATTCCAAATGTTCTCAGAGTCGTCACAGCGGCAAAGTAATTTCTTCTCAGCTCAGAAAAGCATGATGTAATTTAACACAATTTGACCGACCGGCAGGGCGCAGGGCCAATCGGATCCATTGGGACGTGGCCATTTCTCATGAATTCTATGCTTTTCTTTTCTCGGGAAATCAACTACGCTGCAAATAAGGCCTCAATATATTTTCAGATAGGGGATCCCCCCCCCCCCCCCAAGACTCAAATATGAAAAATGGTTGAAACTTGGAAGCATTCTGAGTGGATCAAGTGACTTAGAATAAGAGTAGCTGGTTGGTTGCAATGCCATGATTCAATAAAAAGTGTTTGGTTGCATGCATGATGTATAGTAAACATGCATTTAACTAAAACGCACAGTTTTAACATGTGCAAGAGCAATTTCCACAATAGCCTTTAAATCAGGATCCTATTTTTTAATCTAGAGGCTGCCCTACTTTGGAGTGTCTTGTGGGATCATCTCAAACAGTATCCCTAAATCAAGAGCATACTTCCTCTTTTGAACCAATGGAGGATGCGTGGATGAAGAGGAGCCGGAGAAGGAGGACACTAGAAAGGAGGATGTGTAGGGTTGGAGCCGCGCTAGGGCAGGATGGGAGGGGCGAAAGAGGTCGTGTGGATGTGGAACCATGTCGATAGGAAGAGGCATGCCAAGGAGGAGGCCACACCGAGCGGGAGGATGCCAAGTCGGGGAGGGTGTGCGGGTTGGAGGAGGGCACAACGTAGAGGAAATGCCAAGTTGGGCACGCTTACAAGGGGAGGAGGGAAGTAGTGACGTCAATAGATTTGGTGACAATGGTCAAAACTAAAAAAAAGTAGGAAGGCCATCTCCGAGGCCTGAGGGCTTGAAAAGAATATTTGAGGGCCTTCTACTAAGGGCCTTATTTGAGTGTGCTTTCTTGTTACCGATCATTGTAATCAGTGGCAGAGTGAAGGTCTGGCTGCCCTAGACTGCTGCCTAGACTCGCATGTGAAAGGTCCAAATTGGCTAGAGGGGGGTGAATAGCCTAATTAAAACTCTACAAAATTACTTAGGCAAACACTATTAGTATAACAAATGGCGAAGCTTGTTGCGCTAGCCTAATAGTGTGTTGCAAGCCACCTATCCATAAATTCTACCTAGTATTTCTATGTCACACAATCCACTAGAGCTAATATCAAATGCGGAATAAAGTTATCTAGCTCTAGTACAAGTATGATATACAAAAGGTATATGAGATAAGTGTGTGCAATAGATAGACTAAGCAAGCTAATCACAACTAGCTACACAAGTAATAACACAAGAGATATACAACAAGTGATAATATCTATACAAGAGAAATAGCTCAATGTAAATACTCAAAGTAAATGAGCTAGATAGAGGTGGTTTCACCGAGCCTTCGGGATCGTCTAGTGGAGAACCAATCACCGGTGAAATCCACTTGTGATGCCAATCACCAAGAATACGAATATGAAGACCAATCACCAAGATGTAGAATCGATCACAATATGCACACGGGACACCAAGATTTATCCTGAGGTTCACGTGCTTACCGGCACGCTACTCCCCGTTGTGTCGACCAACACTAGGTGACCCGGTGGCTAATCGGCGCAAAGCCAAGCTCACAAAGAGCGCCACAAGAATCTACCGCTAGTGAGGTAGCTCAATGACACGAGCAATCCACTAAGGATGCCTCTTGCCGCTCCGGCGAGGTGAGGCTCCAAAACCTCTCACAATCACGATTGGTGGTGGCCAAGAACAATCTCCTTCTCTTGCCAAAAACCACCTCAACACCTCCAAGCCGTCTAGGCACCGGCAAATGTCAAGAGTAACAAGAAAACTCAATGCCGATGCGAAGAACTAGTGCCACTAGATTGAACTCTATCAAATCACGCACTAGATCACTCAATCTCACTAGGTTTGATCAATTCAACTTGGGAGATGAGTTGGGAGGCTTGTCAAGGCTCACTAGAATGCTTAGGAATCAAAATGTGCAAAAGAGATGCCTAGCAAGCCGGCCAAGCCCCTTAAATAGGCCACACAAGACGGCCTAGCCGTTGGGCCCGAAACAGACGCATCAGACGCGCCGGTGTCGGAGCCATCGGACGCTCCCTCAGCGTCCGATGCTCCGATGAACATCGCGTGTCCCTTTGCTACGAATACAGCCCGTTAGATCCCAACGGTCACAAACTTTCTCGCGCTTGTTAAAGTGGCATCGGACGCGCCGATGCCTAGCATCGGACGCTCCGATGCCGCTGCAAGTTTTACCCCTTTTTCAGCGCTACATCGGACGCACCGGCACAGTTACATCGGACGCTCAACCCCTGCGTCCGATGACACAACAGAGAGGTTCCAGAGAGGTCCAGAACACATCGGACGCGTCCGATGGTTCTGCATCGGACGCAGGCCAGCGTCCGATGTTCCCTGGACAGCATGCTTGCGCCACGTCATGACCATCAGACTCTGCAACAGTGCTTTGCCAGCGTCCGTTGCCAGCGTCCGATGCTTCCTCAGCAAATGACAGAAGTTAGGGTTTGCCATCGGACGCTCGGCCCAGCGTCCGATGCTGCCGCCAGCAGCGTCCGATGCCCCTAACTCAGCACCTTTCATTTTCTAATTTCTACCCTTGCTTCCATGTGCCAACACCAAAGTATTTCAACACTTGTGCACGTGTGTTAGCATTTTGTAAAGCATTTCCAAGGGTCTTGTTAGTCACTCACTAGGTCTATAGCATCGATATGTTAGAGAACACCTAGTGGCACTTGAACACCGCATAAGCCGTGAATAGTCTCCTCTTAATAGTACGGCCATCTATCCTAAGTGTGATCACAGTCGCTAAGTGTCTTGATCACTAAAACAAAGAGCCCTATAGGTTATACCTTTGCCTTCGGGCCTCTTTGCTCCATCTCTTCTCTTCTTCTCAAGTTTCACCAATGGTAGAACACTTGATCTCTTGAGTGCTTGTGGCCATCACCATCCTTCATGGTTGCCACCTAGCTAGCTCCACCACTAGGCTTGGTCACAATCCTTTCTTCTAAGCTACACACACGCTTAACAATAAGATTAGACCAAATAGGTTTCATCAATTAACCAAAATCAAACTAGGGCTTTCAATCTCCCCCTTTTTGGTAATTGATGACAACCTATACAAAGATATGTGATTTAAATTTGAGTAACCACATTGATAGTATTAGCTCCCCCTACATATGTGCTCTAGAGTTTGGTTCTAAATTTGGCACATATGTATGATTATGAAATGTGGATGAACAATACTACCAATGATGATGCTAAGGCATGAGAATGGACCTTTGAAGCGTGATACCAATCGGAGTGCACATATTAAACCATCCTTAGCATCATTTGTCACTAGACATACATCAAAAACTCAAGAACCCCGTAAGATCAACATAATAATAAGGCTCTTGAACCACTTGAAAATACTAAAATACAAGTATGTCTAGTTATCATCCTATTCATGCTAGTGAGTCATATCATCAATCATGTTCTAACACTAGCATTCACCACATAAGCATGAATATCAAAAATAAATAACCTATGCAATGCAATCAATCATATGAATATGCATATTTCAAACGCAACATACATGTTTATGAGCTTGCTCCCCCTATTTGTATGCTTCGATCCCACTTGAAGCACTTGAAGGTTTACTTAGCATGTCTCCTTTTATCTTAGTATTCTCCCTCATATCTTTGTCATCATTTTCTCCCCCTTTGTCAACAATTATCATAAAAGTGGGGCAAGTTCTAATGAAAGGAGACAATCTCTATATGTGGGGATCAAACTAAGTCAAGTTATGGCTTAATCTAGCTCATGAGCATAGGATATTTAACACGGTTTGCCCTAGAGTAAGCTTCTTCACACATCTTACAATGGTTATCTTACTCACGTTGGTTAAACACCCATTGCTCACTTACTAGACCAAACACTAGAGTTATAAGCTCACAAACGAGTTATATGCTACCACTAGATCAAGTCAAACATAGAAGCAATAGTGGTACCTTCAAATTCATTTGATTTACCATGAATGAGCCTACATAAGCAATGTGATGGCTATATGAACTAGATCACGACCTAATAAGAATGAATGCACATGCCAAACAATTTCACCTTTGCTTTCTTGAAGGAGAGACATGTCATAAGTGGGGGTTTAAACCCCAGTTGAACGGGTTCAATCACAAGGAACCAAACAGGTTCATAATATTTTATTAGCTTATTTAATTTTCACATCATCCTCATATGTCAATTTTATGCTCATTGTTCAAATCTCACCAAACATACTTCATTTGTATATTTCTAAATAAGAAACAACAAATATTTTGACGGTTCTCCTTGAACGCCATTTTGATGGTTCTCGACAGGATGCCGTGACTGAGCCATGATGGTCAGAGTCGTGTAGGGTAGGAGCCCATGGACCATGCTGTATGCACGGTCGATTCCTATTGTTGGGCTGGGCTAAATGCTTGCTAGCATCAGACCGGTTTCTCCCGAAAAGTGATGTCTAGTGGGATGTTGTTGCATACCGAACCCATACCACCCATGAATTACAGTACAGATTTATCTATTTGCTCATTTCTGGATCTGAAATTCCGGCGGCCTGTGTGAGCTACCCGAGGGATTTGTGCACAAATTACACCTCCGAATATCATACCACCAATGGTGCTTCGTAATTCCAGATACCCACTGCACACACGATTTGCTGTACCGTTTTATGCTTTTTTTAGAAGTGTAAGATACTCCATCTGTTAAAAAAAAATATAATTTTAGATCTGAGACTAGTCATATTCTCCCTAAGTGTAATCTATTTTATAGAAAAATATCAATATTTATATCTCTAAACAGATTTACTATGAAAATATATTTGATAATAAAATAAAAATGTTTGAGTAAATAGTGTAATTTATGTCTCCAATTAGATTTAGTACAAATACATATAGTTCATAATTAATTCGATGATGCTTATTTTGTATCATAAATATTAGTGCATTTTTATATAATTTTAATTAAGGTCCCGTTTGGAACGCAGGATTTTTCCCTGTTTATGCGTTTTTTTCCTGTAAAATTAAACTGATTCCTGTGAAATTCCCACGTTCCAAACAAGCCCTAAAATTTAAATCGTTTGGACTAGAAAATAATAATTGTATTCATCTGTGTGAGCCGTAGAGTATCATATTTGTGTCTAACACGGCATGTGATAATCGAGCTATTTTAGATCTATATTCTTCAACCGGTTCCTGCAAGGAACACGTGTCCACGTCACCTGAAATTTTTCCTACCGTCTGATTTGCCAATCGATGATCCAGATTGTTTGGAACGGATCTAGTCCAAAGCGGCTTGTCCTCTCCTTCTGCGGCTTCTCCTTGGCCTTTTCAGCTTCTAATCCCAATCTAACGAACCAATATATACATGGATTCTGATTCTTCTTCTAGACTCCTCTCCTTCCCGGCTCTTCAGTCGTCTCCGATCTCTCTCTCTCCTGGCGCGACGCGGGCAGGGCGACGGCGGCTGACGCCGGCGGGCCTCGGCTGCTGCAGTCGCCCTCCTTCTCCCCCTCCCTGGCATGCCGCCTAGGACAGCGTTGCAGGCTCGTCGCGCCAGGCGCTGGGGGCACGCCGCTGCTCCCGGTCTGCAACGGCGGCGCGGCGCAGCGCATGGTCGCCGGCGCCAGCCGTCGTCGGCCACGACCGGCTGGACGCAACTGGATCTCGCTCCGCGTGGCTGCCCCATGGCGCTACACCATCGCTCAGCTCCATGTGCGCTCATGTGCTACAGGAAACCCTAGCTGCTAGGTCTCGACCGCCCAGCGGCGACCTCACCCCCGGCGGCGGTGCTCTGGTCCCACATGGATGGCCTCACCAGCGACGGCGGCGGCGACCACCAGGTGAGATTCCCGCCGGCTGTGGGAAACCAGGCACCCAAACCCTAGCTTAATCTGTTTTTTATATTGCCTCATGAGGATGCAAAGCAGAGGCTCCTCGATGTTGGACGATGTTTTAATTGGCTCCCCTGTGTAACAGTTGTCACCCCTCCGTTCACTAGCCTTTTTGGTTTTCTGATCTCTTGGCAAGCCCTCCATTCCCTCTAAGTTTTACATCTGGTAAGTGATTCGTGGCCTTCCTCCTCCACATTCAGGATCTGCCCCATCTAATGCAGGTCGTTGTTAGAGAACCATGTTTACAGGATGCAATCTGTATTCATGAAGACAAGGTCGCACAAACATCAGGTTTGATTCTTGTGTGCTCTTCCTGTATGAAACTGTGTCAATTTTGAGTTCAATTTTTGTTCATGATTTGTTCATGTACCTTGCAGTCGGCTTATATGTGCTCGAGATATTTTCTCGATCTTTCATATTCCTGTGTAAGCATACTCCAATATGGTTACCTGGGATTTGATCTATTAAGATGCAGTTGGCTACACAGTTGAATTTTTTTTTCAATTCTGCATCTTCAGAGAATTGTGGAATTCTGTGAGTACCACAACTCCAGTTCATGAGGTAGTACGCCCTATGCACAGGTACATTCGTGATCTTCTCAGTCTTTTTATCTTTACATACATTGTCACAACTCAGAGCATAATTTTATAGCACAATTTTGATGGCTTCTGCTAAATGTCATTCTGCCAAATTGCTTGACTAAGGTTAAAATGACGTTTAATATGACTTACCTACTTAAATATCTTTCCAGTATAAATCCTAATCATCATTATGTTAGATCTATTTTCTCATTTAACATGTCCTAATAAACCTGCATTATTAATCGTGTATGCAGTGGCCTGATTTTTTGGGTGTCCTCGTGCAGCTCAGGTTCCTGGACCACTGAAAAAAAGAGATGCTTACGTATTGCAGCCCGTTCTTACAAAATTTAGTTGGTTGTCTTATTAGGGGGTTTTCTTTCAACCAAGTATAATCTGACCTCGATGCTTGCGATTCTAAGTAAGGCTTCATTTATATGCAGTCAGTCCCCTTCCAAGTGGAATTGTCTGTCAAAAAGGTATACATTGCAAACGTTTGCAATCAGTCATTCTTTGCAGTCTACTGTTATAGTTACCAATTTTGTGCTTATTTATGTTCTTAAACTGTACAACACTAAAAGTAATTAGGTTCGGTACCTGAAACTTTAGCAGGAATAGATAGTTTAATTTATTGTATGTATACTTAGACTGCAATATTATAACTACATATTTACTGCTAAGGTTATGATTGCTATATCAGTGTGTCGAACTCACCAGGTTAACATCACACATGAACTAATAATATTTAATAAAATCATGTGACCACCAATTGCACACGAATCAGAAAAAAAAAATGTGCTCTGACTTTTAGCAGGAAACTGTTACTACATACCTTGCAGAGGTTTTATCACGTATTCTATACATATGTCTTCAGTCTTCACATTGTTTGCTTGTTCTTTCTTGATGCAAAAAATACTCTTTTTCTCATTGAGTTAACATGCCAAGGAAAACACTATGCTTTGATTAGTTTGTACTAGATTCATTATCTTGTCTACTAAGTTTGGTTACTCTTCTTCACATGTTTATTTGTTAGCCTATTGTGCAGTTCAGTTCTTGGGCTGTTGAGACAGAAGAGGGGTTAGGCTAACTTTGCAGTCACCATTTTGGTCTATTTTTTCAGTGACTCCTGCTTACTTCTACAGTGTTTTCAGACTTACCTAGGTCATCGAATTGGACATCAGTGTAATGATTTATTTTAACCATCGCTTGATTCTGAGTTTTCTTATCTCCTAACGCAACATGAACCATATTTAGTCCTTAGTACCACTCTAGAAGTGATTGTTACCTGGTTAATAATTAGTATGTAGTCTATTGAACGTGAACCTTTCTTTCAGGATATGGACCCAAGAACATTCGTTACTTAATTACTCACCCAACAGCTGGAAGGAAATGGACATGTGCTTAATTTCAGTGAATTGCTGAAATACTTCTCTTGTCTAATTTATACGATTTTTATGCAATTCAGTTATACATGTGTTTCCTGTTTTTCCCTCAAACAGTTTGGTACCTCTAGGCAGAGGTAATTACCTTTTTCTTATTAGGTTACCGAAGCACTGTAAGCATTAAAGATTAATTAGCTTTTGATAGATTACTCACCTTCTCCGTTACTCACATTTTTAATGAACTACTTCTATGTATCAGTAAATAAATGTTAACAGCTTGGAGATTTTTAAGCATTTTAGTCATATATTTCCACAAATTCCTATCAGGTCTCATTTTTAATGAACTACTACTATGTATCAGTAAATAAATGTTAACAACTTGGAGATTTTTTAAGCATTTTACTCACATATTTCCACAAAAATTCCTGCCAGGTTGTACATGACTCATAAGATGCCTAAGGGTGCGTTTGGTTGGTGACCAGAACTTGCCACGCCACAGATTCGTCGTGCCACAGTTTTTCTGGCAGCCGTTTGGTTCACTGCCACAGCTATGACACGCCACACTTTCTTAGCACCATGTCCCACACGTCATAGACTCATTTTCGTGCCAAAGTTTGCCAGAAGTGTGGCTTCGATTTTGTTCGCCACACTTTCTGTGGCAGCCACAGTTTGCCGAAGGTGAGGCGTGGCAAGTTCCGGTCACCAACCAAACGGACCCTAAAACTTCAAGTCTGTAAGCAGTATCATAACGAAGCGGATGGACTTCGGGCAGCACATGATCGTCTGTTTACCTTATGCTGCTATTTACCTAAGCTTGAGGCCTGCATGTAGCCATGTGGTGTCTTGTTTCCTGGATAAAAAATTGAGTCTGTAATGATCTTCCACTATGTTTATGTTAAGTTGTGAAGAACAATATACCGTCTCTGTGTGTCTATCTATATATACAAACTGTTTTTAACTTTGTATTTATATAAATAAATTATAAACATGTCTCAACACCTATGTGTGTTTACCAACGCGCTAGTTTCAAATAGATTGCAGCCGTAGTGCGTAGAGTAGTAGTACGTACCAGAATTAATTACACCTATTTTTTTTGCTAAGACAGTACCAGAATTAATTATGCTTTTTTTTTTGCTAGTACAAGGATGTCAGTATCTTCGCTGGAAACCACCAATTGTCAGGTCAACCGACTGTAGCAAGTGCATGCATCGGCAGCCATGACGACATCAACACGTCAACGTCACCGAAAAATCATATTCCTTCCCACAAGAAGAAAAAAAATAAGAGAAAACAACAACGTCACTCTCTCCGCGGGTTGGCTCGTAGTCATAGCAGTTGGCACGAGCGCACGATGAAAACACGCGTTAGTTCTATTAGCAGAAGGGAAAGACAAGTTTGATCCGCCCGGATCAACCTCCGCTCAATCTCTCTCGCTGCCGTATCTTGCTCGACCGTGGACACGGACGGACGGCATCTGAGTGACTGAGTATCTGACAGATTTGGCCGAGAAACATTTTCGGGCAGAGTGGCTCCGCTCCGCTCCGCTCCGCTCAACGGCGTCTTGGTTGCCGACCCGCGCCGGCCTTGCAATTTGCACTGCCGCGAACAAGTTGAAGAAGTTGGCCAGAACCCAGTAGCGTGGCTGCGTGGGGTTAACCTTAATAACTCGAAGCCGGCGAGCATTCCATTCAGCGATCAGTCAGTCAACCCCGCCGGCGTCGCCGACGTGCCGGCGAGCAAGCCCATCGACGCCACATAGCACAGAGGGCCGGGCTTGTGGCCTTGCGCCGGAGCCGCCGACAGTACGGCACACACGCACCGTGTACTGAACCACCACACTGATTGATTACTGAAGAGGCCGTGGACCATGTCCACGACGTTGCTCAAAGAAAGGTCCACGGCGCTGCCTCCTCCTCCGACTGCATCTGTCTCTACTAAACGAGAAAGCGCACGGCACGGGGTTCCCCAAATTCCCCATTTTTCCGGACACCAGCTAGCCACGCCACACTCCCAATCGCCGCCGCCGCCGCAGCTGGTTCCCTGCTCGGTTCGTCTGATTCAGCGGCTGAATCCGCAGGCCATGGGGTTCGACAAGGAAGCGAGCTCCTCGTCCTCGCGGCTCGACGCGGCGCCGCTGCTCCCGCAGCACGGCGGCGGCGGCGGCGCGCACCTGTCGTCGCAGCCCAAGACGTTCGCCAACGTCTTCATCGCCGTCGTCGGCGGGGGCGTGCTGGGCCTCCCCTACACCTTCTCCCGCACGGGCTGGGCGGCGGGGACGCTGCTCCTGCTCGCCGTCGCCGCGCTCACCTTCCACTGCATGATGCTCCTCGTCGCCGCGCGCCGCCGGATCGCCGACGAGCACCCCAAGATCGCCTCCTTCGGTGACCTGGGCCACGCCATCTACGGCGCGCCGGGGCGCCACGCGGTCGACGTCATGCTCGTGCTCAGCCAGGCCAGCTTCTGCGTCGGCTACCTCATCTTCATCTCCAACACCATGGCGCACCTCTACCCCATCGGCGCCGAGTCCCCGGCGTCCCCGCTCCTGACGGCCAAGGCGCTCTTCATCTGGGCCATGCTGCCGTTCCAGCTGGGGCTCAACTCCATCAAGACGCTCACGCTCCTCGCGCCGCTCAGCATCTTCGCCGACGTCGTTGACCTCGGCGCCATGGGCGTCGTCCTGGGCCAGGACGCCTCCATCTGGCTCGCCAACAAGCCCCCCGTGTTCGCCTTCGCTGGCCCCGCCGAGCTCCTCTACGGCCTCGGCGTCGCCGTCTACGCCTTCGAGGGGATCGGCATGGTCCTGCCGCTGGAGGCGGAGGCCGCGGACAAGCGAAGGTTCGGCGCCACGCTCGCGCTGTCCATGCTGTTCATCGCCGTCATGTACGGGCTGTTCGGCGCCATGGGCTACCTCGCGTTCGGCGCCGCCACGCGGGACATCATCACCACCAACCTCGGCACCGGCTGGCTCTCGGTCCTCGTGCAGCTCGGCCTCTGCATCAACCTCTTCTTCACCATGCCGGTGATGATGAACCCGGTGTACGAGGTCGCCGAGCGCCTGCTCTGCGGCAAGCGCTACGCCTGGTGGCTGCGCTGGATCCTCGTCGTGGTCGTCGGGCTCCTGGCGATGCTCGTGCCCAACTTCGCCGATTTCCTCTCGCTCGTCGGCAGCAGCGTCTGCGTCGTGCTCGGGTTCGTGCTGCCCGCCGCGTTCCACCTCAAGGTCTTAGGCGCCGAGATCGGGTGGGCCGGGCTCGTCGCCGACGTGGCCGTCATCGTTATCGGGATTGTGCTTGCTGTTTCCGGGACATGGACGTCACTCGTGCAAATCTTCAGTTCTTCGAATCTGTAAGCATCGACAAGTCTGATATGCATCATGTCTTGCTAAATCAATGCAATGGGTGGGTTCAAATGGTTGTACATTGGTTCCAGTAGATTGAGAGTTTGAGACCCAATTCAGCTGCCATGTTGATTTGGGCATGCTTTGCATCGCTTAAAAATATGGGATGCAGCAAATAGCATACACATTTGCTGGGAGCTTTTTTGAAATTTATACATGGTTTGGTCCAGCTGTACCAGGCAGCGGATCCATGTGTAAAGCATCTTGTAACTTGTACGACAAAGGGAACGAGGAATTCAATTGAATCCATGCAAATGTACAATACAAGAGTACGTACTTTATGTAAGATTTTTTTGTTCAAGGAGTTTGTACCATGTTTCTGGGTCTTTATTCAAGGAGTTTGTAGCATGTTTCTGGGTCTCTATTGTCTCATGTCCTCGACAGTGGTCTTCTATTGCTCCAAAGTTTGTGCACGGTTTAGGTTTCTTTGTCATACTAGTTTTGAATGATTCGTATAGGTTGGCAAGTGGCTTAACCTTCATGGAAAAATTGTTGTAAAAAGAACATTCATGGAAATAGTGCCGTGCACTTCATAGAGGTGGAATGGGCGGAGCTCACCGTACGATCGTACTCTGGTTGCACCTTTCCCCGGCTTGCAAATTGTGCACGGTCAGTCTGGTTCTGGTACTCTGGTTGCACAGTTCATTTTTCACCTCAAAACATATTCTGAACAGTAGTACTGAAGGTCAGGACTCAGGAGGAGCCAAAGCCTCCGGACAAGGACTAATTTCTCTATCAATGGCTTGAGCACTAACCGATGAATGGACAATGATTCCTGGAGATCAGGGAAGGGTTCTGAGTGATGGATTCCATCACGTGCCGCATAGAATCTGTGTTGCTCATGTGGTCACCGAAACGGATGCTACCGCTGTGGTACAGGCCGTATGCTCTGTTGACGCGGCACGGCGGCCGGCGGCGCTCCTCCGGGCCGGCCACGACGCGGCGGCGCAATACGTTTTTGCGACGCGACGGATGCAGACGGCTGCATGCAAAGCAAGGAGATGGCGTCACCCGTATATGTTGGTGTCGCACCCGCGCACATGCTAGTATGCTAGCTGCATCGCTTGCCCAGCTGCCCTACAGGATGAAAATGGCTAAGTGTGGGGATGTATTTTTGTTTGGAATCAAGACGTCCTTTGGATCTGGAATGAACGCACGAGATGAAGCAAAAGTTACATTGTAACTTTACAGAGCAAAGTTACTGAATCCTTCTCCCTTGGACTCTTGCCATTAGAGTTCCAGGTTCTTTATGCAGGAAACTGGAAAACTCTGAGCATACATTCTAATTTGCAATGAATTGCTGATAGTGAATGGTAGTGGATCTACGGTGTTGGCGCAAAATGTGGTACACCACGTCTCACACACAGCAAGCCGGAAAAAGCGTGGCTTCAATCGGGTGCCCGGACGGTTTGGAATCTGGAGACGTGCCAGTCGGTTTGACCTAAAAACCAACAAGCGATAAAACTGTGAAAATAAACTGGAACATGCCGGATAAGACCAGACAGTTCCATATTTACGGCTTTAAAGCCAGTCACGACGGTACACAGTTATAGAAGCTGTCTGTCAACAGGTTTAAAGATCATTCGGCTAACATTAAAAATAAGCCTATGTAAGCAGCTGGTTGCCGAATGCACATGTAAGAAAATGTCATTAAGACATAGTGAATTATAAATAGGTTACTTGTAAATATAAATCTACTCAAACAACACATGCATAGGTTAATCCAACTAGTCTGCCGCACGTCTAGTCTTCATAAACCCGTCAAGCATAAACCCAAAGCGAGACTAATGCTCGCTATAAATCTACACCACTTCCTACACAGATTAATCCACCGCATGATACAATCTAATGATAAGAAGCTAAAAGCATGCATATATCTGAACAGATCTGTAAATACTCATTACTCGTGTAAGCTTAACCAAGTTCAACAATCTAGCCGAATTGGGGTCCATGAAGAAGGAACATAGAAACAAGCATGATCAAACTAATCTAAAACCTGCATCTGCCGCACGATACCTAGTTTTATCAAAGCTCAAACGTGATTGACATGCATGAACCCACAACATGTAACAACCTAGATTGGAGATTGATTCGGCCATCATGATCACAAGTAAAACTTGTAAAGCAAGGCCGAACAAAGATCAATCTAGATTGGGCAAAAGGATGTTACAAAATTAATTAAAACATGCAACACATGATAACTTAATGAATCTACTAGATCTTGCAAATCTAATAGAGCCGATAACTATCTCGCTTTTGCTAACATATGAATAAACGTCTGCCGCACGGTACTAACTAAGCAAAACATAAGCAAAGACTTCTTGATTGCTAACAAGGGTCCGCCGCACGACCATTGAAAACAAACAAGACTACTTGCATCACATCTAATCCATCGCATGATACTAGACATGATAACAAGGTTGTCGGACTTACGGAGGTCGACAGATCGATGATTCCTCTCGAAGAACTCGACGATACGACTAAGGCTCGAAGGTGGCACGGGGCCGGTTCTTATTGATATGGTTGTGAACACTTTTTACAATAGCCAAGGATTTATATTTATACCCTGGACACGATACAAGTCCTAAGAGGACACGACTATGAAACGTTAAAGGAAAAAAACTACATTTTTGGCCTTCAACTCCCTTCGGAATCTTCATTGCCTTAATTGTCGCAATTTTGTTGCCCGATCGTCTCTTACTTCCGTCGTTTCAACGGAAACTTCCTTTTTCTCAGAATAGCCGACCGCATGAGCAGTTGCCGAATCCTTGGAAACTAGCCGACCGCATGGATACTTGCCGAATGCCTCATACGCCCATCTCCGCACACTGAACATGCACGCCGTCCTCTAGCCTTTCCTTCATCGTGAAGACATTTATGCTAAATATAGAGTTGGACGTCGAGACGTGCATGCTTTATATATATTTATATTTAAATTGCCTTCTTTGCTTGCTTGCCACATCACAACGCCACCAAATCCAACTCCTGGCTAATGAGATCAGACCCCTCTAATTCTTGAATACTCGTTTAATCTATTACGGCCATGGTCGATTATCCTCGTGATCGGCTTCTCTTGCCATATCTATTTCTCGAATGGAGCCGCACAGGTAGTTGCTGAAACTCCGAAAATTAACCGACCGCTCGGCCGTCTACCGAATGCTCTTCTTACTGCTCGTTGGGTCCACCTGTCATCTTCTCAATGTTGACCAAAATCTAGTGTTAACACAGGCCCCCCTAGTTCGGAGCATGAATTGTCATGCTTTGAACTATTTGATCTCTGTTGGTCTTCTTCAAAAAGCCAAGAAATCCACTGATAGCAATAACATTTTTCACCATGTTTCCACAATTTTGCATGTAAAACAATATTCTCCAATACATGTGGAAACAAGTTAGTTACAAATGCATATGTGTATAAATATTATAGTTCTTCCATTTTATTGATCAGGAAGATGCTGCAATGCCGACTACATCTCAAAAGTATCATATTTATATACCAAGATTTCTTTTAAACTTGAATAAAATGGTACCTTACTCATCCATCCGTCTCTTTAATTATGGGGCTTTAGTCCTCAAGCAATTTCAAAAATAGAATAGCCACAGAAATGCTTATCTTTTTACCCTTGATCACTTTTCCATCCAGAGTTTTTATCATTATCTTTATATAAAATCGTATCATATATATTGCAAAGTCAAAGACTCGACCTAAGGAGATACAAGCCATAACCTAGATCAAGAAGTGCAAGTTGAATATTTTTATTATTTTTCTTTTGCATATGTATTCTCCCTACCATTTAAAATTATGAGGCTACTGCCCTTCGGCCATCTTTTATTTTTATTTTGGCGGTCGCTTGACCTTTTCTTTTTCATATTTTTATTTGGGCAGTCACTTGACCTTTTTTTTTCTTTCTCAGTTCTGGCGGACACGTGTCCGTCGTTTTATTTATGAGATTTATAAGAATAGCCTCATTTTTTAATCAATAGAGAATGCACATGCAAAAACACTTATTAGTTTATAACGGTACGTGATCTTGATCTTGAGAATATGACCATAATCTCAACAGTCACAATGATTTGACAGTGCTCATATACATTAGCAATATGACATTAAGTAAATTTTATTATTTCATTAAATCTCCGAATTTCAAGTATCTCTCAGAATAATGTCATAGCAAATTCTACCTCTATTCATATCCACAACTACTTTCAGACCAATTTTAAATTCTATGCAACCCACAAATTTCAAAGACTTCAAGATAAAAATAATAACCACTAGACCAAAATCTAAAGAAATCAAAGCTTATAAACCAGACACAGGTGAAACATAAAACAGAGCATCTATTTATCATTTCAACAAGGAAACCAAAATATTTATATCACATATTGTCGGGGGTCCACAAAAGGGGTACCCCCAATCAACGCAAACAAATAGGTTAAACCTAGAGCGCCGGTTAATAATAGACCTAACTAAGTCTAACCCCCTAAAAAACCAACCCCTCGAGGCCTACAACGCTGGCCCACCAAGCCGAGCCCTCCAAGCTAGGCCTCGGGCGAACGACTCGTTTTCCGTCTCGCCCGAGCCCTCCCAGCCAGGCCTCGGGCGCACTCTCGTTCTCCGTCTCGCCCGAGCCCTCCGGTCAGGCTCGGGCAAGCCTCCACTACCCTTCGAGCCCCACAGCCGAACACCACACCTCGAGACCCCACGCGGGGACCTCGAGCCTCTCTGGCACAGCGGCTTATCCCTCGAGACGCTTTATACCTCCCTCGAGCGGTGCAGACATCGGATGCCAGCCCCATACCGCGCATTTAATACATCCACCTACTCCAGTCACGTCCTCTGCAACACAACGTGTGCCACAGTGAACTAGGGCAGAGTCAAGTCTCGTTTTCACCACAAGTATGGGCGAAAAGGCACCAGTGAGCACTGTTAACCCACGCCCTACACTGTGGCACGTCCAAGCCACGTCTCGAGGCCCAGATGCCTGCCGCTCAATCGATTTCACGGGACTTGCCCATACCTGCGGACTCGAGCCCCCCGTAGGCGCCCCCTCGAGGCCGGCTCCGCGCCCCTCGAGCCCTAACTGCTTTCATGCTATTGGAGGACAGGTACCCCAAGACCCGGAGGGACCCCGCCGCGTCCTGTACGTTCCGGGATGGGTGCTGTACGGCTTCCACCTCGCCACGCCTCCACGTCCGCGCCCAGGATGGAGGCCACGCCCCAAGGACGCTTCAACAGCAACGCCCACATCGGCTCCATGGCCCCGACAAGACAGGATTCCTACCCTTCGCCATATCGAGCGCTGTAATGTTACCCCCATGTAACACCTTGTGTAACCCTGGCCTCCCTTGCTCTATAAAGGGGACACCAGGGCCCTTCACAGGGGTGGGACACAACGGTTAAAAACACGTTAGAACGCACATACACCCACACAAGAGTCCGACTCCGGTCCACGCTCACTGAGCTTGTATTCGCCCCTGTACAAGCACTTAGGTGCAAGTAATACAAGAACCTCCTCCCCCGCTGGACGTAGGGCCTTCTTTGCCCGAACCAGGATAAATCCTTGTGTCATCTTGCATCACCATCCAGGAAGAGAGCACGCGATCATATTACTCGTTGGTGTCATACCCCCGGGTTCGAAACACCGACAGTTGGCGCGCCAGGTAGGGGCCTTCGCGTGTCCGAGCCGATTTCTCGTTGTTTCCTGGATGGCTTCATCCCCTCCTTCGTTCTCGGCTGGTGCCATCGTCTGGTTCGGGAGCCTCGAGTTCCTGGCCACCGGCAACGGCAACGAGCTGACCCTGCTCTCCACGGAGGGCCCGCGGAGGGCGTGTCACGCCACCCCGCGCGGGAGGCGTGGCGCGTCGCCCGCACCACCACGCGTCGCCACCTCGTGAGCGGCGCCGTCGTCACCATCGTCGCCGGCACAGGCGGTCCCCGCGGCGTACATCCACTTCCCCGCGGCCGGCGCAGAGTCCCCGAGGAGAAACCTGCCCGGCGCGCGGCCGGAGACTTCCAGGGCGCATGCGCACTCCCCCAGCGAGTTCGCGTTCGTCATGCGCACGGACCGGGAGCCCGGCCAGAGGCCCCCGGCCCGTGCTCCGTCGACACCACCTGGCTCCTCCCGCACGCGCGCTCAACGCCAGCGGCCCCCGCGGCCTCAACAACTCCGTGATGTCGGCGCCCACCACCTCGACGAGCGCCGTCAGGACCGGCGGCTGCAGAGCGGAGGAGCGTCCAGGCGTACTCCTACGAGCCACCGCCAACATGGAGATCGTCTACCCCTGCGCACGTCGACCGCGGCCTCTCGCGGTCGTCGAGCCACCACGTCGAGCCACCTTCGGGGAGTGGTACCGCGAGCTGCGGTCCCGCACGAGCCAAGGCGGCGCGCAATCAGCAGCTCCGACTCCGATGAGTACGACTACCACGACCCTGACCTCTGGGACCCCACCAGGGAGTGCTTCCAGCTCGAGGGGGTCGTGGCGACACCGAGACGACGGCGACGACGACACCAGGCCGGCGCTCAACCTCGAAGAGCCCGGAAACGTGGCTGCGGCAGGCGGATCACGCGTTCAGGGGAGGAACCCCCGGCACCGGCTGCACCATCTCAGCACGCGACGACCGAGCGGCGCAGCTCGCGCAGCTGCGAGGCCATCGCCAAGGCTGAGGAGGATCGACAACGCCTGCTGCAGCTCGAGAAAACCCTAGCACAAGAACCAGCCCAGCCTCGAGGCGCCGGTGTTCGTGGCCGAGCTCGAGAGGTCCACCGGCAGATCCTCGAGGACGGGGCGCCAGCACGCCCCGAGGTGCGTTTCCCGCGAGCCGGGCAGAACGTGGTGGCGGCGGCAATGCTGCTCCGTGATCTACCCGCCGTCTCCAACCCTGACGCCAGGCGTATGCTTGGGGAAATGAAGAACCTCCTCGAGACAGCCGCTGTGCAGCAGGCGGAGAGCTCAGCCTCGTGGCGGCGCGGGGCGGCCTCGGAAAAACCCAGCAGACACGCCCCGCAACGAGCGCGAGACGTCCGTCCACCAGCCGGACGCCTCTCGAGCTAGGCCGGTCCGGGAACGGATCGTCGATAACCGGCCACCTCGAGACCCCAATGACGCCCGCAACGACATCAACCGCCGGCGCAAAGACAAGGGGCCCAAGAGCGCGGCTATAGCGCCCATCGAGGGGGGCGCTACGACAGCGACGAGGACCGGCAAATCCTCGAGCCCCGGGCCCCAGAGTCTTCAGCCGGGCCATCCGCAGCTCAACCCTCCCCGACCGCTTTCGACCACGACCAACATCGTGAAGTATGACGGGGGGTCGAGCCCAAGCTCTGGCTCTCAGACTTCCGCCTAGGCTGCCAACTGGGCGGAGCGAAGAATGACGACCGTGTGATCATACGCCAACTCCCACTTTACCTCTCGGACACCGCCCGCGGTGGCTCGAGGGGCTCCCGCCGGATCGGATCGATGACTGGGCGACCTAGTCAGGGTCTTCGACGGGAATTTCAAGGGACTTGCGTGCGCCCAGGCAACCCCTGGGACCTACGGCGTTGCAGGCAGGCGGCGGACGAGCCCCTCCGCGACTTTGCTCGAGTTCTCGAAGCAGCGCCTCGAGCTCCCCCACGTGCCTGATGAGGACGTCATTCAGCGTTCCTCGCGGGCACGACATGCCAAGAGCTGGTTCATGAGCTAGGGCGCTACCGTCCCAGGACGGTCGAGGACCTGATGGATCGTGTCACCAGCTTTGCCTCAGGCGACGAGGCAGTGGGGGCCTTCTTTGGCCGCTCCGCGGACAAAGGTAAGGCGGTGACCGCGCCGGAGGGCTCGAACAAGGGCAACGACGCCAAGACAACAACAACAACAATAACAAAAAGAAGAAGAACAAAAGCAAAAGTCAAAAGGCGAAGCGCGGCGCCAATGACGACGACGATGAAGAAGTGCTCATGGGCGCCCTCGACCAAGAAGCCTCGAGGCCCCCCTGACGGGGCTGTTTTCGACCAGATGCTCGAGGACCCCTGCACTTATCACAAGGTCCCGTAAATCACAAGTTAAAGACTGCCGACTGTTGAAAGCTACTACTCCAAGCTCGGCGATAAGAAAGAAGACGCGCCTAAGGGCAAGGAACAATCGGCGCGGCGGAGGGACGCGGACGACTTCCCCCCGGTGCGCGACTGCTACATGATCTACGGGGGGCCGACCGTCGGGCTCTCAGCTCGAGAAAGAAAGAAGGAGCGCCGGGAGATCTTTGCACTCTGCCACGACGCCCCCGGTATCTTGACTGGTCTGATGCTCCGATCACGTTCGACCGTGACGACCATCCGGACCGTGTCATAAACCCGGGAGCGTACCCCCTCGTCGTCGACCCCGTCATAGTCGACGTGCGGTTCTCCAAGGTGTTGATGGATGGGGCTCGAGCCTCAACATCATATACCTCGAGACCCTCGACCTCCTGGGGATTTCAGAGGGTCAGCTCCGACCCAGCGTCGGGGGTTCCACGGAGTCGTACCAGGGAAGAAGGCCCACCCCCTCGGGCGCATCGACCTGCCGGTTTGCTTTGGCACGCCGGCAAACTTCCGCCGGGACGCTCACCTTCGAGGTGGTTGGCTTCCAAGGGACCTACCACGCCATCATCGGCCGGCCAGGCTACGCCAAGTTCATGGCGGTTCCCAACTACACGTACTTGAAGCTCAAGATGCCGGGGCCAAAAGGGGTCATCACCGTCGACACCTCCTACGAGCACGCGTACCACTGCGACGTGGAGTGCGTCGAGCGTGGGGAGGCCAACGTCCACCTCGACTCGCTCGAGGCCTTGGCGGCCCTGGCCACCGAGGAGGCCCCAGAAGCAAAGCGCCACGCGGCACCTTCGAGCCGGCTGAGCACACCAAGCAGATACCCGTCGACCCGACCTCGACCATGGCAAGACGCTGACCATCAGTGCCAGCCTCGAGCCCAAATAGGAAGCAGTGCTCGTCGACTTTCTCCGCGCGAACATCGACATGTTTGCGTGGAGCCCCTCGGACATGCCGGGCATACCGAGGGGAGTCGCCGAGCACGCCTTGGAGATCCAGGCCGGGTCCAGACCGGTGAAGCAACGCCTGCGCCGCTTCGACGAGGAAAAGCGCAGGATCATCGGCGAGGAGGTGCACAAGCTTTTGGCGGCCGGATTCATCAAGGAGGTATTTCACCCAGAGTGGCTAGCTAACCCTGTGCTAGTTAGGAAAAAGAATGGAAAAATGCGGATGTGTGTAGATTACACTGGTCTGAATAAAGCATGTCCAAAGTTCCATTTCCTTTGCCTAGAATTGATCAGATTGTCGATTCCACTGCGGGGTGTGAAGTACTTTCATTTCTCGATGCGTATTCCGGCTACCCCAGATTAGGATGAAAGAATCCGACGAGCTCGCTACTTCTTTTGTTACGCCTTTTGGTATGTATTGCTACGTTACAATGCCTTTCGGCCTTCGAAACGCCGGGGCAACGTACCAACGTTGTATGCAGCATATCTTTGGCAAACACATAGGCAAAACCGTCGAGGCCTACGTCGATGACATCGTGGTTAAAACCAAGAAATCGGGAGCCTCATCAGCGATCTCGAGACCACGTTCGGGTGCCTCCGGCCAAGAATGTGAAGCTCAACCCCGAGAAAGTGTGTCTTTGGTGTGCCTCGGGGCATGCTACTTGGCTACATTGTCTCACAACGGGGGATCGAGGCTAACCCCGAAAAAATCTCAGCAGTCACGAGGATGGGCCCAATTCGAGACCTCAAGGGTGTACAGAAAGTGACAGGCTGCCTAGCCGCTCTCAGCAGATTCATCTCGAGGCTAGGGGAAAGGCACTACCCCTCTACCGCCTGCTGAAGAAGACGGAACGCTTTGCGTGGACTGTCGAAGCCGAGGAAGCCTTAACCAAGTTGAAGGGGTTGCTGACTTCCGCGCCAATTCTCGTGCCACCACAACCAGCCCAGGTGGCGATTCCCCCCGCCTCTCCTCCTCTATGTGGCCGCAACCACCAGGTGGTCAGCGCGGTCATAGTCGTCGAGAGGCACGAGGAGGGTCATGCGTTGCCGGTCCAACGGCCGGTGTACTTCACCAGTGAGGTGCTCTCCGAGGCCAAGGTCCGGTACCCGCACATCCAGAAGCTGCTCTACGGCATCATCATCACGAGGCGCAAGCTCCAGCACTACTTCCTCGCTCATCCCGTAACGGTGGTGTCATCCTTCCCCCTCGGTGAGATCATCAACAATCGGGAGGCCACGGGGCGCATCGCCAAGTGGTCCGCCGAGCTAATGGGGGAGGCCATCACCTACGCACCGCGAAAAGCCATCAAGTCGCAAGCGTTGCGGACTTCGTTGCTGAATGGACCGACACCAGCTCCCGCCGGCACAAATCCAAGCCGAGCTCTGGACCATGTACTTCGACGGATCCCTCATGAAGACGGGGGCAGGCGCAGGCCTGCTCTTCATCTCACCCCTCGGAGTCCACATGCGCTACCTGCTACGCTTGCACTTCCCCGCCTCCAACAACGTCGCCGAGTACGAGGCCCTCGTCAATGGGCTGCGCATCGCCCTCGAGCTCGGGGTCCGACGCCTCGACGTTCGAGGGGACTCGCAGCTCGTCATCAACCAGGTTATGAAGGCTTCAAGCTGCATCGATCCCAAGATGGAGGCATACTGCGGGGAGGTGCGCAAGCTAGAAGACAAGTTCTACGGCCTCGAGCTCAACCACATAGCTCGAAAGTACAACGAGGCCGCAGACGAGCTGGCAAAGTTGGCGTCCACACGCGGCACGGTTCCACCAGATGTTTCTCGAGGGACGTCTTCGAGCCATCCGTCAAAATCGGCCCGGGGTGGCCCTCGACGCCACCCCTCGAGCCAGCACGGGGCTGGCCCCTCGACGCCACCCCTCGAGCCAGACACGGGGGCTCGACCTTCAACGCCACCCCTCGGGAATGACCCCTCGACATCCGCTGAGGCGATGCAAATCGACGCACCTACCACTTCGTCATCACGACCCCTCGACTGGCGGACGCCGTTCCTCGACTACTTGACGCAAGGCGTGCTACCGGAAGACAAGACGGAGGCTCGACGCATCGCTCGAAGGCCAAGACCTACGTCATCTACGGCGACGAACGAGAGCTGTACCGACGAAGCCCAACCGGGATCCTTCAGCGCTGCATCCCCCTCGAGGAAGGACGCAAGCTCCTCGACGACATGCACTCGGGGGCTTGCGGCCACCACGCAGCGCCAAGGACCCTGGTTGGGAACGCCTTCCGTCAAGGCTTCTATTGGCCGACCGCCATTGGAGACCCAAGCGCTTGGTCCAAGCTTGCCATGGGTGTCAATTCTACGCCAAGCAAACGCACCAGCCCGCGCACGCCTTGCAGATGATCCCCATTACTTGGCCGTTTGCCGTCTGGGGGCTCGACCTCGTGGGTCCCCTCAAGATGACAACCGGAAAGTACACGCATGTGCTCGTGGCCATCGACAAATTCACCAAGTGGATCGAGGCCAAGCCCATAGGCGACCCCACCTCCGAGAAAGCTGTCGAGTTCATCGCAGACATCATGTACCGGTTTGGGGTGCCTAACGTCATCATCACCGACAATGGCACCCAATTCACGGGCAAAAAGTTTACCAACTTCTGCGACGACAACGGCATTCGCGTGACCTGGGCCTCGGTTGCATACCCTCAATGCAACGGGCAGGTCGAGCGCGCCAACGGCATGATACTCCATGGGCTGAAGCCGAGGCTGTTCAAGACCCTCAAAAACTTCGGAAAGGGTGGGCTGCAGAGCTCCCCTCGGTGCTGTGGGGCCTCAGGACTACGCCGAGTCGAGCCACCGGGTTCACTCCGTTTTTCCTAACCTACGGCGCCGAGGCCGTCTTGCCTACGGACCTCGAGTACGGCTCACCTCGACTTCGAGCCTACAACGAGCAAACCAACGACGAAAGGCTCGCCAACGCCAAGGACCAGCTCGAGGAGGCCCGAGACGTGGCGCTCATCAACTCCGCACGCTACCAGCAAACACTTCGACGCTACCACGACAAGCACGTGCGCAAAAGGGACCTAGGTGGGGGACCTCGTGCTTCGACGGCTGCAAGATAATCGAGGGCGCCATAAGCTCCCCTCCGTGGGAAGGCCCATACACCGTGGCTAAGGTGCTCAAGCCAGGAACATACAAGCTCTACGACGACCAAGGCAGGATCCTGGCGAACGCGTGGAACATATCTCAGCTACGTCGCTTCTACCCTTAAAGCCTCGAGGCCTTGTTCATTTTGTTGCTTTGTACAAACATGTCAACATGAATGAACAAACTCGCGCACTGTCTTTCATTTTACTTAGCAACTTAAGGTAGCCTCGACCCTGCCTTGCTCAGGGTCGAGCCTCCCTCGGGGGCTGACAGGGGGATTCCCCCCCCAGACTCCAGAAAAAACGCGTTTTCTTTTCAAAAATTCGACCCTCGTCTCGACTCGTGCTCGAGTGAACTAGCGACGTCTAAATCCTAAAATACCTCGAGCCTCCAAGGTCGGGAGGCGTCGACGTAGACGTCCACCTACGCCCCCGGCTACGGTACCCTACCTACGCCTCCCCTCGAGGGCTCGCGACGTATCGAAGGAACACATACTAAGTTAGCAGAAACTCGAGCTTGCAACAAATAAGAGAAGTGGTCAAACGCATTTGAAAAGAAAACAACTCTTTTAATAAACAAGTCATATATACATTCGGGTCTCGACGTACCCTCATTCATGTCACAAAATTCTTACAAGGGCCTCGACGCCCAAATTTGGCACGCAGGCCTCAGTCCTCGTCGGTCCGGTACTCCTCCCGAGGTCTCCACGGCGGGCTCAGCCTCGACACCCGAGCTAGAGGGAGGAGGGTCCTCGACACCGCTGCTGGCGTCAGGAGGCAGCACGTCCTCCTCGAAGATCTTCGCGAGCGACGTCCCCGCCTCTCCATCTTCTCCAAGATTTTGTCGACGCGACGGTGTTCCACTCCTCGTCCTTCCCCTCGATCTCGATGAAGCCATTGGCGACAACGTGGACGGGAAGCGGAAGCCGGAGCGGACGACCGCGAGCGTCTGCTTGACGCCATGGTGGAGAGCTTGCCGGACACGGTCCCGCGCAGCTACGTCGAGGAAGCACAAGGCGTCGACCAAGGCGTCGCCTCGGGCCACGCACCTTCTGCCGCAGCCACCGAGGAAACCCCCATGGAGCCGAGCCGGTCGAGGGAAGCGCGAGCCCGCTCCGCCACCATCGTCTCGTCTTGGAGTTGGTCCAAGAGAACCTGGTCGTCCCGCGGAGCTCCTCGACCGTCTTCTCGACCCCTGCGCAACGAACGAGGAAGAGTGAGACCGCGGCGTAACAAGAAAACTTCGAGGCCCAAGCAAGGACAAGGTGTAAGCCTCACCATCGCAATGTTGCCCCAGTTCGGCGAGGTCGCTGGTAAGGCCCTCAGCGCGCTGCTCGAGCCTGCGCTTCTCGGCCAGCATGAGGAGCTTTTCGGACCTAAGCTCCTCGACCAGCTTGCCCGTCTCCGCGAGGGCCAGATCCTTGCGGATCACCTCCTGCCGCGCCGCCCCCTCGGCAGCTCGGGCGGTGGCGACACCGCTCTCGGCGTCTTCGGCCTCCTTCTTCGCCGCCTCCGCTGCGGACCGAGCGGCGGCGGCATCGCGCTGAGCATCCTCAGCCTTTTTCTCGCCGCCTCCGCTGCGGTTCGGGCGGTGGCAGCCTCGCCTCGGGCGTCAGCGGCTCCTTCTTCGCCGCCTCAGCTTCAGCCCGGGCGGAGGTGGCCTCGCTTCGGGCGTTCGCGGCCTCCTTCCTCGACGCCTCGAGGCGGCGGCGGCCTCCTCCTTGGATCGAGCGGCCTCACCTCGAGCCGCCCGGACCTCCGCCTCCGCTCGTTGAGCCGCTCGCCATTTGGGCGTTCCGGCTCAGCTCAGCGCGGAGATCTTGAAGCTCCGCCTCAGCCCTCGCGAGGGCGGCCGACACCTGTGCGGACCGGCCCGCCTCCTCAGAGCAGGACCGCTCCGCCTCCGCCATGAGCTCGGCCACCTCCCGGAAGATGGACCGCACCTCGCGCGGGGCCCCCGCTGGGACGGTTGCTCGACGGGGACCATGGCGAGGGACGGGCTCGGCGCGTCGGGAAACGGCATACCGGTCGGTCAAGCTCGATGTCGAGCAGACCCTCCTCCGCCACGAGCTGCCCCAGCTGCGGCCCGCCGCCCGACGGCACGGGCCCCGGCTCCTTCCGTCCCTCCGCCGGCACCTCCTGTTGCTCCGCCGCCTCCCGAGGCGGCGTCACAACCTTGCGTAGGGGCGATGGCTCGAGCGGCGGCGGGTCGATCAGAAGGAGGCACGAACCCTCCTCCTCTTCCCTGGCCGGGTCCTCCGGCGCCTTGTCAGCGCTAGCCGGCGCCTCGAGCACCTCCGTCGTCATCGAGCCCGCGGCGAGGAGCGGCCCCTGCTCCAGCTCGTTCAGGAGGTCCTCCACCGTTGGCTCCTTCTTGCCAACGCCTCTCCCCCCTTTCCCTCCTCCGCAGCCCGACTCGCGTCTGTCGGGGCCTCGAGGGGGCGCAGCTCCTCGGCCCCAGACACCGGCGGGGCCGCGCTCGCCTCAGGCGCTTCCCCGGTACAGCCGTCGTGGTGGGGGAAAGGGTGGCGCTCCAACTGGCGCCATCATGGGAGGAGGAGGAGGGGGAGGAGGCAGCGCCTCAGTGAACGTGGGGGTGGCAGGCTCGATGCCGTAAGCTGTGGCCCCTGCAATATGAGATGACAGTGATATCAGAACCGGGAAGAATGCCTCGACCCCTGTGGTCGATGGCGACGGCCTCACCAAAGATTGCGACGACCATCCTGCTTCCTCGAGCCATAGCAGCTCGAGCCTTCTCCAGCCAAGCGGCTTCTCTAGCGGAGGAAGGTGCCATACCTCGAAGTGCCTGAGCCTCGACGGAGCTCGAGGTCTTGGCCCGCTTGGACGCAGCAAGGTCCACCTCCTGGTAGGAGCGCTTCCCCCTGACAAACCAAAGATGGCATGCATCACTAAAAGTAAAGATGTAAAGCCTCACTTCCGACGAGATCCAAGAAAATTACTCACCCAAAGCGGCGGCTGGGCTTCTTCCCGGAATCGCCGGACCCACTCGGGGGCTTCGAGCCCACCCACGGCTCGAGCCCTGCGCCTGGGCCATCTCCGCGGGGCTGGGATGGGGGGAGGGCTCCCGACGCCTCCGTGGCTCGACTCGAGGGAGAGCCCTCCTCCGCCCCACGTCGCGGGAGGGCGGACCGTACCTCCCTCGTGTCTGTCGTCATGGCGCCTGCCCCGGGCGGGCTCCGGAACCTGCTCCGGCGCTCGCGCTGGCGGTCGCGCCCTCCCGCATCCGCTTCTGTGTCCCGGCGGCGGTGCGGTGATGGACTCCGGGGACGCTCAGGCCCCTGGTCATGAGACGCCCGGGGGCTCCTCCCCGACGGTCAAGATGGCGGGGGCTCGACGCCCCTCGTGCTGCCCGCCTCCGCGGGCTCGACGGCGCCCTTGACGGCTCGCGGCGGTCGAGCCCGGAGTCCTTCTCGACCTGCTGGGCCGTTCCGCCTCTCGACCGACCCCTCCCCGATCTCGCCCTCGACCTCGCCGTGTGGGTCGATGCGGCGTGTCTCCATCTGCGCGCGGCGATAGCGCTCCTGGTCCGCGGCTTCTTCGCGGCAACCGGCGCGACCGCGCGGAGCTCGATGTGCCCTGAGCCCCCGACAAGGCTGGGCCTGATGCCACCTTCCGCGGCTGCGTCCCGCGTGATCCCTTCGCTGGGGGGACCTCCAGGATATCCTCCTGCACAGAGGAGTGGTCAGCCGGGACGTCGACGACCCCCGCGCGCCTCAAACGCGCATCCATCTCCTCGTCGTCACTCTCGTCATCATCATCATCCTCTTCCTCCGAGCTCGAGGAGCTGAGCTCGGGGGACTCATCTCCAGGCCGCCGGTTGCGACGAGCCTTCGCCAGCCTCTGCTCCCGAGCCGATCGACGCAAGTTTTTGCTTTTTCTTTCCTCTTTCGGGCATCCTTTCTCTCTTTGTCTTTTTGAGCAGAGAGGTGCCTCACCTGTGTTTCCGCGGCGTCCTCCCTCACCGGGGGCCTCGACGCGCGACAAGTAAACGCCCCCTGCGAGGAAGAAGAGGCTCGAATGAGAAAGACTACGAGGAGAGCAAACAAGATTCGAAGAAAGGGAGAGGAGAAAGGGGCTTGAGACAGCCTAACTCGAGGGTGGCTCACCAGGTCGAGGCACCCCTCGTCGGGTGCCATGATGATCAGGTCGGCCTCCTCTGGGCGGAACGTCCCTTGAACGGTGAGCGTCACCCGGGAGGTAGCCTCGTTCTGAGGCAGCCTTTCCGCAGCCATCCTCGATTGGCTTAGCACCTCGGGCGAGGCGTTTGGCCCCATCTCGAACATGAGAAGGGGGCGGTCCGCCAGAGGAAGGACCCTCCACTGATGGAACGCCCAAATGACCGCCTGGACGGTCAGTTTCTCGTCCTCCACCAGCGTCTGCATCGTGCTCATCAGCGGCAACAGGTGGCGCTGCCTGTCCGCCGCGACCCCAGTTCCACTTCTCCGGGCGCTGGGTGATGACCCTGCCGGTGTACTGCGGAAGGAGCCCGCCCTCGTTCCGCAGGTAGAACCAGTGGTCGTCCCACCCCGCCTGGTTGGTGGAAAGCTTGTAGCGGAGGTAGTCGCGGGGGACGTTAGCCAACGAGGGCCCGGTCCTCGCGGTGATGGTGAGGGAGCCCACGCGCGCGAGCCTCCTCCGCTCGGCTTCGCGGCCTTGTGGAAGAGCTCGCCCCGGAAGAGGTGGACGAACATCTCCCAGTGGGCTCAATCTTCAAGTACCCTCACACACGGCGGCGTAGATGGCGGCGTGCGAGATGGAGTTGGGGGAGAAGTGCTGCCACTCCACCTCGAAGTGGTGGGCCAGCCCCCGCATGAAGCGGCTCGGGGGACCGAGCCCCATACGGTGGTAACGCGTGAAGCTCACCACGTACCCCTCCGGCGGGTGCGGCTCCCGGTGATCCGCCGACGGAAGGATCCACCACGCGGGACCCCCCTGCGGGTTGGGACGGAGAAGCCCCCGCTCCACCAACGTCTCCAACTCCTGCTGCGTCGTCCTCGTCGACCTCCAGTCTTCGGCTGGCAGCACTTGGGCGGCCATGGCGGTGACGGCGCGGACCTGAGCGGCGGATGGACGGCCGGAAGATTCCTAATCGACTAGCTCGAGGAAAAGGGCGTATGAAGGCTACGGCGGCGGTGAAGGCAAAGGCAAAGTAAAGGGTTCCTTTTCCCCTCTTTCGATATTTATAAGGGAGAACCCCAACGGGCGGTGTCTCCCACAACGAAAAAGGTAACCGCATGGCATTTAATGCGCCCACCTAACTACGTCTCGAGCCGGATGCAGGGAACACGTGGCAGCTCTCCGTTCGCTCAACTACCGGGGCCCTCCGCGGCCGCCGCTCCAACTTCACGCCCGCCACCCTGGCGCCACGATCTCCACTCCCTGACGGTTTCCGCCTAAAAAGGCGCGCCCAACGGGCAGAAGGATTCCCAGACGACGGAGGCTTCTTCACGAAGGTAAAAACGGGGCCCCGGACCTAAGCCTCGAAGCAGCGAAGGCTGGCCCTCGAAAGGGGGTTCGACAGCCGGCTTCGAGCACCCGAGTCAGGGACACCAAGGGGCGCCACTCGCGGCACTACTCGAGGGCCAAGCCCTCGAGGCCCCTCACGTGTATCCAAGGCGGGAGCTCGACGTGCAGTGAGATCCCCTCGGAGGGAGGCATCGAGCCACCGGGTCCTATCGAATGGACCCGGCACTCCTGCAGACTGAGCACCCATGCTTTATGAGATCGCCTCCGGGCTACAGTCGACCCCTATCGAACGGGGCACGAGGTCTCACTTGGATTCACCGTTATCAGCTCACCGGGAACCTCGATACTCGCCCGCTCGTGGTAGTACGAGGCATCCCCCCTCGCATCCGATCGAAAGGACTCGCGGGATGACAAGCCAGGGTAACCGGCGTGCCGGACAGCTCGAAGAGCCGGCCGGTCGGTTCAGCCTGGCACCCCTCGACGAAAGAGGGTCTAAAAAACTCGGGGGCTTGACACCCCCGAACCTAAAAATCGCAACTAAAACTCACACTCGCAAAATGCCCACGAGGGAGTTCTAACCACTCCCCCGTGGCCTCGGGGGCTACACCCGCGGGTGTCGCTCGCGCGACACCCACGGAATAAGACGGCGAAACCCTCGAGACTAGTTGGCTAACCCTCGAGATTCCAATTGGGAGCCCCTGCTCGAGTGCAAGCACTCGAACAAGGGCTCGGGGGCTACTGTCGGGGGTCCACAAAAGGGGTACCCCCAATCAACGCAAACAAATAGGTTAAACCTAGAGCGCCGGTTAATAATAGACCTAACTAAGTCTAACCCCCTAAAAAACCAACCCCTCGAGGCCTACAACGCTGGCCCACCGAGCCGAGCCCTCCAAGCTAGGCCTCGGGCGAACGACTCGTTTTCCGTCTCGCCCGAGCCCTCCCAGCCAGGCCTCGGGCACACTCTCGTTCTCCGTCTCGCCCGAGCCCTCCGCGTCAGGCCTCGGGCAAGCGCTCCACTACCCTTCGAGCCCCCCACAGCCGAACACCACACCTCGAGACCCCATGCGGGGACCTCGAGCCTCTCTGGCACAGCGGCTTATCCCTCAAGACGCTTTATACCTCCCTCGAGCGGTGCAGACATCGGATGCCAGCCCCATACCGTGCATTTAATACATCGACCTACTCCAGTCACGTCCTCTGCAACACAACGTGTGCCACAGTGAACTAGGGCAGAGTCAAGTCTCGTTTTCACCACAAGTATGGGCGAAAAGGGCACCAGTGAGGCACTGTTAACCCACGCCCTACACTGTGGCACGTCCGAGCCACGTCTCGAGGCCCAGATGCCTGCCGCTCAATCGATTTTCACGGAACTTGCCCATACCTACGGGACTCGAGCCCCCCGTAGGCGCCCCCTCGAGGCCGGCTCCGCGCCCCTCGAGCCCTAACTGCTTTCATGCTATTGGAGGACAGGTACCCCGAGACCCGGAGGGACCTCGCCGCGTCCTGTACGTTCCGGGATGGGTGCTGTACGGCTTCCACCTCGCCACGCCTCCACGTCCGCGCCCAGGATGGAGGCCACGCCCCAAGGACGCTTCAACAGCAACGCTCACATCGGCTCCAGTGGCCCCGACAAGACAGGATTCCTACCCTTTGCCATATCGAGCGCTGTACATGTTACCCCCGTGTAACGCTCTTGTGTAACCCTGGCCTCCCCTTGCTCTATAAAAGGGGACACCAGGGCCCTTCACAGGGGGTTGGTACATTCCACCGGTTAAAAACACGTTAGAACGCACATACACCCACACAAGAGTCCGGACTCCGGTCCACGCTCACTGAGCTTGTATTCGCCCCTGTACAAGCACTTAGGTGCAAGTAATACAAGAACCTTCTCCCCCGCTGGACGTAGGGTCTTCTTTGCCCGAACCAGGATAAATCCTTGTGTCATCTTGCATCACCATCCAGGAAGAGAGCACGCGATCATATTACTCGTTGGTGTCATACCCCCGGGTACGAAACACCGACACATATTCATAGAGTGGAATTTTTTTAAGGTTTTTTTAGTGTGGAGATGCAACATGAGAGGTTTCGTCTTTTAATGATTTTAATTTTAAGCTCTGAAACTTTGAGAAGCGAGGGTAGAATTACACAAACCACCGTTGAAGATGAAGCAGCCATTCGTCTTGTCCTTCTTCATGATGGATCACTCGATGTTGTACGATGTGTATGTGTGGCGAGTCCAAATCTCCATCAATAGATAATTTTTTGCTTAACTGATAATCGACTATCTATCTCGTCTTTCTCAACTCTGATCCTGATCAACTCAGCATACCTCGTGACTCTTCTCTAGTCTATCGATCCTTGCTTTCATCAATATGTATATGTGAGTAAATAGCAAACCAATAGCCGATTTCATTTACTAGAATAATCATTATTATTCTGATCCTCTCTCGCTTGTCGTATGGGCCAACATAACAAGGAAATACACTGAGCATTTCATCGGCTATATATATTAAGTTGATACCTTTATTCTTAGCTGCCACAATTCAAACTCTGAACGCCCTTTAATATTTGGTACCAATTTCTCACGTGTTGATTTTTTTTAATAGCCTCCGCTTCCTTCAGCCGATAGAGTTTGATCACTACCATAAAACCCAACCAGCTTGAATGCCCAAATTAAAACTTTTTGAACGTGTGCCGCCCTCTGAGCCTAGCCACCAAAGCACAAACATATTTTGCGGACCGCTTTGGTGAGCTCTAATATCTAGTGATAGTTTTGGTTGGAGATGTGCAGCGTTCGTTTGGACCGTAACCGGCTGTGCTTCTCGTCCTTGCCGTAGCCAGTCAGGTCACGGAATACGTGTAACACCTTGAGTTTTTTAAATAAATAAAATAAATTGAAATTTAATAAGGAAATGGCCAAATTCGTAGATGGAGGAAAAATCTAACCAGATGTTTGTTGCATTCATGTCGCTGCATAATTTTATTGGGTGAAAATAATTTTTTTTTAAACCCGACTTAGGTGCGAATCATATTTATTCTATTTCGAAATTAAAGAAAGATTTATAATAAGTTTTACAAAATTTCAAACTCAAAGTTTTATTTTCAAAACCCAGGGAAAATATTTCCAAAGTATTTCAAAATAATTTTGATTTCAAAAGAATTTAGATTTGAAAAGAATTTATAAAAGTTTGCAAAGAAAAGAATCTTAAAAAGGAAAAGCTCAGGCATCTGGACCTCACTCCGCTCGGCCCAGCGGCCCACCATCGCGCCCCTCCCACCCAGCCCAAGCCGCTGCCCAGTTTTCCCCTCCCCCGCTCCCGGCCCGTGTTGGGGAAAAGGGCCCTCGGCAGAAGCGCCGCTCGAACTGGTGCTCGAAGTTAACCCTCGCGCAACGCCTGTTGTCCTTGCGAGGTCCCTCTCCTATTTGGAGACCGTTACCCTAACCCCCGGACACGGGTTCGACCCTCGTCGCTTTGTTGCATTTCCGTGCAGGTCTAAGTCGACGGTCGCACTACAGGAAACCTTCGCTGACTCACAACGCCACCTTCGCTTGGAGCGAAGGTCCAGGCAAGCGGCGAGTGTGCGCTGCCCCGGAGGCTAGCGAAGCCGAAGGTCCGCGAGCATGACCGAAGGTCAAACCTCCGGCCTTCTCCCGGAGGCAAGTAGGCCGGAGTCCGGCAGATGGCGGAGGGGCGCGGGCCCAAGGGCGAGCGCGGCCGAAGGTCAAAACCCCGCACCTCTCCCCGAAGGTGAACAAGGGCCAGATGGCGGCGCGCTGGAGGGTGGCCGATTAGGGTTTCCGCTCTGGCTGTGTACTTACGTTTTTGCCCTCCTCCCTGTGTGGAGGCGAGGAATCTTTCCTGTACCCTTTTGTAATTTGGCCCGTGCCCCTTGGCATTCCCTATAAATACCAAGGGAATGAACAGTGTAAAGGGGACCTTTCGGAAATTGAGCATCTTCCACTTCCGCCTTACCTTCGCTACCGCTTCCGACGCTTGGCCGCCTTCGCTCTTCCCCCTGCACAAGTGCGGAGGTGGGGCAAGTGCGTTTCCAACAGTTTGGCGCCGTCCGTGGGGACCGAAGTCTGAAATGGCGGGAAACAGGAGAGCACCTTCGACTAGGGACCAGCGCGTTGCTAGAGAGAGCGGCGGCGGTGGTCCCGCCTGCTGAGGAAATTGTACAGCCCTCGGGAGGAGAGAATGTCACCCCGGAAACCCCAATCCCTGGGCCCCTAGGCCCGAGTGGCGACGCAGCCGCACCCACACACTCGGGAGAGAGGAGAAGAGGGAGAAGAAGAAGAGGTGGGCCTCGAGGCCCTTGAAAGGCTCGAGGCTGAGCTGCAAGAGAAGAAGAGGCGCCTCGATCAGCTTGAGAAGCATAACCGATTGCGCTCGATCAGACAGAGGGCCGATGAGGCCAGGGAGCAGCTTCGCCGTATGGAGGAATCCCTCGCCGCGGCGGAAGCCGAAGCCGAAGGCTGGAATGATGAGGAGGTTCCCCGCCGCAAGGGGGGAATGAGGAGCCGAATCAAGATAACCTTCGTCACCATCCACCACCCCCACCACCACCAGTACACCCAGACCCATATCCTGTGAGACACCCAAACTTCCGCCAACTCTACCCAGATGAGAGAGAACAAAACCTTCGCATTCAGCGAAGGCATCAGCAACACCAAATGCCATACGATCCAAAGTCACCACTCTCCCAAATACTCCAAACCCAGCCCTGGCCACCATGCTATAATCCACAAAACCTACCCCGCTATGATGGACTTTCCGACCCTCGCCAGTTCATCATGAGCTACGAAGCAGCGGTTGCCGCAGTAGGCGGTGATGAATCAACAATGGCAAAATCCTTTGTCATCATTCTGCGAGACATCGCACAAACTTGGTACAGCAACCTTCGCCCCGGAACTGTGGATTCCTGGGCCACCCTCAGAGACAAGCTGTGTACAAATTTCAAGGGCATCACTCCAGCCCCGTCAAACCCCATCGAGCTGTTCAATTGCAAGCAAGAAGAACGCGAGCCGCTCCAAGATTACTGGCGAAGGTTCATTCAAATCAGAGCAAGGACCCCGGGGATATCTGACGAGGCTGTCATCCTCGCTGCAGTCAGTGGCCTGCGCCCAGGACCATGCTCCTCAAAATTTGCCAGAAAACCGGCAAACTCAATCGAAGAGTTGCATGAAACAATGGAAAGATACTGTAGAGCTGATATGGATTTCAGAGCGAAGTCCGATGCTCAGGAGGTCTCAGCAGAGGCCACAGCCGAGGCCTCAACCGAGAGAAAGCAACCTTCGCCAAGAGCAAAGCAACGTCGGTGCGATCAACAAAGCAACAAATTGCGAAGATCAAAGACGGAACGCTCAACCTCCGAGCAACCAAGCCCCGCAGGTTTTGCCACCTCCGCCGAATCAGCAGCGGTACCAGCAGCGAGATCCTGCCAAAATGTATTGTCACTTCTGTGGAATGGGAAAGGGACACACAACAAAGCAATGCGAATGCTTCGCCAAGGGAAAGAATACCAGGAATCCAGGAAAGCTGCTTCGTCCGACACCCGAACCATCAACCACACCAGGAAACCAAGTTTCCACCCACCAAATCCCCCATACCAGTATACCCCCATAAACTACGGCCTACCTTCGCAACAACCCTCTTACACTCACCACCCACTCTACAACCAAACCCCTTATCAGCCAACCACCACCCCACAACGCCAAAACCCACTTTACACAGTCACATACCCAGCTACCCCCAAAACCAAATTCCAACAACATACCAAGCTAGCAACGCTCTGCCACCACCACCGCCAATCCCCGCGTTACCAGCACCACAACCTGTCAAAGCCGAAGCCCGAGCCAAACGACCATCAACAATCCAACATCAACCTTCGGTGTGATTCTAGCTATCACCGGAGGTTCAAATGAAGACCATGGTAACAAACGGCAGAGGAAGGAACATGCCAGACGCGTTCACCACGTGGCCGTCGAAGGACCACATAAATTCGGTCGTTGGTCTCACATCCCCATAACCTTCGATTCCAGTGACATGAAGCTAAGAGATTACCCTCACACAGATGCTATGGTGATCGAAACCAACCTCGCTGGGTGGACTGTCACCAAAATACTGGTCGATACAGGAAGCTCCGCTGACATCTTGTTCGCTTCAACCTTCGACAGCATGAAGCTTGACAGAAACCTTCTGCAACCGGCCGACAACCCCCTATACGGTTTCGGTGGTCAACAAGTGAGAGCCGTCGGAAAAATTTCTCTGCCCGTGACCTTCGGCGACCAAATCAACTGCAGGACGGAACATATAACATTTGATGTCGTCGACATGTTCTACCCATACAATGCCATTTTTGGCCGAGGGGTCACAAACGCGTTCAATGCGGTCATCCATCCCGCCTACCTATGCATGAAACTTCCCGCTCCGAAGGGTGTGGTCGCAGTATTTGGGGACCAGGACATTGCAAGGACAGCTGAAGGGAACGTAGCCCCGGGGCAACGTAATGTACACAATTTGTCCAAACCTCAAACCCCGGTATCAGCGTCGAGGGCGAGGTCTGCAATGACAGAGTGAAGGCAGCGCAAAAGGAGGAAAAAAAACAAGTCCAACTCTTCGAGGGTAATGCCGAAAGAAAGGTGATCATTTCAGCCAATCTAGGCCCTCAATCAGAAGGCAACCTCGTCACCTTCCTCAGAGAAAATTCCGACACCTTCGCTTGGTCCGCAGAAGACCTAAAAGGAGTCAACAGATCAATGATCGAGCATAGCCTGAACATCAAAACAGGCTATCGCCCAATCAAACAAAAGCTTCGCAAGATGTCAGAAGAAAGAAAGGAGGCAGCGAAGGCTGAGGTAAAAAGGCTTCTGGACGCAGGCGTCATTCGCCCAGTCAAATACCCAACTTGGCTCTCAAATGTGGTCCTAGTCCAAAAGAAGAACAAAAAATGGCGAATGTGCGTCGATTTCACTTGCTTGAACAAAGCCTGTCCGAAGGATGATTTCCCCTCCCAAACATAAGCACCCTGGTCGACAGAGCGGCAGGTTGCCAAATGCTATCCCTCCTTGATTGCTTCTCAGGCTATCACCAGATCTGGATGAATGAAGAAGACGAAGAAAAAAACAAGCTTTATCACACCCTCGGGCACCTTTTGCTTCCGAAGGATGGCAGAAGGTTTGAAAAATGCAGGCTCAACCTTCGCTCGCATGACCTCCGAAGTTTTCAAGGATGAGCATGCTGTCTCCGCCTATGTCGACGACCTAGTCGTTCAGAGTGAACTAAAAGAGAACCACATACCAGACTTATCGAGGGTATTCAGCAACCTCCGGTCCGCCGGACTGAAACTAAACCCAGAAAAATGTGTTTTCGGGGTAAGCGAAGGTAAATTGCTAGGTTGCATCGTCTCAGCCAGAGGAATCGAAGCCAACCTGAGAAGATTGATGCCATCATGAACATGGAACCTCCGACGACCAAGAAAGCAGCTCAGCGTCTGACCGGTCGTTTGGCAGCACTTAGCAGATTCATCTCAAGATCCGCAGAGCGAGGGTTACCCTTTTTGAAACACTCAGAAGCAACGCTCCATTCAACTGGGGTCCCCAGCAGCAAAAGGCCTTCGAGGATTGAAAAAGTATCTGACCAGCTTGACTGCCCTAACCAGCCCAAGCAAGGGAGACTTATTGTTACTCTACGTCGCAGCTTCGCCACACGCAGCAAGCGCAGTCCTCATCAAGGAGCTCCGCGAAAACAACAAACCAGACAAGCCCCAATCTACTATGTTTCAGAAACCCTCGAAGGCCCAAAGAGAAATTATTCGGAGCTTGAGAAAATAGCATACGCCGTCGTCATGGCATCAAGAAAGCTCAAGCACTATTTCCAGGCGCACGAGATACATGTACCTTCGACGTACCCTCTCGAGAACATTTTCAAAAACAACGAAGCCGTTGGAAGAATAGCAAAATGGGCAGTCGAGCTTAACAGTTATGCTGTAACCTTCGTTGGCAGAACAGCGATCAAATCACAAGTGCTGGCTGATTTCATAGCAGAATGGACACCCGACCCTCGCCCCGGTGAGCTGCAGCAGGACCAGTTTTGGATCGTTTACGTCGACGGGGCCTGGGGTGCAACTGGAGCCGGTGCCTCGGCCATTCTAATCTCGCCTTCCGGGTCGAAGCTGAGATACGCACGAAGGCTGGACTTCAAATGCACAAACAACTCCGCTGAATATGAGGCTGTGATTCTGGCATTTTCAAGGCTGCGATCGTTATCAGTCCGAAGGGCACTCATCAACACAGACTCTCAAGTCATTGCGGGGCACATTGAAAAGAACTACAAAGCAAAAGATCCAGAGCTTCAAAAGTATTTTCAATATGTCCGAAGGTTAGAATCTTTCTTCCTCGGCATAACCGTAAAAGCAATATCGAGGACTGAAAACAGCGAAGCAGATTGCTTAGCCAAAGCAGCCGCGCAGCAGCTACAGCTCCCTCCGGACGTGTTCTACGAGGTTTCCACTCGGTCAGCCTTCGAAGCTTCCGAAATCAGCATCAAGCTGATCAGCGCAATTCAGTGCGAGGATTGGAGAGCACCTATCATGGCCTACATCAAAGGACTCCATGAACCCAGCTCCAAAGAAGAAGAGAACAGACTAAAGCAAAGAGTGCGAGGGTACAAGATTGTGGATAACACCTATTCAAAGCTTCGGTAACCTCACCTTGGCTCAAGTGCGTGTCACAGTCCGAAGGTAACGACATTCTCAAACTCATCCACGAAGGTATATGTGGTTCACACAATGGCCCGAGGGCACTAGTAGGAAAGGCTTTCCGGCAAGGTTTCTACTGGCCAACTGCGCTGAGAGATGCTGAAACCATCGTCAAGAAGTGCGAAGGTTGTCAACTGACAGCAAAAAACCAAAACACCCCAGGGGCTCCCACAACCCTCATATGCCCAACCTGGCCTCTGCAAAGGTGGGCAATGGATCTCGTGGGCCCACTACCACGGCTCCGGGGAACCTTCGCTATGCGGTGGTAGCCGTGGAATATTTCACCAAATGGACCGAAACAAGACCGCTGTCCTCCATAACCTCCCTCGCAGTAAAAAAGTTTTCTGGCGGCAGCAGATAGTTTGTCGCTTCGGAGTCCCAACAACATCTAACCGTCGACAACGGACACCCAGTTTGACAGCGAGGTTTTCAAAGAATTCTGTGCACAAATCGGAACAATTCTATGCTTCGCCTCAGTCCGACACCCGCAGTCCAACGGTCTAGTCGAAAGAGCCAACGCAACAATCTTCCAATCCATATCCAAAAAGTTGCAAGGCAGACCCAAAGGCAAATGGGCAGACGAGCTAACTTCAGTCACCTGGTCTCACAATACCTCCGAATGCAGAGCAACCAAATTCACACCCTTCAAACTTTTGTTCGGCGAAGAAGCCGTGTTACCAGAGGAGCTAAAATACGTTTCACCAAGAACAACCCTCGCAAGTGATGAGCCAGCCAAGCTAACTGACAAAGACTTGCTAGAAGAAACAAGATGCAGCGCAGTTCACAACCTTCGCAAGTATCAGGAAGAGACCAAAAAATGGAGAGATAAAAAGGTCAGAATCAAAAACCTGCAGAAGGGTGACCTCGTCCTCATCCGTAACAAAACGCCAACATGGCCGGAAAGTTCCAGCCTAAGTGGACAGGCCCATTCCTGATCGCAGAATGCAATCGTCCAGGCTCTTTCCACCTCTCCGACAGCGAAGGTAATATCCTACCACACACCTGGAACATTGACGACCTTCGCAAATTCTACCCATAGCGGAGCCTTAGCGAGCCCTCGCGTTATGTAATCTTTGTCACATACTATCTTATCTACACTCATGTACTTGACAAAAACAGGAGCTGCACTCTTTTTCCTTACGAAGGGGCGTAAGGTTTTTAACGAGGCAGTATCCAAAGCATTAATACAGGCTAGAACCCCCAAAAAGAAAAATCTCCAACCCTCTACTCCCAAACATCGAAAAAGCGGATCTCTTTCAAGAGCGCTACATTCGATGAAAACCTGCTAAGATTGCTTCGAAAAACATTCCTTTTCTTTTCAAAGCAAACTTCACCTCCGCCTAAGATAAGGGGAGGAAAGTCGAGCACCCTGGCACAAACGACAGGGGCTCGCAAAAGCAAACTCACCTCCGCCTAAGATAAGGGGAGGAAAGTCGAGCACCCTGGCACAAACGACAGGGGCTCGCAAAAGCAAACTCACCTCCGCCTAAGATAAAGGGGAGGAAAGTCGAGCACCCTGGCACAAACGACAGGGGCTCGCAAAAAGCAAACTCACCTCCGCCTAAGATAAGGGGAGGAAAGTCGAGCACCCTGGCACAAACGACAGGGGCTCGCAAAAAGCAAACTTCACCTCCGCCTAAGATAAGGGGAGGCGCGAAGTAAAAAGTCGAGCACCCTGGCACAAACGACAGGGGCTCGCAAAAAAAAAAACAAAAAGCAACTTCACCTCCGCCTAAGATAAGGGGAGGCGCGAAGTCCAAAAAGTCGAGCACCCTGGCACAAACGACAGGGGCTCGCAAAAAAAAAAAAAAAGCAAACTTCACCTCCGCCTAAGATAAGGGGAGGCGCGAAGTCCAAAAAAGTCGAGCACTCTCGCACAAGCAAGCCAGGCCTCGGGCGGGCGCGCATTTCCGTCTCGCCCGAGCCCTCAAAGCCAGGCCTCGGGCGGGCGCGCATTCTCCGTCTCGCCCGAGCCCTCCAAGCAGGCCTCGGGCGGGCGCGCATTCTCCGTTTCGCCCGAGCCCTCCAAGCCAGGCCTCGGGCGGGCGCGATTCTCCGTCTCGCCCGAGCCCTCCAAGCCAGGCCCCGGGCGGGTGCACTTTCTCCCGCCTCGCCCGACCAATGTGGCACCTCGTCCAGCAGAGTCTCGGCAAGCATCTGTCGCACCGTTTTGCAAACCGCAAACTCCAAACCATCGACCTTTGTAGCACCCTCAAAGAATGACTATAGACGTACGGGTCACGTCCTCTCAAAATCAGCATGTTAAAAGCATTGCGCGAGCCTCGCTAAAAGAAAAAGGGGCGCGCTGTTTTCCAAAACACGCTCACAAGAGCAAGTGCGCAAGCCTCGCCAAAAGAAAAAGGGGCGTCGCGTTTTCCAAAACACGCTCACAAGAACAAGTGCGCAAGCCTCGCAAAGAAAAAGGGGGGCGTCGCTGTTTTTCCAAAACACGCTCACCAAGCACAAGTGCGCAAGCCTCGCTAAAAGAAAAAGGGGGGCCTCGCTGTTTTCCAAAACACGCTCACAAGAACAAGTGCGCGAGCCCGCTAAAAGAAAAAGGGGGCGTCGCTGTTTTTCCAAAACAAGCTCACAAGAACAAGTGCGCAAGCCTCGCTAAAAGAAAAAGGGGGCGTCGCTGTTTTTCCAAAACACGCTCACAAGACAAGTGCGCGGCCTCGCTAAAAGAAAAAGGGGGCGTCGCTGTTTTCCAAAACACGCTCACAAGAACAAGTGCGCGAGCCTCGCTAAAAGAAAAAGGGGGCGTCGCTGTTTTTCCAAAACAAGCTCACAAGAGCAAGTGCGCGAGCCTCGCTAAAAGAAAAAGGGGGCGTCGCTGTTTTTCCAAAACAAGCTCACAAGAGCAAGTGCGCGAGCCTCGCTAAAAGAAAAAGGGGGCGTCGCTGTTTTTCCAAAACAAGCTCACAAGAGCAATTGCGCGAGCCTCGCTAAAAGAAAAAGGGGGCGTCGCTGTTTTTCCAAAACACGCTCACAAGAGCAAGTGCGCAAGCCTCGCCAAAAGAAAAAGGGGGCGTCGCTGTTTTTCCAAAACACGCTCACAAGAACAAGTGCGCAAGCCTCGCCAAAAGAAAAAGGGGGCGTTGCTGTTTTTCCAAAACACGCTCACAAGAACAAGTGCGCAAGCCTCGCTAAAAGAAAAAGGGGGCCTCGCTTTTTCAAAACACGCTCACAAGAACAAGTGCGCGAGCCCCGCTAAAAGAAAAAGGGGGCGTCGCTGTTTTTCCAAAACACGCTCACAAGAGCAAGTGCGCAAGCCTCGCTAAAAGAAAAAGGGGGCGTCGCTGTTTTTCCAAAACACGCTCACAAGAGCAAGTGCGCAAGCCTCGCTAAAAGAAAAAGGGGGCGTCGCTGTTTTTCCAAAACAAGCTCACAAGAGCAAGTGCGCGAGCCTCGCTAAAAGAAAAAGGGGGCGTCGCTGTTTTCAAAAACAAGCTCACAAGAGCAAGTGCGCGAGCCTCGCTAAAAGAAAAAGGGGCGTCGCTGTTTCCAAAACAAGCTCACAAGAGCAAGTGCGCGAGCCTCGCTAAAAGAAAAAGGCGCGAGCCTCGCTAAAAGAAAAAGGGGGCGTCGCTGTCTTTTCAAAACAAACTCATACGAGCAAGCGCGCGAGCCTCGCCAAAAATAAAGCAGGGCGTCGCTGTTAAAACAATATAAGAAACGTTAAATAGCACAGCAAACATGGCACACAACCCATACGCTTTTCTCACACCGTTACAAAATAACGTTACAACAACGAACATATCCCAAAAATAAAAAATCTTTACAAGGAACCACCGCTCCCCTCAATCAACACCAAATCACCGAAACCTTCGGCCTCCTCCTCAAACCCCCCTCCACTGGAACCAGGGGCCCCCACAACAAAGGAGCTGCAGGGACAATTGGCAGCTCCCGGGCAAAACCCTCGCCTATACATATATCTATGCCTCGTCTCATTAACTTCCGAAGGTTCTTCTTCGGGATCAAAAGCGCCCCATCCGAACCAATTTCAAACTCTCTTTGCCCGAACAAATATTCTAAAGCTGCGTTCTCGTCAATATCATCATCACCACCAGCTTGCGAGGTCGAAGAAGATCCAAACAAATAACGATCGGCTTGACGGTCTGTATAGTCTGCTTCGCGCCAAAATCGACTACCGACTACTATTTTTTAAATCATACCTCCGCACCTTCGACCACCAAAAACGTTCAAAGGAAAGCGAAGGATATTTAAACCTAGCGCGAGCCCACGATTCACCAGTAATAAAAACATCTTGGTAGTTCAACATCAGCGGAGTCACGTCGAATACGTCTAGCACGGTTCCGTCAGGAACCTGCATGTTGCACAAAAATACGAGATGTCTCAGCTCGTCTTTACAAACAACAACACAAGTACCTACAAAAAGGCCTCCCTCGCCCCAACAAACCCAGGCATCACACCTGACCAGCTTCCCTCGGCTAATCTCCAAACCCGCCGACGGCGACAGTCGAGGTCCCAGCTGACGCCTCCATCGCCGTGTTTTCTTCCGCAGCAGCCCGACATTCGTCGCGGTCTCTCTTCCATCGCCGTCGCCTGCGCAACATTTCCTTCAGTGATCGCACGTCCCCGGTCAACGCCTCGATCTCGCGAGCGTAACCCCCGCACAACTTGGCTCAGGGGCGGCTTCGGAGCCACCCTCGCTGCGACTTCCATGGGCGGCGAGGGCATTGCATCTCGTCGAGCCTATAAGCAAAACAAAAGACAAACATCGCCAAAATCAACAACAACCCCTCAAAACAACCAACAAAAATCAAAAATCTTAAAAAGAATGCAAACTGGCGTGTAGCCTCGGCAGCTTCTTCGAAGGCGAGAGCTCGGCCACCTCCGGAGATCCAAAACTTGCGAAGCAAGCGCATCGCACAGTTCCGAACTTCTGCGTCATCAACCTTCATCCGACGAACTTCATCAACCGACGGAAAGGCATGGCTCGGCCTTTTGATCTTGCGAAGATGATCACAATCCGCCAGTCGAAGCGTGCTCGCCATTGCCAAGGCCCCGGCGTAGCCACCAAAATCGGCTGCATTGGAAACTAGCGAGCTAAATACATCAAGCTCGTTACCCAGCCAGCCCTCGAAGGCTCTGCGTCAGCTGCAGGCAATGGCTCTCCGGCAGAGCCCCCAGCCTCGGTCAGACAACAATCAAGCTTACGTTTGACATTCTCCATACTCGCCCGCCAAGATTTGTTCAAATCACCTAGCCGACCCTCGGCCTCGGCCAAAGCCCTGTCTTTCTCCTTTCCCGCGGCAATCAGATCAGCATTCCGCTTCGCCAGCTCATCCGCCTCCTCACGAGCCTTCGCGGCCTTCTCCGAAGCAATCTTCATTTCATTTTCTTTATTCTCTAGACTCCGCGCCAGTTTGCTATTCTCCTTCTCAAGATCAGTAATATGGTTCCTCATAAATTCCATGTCGGAGCTAACCTTCCGCCTCGCTGCGGTTCAACAGCATCAGCTCCGCCAACTTGACGTCAACGTCGTCGAAGGTGTCGCCAACCGCTTGATCCGCAAGAAGAACCTCCGCCTCCGGCACACAAATGCGGCCGAAGATCCGGCTAGAAAACGCCTTTCCTCCGGGCTACACTGCAAGTGGCAATCCCGAAGGTCCGGACTGGTGAACAGTGCAGTCGCCGGATCAGAAATCCCAAGCTTCTTAGCATATTCCGGAGGCTCGACCGGCTAGCCTCGCCGAACGGTCTCTTTCCCCGGGATCGCGCAGAGTCAAGTTCCCCATCGAACTCAAACCCCTCCACCCAAAGGTGCGAGCCCGCAAAGCTGGGAACCGCACCTCGTCGAGGGCTACCTGGCTCGATCTTGTGCGATTTCAACTGCGCCCTGGGCAACCATCGCACCAACACTCGGCGAGGCTCCGCCTCCAATAGACACCTCCTCATCCGTGTCATGCCCCTCAATAGAACCCGCGCTGCTTTCATCAGACGAACCCTCGTCCGTCTCCCCCTCCTTCGCGTCTTTCTCCTCCACCTCATCATCATCAGATTCATCCTCGCCGCCCGAAATCTGGACTAAAGCGCCGATCCCTCCAACGCGAGGCACGCGTCCCCCGACTGCACCGGCACCTCGGCCGCTTGGAGCTACGGCCAAGGAAGAAGTGCCTGCAGCAACAGAGCCAGCAGCGACCTTCATCGCAAGCACCTTGCTCGGCCACCAGCTCCGCCACGGCCTCGACCACGGCCTCTCTTCGGCCGAGAGACGATCTCCCTTTCTCCCGAAGCTTACGCTTCCTCTTCTTCGGCGCGTCGTCGCTCGAAGGAGCGGGCCAGTCCGCGTACCGAATACCAAGAATGTCGAACATCCTGTTCACTCGACCTCCGCTACCCACCGAGCTGTGGATAGCCTTCACCTCCAATATGGATAGTTTCCCAACAAGCTCTTCAGCCCACTGCTGAACCCGCTTGTAAACAGCTTCGTTCCCTCCTCGCGCCTCGGAAACTTTGCAAGAACTTTTTCCCAAATCTTGATCAAATCAACTATCGGTTTTCAAACCCTTAGCCACATACTTGGGGTCCTCCCCGACTCCAAACCATTTTTGCCTTCGGCTAAGGGCCACACCTTCGCACAACAATATTCTTCGACCAAGTCGCGGGCGCACTGCGAGCGCGCCACAACCCTCAAGCAATCAACCGCAGCATGAGCCTCGACGCTCATCCTGGCCTCGGCGCCGACATCTCCAAGAAGCGGAAGCTCGCCGCAAAGCTCGACGTCGCCACTAAGCTTGTAGTAAAACCAGGATTCTTGCCATCCGCTGCTCCACTTATTCTTCTGGGCCTGCACCGGCACCTCCGACCAGCGCGATAGCAGAATGTGTACACAGCAAACTGTCCAAGACGAGTGTTACCTTCGCCACAATCCATCTTGCGGGGCTGCATGTGCACACGATGAGTGCGGATAAAACCCTCGACGTGTGGAGCGGTGCCCTGAGAACGGCATGCCCACACGTACACTGACATCTTCGTAAAACAAGAAGGCGTCAACTGATGAAATTTCAGGTTGAACCTTCGAAGAACGGAGGTCACAAAGGAAATCACCGGAAAGCGAAGGCCAGCCGAAAAAAATTCTTCAAAGACCACAACCTCATCCGCCTCTGGCTTCGGAACGGCCTCCCACTACTGGTCCTCGCCTTGCCTTCCTCAATCCAGCCCCACCTCACATAAGACGCAATCTCACTGGCGCAAACCCGGCTAAGACCAAACTCGAAGGTAACCCCATCATCCGCGACGGCGGGAGAACCAGCCCGAGCAGTCTGCTTCAATCTGGCCATCTCTTCAGCTACCAAAAACTATCAAACAAACCTTCGCACACAAGTATGTTCGCCAATGCCCTTCCAAACCCTCGCACGCAAGCCAAAACAAACCTTCGCTACAAGCAAATCGCAACAGCAGGACGGCTATAGCAGAGGGCACAATCAAAACTCTTCACCCACTCTTTCTATTTATAGGCCGGGAGACGAGCCCCTCACCCGACGAAATCGGCACGACAACCGAAAAACGCGGCGCAAAAAACGAAACAGGCTTCAATAGTACAAACAACACCACAACGGCCCAGCCCAAAGCAGTCGCGGGCGTCGCTGCCGAGGGTCCCGTTTTTTGTCCCCATTGAAGGCGCTGCTTGGGCCTAAACACGGTTTTTTAGATCCAAGACAACGAGGGGCTATGTTGGGGGAAAGGGACCCTCGGCGAGAAGCGCCGCTCGAACTGGTGCTCGAAGTTAACCCTCGCGCAACGCCTGTTGTCCTTGCGAGGTCCCTCTCCTATTTGGAGACCGTTACCCTAACCCCGGACGCGGGTTCGACCCTCGTCGCTTTGTTGCATTCCGTGCAGGTCTAAGTCGACGGTCGCACTACAGGAAACCTTCGCTGACTCACAACGCCACCTTCGCTTGGAGCGAAGGTCCAGGCAAGCGGCGAGTGTGCGCTGCCCGGAGGCTAGCGAAGCCGAAGGTCCGGCGAGCATGACCGAAGGTCAAACCTCGGCCTTCTCCCCCGGAGGCAAGTAAGGCGGAGGTCCGGCAGATGGCGGAGGGGCGCGGGCCCAAGGGCGAGCGCGGCCGAAGGTCAAAACCTCCGCACCTCTCCCCGAAGGTGAACAAGGGCCAGGTGGCGGCGCGCTGGAGGGTGGCCGATTAGGGTTTCCGCTCTGGCTGTGTACTTACGTTTTTGCCCTTCCTCCCTGTGTGGAGGCGAGGAATCTTTCCTGTACCCTTTTGTAATTTGGCCCGTGCCCCTTGGCATTCCCTATAAATACCAAGGGAATGAACAGTGTAAAGGGGGGACCTTTTCGGGAAATTAAGCATCTTCCACCTTCCGCCTTACCTTCGCTACCGCTTCCGACGCTTGGCCGCCTTCGCTCTTCCCCCTGCACGAGTGCGGAGGTGGGGCAAGTGCGTTTCCAACAGCCCGCAAGTCAACCGGCCCGCGCTCCCCTCTTGCTCTCACCGACCTGCGGGGCCTGGCAGTCAGCCCTGTCCCCAACCTCCGATCCGCCCTACGCGCGCGTGCGTTCGCATAGGCCGATCCTCCCGAGCCGATACACATCACCAGACGAAGTCGGCCTCCAACTTCGTTTCCCCCTCGCTACTCAGTGTATAAAAGCGCCGCCACCCGGAGGCCAGTCACCTCTTTCCCTCTCCACCAAATCGCGCCGCCATCTCTAGTCTCCTCCATCACCGACACAAGGCAGCAGCCCATTACCGATCAATCTCCAGCGAGCTCTTCTTCCCCCTGGTGGCTTGGTGCGACTACCGTCGGCGTCCCTCCGCACACCGCCGAGAAACGCCGCGTTCGGAAGGCTCACCCCGAGGCGATTTCGAGCCGGGGCTCGACGTCCTCGACAACACCTGCGCACCAGAACACCTCCGCGGCGCCCTCCCTCTCCCCGACCGCCTCGAGACCGAGATCAGCGCTGAGTTTCACCAACGACAGCGAGGTGAGCTCCGCGTTCACTTTCCCTTTTTCCGCAGTACCTACCGTACTCTAGGGCCGCTGCTGGGCGCCATGGCCGCGTCACCACCGAGCACTTAGCAGGCCGTCGTGCACTGCCCAAGCTGGCACCCTCCCCAGTCACCCCGCACCGCCGGAGAGGGTTTCATCTAGTTGCCAAGCCGAGCGCAACACCACGGAACCCCACCTGGCCCTCCCGTGCACCATAGCGCCACGCCGGCGGGCTCGTCGCCGCGGCTATGGCGGTCCGCCGCGCTCGGGCTCCTCTGCAGTCACCGCCGCCACTTTCTCTCTGCCGGCGCCTCCGAGCCCCGGTCGGCGTCGATGACACCACCACCGTGCCCGCGATGAACCTCCCTATCTCCCCATGCCTTCAATTCTTCCGGCTGTGCACTGCATCGTCATCCTGGGCGCTCCGGCCACCTCCCTCTCATGGAGCCGCCGCGTCCTGTGCCGGCTCCGGCGGCTGCCCTCCATTGTAGCGCCAGCCCTGACGGGTTCGCCCCGTCGTGCGCCATCCCTTCATGTCGCTCGTGTGGATGTCGGTGCTCCAGCGAGCCTTTCCGCCGACCTCGCTCCGGCAGGCATCTCGGCGGCGCCCATGGCTTGCTGCCGAGCCAGCACCTCTCCCATCCGCCCTCGACCGCCGAACCCCGAAGCAGCAGCGCCGCTGTCCTCCGGCGACCCCTCCAGTTTCAAGCACGGCTAGCCTAACAGAGCCACATGCCCACATCATCCCTGTGTCGGGACATGCACGCGGCACATGCACAGCGCCATGACCGACGACAGCGTGAGCACGAGCATGTTTGTGCTTGCTGATGATGATGTAAGCATGACATCACACATGTGTATATATGATGGTTTTCCATTAGAAAAACAATTCTATAAATACAATAAAAATACACATAACCTGTACACAACCATAGCACGCAAGCAGCCAACCGCCCTCTTTCTCCCTTCTCCTTCTAATCTCGGCCCTCCGTCGCGAGATCAACAGCCCAGAACCGATCATACACCTTCGCCGAACGTTTTGCTAAAGAGCCCTCCTTATCTGGAAATCAACCCGCGGTCCATGGGACTGTGCGCTGAGTCCGAAAGTTTGCAGCTGAGCCCCTATGGTTTTCGTTAACGGAGGCGCGGTCCAGCTGTAGTTCCTTTTTCTGATTTTATTTAATTTAAATTATGAAAATGAGTTTCAACTATTTACAGTTTTGCCACCCGATTTCAAAAGGCCATAAGTTGCTCATTTTAACTCCGATTTGACCCGTTCAACTTGTGTTAGATTCGTCTCGTCGAGCTCTACGCACTGTTTTCATACTATTGATGTACTGTTTCTTATTATGTTTGTTTGGGCCATGTGATGATGCTTGATCCAGCGAGTGCGAGCTACGCGGAACCCCAGAATCTAGCCTTTGTCTCCGTCGATTCGACCCAGCCCGCAGGCAAGTGTCCTTGAACATCTTGCACCTACTTTTATTTTACTTTTGATATTAGAGTAGTTAGATCCTGTAGATGCATGCAGTGTCTAAATTTGAATCCCATGATATGGTTTAATAGCATTTGATTATATTTTCCTTGACAGCTGGTTTGGGATGTGTTGGGTAGAAGTCATGCTTAGCCCTGCTGTCTTGGGATGGGATGGTAATAATTAAATCTGACTAATGATTTATGGAACATGTGGCTGGTAATGTTGTAGTATGGTGACTAGGTAAATCCGGCAGGATGGACCGTTGGTGGTGTGGTGCCATGTGACTTGGCGTACGGTTGCCGTGTGACTCGGCGTTACGGTGTGCCATGGGACTTGGCGTTGGTTTGGGTTTGTGGTTTGTTATCCTGCCTGGATCCTAGGGATAAATCCTTGTGCTTTGGTTTACATTTCGTTCTTGTAGTGGTTTCTAGGGTTAGGGTTCAATCTAGTGCTTTATACTTGTACTTTTGGTTTCTGGCATACCTATGAACTGTCTAAACTTGCAGGAAGCTTATCCTCTGCCTGTGTAACATTTCTTCCCATACTCACGAAGCTCAATTTTACACTTTCCCTGGTCGGCAGTGCCGACCATCTGATCGGTAGTGCTGACCGACTTTTTGATCGAGTTAAGTTTTGAGTTTTGACAGGCCTATTCAACCACCCCCTTTAGGCCTCCTAGGCGACACCAAGGTCCTTTCAATTGGTATCAAAGCTAGGCTCTCAAATTCGGGCTAAACCGCCTTGAGAGACGATGTCGACAAGTGAGGAAGTATCTATAGAACTTTTACTTTTAGATGGCTCAAATTATGCGTCTTGGTCCGCTAGTGTGCTTACTGTTTTGAGGACCATGGGTCCTCATATCGAGCGGATTATTGATGTGAGCATTTCACCTCCTAGTGATGATTTGACCTATCTATCTAAAGATGAAGTGAAATGCTTACAACACAATGCTCAAGCCTCTAATGTCTTATTTAGTGCTTTGAGTGAAGATGTTTTTGATGCTGTCATATTTGGAGATGGTGAACCACTTCGTGATGCTCATATCATTTGGACCATGCTCAAAGAAAAATATGACAAGTCCAAATATGATGAGAAGATGCCCGCATTGGAGGAATCACTTGAGGAGTGCTCAACTTCACCGACAAATGATGAGCCTCAAGTGATTCTCCAAAAAGGTCTAGCTGAACATTCCACAACCACTCTCTCACCAACATATGTGGAAGGTAATGAAATGGTTGGTGAGAACAAGGATTATACATGTGGTGCTTCTACTTCCTATAGTTCTTGCGAGACTAACATTTTGAAGAAGAAGAAGGCTTGTGATCGGTGGAGGCCAAATGATGAATCCACTTCACCAGAGTGCTCAACTTTTCATGCCACTTCTCATATATGTCTTATGACAAAGGGTAAGAAGGTTAAAACAAAAGCCAAACCTCCTCCAACTCTAGAAGACATCTCTAGTAGTGATCTTAGTGATAGCTCTAGTGATGATGAATCTAGTGATGAAGAGATAGACAATATAACTAAGAACTTGGATAAAATGACCAAGTCTATATCACTAAGCTATTGGAGGAATTAGAGAGCGTTCAAGCCGAGCTAGCTACTAGAGATGATGATCTCATTGCACAAGAGAACATCTACATAGCTAGAAAGGAAGCTCTTGCAATAGAGAGAGTGCGGTGGCTGCCTTGTGCAAGGCTTTTGCCAAAGAGCAAGAAAGCCATGCTATTACAAAGAATGAGAATGTTGCACTCAATCAAAGTATTGTAGCTTTAGATGAAAAGTACAAGAGCTTGAGTGCAATATAACATTCTTTGGGATAGCACCTCACATCCCTCTAGGCAACGAATGAATCTACTCCCTCCACTAGCCAAGGATGTGGAAAATGTTACAACCTTGATATAAATGCTTATTCCATTGTTGACGTTTGTTAGTGCAAATAGAATATGAAAGATTCCGCAAGCGCACAGAACACCATTGTAGCATTTTACCGGGAGTATTCCAGGATCGTTATTTATATTTTACCACAGGAAGCTAGGGTCAAGAATCTGATAACTCACTATCATGCATCTACTAACTCAGAGTACTAATTAGACTAAAGCAGAGTAATTGATATATGATATATATGATAACGAAAGCATCAAAGAGAATTCATGATAAATGTATAGAAACTATAGCGGGAGGACAACGGGAGAGATCAAGGTTCCTATATACTTCTCTATACTTGGGTTCTAAGGTAACAAGGATGAAAGATATAGTAGTTATAAACATTGACACTTGGAGCAGCAGGTCCTTTCCAACTCTCGAAGAAGAACTGGGAAAAAGGTAGTTGGGAGAAGGCTGCCAAAAGCTCTACGAAACATCAATCCGAACGCGGTGGACTACAAAGGCCTAACAGAGCTGTCACCCCTGGGGCTACCACAACTATTCCGGGGATTGAGCGCAACCTCAGGTAACCTATTAGACTATAAACACCATGTCTAATCTATCGATTACTTTTACTCTAATACCATGAATACTAGAGCACTCAATACGAGCAAAGATCCCATGCCAGCTATAACAACTATACTAATCATATAATAAAAGCATAAAGTAAATAGAGAGATAAATAGAATTAAAGCAAAGTTTTACAAAGAAAAGATACAAGAAAGACGTAACCAAACTGAAGACTCCTCCGGAACCGGAGCACAGCTCCGCTCTCCCTAACTCCCGACTAAAGCTAAGCTATTACATTGGAAAATCTAAACCTAATTCTCTAGGGAGGAGAGGTTGTCCTTCGAGGGACGCCTCTACAAAGACTCCCAGTGATGATGTTGTCCTGCCTCAGGGGGGTCCTGGGTTTATTATATAGGGGCTCCTGGCCTCCCCTCCACCTTGGGCAAGCGATGTGGTACTAAATCCTTCGTCTATGCACTTGGGCCTAAATGGGCCAAACGTGTTGGAGAGGTCGGTTGGAGTGCGTCACGCGAAGGGGGACGAAAGTGGGCCCAACACCCGACCGGTCGGTCCATAGAGGAGACGGTCGATTGCCCTATGACAGGTGGCCCGCCTTCTTGGGGTCGCCCTTCTCGTCTTCTGGAATGTTCCGAAATGTTTCTAGAATCTTCCAATCGTATCCATCGAGGACTCTCGCTCCGGGACTCCAAATATAAGCAAATCATAGTCCGTTTCGATTGTCTCGACGAGCTCGGCAATGGTGTGCTCTGTTTCATCACTTGAGATACTTTTATATAGCGAAATATTGAAATCCTGCAAAACAAGTGAGAGCACCAAAAACTCGTGGAACTTTTAGTTTCAAACCTACAACTATGCTTTGTGATTCATTTAGTGTCATTTCATACAATAGTTGATGGTATAATATGAATTAAGGACCGTCAACAAGTTCCCCAAGGTACCCTTTGCTAGTCCCTTAGCAAAGTCAAACTCAACATGGATAGGAGTTGCTACAATCTGCCCTTCTAAAATACTCATGCATGCAAACAAAGTTATCATATGATTAGATAAAAGTATCCATTACATGGGGCTTATACTTTACCTGAATCAGTAATGAACGTAGATAGAACATTCAAGAACAGTGTCTCTAGCTCTTTCACTTCACTATTATCCCGAGTTTTTATGAATTTTCAAAAGCTTAAGAACATATGTTGTCAAATTAAACAATGGATCCAAAGAGAAAGTCAACCATACCATTGAATCGAGAAGTGTATGTGTATGGAAAATGGAGGCGGATGCTCTTTTGAATATATCACTCTCTTTTGTCTATTAGAAACACATGGCTATCAGGCTAATTCTACTGTCGGGCACGTGCCCATTTTTTCTGATATTCTCTCTTTTTTTTCTTCGAGGTTCCGACACTTGTCCCTTTTTATTTCCTCGGGATCTATCTTTTGAGGTTTCGGACACTTGTCCTTTTTATTTCCTCGGATTTTTTTCTCTTTTTTTTCAATAGCCACATGCTTCCAACAAACTTTTGAGAGGATAGCAATAGATAATCATGAGCATTTATGCGGAGGATGGATGAAATGTGTAAGTGATCTCAATTCAATAGTATGATAACTTCTCATAGGGTCAACAAAGCTTAATTTAACTCAATGCAATTATTTGTCATATTAATATTGGAAACTCTCCGGAACTCAGTGTTGTTTTAGAACAAGATAATAGTAGCTCAGATCATCACATATCATATCTGTCAATTACCTAGACTCTGGATCAAGCATTTGCTACCATATATTTAATTTCATTTTAAGGCATCATTAATTTTTAAACTTAAGAGAACCCATGCTTAAAGGCTAGGTACTAGAAAGAATACAATAGAGCAACCATTCATCATTTCCATTTTAAGAAATTAGAGAGAGAGTTCTTCATATTAGATATGCTTTATTTATTTAATCTAACACACACTATAATATATTACTTAAAAATATTAAGATAGTAGTAAGACATACCTGAATACGAAGATAACAGGGGTGCGTCTCCCCAAGCTAATCCCTTCGATCACATCGAGCCTTCATGTGCCCGAATATTTTTGTTCTTTTTCTTTTTAAGGGTGAGCCTTCATGTGCTCACATTTTTTTTGTATTTGAATTTTATAAAAAGAAAAACTTAAGAGGATAAAGATACTTACCTAGATACACGGGGGTGCTCCCCCCAAGCTGAATGTTGACGTAGTCGTTCGATCTTGCAATGTAGCGGACTGGTAGTGAAAATATTCTTCCTCTATCGGAGCATTGATTGATGTTGATGGTTGTTGAAATAGTGCTCCAACAGTGGATGGAACATCCCTTTCTCGTCAGCTTTTCTTGGTCTTTCAATCCTGTGAAACTCAAATAGACAACAAAACTTGTGGAACAGATTAAGCATTAGTGGTTGGCCACTCAAGCCTTAGTTGTCTAGAGTTTCAGTAAGATCTCATTCTCAATATTTTTTATTTTTTTTTTATAGTTTTATGATGCGTAAAATGCAATAGAAATGAATGCATATTTATTTTTATTTTTATGCCACCACGGTGAATATTTCATGTGGGTTTTACACACCACAGAATTATTCACATGGGACTTTAGGTTTTATGAGCAGTGCAATAAGTAAAAATATTTTTATTTTCTTTTTTATGTAATGCTGATGCAGAGAAGTAAATATGCTATGGAGAGATGATGATGGAAAGTAAATATGCAAAATGAAAACTAATGCAGGAAAGATAAATATGGATAACTACCGATTTACCTTTCGGCGAGGGTTCAATGTTTTAAGTCCTCTGAACAAGACTTCTCACCATGTTCATTCCTGAGGTGCATCATTTGATCCTGATATGTGACCTTGATAACTACACCTCTTGATATGGTGTCACTCATGTTCTTCAGCCCAATTAGGTGTGGAAGCTTGGCAGCATCTTGCTTAGTGTGCATGTTCTTGTAGATCCAGGACCTTCACTCTATAGAATTTGGGAGTTGACAAACTCCTCCATGTTTTGCTCAAGAGTGTGTCCTGCTCATAAAGACAAGGTAGAGATCAAGTGCATGGGCTCTGTTGGTGGAAAAACACCAACAGAACCAAAAGTTTTGTTCATTCCTCTCTAACCTTAGGCACATTGCACAAGATAAACTTGTTGTTTATGTGTTCTATTCAAACTTAACATGAGTGATAGGATCAGAAGATGAGCATGAAAGTAACATCTTAAAAATATTTAACAGATCATATTACTTAACCCAAGGAAGGATAATCTATGCATAATGTGTCGATATTTTCATAATTGTGATATATCATCTTCCAAAGTTAGATGCACAATATTTTAGCTCATTTAGTTAAGATAGTGAGATTCAAGAGAGTAAAGCTATGAACAAAAAGTAAAGAACTGAACATGTTGAGTTGATTAGGTTGGATCATGTGAGGTGCAACTTAAACATGTTTGGTTCTTTATTATGCGCATACCAGATTAAAGAGAAGCTTTTAAAGTGATGGACACTTACCTTGAAATGTTACTTATCATTGAAGAGTGATGTGTCGAACCACCTTTGAAGCTTCTCTTGTCTAGCTGGTTATTGTTCATGAATGCTTGTCTTCTCTTGCTTATCTCACAGTGGGCTAGCTGATCTTCTTCTCACAGGTCCAGACGAAGGAGACTTGTCGAATTATTCTCTTGATTTGTATGTCGGGTACTATCTCTCCATCTTCTAATTCTTGTGGTGCAGTTGGCTCATCCTTTATGATGTCTTCCTCAATTCCTGGTAGTTGGTCTCTTCTCGGTTAGTCAACGTCTCTCTGGTTTTATTCGGCTGCTCATAAGTGGTGTAGTCAATTCTTTTTATCGAAGATCCAAAAGTGGACTCTCCAAGTCCGACATGATGACAACATTGGTGGTTTTCAAGAACGATCTTCCAAGAATGAGTGATGGATCATATTCTTCTCTTGGCTAGGGCAGCGTCTAATTTTGTACTGATCAAAGTGGTGAGTAGGAGGTCAAAGTGTCTTGAAGCTGGATTTCTCCTTCCTACCCTTGATCCATGAAACAAATCTAGATGGATTGTGTCTCCCCCAACTGGTTTGATGAAGTAGGTGGATGCTCCAAATTTGTTCAACACAGTTTCATCGTTTGAATTTGTAGACGTTGTTGTTGTTGAAGTCGTCACCACACCTCGCCCACAAACAAGCTCTTGTGTTGCATGATTAGAAGTGAGAGGAGAACTTCACCTGCTTGTCTTCATAGTGAAACCACAACAGAACTTCCTTTGGATGACACACAGATGCATGTTATAATGTAGTTGGCATATCGTTCACCCTGATATTTGTTGTTGGTGTCGGTGTTGATGTCTTCGACAATGATGAGCGTAGGCATAGATTGACCAATACGGGGTGAGTTGCATCCTGCTCGTCATCAGTGTCCTAGCTTAGGCCTTGGGATGACTCAAAGCTTGGCTGCCTTCGACATCACTAGTGACTTGTCTGATGATGAGTTTTGTCTATCCACGGGTTGGGTTTGGATCTTTATAGTTCACACCATGAACAAGCAAATCTCATCTCCTACAAAATGTTAGTGGACGCATACCCGAAGGATTGCACAGAATTTGAAACATGGGTTGTTTTCCACAACTTATGTTATTTTTTTATCCATGCTAATGAAAAATATTATTTTAGATTACTTTAGCATAGATATATTTTATGTGTTGGCTGCATTTTAACATGGTTCAAGGCAAAGATACCTGCAGTAGAAGATAATTTAAATAACTTTAATACTCTAGTTCTTTCATCCATGATGAATGAGCTGAGTCTTCTTTGTGCAGTTCATCGTATGCCTTGCTTCATCTTTGATGTGAATTCATCTCAGGACTTTCCCAAATGTATTGAAAGTTTTCTGCAGGGGTTAGTCCAACAAAATATCCAATGTCTACACAAGCTAATTTCAGATCAATAATCAAACCAAACTCCGTGTCTAATTTGATTAAGGTAGACTATTTAACCTAAGCACCACGCTTAATTTAAAAAAGCTATGAAAATACCAACTAAGGAAGTACTTTCAAACCAAAAACATAGCTAGATAACAAGAGGTAGCATGAAAGCATAAAAAGAGATTTATCTCAAAAGAGATGAAAGAGTAGATCACAGTGAGGGATATTTTTTTTCTTTTTTTCTTGAGTAATTTTTTATCTGTTTAGATGCAGAGAATTGAATGCATGCAGGAACTAAACATGATGTGGTTTGATAAAATGTAATAACTAAAATAAACTGATGAATTGATTAAAACAAACATGCAGGTATGCAAGAAATTAAAAAATAACTACTCATAAATTAAAGTCCATGAGCAAGACTGTCTCACCTTGATCATACTTACCATGACTCACAACTGGGACTTGTGAGTGGCGCAGCAAAATCCGTCACATGGGATGGAGTTGAATTGTTGTGACGACGACCTTTTCTCCAATCTACACATGGTTAGAATAATATATATGTATTATACACAAAACCTGTGAGATGGCAGGGTTCCAGGATAATGATGGATCTTGAATGTTCAGGCACCCTGGGTTCTTCATTTGTGGAATCTTGCCATAAGGTCGAAAAACATCGATGTCCTGTCTATTCACACTCACAGAACAAGGGGTAACCTACTAAAGCTAGTGGTACACAAATTAGCAGACATCAAGATCATTTATCAATCTCTTTACACCAATTGCTTCCCCGGCACGGCGCAAAAATGCTTGTTGACGTTTTGTTAGTGCAAATAGAATATGAAAGATTCCCGCAAGCGCACAGAAAAACAAAGTAGCATTTATACGGAGTATTCCAGGATCGTATTATATTTTACCACAGGAAGCTAGGGTCAAGAATCTGATAACTCACTATCATGCATCTACTAACTCAGAGTACTAATTAGACTAAAGCAGGAGTAATTGATATATGAATATTAAGGATTAACGAAGACATAAAGAGAATTCATGTAAATGGATATAGATAATATGAGTGGAGGACCAACGGGAGAGATCAAGGTTTCCTATATACTCTCTATTACTGGGTTCTAAGGTAAACAAGGATGAAAAGATATATAGTTATAAACATTGACACTTCGGAGCAACAGGTCCTTTACAACCTCGGGAAGAAGCTGGGAAAATAGGTAGTTGGGAGAAGGCTGCCAAAAGCTCTTACGAAACATCAATCCGACGAACGGTGGACTTACAAAGGCCTAACAGAGCTGTCAGCACCATGGGGGCTAACCACAACTATTCCGTGGGATTGAGCGCGAACCTCAGGTAACCTATAGACTAAACACCATGTCTAATCTATCGATTACTACTCTAATTACTGAATAATAGAGCACTCAATACGAGCAAAGATCTCTGCCAAGATATAACACTATTACTAATCATACTAAAGCATAAAGGAGATAGAGAAGATCGAAATATATTAGAGTAGCATAAGTCCTTACAAAGAAAAGATACAAGACGTACAAAACTCTGAGAACTCCTCCGAACCGGAGCGCAGCTCCGCTCTCCCTAACTCCCGACTAAAGCTAAGCTATACATTGGAAAATCTAAACCTAATTCTCAGGGAGGAGAGGTTGTCCTTCGAGGGGCGCCTCTACAAAGACTCCCAGATGATGATTGCGGATACATGGGTGTATGCCGAGTCTCTGTGTGATGAGTGATTGTCACGGAGATGATGCGCATGTTCTTTGGCTTGTGTTGTGCAGGTGTCGAGCACGGAGACAGTGTCGATGGCGGGTGAAGGTCAAGTTGCGACGTGCACCGGGCGCGATGAAGGATGGGCGTGCCGTGGCGCGGACGTGCCATGCCGATGTATCGGACGGTGAAGGGCGGACGTGGACTTGGACTGATGGACTGGAGGCCGGAGGATCAGCTGTGGTGGCTGCAGCCTGCGACAGCGACAAGCGGAGAAGTGCGATCATGTCGGTGGAAGGGGTGCACAGGCGGTGCATCCTTCTACGACGCCGGTTTGTTGGTAGAGCCCGGGAAAAACCAACGGTGGACGGTTTCCAGGTTTGGGCCTCAAAACCTGGGTGCTGGTTTCCAGGTTGAGCCTCAAAACCTGGGCGTGGGCCGGTTTCCGAGTTTGGGCCTCAAAACTCGGGCGCTGAGGGTTTCCGAGTTTGGGCCACAAAACTCGGGCTGGAGGCTGGTTTCCCGGTTTGGGCCTCAAAACCGGGGCTGATGGAAAAGGCTGGTTTCCCGGTTTGGGCGCAAAACCGGGGGTGCAGAGTGGTGGCGGCACGTGGCGGCGATCTGAAGGTTGCGTGGAGGCGACGCGGAAGACCGTGCGGGCGTGGCCGTCGGATCTACCTACCACCAGCGGGTGGACTAGAATAGCCTTAGGGTTAGGCTGGTCCGCTCTGTAATTAGAGTAGAGAGGGGTAGAGTAGGAAATAGACTTAGGCTAGGTTAGTATAAGTAGTCTAGGGGAGACACCCTCCTCCCTATCTCAATCTCAGTTTAGAGCTTTCATTTCCTAGGGTTTCCACTCTCCCACACCCCTGCTTTAGCTAGTTGAGATCCGCAGAGAGACTCCACTCTGTGTACTGTTGATTCGAGGAAGTGAGGCCGTATCCTCACCTTGGATCCCATCTCTTGGTGTCAATTCGCGTTTTGATTTCATGTTCATCATGTTCTTCGCGGATTGCTTTGTGCCTTGAGTTTTCCCGTCGCTTGATCTTTGTGCTCGGTTCATCTTTCACGATTCCGTTTGAACTGAGTTGCTCTAGATCGTGAGGCACTTCTTTCCACCGAAAGAATCATCTCTAACCTCACGGTCTAGGAGATCGATCAAGATTTTAGTTTCGGGTCTTTTTCTTCTTTCCCCCGAAATTCCTTCGATTCACCGATTTGGAGTTAGGTTCGAGCCATGATCTCTTAGAGATAGCTCACTAACCTCCTTGTGACTCCTCAGATCGAATCCCAAGCCTAGAGCACTTGATTCGGAGGAGATCGGGTTGAATCGCCGGAGTTTCAGTGCAGTCCGGCGGGGACCGGACGCTCTGTCGGGCTGACCGGACGCACGCTTTCAGAGTCCGTCGTTGAGCACGGCCCAAGCTTTCTGCGTACTGACCGGACGCTCTCGAAAACCGGACGCTCTGTTTGCATTCGACCGGACGCTACGCTTGCACTGTCCCGTGTCATTGTCTCATCTGACCGGACGCTCAGGTGAAGGGGACCGGACGCTTGAGCTACGTGCGTCGGATCGCGAACAGAGAGCTCCCAGAGCTGTTTCTGACGACCAGACGCGTCCGGTCCCTGCTGACGGACGCAGGCCAGAGTCGGTCGCTCCAGTTTCGCGCGTCTTCGTTCGCGGTTCGTTCGTTCTTGATCGGATTTGAGTTCCGTCTTTTGGGTTGGCTTTCTAGGGTTGTCTAGTGTCCCGCTGTGCTTCTAGGAAGCATCCACCCTACATCTAGGGTCGTGGACATTAGCAAGCTCTAGGTTTCGCTTTTGGGGTTGATTTGGGACAGTGGCATCTAGTTTCCGAAAGGAAATTTTGAAGCTCCCATTCACCCCCCCTCTGGTCGCTTTCGGGTAGCTTCTCGGTCCTTCAATTGGTATCGGAGCAGGTTAAGGATCTTCCACCTTAGCCGGTCCAGATCCACCGAAGGCGACATGGATCGCGGCGTGGGCAAACCGCCGTTTTTCGATGGGACGAACTATGCGTATTGGAAGATACGCATGTCGGCCTATCTCCAGAGCATGGGCTCTTCTGTTTGGGATATTTGCAACAACGCCAATTACGTTGTCCTGGCTGCTCGTGTCTCTCAGTCAGATCGATGAGCACGAAGCCAATAGCCGGGCGCGTAATGCTTGTTCTCCTGTTGAGCGTGGGTGAGTTGATCGCGTTTCTCACCTCTCTACGGCTCGGGAGATCTGGGACACCCTCATGCGTTTCATGAGGGCACCTCTCAAGTCAAAACCCGACTCTACGAGTCGTTCAAGAGAGAGTATGAGAACTTTCGACATCAGCCTGGCGAGAGCATAGAAAGTTTATTCGCTCGCTTTCAGGTGATTGTCAACAGGATGAGGGCTAACAGAGAGCAGTTGCCATTTGACGATCATGAGCGTGCTTTGAAGCTTTTGCACACTCTTGACCGTTCGGTGTGGGACTCCAAGGTTCAGGCAATCATCGAATCGCCGAACTATGAGACCCTCACCTGCGACGAGCTCTTCAGTAAGCTCAAGTCCAGTGAGATTGATGCTATGGCGAGGGCTTCTTTTGAAAATCCTCTCGCCCGTCCATGGCTTTGGTTTCCGGCTCTTCCTCTAACCCTCAGCTGGCTTTGCGCTTTCTTCTCTCTTTTCTGTGACAGAGGACCAGCTGGAGTGGAGTCTTTGGGAGACGACGAGTTGGCTTTGCTTGCCAACCGGTTTTCGCGGTTCCACAACAACCGCATGAACCGCCGTCGGGAGGAGGACGCGCCGGATGCTACGAGTGCGGCGACCCCGACCACTTCATCGCCGACTGCCCCAAGAAGAAGAACAAGCATCTGGGGAAGGGCGATCACGGCGCAGGCGCGACTCCAAGTACAAGGAGAAGCACGTTCCCCCAAGGCACAAGAAACGGGGCGGCTTCGACAAAGAGTACATCAAGAAGAAGTACTTGGAGAAGCAGCAAGCTGAGCAGCGCGCGTTCTTCGCCACGCTCAGCGACGTCGACGGCTCGGATGACGACTCCGCCAGCTCGAGCGATGACGAGTCCGAGAAGAAGAAGAGGATCGAGGACAAGCTGAACGGCCTCTGCTTCTTCGCCGACGACGACGGCTTCTGCACCATGGCGCTGGCGATGAGGTCGACGGCGAGCCGGAGCGTACCCCTCGGAACGACGACGACGACGACACCTCCCAGGTATCTCTCACCTACGACGAGCTTTCCTCCGAGGTTGAGAAGTTGACTGCTGCCCTCCTTAGCCAAGATAAGTTGCTTAGGCGTGCCGCTAGAGAGCGCAAGGAGTTTAGGCAGAAGTGGGAGGACACGGTGAAGGAGCTTGAGTTCGCTCGGTCCACCGTGGTTGTGTCGGAGGAGGAGGAGTGGAGTGCGAGAGTGCACCGCGCACATGACGGACCTTCTCACTCTGAGAGGTAAGTATGCTGCGCTGGTAGATGAGGTGGATGAGCTCCGTGCTAGGCCGCAGCTGTTGGGTGCGTGCAAGACTTGTCCTGTCTTGCAATCTGAGTTGGCAGAGAAGAATGCCAAGCTTGAGTCTTTAGAGAAGGCCAGCTCAGATAGCACTTGTGTCATGAGGTGTGCTTTGTGTGAGGGCCTGGAGATGGAGATTGCCAATGTGAAGCATGGCAAGATGCAAACCGAGGAAGAAAAAACACATACCTTCGGTCCATCTTGTCATGGGTCTCCAGTAGTGAGCCGCAGCTCGGGATGATGATCTCCCAATTCAAGCGAGCTGTTGGTGCCCCTGGTGTAGGTTTGCTCAGAGTGTTGATCTCTCAGCTTTTGGGAGATTGGAGAGTCTAGTGGTCTGAACCCATGTGAGAAGCCCAACTCCACCACTACTCCCAAACTTGCCAAGCTTCCACTCAAAGAGCCAGCCAAGCCTATCACCAAAGATGGTGTGGTTGAGGAACCCCCGAGAGCTCCTCCCAAGAACCCAGTTTGGGCACCCAAGCCAAACCACCTCAGAACAAGCTTGATGCTATGCCACCCATCCGTGAGGAGTGCCACCGAAGGGCAAAGGCAAGGTGAGCCACACCCACAGCCCTGGTCACCAACAACCCCCTGTGCGTGCGGTGAGGTACCAGTGTGATTTTGTGGGAGAGATGGTCACTTGAGCGAGTTCTGCTTTAGGCGCAAGAGAGAGGCGCGCAGGGCTCGGGAGATGGAGAACCCGGACATGTACCATCCAGCTCATGGTGGACATGTACGAAGGCCCAGAGGAGAGCTGCTAGGTCCGGACGACAGGATCCCAGGCCTAGGCAGGAGATGAGAGCCCCGAGGAGGGAGACTAGGCCTAGAGGTCCAGCACCTCAGTTTGTTAGGCCTAGGCAGGAGAGAGCTCCGAGGAGAGACGCTAGAGCAGTTGAGCCCCAGGCTCCTAGGCGTAAACCTCGTAGAGAGCGTGCCCGACGGGGTCCTGCTTTTGCAGGTAACGGACCCCGTGGCGGAGGCTTTGTTGAGCGCTTTCCCCACCGCAGTTTGAGTACCGCGGTGAGCGCTTCTTCCCAGCGGACCACGTTTTCCTCAGCGTGGTGATCGCTTCCCTCGTAGACATGCTAGGAATGGTTTTTTCACTAACCCTTCTTTTGAGCAGCCGGCCCAACACTGGTTTTACCCTTATTTCACTAACCCCAGTGTTGGACCGTATGCTCACCCTATGTCTTTTTTTGATGTAGGTAAGACGGTTTGGAGGACGTTTGGTTGGTGGATTCCGGTTGTTCGAGGCACATGACCGGAAACACCAAGTGGTTCTCCAGCCTTAGCCCGGTCGCCGGAAAGGAGTACATAACCTTCGGCGACAATAGTAAAGGTAAGGTATTGTCTCGCGGACGGTGCGGGTTAATGAGCACTTTGTGTTGCGCGATGTTGCTCTTGTTTCTAACCTGCATTTTAACCTTCTTTCTGTTTCGCAACTTTTTGATGATGACTATGAGATTCGTTTTCAAACCGAACCTTAGTCGCATCTTAGATCCTCAGGGCGATCTTGTATGTCTGATTTCGCCCTTTGGGAAAGTTTTTGTGCGAATTTCTCGGAATCGTTTGGTTCTTCTCGCTGTCTTTTGGCTAGTCCTTCTTCTTCCGATCTTTGGAAGTGGCATAGGAGGCTCGGTCACTTAAGCTTCGACTTGCTTGCAAGACTTAGCTCACTTGGCCTAATCCGAGGATTGCCCAAGCTTTCGATGGAGAAGGATCTAGTTTGCCATTCTTGCAGACATGGGAAGATGGTTGCTGCTCCCCACCATCGGTGACTAAGGTCATGACCTCGCACCCCGGAGAGCTTTTACACATGGACCTTGTTGGTCCGGCTCGGGTGAGCTCGGTTGGTGGCAAGTGGTATTTTGGTTGTTGTTGACGACTTTTCGAGATATTCGTGGGTCTTCTTTTAGCTGAGAAGACCGAGACTTTCTCATTTGCTCGCAATCTGATTTTGCGTCTTCAGAACGAGTTCCCTTTGAACTCGATGCGAGCTATTCGGAGTGATAATGGTTCCGAGTTTAAAAATTCGGATTTTGAGAAGTTTTGTAACCGCCTTGGTTTGGAGCATCAGGTTTCTTCCCCCTATACACCACCTCAAAATGGTGTTGTAGAGAGGAAGAATCGGACCCTTGTTGAGATGGCCAGGACGATGCTTGATGAGCATAGGACTCCTAGGCGTTTTGGGCCGAAGCTATGAACACTGCATGCTACATTTCGAATCGCATTTTTCTGAGAGCGTTTTTGAAGAAGACCTCTTATGAGTTGCGTTTTGGTCGCCAGCCCAAGGTGAGTTATTTTAGAGTCTTTGGTTGCCACTGTTTTATATTGAAGAAAGGCAACCTGGACAAGTTTGAGTCTCGTTCTTCTGACGGTGTGTTTTTGGGTTATGGCACTCACACTCGAGCTTATCGTGTACTTAACCTTGACACTAACCGAGTCATGGAGACATCAGATGTCACCTTCGACGAGACTCTTGTTTGTCCCTCTTCTCGTTTTGAGCGTGCAGGTGATCATGAGGTTGGAGAGCCTCTTTTGATGATGAGGACGAGGGTGCTGAAGGTATAGATGATCCAGCACCCCCTCCACCTGCCGTGCCGCAAAGGGCGGCCTCGACGACGACTCACGGCCCCGACACTTCTTCTTCCTGGGGGCCGTGGGATCCCCACCTCGCGCGCGGTACCTTTTGTACCGGGGTGGAACCAGCTGCTGTTGAGGGGGAGGTCACTTCTTCCGGGAGGCGCCACGACAATCCAGCGCCAGCACCCCTGAACAGATGATCGGCGACATCGACGAGCGAGTTACTCGCTCCAGGTCACAGCACATCTCGCACTTTGCTCATTCTGCTTTTGTTGCGTCTTTTGAACCCGAGATGTTGGACACGCATTGACGGATCCGGATTGGGTCAATGCCATGCATGAGGAGCTAGAGAACTTTGAGCGAAATCGGGTTTGGGTTCTAGTGCCACCACCTCCTGACTGTAAACCTATTGGGACAAAATGGGTTTTTAAAACAAGCAAGGAGAGGAGGGCCACATTGTGAGAAACAAGGCCCGGCTTGTAGCGAAGGGTTATAGTCAGAAGGAGGGGATAGATTATGAGGAGACCTTCGCTCCTGTAGCTCGTTTGGAGGCTATTAGGATACTCTTGGCTTATGCTGCATCCATGGGTTTCAAACTTTTTCAAATGGATGTCAAGAGTGCCTTCTTAAACGGCTACATTGAGGAGGAGGTCTATGTCCAGCAACCCCCCGGTTTTGAAAATCCCAAGTTTCCAAACCATGTCTTTAAACTCCACAAAGCTTGTATGGTTTGAAACAAGCCCCTAGAGCCTGGTATGAGAGATTAAAAACCTTTTTGCTAGCTAAGGGTTTTAAAATGGGATGTGTTGATAAAACGCTCTTTCTCCTCAAGCAAGGCAAAGATACTCTCTTGGTCCAAATTTACGTGGATGATATCATTTCGGTGGTTCTTCTCACGTTTTGGTTGCCAAGTTTGCAGATACTATGAGCAGGGAGTTCGAGATGAGCATGATGGGCGAGCTGACCTCTTTCTCGGGTTGCAAATTAAGCAATCCCGAGAAGGGGACGTTTGTGCACCAGGGCAAGTACACGAGGGACTTGCTGAAGCGGTTCGACATGGGTGAGGCCAAGCCTCTTCCGACGCCCATGTCGACGACGACTGCCCTGGATGCCGACACGGATGGAGAAGCAGTGGACCAGAAGGAGTACCGCAGCATGATTGGATCGCTGCTCTACCTGACGGCGACACGGCCGGACATTCAGTTCGCCGTGTGCTTGTGCGCGCGCTTTCAGGCTTCGCCACGCACTTCTCACCGTCAGGCGGTGAAGCGCATATTCAGGTACCTTCGTTTCACGCCTGAGTTCGGGATTTGGTATTCTGCTTCCTCCACTCTCTCGCTTTGCGGTTATTCTGATGCCGATTTTGCTGGTTGTCGCATTGAGCGCAAGTCCACTTCTGGGACTTGCCAGTTTATTGGGTCTTCTCTTGTGTCGTGGTCTTCTCGCAAGCAGTCTAGTGTCGCTCAGTCTACCACGGAGGCTGAATATGTTGCTGCGGCTAGCTGCTGTTCCCAGTTACTCTGGATGATGGCCACTTTGCGTGATTTGGTTTGAGCTTTACTCGAGTTCCTTTGCTTTGTGACAGCACGAGTGCCATTAGCGTTGCTAAGAACCCCGTGCTTCACTCGAAAACCAAACACATTGATGTGCGCTTTCATTTCTTGCGAGACCACCAGGAGAAGGGTGATATCGACCTTCGCCATGTCGATACTCATCACCAATTGGGATATTTTCACCAAGCCTTTAGACGAATCAACCTTTAATAGGTTGAGGGGTGAGCTTGGTGTGTGTTTCCCCTTTTAGATGGGGGAAGCATTTTGAGATGTACAGACTGACTCTTTTATTTTGAGGCTCTTTTCTTTTGAGTTTCTTGAGTCTTTCCAATTGGTATCTTCTTTCTTTCAGTTTTGTGTCGGGCATACGCATTTACATTCTGAGCTTCATGTCTATATTCACTAGAATGTAATTATGCTCTTGTTAGTATTGCTCCGATACTTATGATGATGCTTGTAGCTTATGCTCCTTCTGATCACTGTTACATGTTATGAGCGAGCTATTTTGGAATGGTGAATTATGCCTAATGTATATAAATCTGAAAATGTTCACCATTGAGATATGCAACTAGCATGTGTAGGGTGTGTTGAGTCCATTCCTGCTTTTCATATATGCTAGGTTGCTATGTCTCTAGTTCTGAGTCATTCACTTGCTTGGTTGTTCATAACTTGCTTAAAATCTGAACCAAGTATTGTTGAATTGAAAAGATCGAGATGGGATTGCTTGTCAACACCTCATGGTATTGAGACTGTTTCTCATTGCACTTTGAGTTAAACTTGAGCCATGTAGTGTATGACCGAAACCGTTGCTTTAAGCTTCTGATTGCTTCGGCATAGGCTTCGCACGGTTGAAAAGTTAGGCAATGACAAGCTTTCAACCTCTCGCAATCACATGCCAAAAATGAACTTGTGAATTCTTTTACCGCTGCAACTCCGATATGAATTTGAAATCACAAGTATATGCTTCATTACTATGCATGATGATTGAACTTTGCTAGGGGTAGTTCACCTTGTATATATGCTTAGCACTTGTTTGGATTCCTTCTATACATGTCTAGTGCTATTTTGATGGTGACTATCCTTTGGCTTAAAATTGCTCACATGCTCATACGCTTCATATTTCGTATAAGTGATCAGTTTGAGCCTTTGCTATTTGAGTGCTTAATTGAGATGTTGGAGCTATACTGATTAGAGCATCTTTGCACTCTTTTGACTATATACTTGAAGCTCCTAACTTGCATTTTGACTTCATATGCATTCTGAAGGAGATCTTGTGTTCAGGGGAGTTTATGTGAAGGGAGTTGCTTTTCCGATACCTTTTGACCTTGATAAGTGCATTTTCAACTAGGGGGAGAAATTTATGCAAATCATATGCTCCTGTGTTGATCAACTAAGGGAGAATCATTTGTCCTAGTTGCTTGCATTTGTCGAGGGGGAGTTTGCTAGTTGTGTTGAGCCGTTGCCTCTGTCTTGAGGGACTAGCAAACGTTCCTAGCTTTTCATGAGCTTTCATAAGCCTTTTCATTTGGCTTTCAATTGGTATCGTCTGGTGTGCTTTCCCATTTGGTTTGGGTTGATTTCCAATTGGTTCGGAGGAGTGATTTTCTTGCTAGTTGTGTTGAGCCTCTGTGCCTCTTTCTTGAGGGACTAGCATTTTGCTTCTGTTGTCCTCCGATCTTCAATTGGTATCTGCTAGCGGTGTTGAGCCTGTTCTACCTCTTCTTGAGGGCTAGCTTTGCTTTGCTTGGTTGCGTCGAGCCGTTGCCCATGTCTTTGGGGACCAAGTTTTCGCTTCATCCACTTGACCTTCTTTGGCTTTTGTTAGGCTTTTGGGTCATTTGGTTGGGTTTTCTCTTCCCACTCCTTCCTACCTCCTTCTTCTTATTCATGATTTGTTGTGGAGTTGACAATGCACTCATCAAGGGGGAGATTGCGGATACATGGGTGTATGCCGAGTCTCTGTGTGATGAGTGATTGTCAACGGAGATGATGCGCATGTTCTTTGGCTTGTGTTGTGCAGGTGTCGAGCACGGAGACAGTGATCGATGGCGGGTGAAGGTCAAGTTGCGACGTGCCGTGCCGACGGACCGGGCGCGATGAAGGATGGGCGTGCCGTGCGGCGGACGTGCCATGCCGATGTATCGGACGGTGAAGGGCGGACGTGGACTTGGACTGATGGACTGGAGGCCGGAGGATCAGCTGTGGTGGCTGGCAGCCTGCGACAGCGACAAGCGGAGAAGTGCGATCATGTCGGTGGAAGGGGTGCACAGGCGGTGCATCCCTTACGACGCCGGTTTGTTGGTAGAGCCCGGGAAAAACCAACGGTGGACGGTTTTTCCAGGTTTGGGCCTCAAAACCTGGGTGCTGGGTTTCCAGGTTGAGCCTCAAAACCTGGGAGTGGGCCGGTTTCCGAGTTTGGGCCTCAAAACTCGGGCGCTGAGGTTTCCGAGTTTGGGCCACAAAACTCGGGCTGGAGGCTGGTTTCCCGGTTTGGGCCTCAAAACCGGGGGCTGATGGAAAAGGCTGGTTTCCCGGTTTGGGCCGCAAAACCGGGGTGCAGAGTGGTGGCGGCACGTGGCGGCGATCTGAAGGTTGCGTGGAGGCGACGCGGAAGACCGTGCGGGCGTGGCCGTCGGATCTACCTACCACCAGCGGGTGGACTAGAATAGCCTTAGGGTTAGGCTGGTCCGCTCTGTAAATTAGAGTAGAGAGGGGTAGAGTAGGAAATAGACTTAGGCTAGGTTAGTATAAGTAGTCTAGGGGAGACACCCTCCTCCCTATCTTAATCTCAGTTAGAGCTTTCATTTCCTAGGGTTTCCACTCTCCACACCCCTGCTTTAGCTAGTTGAGATCCGCAGAGAGACTCCACTCTGTGTACTGTTGATTCGAGGAAGTGAGGCCGTATCCTCACCTTGGATCCCATCTCTTGGTGTCAATTCGCGTTTTGATTTCATGTTCATCATGTTCTTCGCGGATTGCTTTGTGCCTTGAGTTTTCCCGTCGCTTGATCTTTGTGCTCGGTTCATCTTTCACGATTCCGTTTGAACTGAGTTGCTCTAGATCGTGAGGCACTTCTTTCCACCGAAAGAAATCATCTCTAACCTCACGGTCTAGGAGATCGATCAAGTTTAGTTTTGGGTCTCTTTTTCTTCTTTCCCCCGAATTCCTTCGATTCACCGATTTGGAGTTAGGTTCGAGCCATGATCTCTTAGAGATAGCTCACTAACCTCCTTGTGACTCCTCAGATCGAATCCCAAGCCTAGAGCACTTGATTCGGAGGAGATCGGGTTGAATCGCCGGAGTTTCAGTGCAGTAGTCGCGGGGTGACGGACGCTCTGTCGGGCTGACTGACGGACGCACGCTTTCAGAGTCCGGTCGTTGAGCACGGCGCCAAGCTTTCTGCGTACTGACCGGACGCTCTCGACCGGACGCTCTGTTTGCATTTCGACGGGACGCTACGCTTGCACTGTTCCCGTGTCATTGTCTCATCTGACCGGACGCTCAGTGAACGACCGGACGCTTGAGCCCGTGCGTCCGGTCGCGAACAGAGAGCTCCCAGAGCTGTTCTGACGACCGGACGCGTCCGGTCCCTGCTGACCGGACGCAGGCCAGAGTCCGGTCGCTGCAGTTTCGCGCGTTTCGTTCGCGGTTCGTTCGTTCTTGATCGGATTTGAGTTCCGTCTTTTGGGTGGCTTTCTAGGGTTGTCTAGTGTCCCGCTGTGCTTCTAGGAAGCATCCACCCTACATCTAGGGTCGTGGACATTAGCAAGCTCTAGGTTTCGCTTTGGGGTTGATCTTGGGACAGTGGCATCTAGTTTCCGAAAGGAAATTTTTGAAGCTCCCATTCACCCCCCCTCTGGTCGCTTTCGGGTAGCTTCTCGGTCCTTCAATGATGTTGTCCTGCCTCAGGGGGGTCCTGGGTTTATTATATAGGGGCTCCTGGCCTCCCCTCCACCTTGGCAAGCGATGTGGTACTAAATTCCTTCGTCATATGCACTTGAGCCTAAATGGCCAAAACGTGTTGGAGAGGTCGGTTGGAGGTGCGTCACGCGAAGGGGGACGAAAGTGGGCCCAACACCCGACCGGTCGGTCCATAGAGGAGACCGGTCGATATGCCCCTTTGACAGGTGGGCCCCGCCTTCCGTGGGGTCGCTTCTCTTGTCTCTGGAATGTTCCGAAATGTTCTAGAATCTTCCAAAATCGTATCCATCGAGGACTCTCGCTCCGGGACTCCAAATATAGCAAATCATATGTCGTTTCGATCGTCTCGACGAGCTCTTCGCAATGGTGTGCTCTGTTTCATCACTTGAGATACTTTTATATAGCGAAATATGATAATCCTGCAAAACAAGTGAGAGCACCAAAACTCGTGGAACTTGTTAGTTTCAAACCCTACAACTATGTTGTGATTCATTTAGTGTCATTTCATACAATAGTTGATGGTATAATATTGACATTAAGGACCGTCAACATCCACTAACCTTGCAAATATGGAGGCAATGAAAAAGGAAATTGCCAGGCTCAATGAGATGATTGGTCAAGGGTGCAGCAACAAAGGTATACACATAGGCACCAAGAAAGTGGATGACCAAAGCAAGCTCAAGTACAAGGATAGAAGGCATCCTTTCATCAAGGATGGTTTGGGTCACACAAAAGGAGCCAACACCAATGGAAGAAAGAGAGTGAATGGCTATGAGTGTGTTCAGTTCTTGAGCAAGGGCAGGGTTGGTACAGATCAGCCTGCACAGATGTCAGCGCAACAACCAACCAAATCAGCACAACCAAGCTTGGTCGGCAGTGCCGACCCCCGCAAGAAAGGGAAGGCCACCAACCATGCCCCTGGTCAGAACAAGCCTAAGAAGATGGTGCCCAAGCAAAAGCAGGTTTCACAGAAGCCAAAAGAATCAATGTGGGTGACTCAAAACAAGGTGCAACATCAATAAAAGATGACTCTCATCACTTGCTTCAAGTGCAAGAAAGAGGGTCACCATGTAAGGGAATGCTCCTTGAAGAAAGAAGCAAAGGTCATGAGCAAAATTCAAGAGAAGCAAAAGATGGCTCATGTCAAGTGCTCCAACATGGGACACAATGCCTCTATGTGTTCCAGCAAGGTTGATGACCAAGCCACACTTCCAAACAAGAAGACAAGAAGAAGCAAGAGGAAGTGTTATGAGTGTAATGAGAAGGGTCATGAAATTGCATCATGCCCCTACATGGAAGATGAAGGTTTGGGATCATCAAGAAAGAGGCTCATTAGCAAGGTAGCAAGCAAATTGCAGAAAAGAAGGCTAAGAAGAACAAGACACGCCTATGCTACACTTGTAAGGGAAAGGGACACCTAAGCGTTGATTGTCCCATGGGTAACTCTCCTAAGTCCAACTTGTCAATTGATTCAAAATTGCTTAGGAGGCCCAAAAATGACACTTGTGCTAGAAAGGTGATTGGTTCACCACATACTAGCACAAAGGCCATTTGGGTGCCTAAGTCTCTTATGACTAACCTTAATGGACCCAACATGGTTTGGGTACCAAATTGTGCTTTGATGAGTGTTGTAGGTACTTGAAGGTGATATGAGGCTTCGGGGTGCTTGAGCAAGTTGATTGAAAATTATTCACTCAAGCTATAATCCATTCATATTGTCTCTTCTTATACGTGACCCGAAGATGATTTGATGGGAATATTTAAAACTTCATATTCACCTATGTAACAAGTACCTAACCCTTGTAGGCTAGCCACTTGACTTGTGTAGTCTCTAGTAGTCATAAATATGTGTTGTTGTGAATTATTAGGAGTGGCTAGAAATTTCAAGTTTAACTAAATCATTTGCTATATGAAGCTTTTAATGGCTCTCTAGTAGAGCAAGATCTTGTTCATGTTGTAGGTAATGAGGATATACCTTATGAGGCAATCAAGCAATTGGCTATCAATGATATCAGGCCACTTGAAATCAAAGCCACTTAATTGAAGGTTACTCAAGTTGCTACTACAATAATTTCCGCTGACGTACTCGATGTACAGGTGTAGCACACCCCTGCTGCAAATCAGCAGGGCGGTAGTGCTGCACCCAAGGGCGGTAGTGCTGCCCCTCCTACTGCAGCAACTCATTCCACTTTAGTACCTGTACAAAACCTACAACCTTCATAGGAGCAAGGTGAAGATGAAGAGACCACACCATCCATTATATTTCCAGAAGGGTGGTAACTTCTAAATCTCAAGTGCAATTTATTTCAAATCTTATCTTTGTGTCATGTGTGCCACTTAGGGAAATAAAGCACTTGAGGATATAATTGGTGTTGGTCATCGGTCATTGAAAGAAAAGTGAATTGTTAAATGAATCCTATACACCAAGCAACATATATTGATTGAGTTTCGTTGATGGACTCAAAACCAAGACTTTCAAGAAAGCTCAAGAGAGGCTGTTGAACCGATTTGACCAGAAATTTCCAAGAAGATGGCAGTCAACTGAAGAGATCAGCTGAGAAGCCGGATGAGCCTGAAGGACCGAAAATGCTAAAGCAAGGCGACCAGAGGGGGGGTGAATGGGGCCTAAAATTTCTTAGAAATTATGGCCTCTGTCCCAACAAAATCAACCCCAAGAGCAAAGCCGACACACGTGATGTCCTCGACCCAAGAGTATGGGTGATGTTCCCTAGGAACACAGCGGGACACCACAAAAGCTCCTCTTCCAAATCCACGCAAGTCAACTAGTGACAGGATGGAGTTTGGGTAACCTCAACCTCCACGAGCAACGCGAGGGGAGATTCAGGCAATCTCGCAAAGCGGGAAGCCCAGTTTCTGTAGAGCACAGAGTCGGGAATCCAACGCAAAAAGCGGATCTCAAATCGGAGCTTGAACGCAAAAGATACGGACGAAAACGCGTTCTGTCAGCACTGACCGGACTCACTGGTGCGTCCGGTCGATAGGCACGGACGCGTCGGTCAGCTGAACTGCGTTCTGGGAGCTCTCTGTTCACGACCGGACTCACGGTGAATAAGCGTCCGGTCGTTACAACTGAGCGTCCGGTCAAGCACGAGGGGGCAATGAACAGTGCCTTCAGTGCGTCCGGTCATGCGAAACCCTAGCGTCCGGTCGCACAAACGCTTTTGACAGTATTGACCGGACTCTGAGGTGCGTCCGGTCAGGAACGATCGGACGCGTCCGGTCCACAGAAACTCGTTTCGGGAGCTCTTGTGTTGGACCGGACTCTGCGTGGAGGTGCGTCCGGTCGAATCCCAGTCACGTCCGGTCACCACGCGCGAACTGGACAGCGCGGGTGTTCAACGACCGGACTTGGCTCGGTGCGTCCGGTCGCTATGAGGCAGCGTCCGGTCACCCCGACCAGTCCCCTGTTCGTCCACCGAATCGACCCGATCTCCCTCAAATCAAAAGCACTAGGGCTCTAATTCGTGTGAGGGATCACAAGGATGTTAGTGAGCTACTCCTAAGAGATCATGGCTCGAACCTAACTCCAAATCGGTGAATCAAAGAAAACGGTGAGGAACGGGAAGAACTCGATCCAAAACTAAATCCGATCTGTGAGTTCGTGAGGTATTAGAGAAATTCCTTCGGTAGAAAGAAGACTCTCACGAAGCTACACAAGATGGTTCAAACGGATTTGCGAATCTTCCCTCGAAACAAGAATTCTCGTGAAGAACGAAAGAGGGGAAAACGTGCAAAACGCGAAGAACAAAATCGCAAGACAAATCAAAGCACGAGTTTGATCCTTGGACTCAGAGGAATGGATGATTCATTAAGCACTTGGTGTCGGGCTACAAGCCACTCCAGCAAACAAAGCTTGGATGGCGAAAAGCTCAAGAACAAGAGCCTGTCTCTCCCTAACCCTAGCCTCCTCTCACAGGAAAAAATGAGAGAGACACCACCGGAATCCCCAAGGATACGGCTGCCCTAGCAGCCCCCTCATATATAGGCGCACGTCCGAAGACCAAAACGCCCTTACATTAAGCACTCGTCCCAAATACCCCCAGGGGTAAAACCGTCCAGACTGACAGTTTCGATCCGACGGCCACGCCCGCACATCCGGTAGCTTCGCCTCGACGCGACCTCCTGATGCGCCACGTGCCGCCCACCGTCGACCGCCGCGCCTTCTCACCGATAGCTTCGCCGCAACGCAAGCCTCTCGGTGCCGCCACGCGTCGACCGTCCTTTCGGACCAACCCCGGTTTTGAGGCCCAAACCGGGAAACCGTCCACCCGAGCTTTTGAGGCCCAACTCGGAACCCGCAAGCCCAGGTTTTGAGGCCCAAACCTGGAAACCGTCCATCCCCGAGTTTTGAGGCCCAAACTCGAAACCGCCGCCCCGGTTTTGAGGCCCCAAAAACTGGAAACCGTCGATGGTAGCTTTTTGAGGCTCAGCTACCGAACCCGCACCGTAGACGGGATTGGTTCGCCACCCCCCGACCACCGGCACCGATGCCGATGCATGTCCAGCCTCCACGCCGGGCACAACGCCTTCGCCTTCTTCTTGACTTGGCCGACGGCACTTGCGCGCACGCAAGCCCGTGTCCGACCTCCCGCCAAGTGACACGACTCCATCGCCTCCTCCCGCTCGGCCGATGCATCGCACATCCCATGTGCTCTCGCTTGCCATGCCACGTGCCAGCTACCACAGCTGGTCCTCTGGCCCTCTGGTCCGTCAGTCCAAGCCTCACGTCCGCCCTTCACCGCTCTGGGTACCATCGGCATGGCACGTCCCGCCGCACGGCACGCCCATCCTTCACCGCTCCCGGTCCGTCGGCACGACACGTCCTACTTGACCACCACCTCGCCATAGACCACTTATCCGAGCTCCACACCTGCACATCAACACGCCAAGAGACACATGTCGCACACGCACACCAACACAGAAACACACAACAAACCGCCACCGGTTAGTCATAAACATTAAGCGCATAATGACATAATGACTCAACCGGGTAAAAGCCTCAAACCTTCCTCATCAAGTCAATCATTCATCATATATGTTCTCAATCTCCCCCTTGATGAATGCATTGACTAAAAATAAACCACAAAGAAGGGTTTGAAGGCAAGCCTCATCCAGTGCCCAAAAGCCAAACAAAGCGAACACAAGGCTACTTGAGATGAGAAGGATCATGAAACTCCAATAAAAGCTCTCGTCCCGAAAAAACGGGAAAAGCGGGCAAAGCCTCCACACAACCGAAGTCAAGATAAACAAGAGTTTCATGAAACCCAAAAGGCTCGAAAACCAATCTCAAATAAAATTGTCAAACAATCATCACAAAAGAAGACCAAGGTACTTATCCACTTGGTTTTGGTCATTTCTCCCCCTTTTTTTCTTTCTTTCTTCTCTTCTCCCTTGATGATTGAATTGACAAAAACTAGGCACAAGAGATGGTTTGAGATACCAAAACCGAAAATCTCATTCAAGTGATCATAAGCCATCGGAGGGCAAAAACAAAGTCACTTGTCATGAGACGTAACTTGGTCCCCAAAGATATGGGCAACGGCTCAACGCAACCAGGGATCGGAGCTTAACTCAACATGAGCAAAACTCGATCACATAGAGCAAAAGACTTGGTTCCCAAAGACCATGGCAACGGCTCACGCAACCAAGTCAAAAGAGCTAGCCCTCAAGAAGAGGCAGAAAATGGCTCAACACACTAGCTCAAGGCTCGATAACCAATCGAGGCTGAAACAATGCATCAGAATGCACAAATCACAATCAGCCAAGAATTGGTGAAAACAGCTAGTCCTCAAGACAGAGGCACATAGGCTCGACGCAACTAGCTGAAGGTTCCATACCAATCGAAAATACCAAGCAAAACTGCTAGTCCTCTAGACAGAGGCAAAACGGCTCAACACGACTAGCAGGCTCGATACCGACTGAGAAAACCAAAGAGAGCTCAACACTAAATGGAGCACAAACACTCGGAGCACGCGGAGAAGCAGCACAAGACAAAAGCGACTCCCCTTGAAAGCAAGCCTATACACAAAAGCTATGCACAAGCTCATGACACCAATTGCATTCCATACCAAGAGATGGATACCAATTGAGACACATAAAAGCTATACCGAGTGAAGAAGAACATAAAAGAGCTAAACTCCCCCTAGCTCAAAGCTCTCCCCAAAATGCATGACTCTCCCCTTTGTGCCAACACTCAAGCTCCCCCTTGAAAACAGCTTCTCCCCCTTGACAAAAGGGAACATGCTGAGGGGTTTTGACATTTTTCAAAAACAGTTGACACATCAAAAACAAGTCATCAATCAAAGCATATGGGGGCAAAGAAAAGCACTGAAAGTGACCACAAGTGTATCGGAGCTGGGGGTATGTACACTAAGCTAAAATGCATGATATGCACAATGCAACAGCTTCAAGTGTATAGCAATCAGAATGAAAAGATGCTCAAAGGTGCTGCCCTGAAAGTGTAGCAATCAATACAAATGCTAGCAAAGGCTCAAACTGATCAATGAATACGAAATATGAACAATTAAGCATATGAGCAGTTTTAAGCCATTTGAAAAGGAGTTCACCACTAAATAGCACTTAGCATGATAGACAGGAAATCAACCAAGTGCTAACTCAGGTATAAAAGGTGAACTACCCCTAGCAAAGTTCAATCATCATGCAATAGATGAAGCATAACTTGTGTTATTTTCAATATTTTATCGGAGATTGCAGCGGTATTAACACAAGTTCATATTAAAGCATGTGATTGCGAGAGGTTAAAAGCATGGTCATTGCCTAACTTTTCAACCGGGCTAAGCCTATGCAAGAAAAGCAATCGAAGCTTAAAGCACCGGTTTCGGTCTTACACTACACGGCTCAAGTTTAACTCAAATGTGCAATGAGAAACAGTCTCGATACCGTGATGTGCTGACACATGTGCAATCCCATCTCGATCTTTTCATTTCACTTAGACTTGGATCAAATTTTAAGCACAAGATATATGAACAATCCAAGCAAGTGAATGACTCAGTGCAAGAGACATAGCAACCTAGCATACAAAGATAGCACAAGTGATCTCAACACATCCTACCCATGCTAGTTGCCAATCTCAATGGTGAACAATTAAAGGTTTCATAGTTGATTATCAAGTTCACCATTTGCAAAAATAGCTTAGCTCATAACATGTATCAAGTGATCAAAAAGAGCCTAAGCTACAAGCATCATCATGAATAACAGGGCATACCAAAAGAGCATAATCTCATTCTCATTACTATTCATGAAGCTCTAAAATGCAAGATATACATGATGAAATGCATGCAAAGCTAGTCTATCAAAGACAAAGCAAAACTAGCCCAAAAGGAAAACCCAAACAAAAGGGTATCGGAGAAGTCAACTAAGATACAACAAGCAAAATGCTTCCCCAACTAAAAGGGAAACACACACCAAACTCAAAGAAAAAGAGCCAGGAAACGCTCAAGCGACAGCCAGCAAAATCCACATCGAAAAGACCACACAGCAAAAAGAGGTCGAAGAAGAAGAGTACCAAAACCGAACTCAGAAGTGTGTCGGAGGTACCTCATGAAGCGCATGACCGCCTGCTGGTGTGATACCCGAGGGGACGCCTGAATCTGCTGAATCTCGGGGCACCTGCCTCGCCGAAGTCGTCTCCCCCTCGCCTGATGCTGTCGCTCCCACAGGTGCAGCTAGTGCTCGCTGGAGAGCTGCTCGAACGGAACCCCAAGTCGTGGAAGAAAGGATCGGGTCCGTGAGCCGAAATGCTCTCTCCAGGCTCCTGTTCTCCTGCACACTCAAAAGCAGAAGAAACACAAGGCATTGTCTCGTCTAGTGTGACCTCAAGGTCTCCACGAAAACGGTTAGTCACATAATAAGCATAAGGTGAACTCTCAACAAAAAGAGATCTACCTATGAATGATACCGCAAGGAGATCTGAACTCAACCTAGTCAAGACTACCATGCAACAGGATAAAGCACTATAGAGCAAAATGCAACCTAAGACATGATCAACCCAAACACAGCCTAAACTCAACACATGCTACAATGCAAGATAATGATAGCAATAGATCCAAAAGCATGTAACATGATAAAATCGAGGAAAGACTAGTGCTCAAACTAATCATATCAACAGGTACATGTAGCTAACCAAAACTAGCACCTGAAAGTGACACCTAATGAACATCATACCTCTACAAGTAAAGCTCATGGAGAAGTATGGTAAAACATGGCATAATGTTCATGAGGATCACAGACTAGCATGAAAAGTGGATAATCCACAAAAGCTATACACAAAGCTAGCATGACATGATATACAAGATAGCACATGCTAGACTAAAGCAAAACATGATACAAAGAAAATGTACATGTAAGCTATACAAGTGAGCACATGAGAACCATCTCATACCACAAGACATAGATCATGGATGTACAAGGTATGAGTGTAAAAAAGCTCACCGAACTGCAAGCCTCTTTGGAGGCAATCTAAGCGGGGTGTAGAGAACCATCAACTCTTGATCACATCTAAAAGATCAAGCTCCATCAGGCGCATGTTCTCCACCCCGCGTCCTCATATCTACACACAAGAGCAAAGTAACCCGAGTCTTGGATCCCGAAGGGTTAGCAAGCATGTACTTGGGACCCAAGACTTGGTCACAAACTCAACTTATCTTGTGGGTTAGCATGATGCAAATGTTGGTTCAAATGCAATTGTGAAACACCCTTGGAAGCATTCCTCAAAAGGACAACTCGAGGAGAAGAACGAGTCGTACCACGGGAAAAGAGGCAAACATCTTCCAAGGTTTTTGTAGAAGAACCAATAGAAGCATCATGAAAAGCATGACGTGGACCAAGAGAAGAAGCACTAGAAGCATGTCCACGACCATGACCTATCCCACTAGAAAGGAGTCATAAAACCCATCAACAAAAGGGGCTTCTTACTAGGAGCACAAGCGTTCATGCCATGAGAAGGGCTATGAACCACCATCTTCCTAGAAGAGCGAGCTTGGCGCAAGCGTTTGGCACGCCGATAGCAAAAGCTTTCTTGATGCCCATCTTTCTCACAAAAGAGCAATGGTACAAGGCCTACTGGAAGGCACACCATTCTCCGACAAGTGAGAAGTCCCTTGGGACTTAGAACAAGAAGCATCAACACCAACTTGGTGCCAATGCTAGGAGCACACGTGCCATGGGAAAGGCTACGCGGCTTCCTAAAAGCCTTAGCTCGAATTCGCCGCTCGTGCTTGACACGGCGAAAACAAAAATCGAGCGAATGTCCCTCCTTCTTGCAAAAGGTGCAATGAAAAACCGGATTGGGAGGACGAGTCCCAAAAATATGAGAAGCACCCTTGTCAAGAGAAGTCCCTTGGACATCACTCGAAGAAACAGCAAGGTTAGGAGTAGCTATGAAAGAGCTATCCGAAACCTTGACACTAGTGCTATCGTCAAAAGACTCACGCGCAACACAAGAACTCAACTCCGGTTGCAAAGATGCAGACTTGGAAACATCAACATCAGAGTTGGAAGAAATGCGTGACTCAAACGACTTAGCACAAAGGCTCTTGCACCTTTTGGCTAAAACCTCATTCTCAAACATGAGGCGATCACAAGTACCACAAGGAGTGTTTTCAGATTCTCCATCTCCTCTTTTATGCACTCGGCATATGTGGTACGCAAGAGCTCAACTTCCCTCTCAAGGTTGGCACTCATATCATTGTGCTCAACCAACTTAGGCGCTCATATCGCGCAAAACCTTCAAAGCCAAAACTTCTTTTTCTAAATCAATGCATGATGTGCAAATGAAATCGGTGGAAGAAACATCACCATTCACATCAAGCAAAGAATCATGTTAGCACAAGAAGTAAGGCAAGCATCTTTATTCAAAGAGCACAAGCTACAAGGCCTAGCATTTATCTCATCAATTTCAGCCCTAGCATGCTCAAGTTCATCTACACATGTGGTGTGAGTCAATTTTAATTCATAATTTCAGCATGCAAAGACTCACATGAAACACATGGTAAGAAGCTTTTGACCTAAGCAAGGCTATTTCAGATTTAGCATAAACAAGGTCCTTGCGCAAGTCAAAGCAACAGACATGGTATGGAAGCATTTGATTTCAACATTTCATTTTCAGATTTCAAGCTAGCAAGAGAAAGACATAGCTCATCATTCTTCCTAACCATGTCACTACAAGAGGTGCAAGGTAAAGATGCACTAGACTTCCAATGAAAAAGACCACATTTAACCTAGTGATGGAGCATTTCAATTTCTTGATCTTTCTATGCAAGGTATCACAAAGCTCATCATATCTCAGTTATCATCACAACAAGCTTCAAATTGTTGGGATAAATCCCAAGACAAGTAGCAAAATACCTTTCTTGGCTTTGCCAAGTTCGCGTATGCGATCCTCCGTCGAATGCTCATCATCTCCTAGGAAGCCCAGCAAAGCATCCACCTCGCGTTCCGCCTCAAGAGCCGTACTCCTCCTTCTTGCCAAAGTGTCATCCTCGGTCGCATGTCCAAGACTCAAACCTAAGGACAAAGACACACTGGAAGAAGAACTTGGTGCCATCTCGAAAAGCACCGTTAGTGTTAGCCAAACACAAGCTCAACACCTCGACAAGCAAAGTCGGAAACAAAAACTGCTCTCAAAGGTCGCCTTCGCGGATCCGGAACGGTTAAGGTAGAGAGATCCTTAACTGGCTCCGATACCAATTGAAGGACCGAAAATGCTAAAGCAAGGCGACCAGAGGGGGGTGAATGGGAGCCTAAAATTTCTTCTCAGAAATTATGGCCTCTGTCCCACAAAATCAACCCCAGAGCAAAGCCGACACACGTGATGTCCTCGACCCAAGAGTATGGGTGGATGTTCCCTAGGAACACAGCGGGACACCACAAAAGCTCCCCTTCCAAATCCACGCAAGTCAACTAGTGACAGGATGGAGTTTGGGTAACCTCAACCCCCCCGAGCAACGCGAGGGAGATTCAGGCAATCTCGCAAAGCGGGAAGCCCAGTTTCTGTAGAGCACAGAGTCGGGAATCCAACGCAAAAGCGGATCTCAAATCGAGCTTGAATGCAAAGATACGGACGAAAACGCGTTCTGTCAGCACTGACCAGACTCACTGGTGCGTCCGGTCGATAGGCACCGGACGCGTCCGGTCAGCTGAACTGCGTTCTGGGAGCTCTCTGTTCACGACCGGACTCACGGTGAATAAGCGTCCGATCGTTACAACTGAGCGTCCGGTCAAGCACCGAGGGGCAATGAACAGTGCCTTCAGTGCGTCCGGTCATGCGAAACCCTAGCGTCCGGTCGCAAAAACGCTTTCTGACAGTATTGACCGACTCTGAGGTGCGTCCGGTCAGGAACGATCGGACGCGTCCGGTCCACAGAAACTCGTTTCGGGAGCTCTCTGTGTTGGACCGGACTCTGCGTGGAGGTGCGTCCGGTCGAATCCCAGTCAGCGTCCGGTCACCACGCGCGAACTGGACAGCGCGGGTGTTCAACGACCGGACTCTGGCTCGGTGCGTCCGGTCGCTATGAGGCAGCGTCCGGTCACCCCGACCAGTCCCCTGTTCGTCCACCGAATCGACCCGATCTCCCTCAAATCAAAAGCACTAGGGCTCTAACTTCGTGTGAGATCACAAGGATGTTAGTGAGCTACTCCTAAGAGATCATGGCTCGAACCTAACTCCAAATCGGTGAATCAAAGAAAACGGTGAGGAACGGGCAAGAACTCGATCCCAAAACTAAATCCGCCCGATCTGTGAGTTCGTGAGGTATTAGAGAAATTCCTTCGGTAGAAAGAAGACTCTCACGAAGCTACACAAGATGGTTCAAACGGATTTGCGAATCTTCCCTCGAAACAAGAATTCTCGTGAAGAACGAAAGAGGGGAAAACGTGCAAACGCGAAGAACAAAATCGCAAGACAAATCAAAGCACGAATTTGATCCTTGGACTCAGATGAATGGATGATTCATTAAGCACTTGGTGTCGGGCTACAAGCCAATCCTAGCAACACAAAGCTTGGATGGCGAAAAGCTCAAGAACAAGAGCCTGTCTCTCCCTAACCCTAGCCTTCTCTCACAGGAACAAAATGAGAGAGACACCACCGAGAATTCCCCCAAGGATACGGCTGCCCTAGCAGCCCCCCTCATATATATAGGCGCACGTCCGAAGACCAAAACGCCCTTACATTAAGCACTCGACCCAAATACCCCCCAGGGGTAAAACCGTCCAGACTTGACAGTTTCGATCCGACGGCCACGCCCGCACATCCGGTAGCTTCGCCTCGACGCGACCTCCCTGATGCCGCCACGTGCCGCCACCGTCGACCGCCGCGCCTTCTCACCGATAGCTTCGTCGCAACGCAAGCCTCTCGGTGCCGCCACGCGTCGACCGTCCTTTCGGACCAACCCCCGGTTTTGAGGCCCAAACCGGGAAACCGTCCACCCCGAGTTTTGAGGCCCAAACTCGGAAACCCGCAAGCCCAGGTTTTGAGGCCCAAACCTGGAAACCGTCCATCCCGAGTTTTGAGGCCCAAACTCGGAACCCGCCGCCCAGTTTTGAGGCCCAAACCTGGAAACCGTCGATGGTAGCTTTTTGAGGCTCAGCTACCGAACCCGCACCGTAGACGGGATGTGGTTCGCACACCCCGACCACCGGCACCGATGCCGATGCATGTCCAGCCTCCACGCCGGGCACAACGCCTTCGTCTTCCTTCTTGACTTGGCCGACGGCACTTGCGCCGCACGCAAGCCCGTGTCCGACCTCCCGCCAAGTGACACGACTCCAGCGCCTTCCTCCCGACTCGGCCGATGCACCGCGCATCCCATGTGCTCTCGCTTGCCAATGCCACGTGCCAGCTACCACAGCTGGTCCTCTGGCCCTCTGGTCCGTCAGTCCAAGCCTCACGTCCGCCCTTCACCGCTCTGGGTACCTCGGCATGGCACGTCCGCCGCACGGCACGCCCATCCTTCACCGCTCCCGGTCCGTCGGCACGACACGTCTCTCTACTTGACCTTCACCTCGCCATAGACCACTGTATCCGAGCTCCACACACTGCCATCAACACAGCCAAGAGACACATGTCGCACACGCACACCAACACAGAAACACCACACAACTCACGCCACCGGTTAGTCTTAAATATTAAGCGCATAATGACATAATGACTCAACCGGGTAAAAGCCTCAAACCTTCCTCATCAAAGTCAATCATTCATCATATATGTTCTCAGAGCCAACAGAGCTGTAGTACGTATTGGTGGAGTCCTAAGGCAAAGTCAAGTGTTCGCCTGATTAATCGGTCTACGCGTACAGAGAAAGAGATATGGAATAAAGAAATAAAGTATTAGCACAGGCGTTGGATTACTTTGCATGTGACACACCAGGAGGAGTCCAAACCAATCACGTGTGCAAACCCGATAAACTAGGAGGAAGCTTTATTAGCAAGGTCTTTACGTAAGGGAAGATAAAGTCCATGTATTTTAATATTTTCCTTTTGTTTAGATGACAAGTCCCTTCAGGACTCTTATTAGCCCAGGGTATAAATATAAACCCTCGGCCATTGTAAAATCAGTTCACAACCATATCAATACAAACCGGCCCCGTGCCACCTTCGAGTCCTTAGTCGTGTCGTCGAGTTCTTCGAGAGGAATCATCGATCCGTCGACCTCCGTAAGTACCGGCAACCTTGCTATCATGTCTAGTATCATGCGGTGGATTTAGATATGATGCAAGTAGTCTCGTATGTTAAGCTTAGTATCGTGCGGCGGATTTAAGCTTATGACGGGAAGTTTTTGCTTATGCCTTGTATCGTGCGGCGGATTAAGTCATGAGTAAAAATAGTTATCGGCTCTATTAGATTTGGCAGATCTGATAGATTCATCAAGTTATCATGTGTTATATGTTTTATTTATTTAATTCTTATAACACTCTTTTGCCCAATCTAGATTGATCTTTGTTCGGCCTTGTTGCACGAGTTTGCTTGTGCTTTGCCAATCATAAGATAGTTATGGCCGAATTAACTTTCAATCTAGATTGCTACATGTTGTGGGTTCATGCATGTCGATCATGGTTAGGCTTTGATAGAGCTGGGTATCGTGCGACAGATGCAGGTTTTAGATTAGTTTAATCATGCTTGTTTGTATGTTCCTTCTTCATGGACCCCAGTTTGGCTAGTCTGCCGATTCTGGTTAAGCTTACATGAGCAATGAGTTTATATAGATCTGTTCAGATGTATGTATGCTTTTAGCTTCTTATAATTAGATTGTATCATGCGGTGGATTAATCTAATTATAAGGAGTAGTGTGAACTTATAGCAAGTGGTATCATGCGGTGGATTAGCTTTGCTTGGGTTTATGCTTGACGGGTTTATGAAGACTAGACGTGCGGCAGACTAGTTGGCAGTGCCGACCAGAGCAACAGTAGCCAGACCTTGTTATGCATGAACTGTATTTTGCATCATGTTTTATACTTTGACACTATGTTTCTTCCACCCCACAACAGACATGGATGTAGGGGGGGGGCCCAATCTCACTAATATGTGAAAGTTGACCTCTTATGTCAATTTTTGGAAATTCAAAATTCCATTCACATATTTAGGGGGAGTCTTCTACATCTATGACTCATAAATCTCAGCACCTTTTATATCTTTTTGTAAGCTATATTTAGGTTGTCATCAACTACCAATAAGGGTGAGATTGTGTTTCTCAAATGGAGTGTGCTATTATATCAATGTCATCAATCTAAAACTATATGATGTGTTATCTCTAGCTATTTTGGAATTGCTTCATTTATGTTAGCCACTCACCATATGTAAGTGCAATCAAGCTCTAAGTGGGTTTTGGTAATGCTGACCACATAATTAAAGGACTAATGGTTGTGACAAGTGCTTTGACAGTATAATATTTACCATGGGTGCAAAGGATCAAAGGAGGAGACCCCCCAACTGCATGGATGGCTTGCAATGGCTCAAAGAGCTGGTTTAATTCATTTCATATTTTGAATTTGAGTTATAGGACAAGCCGGACTATTAAGGGGGATACTAATAGTGGACTGGGTGGAACCAAGTGCTCAAAACACCATACATACCCCATATTAACCCATCCACAAATAGCCAGCCAAGCTGAATTCTGATCTGTTCTGGCACGCGCGGAACCTCTGCGTCTAACACGGAGGCTCCGGGGTCTGTTTTGTTCAGACCGTTTTGTGGGTGTCGGTGGGAGTATTTATACTCTCCCCTTCACCCCCAACGGTCTTCCTCTGGACTCCCACTCATTTCCCACGAATAGAACACTTCTCTCTCTCTAAGCTCAGTGCTCCACCTCCCTTGCTTAGATCTGTGTGATTCCTTGAGGGAGTTGACTCTAGAGAGTGTGAGACAGCTGAAGAAGATCCTTCTCCTCGTTCTTGTGCACTTGGTGAACCCCTGGCCGCTTGGTGTGTTCGTTACTCTTGGAGCTTGGCTCCTAGGCGGCTAGTGGTCGTCCGGTAGCTCCCAAATTCGTTGTGGCTGAGCACCGGAACGTTTGTATTACCCTTTGTGACTTAGTGGAAACCTCTAATCTATTGCCTTGGTGATAGGTTGGAGAAGAGGAGCGAGTTGCAAGAGACTCCATAACCTTTATGGCTAACCTCAACAACGTGGATGTAGGTCAGCCTTTGTGGCGAACCGAACCACGGATACATCCTTGTGTCTCTTGTGATTGTGTTTGCTGCTGCTATTACTTGATTTGAATTGATTTCTAGGGTTTGCATTCGATCTATGAAGTTATCATCCTCTAGGTGCAACCGACTGTTTGGATAGCTCAACATACTCTCTGGGAAGGCTGGTATAATACTCGATCTGTTTTTCATTCATTATATTCCGCTATGAATCGATTGTATACTCTACTTCGCGGAAGTTCCACGTTCTGCTCTGGAACCTCCGCGCCACGAAACCTCCACGCTCAAGCCTAGAGGTTTCGCGTTCTGACAGTTTCCTGTGAAGATATTTAAATTTTAGAAAAAGGCCTATTCACCCCCCTCTAGGCCACTTGCTAGATCCTTTCAATTGGTATCAGAGCCAGGTTTCCTCGTGTAAGCACTTAACCGTGTGAGGAAATGGCAAGTCCTAGAGAAAGGGTACCGGAGGTAGAGGGAGAAGAACTCTATGAAGATGTTCGAAGTGGAGAAGACCCAGAAGCTCCCGTGGATGATCCTACAGAAACACCTGAGCTACTTCCAAAGCTCAAGCTCGGTGGGAAGGGAGATAAACAAAAGGAAAAGAACAAGGACAAGGAGAAGAAGAGAAGCAAGGGAAATAAGAAGGTGCTAGTGAGCCCACAACCGAGCAGTGAATCTAAAAATGGAGATGAGGAAGATGAGTACTATGGTCAAAGGATTCGAAAAAGATCACTCAAGTCCAAGTCCAAGAAACCGTATTCGAGTGTATCCTTTGATTATGATTCTTTAAATTTGCCTACTAACACTCACATCAACATACCCGCGGGCAAGTTGCCTCCATTTGATGGAACCAACTTTGCCAAGTGGAAGCATATGATGACGGCTTATCTTATCGGTCTCCATCTGGAGATGTGGAACATTGTGTGTGTAGGTTTTGATGATCCGGAAGATCCCAAAAATCTCACACCAAAAGATATCTGCAACATACATCGCAATGCTCAAGCTGCAAGTGCTCTTCTAAGTGCATTAAGCCCGAAAGAATACAACAAGGTGATAGGCTTGGAGATTGCAAAGGAGATTTGGGACACCCTTCACATTGCACATGAAGGGGTTAGCAAAGTCAAGAAGTCCAAGATTGATTTATTGATGGCTCAACTCAATAGATTTGTGATCAAGGATGGAGAAGGCCCTCAAGAGATGTTTGATAGGTTGATGGTGATAGTTGGCAAGATTAGAGGATTGGGTGGAGATGAATTGGATGATCATCATGTTGTGAAAGTGATGTTGGAGGCTTTTGCACCAAGGAATCCAACTCTTGTCACATTGATTAGAGAGAAGAAGAGTTTGAGGAATTCTCTCCTAGTGATGTTCTTGGGAGAATACTTACTCATGAGCTCATGGAGATTGAAATACAACAAAGAAGAAAGTTTGGAGAGCTTGAAGCCAAGATGGAAAGCTTGAAAGTGAAATATGTAGCTCTCAAGGCAAACAAGTCAAGCAAGGTCTCTACCTCAAGCAAACCGACAAGATCAAGATCAAGCAAGGTTGAGATAGAGTGCTCATCAAGTGACTCAAGTGACAATGAAGATGATGAAGTGTCCTCCGGAGAGATTGGTGATGTTGTCTTGTTCATGAGGAAGTACAAGAAAGGGCTAAAAAGAGAAGGCTACGAGTTTGTGAAGAGGAAGTTCCCCAACAGCAACAAAGAGGAAGTGCTACAATTATGGAAGCATGGAGCATTTCATTGCCGATTGTCCTTATGAGAACAAAGAAGACAAGAAAAACAAGAAGAAGAATCACAAGAGGGAAGAGAAGACTCAGCACAAGAAGAAGAACTATTCGGGTGAAGCTCACATTGGTCATGAATGGGGATCAAATGATGAAAGCTCAAGTGAAGAAGGCAAGAGAGTTGCTACCATTGCCATCAAGAAGTCTTCTTCATCACCAAAGCTCTTCACCAACTTGACCGATGATGAGGAGAGCTCCACACTCTTTTGTCTCATGGGCAAGAGTGAGAAGGTAAAACCTAAGTCAAAACCCAAATCCTCTCCCTTGCCTAGTGATGCATCCAACATTGACTCTAGTGATGATTCTAGTAATGACTCTAGTGATGATGAGATAAATAACTTGGTAAGTAAAATGGATAGAAAATCTAGAAACTTCATTGCCAAGTTAGTAGATGAACTAGAGAAAACTCAAGCTACACTTGCCAAGCAAGAAAACTTTATATTACTTGCAAGCAAGCTCTTGCCTCAGAAAGAAGTGAGGTGGAAGCTTTGTGCTTGGAAGTTAACCAAGCGAAAAGTGTTCTTGCTATCCTAAAGGATGACCTTAATGCTCTTCAAGAGAAGAACGATACTCTAAAAACAAGAAATGAAGAGTTTGAGGAGCAATATAGCATCCTTTGGGAGAGCACCTCACATCCTACGAAGGCAAAAGAGATCTCTAGTGCATCTACTAGCAAAGGTTCTGATAAATGTTATAATATGGATTTGGATGCTTGTGCAACTAACCTTGCAAATATAGAAGCTATGAAGAAGTAGATTACAAGACTCAACAATATCATAGCTAGTGGGTGCATGGATGATACTTGCAAGAAGCCCAAGTTCATTCAAGGAAGACATCCTTTTATCAAGGATGGCCTTGGGCACAAGAAAGGTGGCAAGAGTGGTGAAAGGAAGATGGTGAATGGAGTGTCTTGCATCAGGTTTGAGAAGGAGACAATTGGGGAGGTGCAGCCAGTGCAGACCATGGAGGCTTTGCGCAAAAACGCGGAGGCTCCGCACAAAAGCGTGGAGGTTCCGGGGTCTGCAGGCAAAATAAGACCAACACAAACAAGATACAACCTCAACCAAGGCAGCAAGCTTCAAAAGCTCCTAACACTCGTCTGCAGGTTAAGGAAAATCCGATTGTGCCCAAGAGGAACATGTATGCTCACAAGCCGAAGACCCATGCATCCCAAGAGAGCATGTCCTCTAGCTATGTGTTGAGACGCAACAGCCTTGGTAAAGTTGTTGCCACATATGTTGGGAATGAGCCTAACATATATGTGAAAAGATCTCTATGGGTTCCTAAAATCTTAGTAGCTAACACTCAAGCCCCAATGCCAATTGGGGACCTAAAAGAAGGAACTAAACCTGTTTTGCAGGCATACTCTTCCGGTGGATCAAGTTGGGTGCTTGATAGTGGATGTACAAATCATATGACCGGAGAGAAGAGTATGTTCTCCTCATACATACAAATGCATGATTCAAGTGAAAATATTGTATTTGGGGATAATTCAAAGGAGAAGTGCTTGGCGTCGGTAAAATCTCTATAACTCAAGAGCATTCAATTTCAAATGTATTACATGTTAGTCCGTTGAGTTACAATCTACTGTCTGTTTCACAATTGTGTGAAATGGGCTATGATTGTCACTTCACGGATAAGGGTGTGACTGCTACTAGAAGGGAGGATTCCTCTATTGCTTTTACGGGTCGCTTGAAAGGCAAGCTTTACCTAGTTGATTTCAACAAAAGTAAAGTTTTGCTTGAGACTTGTTTAGTGGCAAAATCTAGCATGGGTTGGTTGTGGCATCGCCGACTAGCTCATGTTGGGATGAGGAATTTGGCCAAACTTCTAAAGGAGGAGCACATCCTTGGACTAACGAATGTTCAATTTGAGAAAGACAGGATATGTAGAGCATGCCAAGCCGGAAAGCAAGTAGGCGTACCACACCCACCAAAGAGTATCATAACAACATCAAGCCCATTGGAGCTCATCCACATGGATCTCTTTGGACCGGTTGCCTACATTAGCATTGGTGGTAATAAATATGGTTTTGTTATTTTGTGATACTATTCTCGTTTCACGTGGGGTGTCTTTGTGTATGATAAGAGTGAAGTTCAAGGGAAAGTGAAGACCTTCATTAGAAGAGCACAAAGGGAGTTCGGGCTGCCTATCAAGAAAGTGCGAAGTGACAATGGCTCCGAATTCCGCAACACCAATGTTGAAGAATTTCTTGATGACGAAGGGATCAAGCATGAATTCTCAGCTCCATATACTGCTCAACAAAATGGGGTGGTTGAGAGGAAGAATTGCACTCTCATTGACATGGCAAGAACAATGTTTGATGAATATAAGACTCTGGACAATTATTGGGCCGAAGCAATCAACACCGCATGTCATGCCATTAACCGCCTCTATCTTCACAAGTTCTACAAGAAGACCTCATATAAGCTGTTGACCGGTAACAAACCCAAGGTGTCATACTTTAGAGTATTTGGGTGCAAATGTTCATTCTTAACAAAAAGCCCCGAAGCTCAAATTTTGCACCAAAGATTGATGAAGAATTTCTTCTTGGTTATGGTCCAAACGAGCATGCCTATCGAGTTTTCAATTACTCCTCTGGAAGGATTGAAATCACGGTAGACGTGACGTTTGATGAATCTAACGGCTCTCAAGTTGAGCAAGTTTGATGTAGATGTTGTAGGTAAAGAAGAGCCACCTTGTGAAGCAATCAAGCATTTGGCCACAGGTGATGTAAGACTAGTTGAAGCTACTGAAGAAGAAGATCCTCCACTCCAAGCTTCAACATCACTCCAAGGGCCAACTGCAGTTCTAGTTCCTGCAAACAAGCAGGACGTGAAGGCTCCACATCTGCACGTGGAGGCTCTGGGGCTGTTGACACTCCTTAATGGATTCACTCTAAGAATAAGTCACATAATAAACTAGTGAAAGCACAAAAGAGTGTACGAGACACTACTAACTTCACTTAACGTCAAGTTGTCATCCCCAACATGAAGCTAGCAATGTAATTATATCAGGGCACTGGATTAAAGAGATAGATATTTACCCGCAAGCGCACAGATAAACATACCCGTTGTAGAGCATTTCACCCAAGCTAGTCTCAGGTATCGTTATTTATATTTAGCCTAGAGACTAATCAATTCAAGGTATGATAGTATTGAAAGAACTTAACAGCATTTATCATGGCACACACTTATAGTAAGACTGATAACACACTAACTACTATGAACAGGAACCAGGTACAGAGTAAATGATATAATAGAAATTGATAAAGGATAACAGAGATCAGATCAATCAGGATAAACTTAGAACAGTACTGCCTAGCAAGATGATGATTAGAACAGGTATTATAAGAAACATTCCTAAGTATTTTAATTATAAGTCATAGCACATTGATTAGTGCATTATATTTAGTCATTGGCTAGCAATACATTTTACAATTATATTTCAAATCATAGTTCACATCATATTTATAATCAATAGGCAACTCCATAGCTAGGTGTTTAGCATAGTAACCCTTAAACCATGAGTTAACCGAGCCATACCGAACACTATATTCGGGAGGTGGAATACAGAGGACTCAACAGGTCTGTCACACCCGCGATCTACCACTCTATCCGGAACATAGGACGTATTCGCAGATAAATAGTGTATAGGCACCATGTCTGCACAGCATTCATCACCCACCCGTTGTACTTTAAGATGAGCGCTATACGAACATGAGTATAACATAAAGATGAACTATCTATGCCAAATATATAATCAAAGCAAACTATAAGCATTATACTAAGAATATAATCATTGATGTCTTAATCATATCAATTGTATTGCTATCTAGAACACAATAATGAGCAATAAGGTGAATTAGATCATCGATAAGAACTAAAGTACGAACTAGAACATGAACTAGAACAAGATTATGAACTAGATGATGAACTAGACGATGAACATGAACTAGACGATGAACTAGAACATAAACAATGAAGAACAATGATGAACTAGAAGAGCAATTATGAAATAGATCCATAATATTATACAAGAGAGAAGATCTTGGGTTTACCGAGCCTTCTCGTGACTAGATCAGGAATCCAAGCGAAGCTTGCCTCCTCTAATCCTATTCTATCTACTATTCTAGGTGGATGTAGTCCTAAAGCCTCCGATTGATCTCCTTCTGGTTTGTCTAACCCTGATGAATGAATTGCCTGAAACCCTTTTGTTCTCTGGAGAGGGGGGTCAGGGGTCTGTTTTTATATAGCCCTGGGCGATGAACCGCGACCCTTGGATCAAACCGACTTGAGGTACGGTCGAGATGCATCCTGGAGGTCGGTGGAAGTAGCTTGCAGAGGACGGAACCCAGTGGGCCCAGGGGCCGACCGGTCGGTCTGCCCTGTGGACCGGTCGTCCCACAGGTCAGCCTCCTGTGGTGTCCTTCGTTGTGGTGTCTTCTTACGTCCTCTGGAGTCTTCTAGAAGTATCCCGACGTGGCGGTTGCGTTATCTCCCGTCGGTTTCCTTCTATGGGAAGCTATCGATGCCGATTTCCTGGTTTAGTCCCTGCAGAATCATAACTCACCAAAACTCATGGAATATTGTCAGTTTGAAACCCTAAATCTCTGTTGGTGATTATATTCTTGCTCTTTTCATATTTATTTATCTCTTAATTATGATAGTTAATCAGTGTCAACAATTCCCCCAAGCTTACCTTTTGCTAGTCCCTTAGCAAACATTATGATAAATCAGGAACTGTTACTATGCCTCCTCAATATAAAAATAAAATCTTCCTTAGTTTAGAGCTAATTATTCTGGCTTCTCATATTACCTTTAACTATGGAGCTTTTGCCTTCACCTGGATCTTTAAACAATCGAAAGACAGAACAATCAAGTTAGGCACTGTATCTCTAACTCTTTGATCAACCTTCATTTCGGAGTTTTTAAATATATTTTCAAATGAAAATCAGAGATTCCTTTGTATGATACTCTCAAATCGCTCTTTTATATTTTATGATTCCTCACTGATGCACTTTTCCTTCCTTCTATGGATATATATATATCTGGAGCTTTAAGAAGTGAAAGCATATCTTACTGAGTCAAGTTCAAAGTTTAGGAAGAAAGATGTCATACTCATAGATCAAGACTTTAGAACATTTGAAATTTGTCATCTCTTGCTGGCATATTGTAATTAGAGGAACCATGGGCTATCACTCTTTTTCTCATACTTTTATCATGACTCTCTCTTTTTTTTTTTCTTTTTTTTTTCTTTGAGGTAGTCGGACACTTGTCTCTTTTATTTCCTCCTTTTATATTTTTGCATAGCCCATGCCTCTAACACAATACTACTTCGGAGAGTGAATCTTTTAATAAAACATTTTTGATCTCTAGAGCATGATAAATTTCTCAACCATAACTAAAAACTTAGAACAAAGCAAGTAGCCTTATCTTAAAATCATATTAATAGCTCTGGGTAGGAGTTCTGTTATTGTCATACAGGATCTCATCATGTATTTTTAATCTTTTTCAAAATGTAATCTCCAGAACTCTAGTATCTCTAGGAATTAGATAACACAGCAGCTCAAACCTTTTTATGTCATATCTCACAATTATCTAGATTTTGGATCAAGCATTTGCCATCCACAGGTTTTAGGTTCAGAGTTTATTCAGAACAACTTTGTCTAAAACTTGCGGATACATGGGTGTATGTCGAGTCTCTGAGTGATGAGTGATTGTCAACTGGGATGATGCGCATGTTCTTTGGCTTGTGTTGTGCAGGTGTCGAGCCCGGATGCAGTGATCAAAGGCGAGGTGAAGGTCAAGTAGAGGCGTGCCGTGCCGATGGACCGAGAGTGGCGAAGGGCGGATGTGAGGCTTGGACTGGGGGACCAGAGGCCCGAGGATCAGCTGTGGTGTCTGGCAGCCTTTGACGACAACAAGTGAAGAAGTGCGGTCATGTGTTGCCTGAGTCGTGGACTTGGGGACACGTTCGGTGGACGGGGTGCACGGGTGGTGCATCCCATCTACGACGTCGGTTTGGTGGTTGAGCCAGAGAAAAACCATCGGGTGACGGTTTCCAGGTTTGGGCCTCAAAACCTGGGCGTGGATGGTTTGCCGAGTTTTGGCCTCAAAACTCGGGTTGAGGGTTTCCGAGTTTGGCCTCAAAACTCGGGCTGAGGACGGTTTTCCAGGTTTGGGCCTCAAAACCTGGGCGCTGAGGGTTGCTGAGTTTGGCCTCAAAACTCAGATGCTGGTGGGCTGGTTTCCTCCCGGTTTGGGCCTCAAAACCGGGGGTTGGCTGAAAGGCTGATTTCCCGGTTTGGGCCACAAAACCGGGGGTGCAGAGCGAGGACGGCATGTGGCGGCATCGGAAGGTTGCGTCGAGGCAACGCTACCAGTTGTGCGGGCGTGGCCGTCGGATACACCTACCACCGAGTTGGTCCAGAATAACCCTAGGTTTAGCTGGTTCGCTCTGTAATTAGAGAGGGGTAGAGTAGGAATTAGAAATTAGGATAAGTAGAGGGAGACACCCTCCTCCCTTCCTATCTCAGTCATTTGCTCTTTGCTTTCTAGGGTTTCCTGCTCTCCCATTCCCTGCTGTAGCTAGCTGAGATCCGCAGAGAACAATACCTCTGTGTACTGGAGATTTTGAGGAAGTGAGGCCGTATCCTCACTGTTGTAGCGTGTGGTAGCCACACAGTTGCAGATCGATGTGTCAATTCGCGTTTTGATTTGTGTTCTTCGTGTTCTTCGTTTCTCCGCGATTTTCCCGTCACTCGATCTCTCTCTCCCGTGCGTCTTTGCGAAATCCGTTTGAATCAACTTGTTCGTATTTGAAAGGAGATCATTTCCACCGAAGGAATTTATCTATCACCCTACGAACAAGTAGATCGGGTTGATTTTGTTTTAGTGGCGCTTTTCGGTTCATCCTTCTCCCCTTTCGATTTCCCGGAGTTTGAGTTGATTTGAGCGGATGATTTCTTGGGGATAGTCTTCTAACTACCCCGTGATCATCTCCTCCAAGTTTGGGAACGTGGAATCTTGAGTTGAATCGATTTCGAGAAGATTTGGGAGAAGGGCGAATAAATTCGCCCTCCCTGAGTGACTGCGGATAGTCTGCCACTCAGGGCGCGGACAGTCCGCGCGTCGGGGACGAGCCAGACCAGTGGCACTGTTCTTCGGCCGATTTAGTTTTTGTTTGAACGGCGGATAGTCCGCAGTTCAAACCCGCGGACAGTCCGGGACTGTCCAGGGGACTTGCAGCAGCACTTCGGGTTTGCTCATTTGGCCGGCGGACAGTCCCCGACCTGAGCCCGGACAGTCCGCCACTGGGCAGACAGTCCGCGACCGTACCTGCGGACAGTTCGGGACTTGGCTGTTTGGTCCGGTTTAGTGCGTTTGCTCTCCTGGCTTGTTCGTTTGGTTTCCGGACTTCTCGTTTGACCTTGTAGTTGACCAAGGAACCTCTCTAGGTATCTTTGCTACTCGTTAGCATCGGTATTTGGGGATTTCTCTACGTAGCCGTCTATCTACGTTAGGGACTTGGTTTTTGAGGTCGTGTTTGAGCCGGAGCTTTTGGAGCTTGGTTTGCTACTTCCTTGTGGTGCTCCGCTGTGATCCTAGGGATCATCCACCCTCTTCCAAGGGTCGTGAGCATCACGGTTTTGGTCGCCATTTCTCGGGGTTGATTTTGGGACATTTGGCCAAAGTTTCTGAAGGAAATTTTTGAGCTCCCATTCACCCCCCCTCTGGTCGCCTTGCTAGTACGTTCTCGGTCCTTCAATTGGTATCGGAGCGGGTTAAGGATCTTCCACCTTAGCCGGTTCCAGATCCACAGAAGGCGACATGGATCGCGGCGTGGGCAAACCGCCGTTTTTCGATGGGACGAACTATGCGTATTGGAAGATACGCATGTCGGCCTTTCTGCAGAGTATGGGTGCTTCCATTTGGGATATTTGCAACTCTGCTGATTACGTGGTCTTGGCTGCTCGTGTGACTCAGCGTCAGATCGATGATCACGATGCCAATAGCCGAGCCTGTAATGCTCTTTTCTCATGCTTGAGCATGAGTGAGTTTGATCGCGTTTCTCACCTCGCTACGGCTCGGGAAATTTGGGCATCCCTCATGCATTTTCATGAGGGAACCTCTCAAGTCAAAACCCGACTCTACGAGTCGTTCAAGCGAGAGTATGAGAACTTTCGACACATGCCTGGCGAGAGCATAGAAAGTTTATTCGCTCGCTTTCAGGTCATTGTCAACAGGATGAGGGCTAACAAGGAGCTGTTGCCTTTCGACGATCATGAGAGAGCTTTGAAGCTTTTGCATACTCTCGATCGGTCGGTGTGGGATTCCAAGGTTCAAGCGATCATCGAATCGCCGAACTATGAGACCCTCACGTGCGACGAGCTCTTTAGTAAGCTCAAGTCCAGTGAGATTGATGCCATGGCGAGGGCTTCTTATGAAAATCCTTCTGGCCCGTCAATGGCTTTGGTTTTTGGCTCTTCTGCTAACCCCTCTGGAGGTTTTGCACTCTCTTCTCTCTTTTCTGTCACAGAGGACCAGCTGGAGGCTTTGGGGGATGACGAGTTGGCAATGCTCACCAACCGGTTCTCGCGGTTCCACAACAACCGCATGAACCGTCGCCGCGGAGGAGGACGCTCGGGATGCTACGAGTGCGGCGACCCCAACCACTTCATCGCCAATTGCCCGAAGAAGAATAAGCAGATCTTTGGCAAGGCGGACCATGGGCACAAGTACGACTCCGGCAAGCGCAAGGACAAGCATGTCCCTCCAAGGCACAAGCGGAGGGGCGGCTTCGACAAGGAGTACATCAAGACCAAGTACTTGGAGAAGGCCCAGGCTGAGCAACGTGCGTTCTTCGCCACGCTCAGCGACGTCGACGGCTCGGATGACGACTCCGCTTGCTCAAGCGACGACGAGTCCGAGAAGAAGAAGAGGATCGAGGACAAGCTGAACGGCCTCTGCTTCTTCACCGACGACGATGGCTTCTACACCATGGCGCTCGGCAAGGAGGTCGATGGCGAGCTGGTGAACTCCCCTCAGAATGATGGTGACGACGACGACACCTCCCAGGTATCTCTCACCTACGACGATCTCTCTGCCGAGGTTGAGAAGCTTACTGCCGCGCTCCTTAGTCAGGATAAATTGCTTAGGCGTGTCGCTAGAGAGCGCAAGGAGTTTAGGCAGAAGTGGGAGGATACAGTGAAGGAGCTTGATTCAGTCAAGTCCACCGTGGTTGTCACAGATGAGGAGGAGTGTGAGGCGTGCACTACGCACATGACTGATCTTCTCACTTTGAGAAGTAAGTATGTTGCGTTGGTAGGAGAGGTGGATGAGCTGAAGGCTAGACCTTCGTTGTTGGGTGCGTGCAAGACTTGTCCTGTCTTGCAATCCGAGTTGGCAGAGAAGAATGCCAAGATTGTGTCTCTTGAGGAGGCCAGCTCGGGTAGCACTTGTGTGACTAGGTGCGTTTTGTGTGAGGGTTTGGAGATGGAGATCGCTAACGTGAAGCATGACAAGATGCAAACCGAGGAGGAAAACACATACCTTTGGACCATCTTGTCATGGGTATCTTGTGGTGAGCCACGGCTCAGGATGATGATCTCCCAATTCAAGCGAGCTGCTGGAGGTCCTAGTATAGGCTTTGCTCAGGGTGTTGATCTTTCTGCTTTTGGGAAGATTGGAGAGTCGAGTGGTCTAAACCCGAGTGAGAAACCCAACTCCACCACTACTCCCAAACTTACCAAGCCTCCACCCAAAGAGCCCCTCAAGCCTAACACCAAGAATGGGGTCTTTGTTGAGCCTCCGAAAGCTCCACCCAAGAACCAGCAGTGGGCTCCCAAACCCAATCACCTAAAGAACAAGCTGGACACAATGCCACCTATTCGCGATGAGTTGCCACAGAAGGGCAAAGTGATCCACACCCACACCCGTGAGTACCAACAACCCCCTTTGAGAGCGGTGAGGTACCACTGTGAGTTTTGTGGGAGAGATGGACACGTAGATGAGTTCTGCTTTCGGCGCAAGCGAGAGGCGCGCCGTGCTCGGGAGATGAACAACCCGGACATGTACCATCCTTCCCATGATGTACATGAGCCGAATGTTCAGAGGAGAGCCCCGAGACGTGCTGCTAGGCCCAGAGGTCCAGAACCTCAAGTTCCCAGACCTAGGCAGGAGAGAGCTCCGAGGAGAGACGCTAGGCCTAGAGGTGTTGAGCCTCAAGCTCCTAGGCGTAGGCCTCGTAGAGAGCGTGCCCGGCGGGAGCCTGCAGTTGCAGGCTATGGACCCCGTGGCGGTTGCTTTGTAGTTGAGCGTTTTCCCCCACCGCGTTTTGAGTATCGCGATGGACGCTCCTCCCTTAGCGGACCACGTTTTCCTCTATGTGGTGATCGCTCCTCTCGTAGACGTGCTAGGAATGGTTTTTCTGCTAACCGTTCTTTTGAGCAGCCGGCCCAACACTGGTATTCTCCTTACTTTACTAACCCCAGTGTTGGCCCGTATGCTCACCCTATGTCTTTTTATTGATGTAGGTAAAACGATTGGAGAACGTTTGGTTGGTGGATTCCGGGTGTTCGAGGCACATGACCGGAAACGCCAAGTGGTTCTCCAGTCTTAGTCCGGTCGCCGGAAAGGAGTACATAACCTTCGGCGACAACAACAAAGGTAAGGTGCTGTCTCGTGGGTCTTTGCGAGTTAATGAGCACTTTGTGTTGCGCGATGTTGCTCTTGTTTCTAACTTGCATTTTAACCTTCTTTCTGTTTCGCAACTTTTCGATGATGACTATGAGATTCGTTTTAAACCGAATCTCAGTCGCATTTTAGATCCTCAGAGCAATCTTGTTTGTGTGATTTCGCCCTTTGGAAAAGTCTTTCGTGCAGATTTCTCGGAGTCGTTCGGAATTTCTCATTGTCTTTTGGCTGGACCTTCCTCCTCTGATCTTTGGAAGTGGCATAGGAGACTAGGTCACCTGAGCTTCGACTTGCTTGCAAGACTTAGCTCACTTGGCTTAATCCGAGGATTGCCCAAGTTGTCCATGGAGAAGGATCTTGTTTGCCATTCTTGTAGACATGGGAAGATGGTAGCCGCTCCCCACCATCCAGTGACTCAGGTCATGACTAAGCGCCCTGGAGAGCTTTTACACATGGACCTTGTTGGTCCGGCTCGGGTGAGCTCGGTTGGGGGGAAGTGGTATGTGCTTGTTGTTGTCGATGATTTTTCGAGATATTCGTGGGTCTTCTTTTTAGCTGAGAAGACCGAGACTTTCTCCTTTGCTCGCAATCTGATTTTGCGTCTTCAGAATGAGTTCCCTTTGAACTCTATGCGAGCAATTCGGAGTGATAATGGTTCCGAATTCAAAAATTCGGACTTTGACAAGTTTTGTAACTCTTTGGGTTTAGAGCATCAGTTTTCTTCCCCCTACACACCGCCTCAGAATGGTGTTGTAGAAAGGAAGAATCGGACCCTTGTAGAGATGGCCAGGACGATGCTCGATGAGCATAGGACTCCTAGGCGATATTGGGCCGAAGCGATGAGCACTGCTTGCTATATTTCCAATCGCATTTTTCTGAGAGCTTTCTTGAAGAAGACTTCTTATGAGTTGTGTTTTGGTAGACAGCCCAAGGTGAGTTATTTTCATGTTTTTGGTTGCCATTGTTTTATACTCAAAAAGGGCAACTTGGACAAATTTGAGTCTCGTTCTTCTGACGGTGTGTTTTTGGGTTATGACACTCATACTCGTGCTTATCGTGTACTTAACCTTGACACTAACCGAGTCATGGAGACATCCGATGTCACCTTCGACGAGACCATGGTTTGTCCCTCTTCTCGCTTTGAGCGTGCAGGTGATCATGAGGTTGGCGAACCTCTTTTCGATGATGAAGAAGAAGGTGCTGAAGGCATAGATGATCCAGCACCTCCTCCTCCACCTGCTGTGCCGCCAAGAGCGGCTTCTACGACGACTCACAGCCTCGAGACGTCGTCTTCCTGGGGGCCATGGGATCCGCCACCCCGAGCGGTACCTTTTGTACCCGGGGAGGCACCAGCTGCTGTTGAGGGGGAGGCCACTTCGGCAAGGGAGGCGCCACGACACATTCAGCGCCAGCACCCTCCTCAGCAGATGATCGGCAGCATCGACGAACGCGTCACCCGGTCAAGGCAAATCTCTCACTTTGCTCATTCTGCTTTTGTTGCTGATTTTGAACCCCGGGATGTTGGACACGCTTTGACGGATCCTGATTGGGTCAATGCCATGCATGAGGAGCTAGAGAAATTTGAGAGAAATCGGGTTTGAGTTCTAGTGTCTCCACCTTCTGAGTGTCATCCAATTGGGACAAAATGGGTTTTCAAAAACAAACAGGGAGAAGATGGCCATGTTGTGAGAAACAAGGCCAAACTCGTAGCTCAGGGATATAGTCCGAAGGAGGGGATAGACTATGAGGAGACGTTTGCTCCTGTAGCTCGTTTGGAGGCGATTAGGATACTCTTGGCTTTTGCTGCATCCAAAGGTTTCAAACTTTTTCAAATGGATGTCAAGAGCGCCTTCCTAAACGGCTACATAGAAGAGGAGGTGTATGTTAGACAACCCCCCGGTTTCGAAAATCCCAAGTTTCCAAACCATGTCTTTAAACTTCACAAAGCTTTGTATGGTTTGAAACAAGCCCCTAGAGCCTGGTATGATAGGTTGAAAACCTTTTTGCTTGCTAAGGGTTTTAAAATGGGATGTGTAGATAAGACGCTCTTTCTCCTCAAGCAAGGCACTGATACTCTCTTGGTCCAAATTTACGTGGATGATATCATTTTCGGTGGTTCTTCTCACGCTTTGGTTGCCAAGTTTGCAGACACTATGAGCAGGGAGTTCGAGATGAGCATGATGGGCGAGTTGACGTTTTTTCTCGGGTTGCAAATCAAGCAATCTCGGGAAGGAACGTTCGTGCACCAGGGCAAGTACACCAGAGATGTCCTGAAGAAGTTCGACATGGGTGAGGCCAAGCCTCTTCCAACACCCATGGCGACCACGACGGCCCTGGATGCGGACAAGGAGGGAGAAGCAGTGGACCAGAAGGAGTACCGGAGTATGATCGGGTCGCTGTTGTACCTGACGGCGACACGCCCGGACATCCAGTTCGCGGTGTGTCTGTGCGCGCATTTTCAGTCTTCGCCGCGCACTTCTCACCGTCAGGCGGTCAAGCGCATTATGAGGTACTTATCCTTCTCTCCAGAACTCGGGATTTGGTATTCTGCTTCCTCCAACCTTTCCCTTTGCGGTTATTCCGATGCCGATTTTGCTGGTTGCCGTATTGATCGCAAGTCCACTTCTGGGACTTGCCAGTTTATCGGATCTTCTCTTGTATCGTGGTCCTCTCGCAAGCAGTCTAGTGTCGCCCAGTCTACCACGAAGGCTGAGTATGTTGTTGTGGCTAGCTGCTGTTCCCAGTTACTCTGGATGATGGCCACTTTGCGTGATTTCGGTCTCAGCTTTTCTCGTGTTCCATTGCTTTGTGACAGCACGAGTGCGATTAGCGTTGCTAAGAACCCCGTGCTTCACTCGAAGACCAAACACATTGATGTGCGCTTTCATTTTTTGCGAGACCACTATGAGAAGGGTGATATCGACCTTCGCCATTTCGATATTCATCATCAGCTTGCTGATATTTTTACCAAGCCTTTGGACCAATCAACCTTTAATCAGTTGAGAGGAGATCTTGGTGTGTGTTTCCCCTTTTAGATGGGGGAAACATTTTGCCTCGTGTATAATACACTGACTTTGTGTTTTTAGTTGTTTTGCTTCTTTTGCTTTCTTCTTGCATTTCTGCATTTTAGCATACGCTTTTACATTCTGAGCTTCATGTGTATAATCTGAAGAATGTAACTATGCTCTGTGTAGTTTTTACTCCGATGCCTTATGAGATGCTATAGCTTATGCTCTTTCTGATCACTGACATACTATGAGCTGAGCTATTTTTGAATGGTGAATTTGATAATGAACTTAAAATTTGAAAATGTTCACCATTGAGATATGCAACTAGCATGTGTAGGATATGTTGAGGTCATTCCTGCTTTTCATATATGCTAGGTTGCTATGTCTCTAGTGTTGAGTCATTCACTTGCTTGGTATGTCATATTCTGTTTAAAATCTGAACCAAGTTAAGTGAATTGGAAAGATCGAGATGGGTTTGCTTGTTAGCACCTCACAGTTTCGAGACTGTTTCCCATTGCACATTTGGGTTAAACTTGAGCTGTGTAGTGTATGACCGAAACTGCTGCTTTAAGCTTCTGATTGCTTTTGCATAGGCTTCGCACAGTTGGAAAGTTAGGCAATAACAAGCATCCAACCTCTCGCAGTCACATGCTGTTTTCTAAAAACTTGTGAAATTTCACCGCTGCAACTCCGATTAAAATTTGAAATCACAAGTATATGCTTCAATTGATATCAGCATGATGATTGAACTGTGCTAGGGGTAGTTCACTTTGTATGCATGATTAGCACTGTTTTGACTTCCCGTTTATACATGTCTTGTGCTATTTTGATGGTGAATACCTTTTCGGCTAAAAACTGCTCATATGTTCATATTTCATATTTGGTGATCAGTTTGAGCCTTTGCTGGCATTCTGTGAAGTTTTCTGAGTCATCGGGTTAGAACTCTATAGAGCATCCTTGCACTCTTTTGACTATACTCCTAAAGCTCCTAACTTGCATTTTTTACTCATATGCATTTTGGAAGGGGAAGAAACTTGCTGTTTTGCACTTTTGATGGTGCATTTGCTGAGGGGGAGCATTTTTACTTGATAAGTGCATTTTCAACTAAGGGGGAGAATTTGGGGAGAAATTGCAAATCATAACCCTCCTTTTGCTTGGGGGAGTTTTGGCTGCTTCCTGTGTTGGCCGTAAGGCATTGGTATCGAGCTTTCTTTGCAAGTTGCGTTGAGCCTCTGTGCCTCTATCTTGAGGGACTAGCATTCTGCTTCTATTTTCCAATTGGTATTTGCTAGCGGTGTTGAGCCTGTTCTACCTCTTCTTGAGGGCTAGCTTTGCTTTGCTTGGTTGCGTCGAGCCGTTGCCCATGTCTTTGGGAACCAAGTTGTTCGCTCTTTCCACTTGACCTTCTTCGGCTTTTGCTAGGCTTTTGGGTCATTTGGTCGAGTTTTCTCTCTCCTTCTTCCTTCTTTCTCCTCTTTCTATTATGATTTGTGTGGTAGTTGACAATGCACTCATCAAGGGGGAGATTGCGGATACATGGGTGTATGCCGAGTCTCTGAGTGATGAGTGATTGTCAACTGGGATGATGCACATGTTCTTTGGCTTGTGTTGTGCATGTGTCGAGCCCGGATGCAGTGATCAAAGGCGAGGTGAAGGTCAAGTAGAGGCGTGCCGTGCCGATGGACCGAGAGTGGCGAAGGGCGGACGTGAGGCTTGGACTGGGGGACCAGAGGCCCGAGGATCAGCTGTGGTGGCTGGCAGCCTGTGACGACAACAAGTGAAGAAGTGCGGTCATGTGTTGCCTGAGTCGTGGACTTGGGGACACGTGTCGGTGGACGGGGTGCACGGGTGGTGCATCCCATCTACGACGTCGGTTTGGTGGTTGAGCCAGAGAAAAACCATCGGGTGGACGGTTTCCAGGTTTGGGCCTCAAAACCTGGGCGTGGATGGTTTGCCGAGTTTGGCCTCAAAACTCGGGTTGAGGGTTTCCGAGTTTGGCCTCAAAACTCGGGCAGAGGACGGTTTCCAGGTTTGGGCCTCAAAACCTGGGCGCTGAGGGTTTGCTGAGTTTGGCCTCCAAACTTAGATGCTGGTGGGCTGGTTTCCCGGTTTGGGTCTCAAAACCGGGGGTTGGCTGAAAGGCTGGTTTCCCGGTTTGGGCCACAAAACCGGGGGTGCAGAGCGAGGACGGCATGTGGCGGCAATCGGAAGGTTGCGTCGAGGCAACGCTACCAGTTGTGCGGGCGTGGCCGTCGGATACACCTACCACCGAGTTGGTCCAGAATAACCCTAGGGTTTAGCTGGTTCGCTCTGTAATTAGAGAGGGGTAGAGTAGGAATTAGAAATTAGGATAAGTAGAGGGAGACACCCTCCTCCCTTCCTATCTCAGTCATTTGCTCTTTGCTTTCTAGGGTTTCCTGCTCTCCCATTCCCTGCTGTAGCTAGCTGAGATCCGCAGAGAACAATACCTCTGTGTACTGGAGATTTTGAGGAAGTGAGGCCGTATCCTCACTGTTGTAGCGTGTGGTAGCCACACAGTTGCAGATCGATGTGTCAATTCGCGTTTTGATTTGTGTTCTTCGTGTTCTTCGTTTCTCCTCGATTTTCCCATCACTCGATCTCTCTCTCCCGTGCGTCTTTGCGAAATCCGTTTGAATCAACTTGTTCGTATTTGAAAGGAGATCATTTCCACCGAAGGAATTTATCTATCTCCCTACGAACAAGTAGATCGGGTTGATTTTGTTTTAGTGGCGCTTTTCGGTTCATCCTTCTCCCCTTTCGATTTCCCGGAGTTTGAGTTGATTTGAGCGGATGATTTCTTGGGGATAGTCTTCTAACTACCCCGTGATCATCTCCTCCAAGTTTGGGAACGTGGAATCTTGAGTTGAATCGATTTGGAGAAGATTTAGGAGAAGGGCGAATAAATTTGCCCTCCCTGAGTGACCGTGGACAGTCCGCCACTCAGGGCGCGGACAGTCCGCGCGTCGGGGAAGAGCCAGACCAGTGGCACTGTTCTTCGGCCGATTTAGTTTTTGTTTGAACGGCGGACAGTCCACAGTTCAAACCCGCGGACAGTCCGGGACTGTCCAGGGGACTTGCAGCAGCATTTCGGGTTTGCTCATTTGGCCGGCGGACAGTCCGCAACCTGAGCCCGGACAGTCCGCCACTGGGCAGACAGTCCGCGACCGTACCTGCGGACAGTCCGGGACTTGGCTGTTTGGTCTGGTTTAGTGCGTTTGCTCTCCTGGCTTGTTCGTTTGGTTTTCGGACTTCTCGTTTGACCTTGTAGTTGACCAAGGAACCTCTCTAGGTATCTTTGCTACTCGTTAGCATCGGTATTTGGGGATTTCTCTACGTAGCCGTCTATCTACGTTAGGGACTTGGTTTTTGAGGTCGTGTTCGAGCCGGAGCTTTTGGAGCTTGGTTTGCTACTTCCTTGTGGTGCTCCGCTGTGATCCTAGGGATCATCCACCCTCTTCCAAGGGTCGTGAGCATCACGGTTTTGGTCGCCATTTCTCGGGGTTGATTTTGGGACATTTGGCCAAAGTTTCTGAAGGAAATTTTTGAGCTCCCATTCACCCCCCTCTGGTCGCATTGCTAGTACGTTCTTGGTCCTTCAAAACTCAAGAAAAATTCAGGTTTAAACATTAAGTATTTAAAAAGGCAGAGCAATTCATTATTTAATATGAGCAAAATTAGGTTTTTATCCACCTAGACATTTAATCATTATATAATATCTTTATTTGGCTTTATAATAGTTATTTATCTTTCCATATATATTTATTAACCTGATCTAACTAAATTGAACTAATAATAATATATAAAAACAGTGATACTTATCGTGATAACTGAGGGTGCTCTCCCCCAAGCTGGATCTTGACTTATTCTTTTTCTCCAGAAGTCGAGTAGACCGATAATGATTTCTTGAGTCCTTCTCTTCTTCTCTTCCTGCTAAATTCAAAGATAGACAACACAACTAGTGGAACATGATTAAGTGTTAGTGATAATTATTCCTCCATTTGTCCGGTTGTCTTAAAGCTCTTAAGATTATATATGTTCTTTCTTTTCCACTAAGCAGAGTTTAGCAGTGTTTCTAGTATCTCTTTAGATTTTATGGTGAGCCTTCATGTGCCCACATATTTTTATCTTTTTCTTTTTAGGGTGAGCCTTCATGTGCTCACATATTTTTGGTGTTTTGAATTTATTTATGAAAAACTTAAAAAGGATAGAGATACTTACATGGATACATGGGGGTGCCTTCCCCCAAGCCGAATGTTGATGTAGTCACTTTGTAATGTAGCAGACTAGCAGTGGATGTGCCTTTCCTCTATTAGAGCTTTGATTGATGTTGATGTTGTTAAGACAGTGCTCAATAGTGGATGGAGCATTCACTTGTTCGTCAGCTTTTCTTGGCCTTATAAATCCTGTGAAACTCAAATAGACAAGAAAACTTGTGGAACAGATTAATCATTAGCGATTGGCCACTCTAGCCTTAGTTGTCTCGAATTTCAGTAAGATTTCTTTCTCAATATTTTATTTTTAATTTTTACGATACAAGGGAAAATGGGATGCAATGCAGAAGTAAATATGCAAATGTATATCCATATATATTTTTTTGTATTATTATTTTTATGCCTCCACAGAAAGTATACTACTCTCATGGGGCTTAGAGTATCCATATTTTTTATTTTGTTTTCTGATGCAAATTGCTTAAGAAGTAAATATGATGCTAATGGAAAATGATCATGCTTTATCTAATTATGCAGTGATAAATTTAATGCTAATGATTTATGGATAACTATCGAGTTACCTTCCGGCGAGGATTCGACGTTTATAGTCTATCGAACAAGACTCCTTGTACGCTCTTTTATTCTTCCTTAGGTGCATCAGCAGATCCTGAGGAGGACCTTGATGATTGCACATCAGTGGAACTCTCTTTCTTTTTCCACACTTGCTTGACTGGTGGACTTGTCTCCTTTACTTCTTCGTCCTTCGTTTCCTCTAATGGGATATCTCCACTTCTGGTGACTTCTCCTTCATAGTCAGCCCATCCATCCTTGATTTGTCGTCTCTTGTTGTGTTGGGATGTACAGCGTCTCCTCCTTGAGTGATTCTTCTTTCCCTGTACATTAGTGGCATAACTATTGAAGTAATAGCGTACCTTTTCTCTGAAGAACTGGAAGTGGATCTCTCCAGATCTCATGTAGATGATGGCGCCAGTGGTGTTGAGGAAGGGTCTTCCTAGGATGATGTGAACGTCATCTTCTTTTCCCATGTCTAGTACTAAGAAGTCGGTGGGAACATAGTGGTCTTTAATTTGTATCATCACGTCCTTTACTACTCCCTCCGGAAATCGATAAGTTTGGTCCGCCATCTGCAGCTGCACATATGTCGAATACATAGGTCTATAAATGTTCATATGTTACCTTAGACATTATATTGACACTTGAGCCGATGTCGCAGAACGTCTTGCGGAATATACTTCCTTCGATCTTGCAATCGATGGTGGGTACGCCTGGGTCATCTCTCTTAGCAAGGAATGGTGATGCAAGAAGGTGGTCGTATTCTGTTTGAACAGAGTTGACCATCCATACTGTGTCTTGATGTGGTTGTGTAGTCTTGTTCTTCCTTCTTCTGTTTCTGTTCTTCCTCTTTGATGATATGGTGTTTACATCCTCATAGGGCATCTGAGGGTGGACTTTGGTAGTAAGTGTACGGTTCTTGAAGCTGAATCTCTCTTTGTTGCCTGTGATTGTGAAACAGATCTTGGCGCTGTCCGTGTAGATGATGGCTTTGGTTGAGCTTAGGAACGGGCGTCCAAGAATGATGGGTGCTCTTTCGTTTCCACCTGTTTCAATGATCATAAAGTCTGCACACACATACGAGCGTCCTACTCGTATACAGATGTCTTCTAGAATTCCCAATGGGTAGCACAGTGTCTGATCTGCGAGCTGCAAACACATGGTTGTATATAATAAAGGTGCACCATGTATTTGTTCATATATTACCCTTGGCATAATGTTGACGCTTGCTCCAAGGTCACAGACTGCTTTTTCAAAACTGTGAGGTCCAATATGAATTGGAATCATAGGTCTTCCTGGATCTCCTTTCTTTGGGGCAATGGAGTCATCCATCCATTCCCTCGAAGGTCTAGGTATGAGGTGTCCTGCATCAAAGATGTCTATAAGATTTGCAGTTTCTAGTTCTTTTGGACTTCCTGGAATCTTACTGTTTTCAGTCACAGGGACTGAAGCTGCTAACTAAGATAACTGAGATTCTATCATTTTGTTAAAGCTATGTTGATTCTTTATGGCAGAGGTAAAGCTATCCATTCTAGTATTAATATTTTCAAGTAGTTTATCATTGGAAGCTATCTTCTTAGACATATTATCAATAATTTTATTTTGATTAGATATCATCTCTCTCAAAGGCGGTTGATTAAAAGTATTACCTTGGTAGTTACCTGAGTAATTAGGCCTTGATTGCTGGTTCCATCCTTGAGCTTGTTGAGGACGATAGTTGGTGTTGTTGTCGATGTACTTTGCATCCTCTTGAATTTCAGGGCAGTTGCTCCCTGAATGACCAGTGCCTCCACACTCTTCACATGTCGTGCGAGATTCGTAGAGTTGCTTGACGTCTTCTCTCTTGGGAGTGTGTTCATCGAACTTCTTCATGAGTAGGTCAAGTTTAGCAGACAACATGTCTACTTCCTTTAGTTGATGTATTCCTCCCCTCTTGCGTGGTTGAGAGCGTTCCTCATTCCATCCTTGGTTCGAGGCCATCTTCTCTATGAGTGTAGTTGCATTGCTGATTGTGAGTGATAAGAATGATCCTCCAGCAGCGGCATCTATATTTTCACGGGTATTCGAAGTGAGCCCGTGGTAGAAGGTCTGCATGAGTAGCCAATTCTCCATCCCATGGTGAGGGCATTCTGATATGTAATCTTGAAAGCGTTCCCAAGCTTCTGGGATTGATTCTTCATGTTGTTGTTGGAAAGTTGAAATCTTGGCAAGGAGGGCATTCGTCTTGCCCACTGGAAAGAACTTTGCTAGGAAGGCAGTTGAACAGATCGCCCACGAGGTGTTCTTGTCTTTGTTGGCGTAGAACCATTGTTTTGCTTTTCCCAAGAGTGAGAATGGGAACAAGTGAAGTAGAATGGCGTCCCTCTCAACTCCTCTGATGGTGAAAGTGCTGCAAATCTCCAGGAAGTGTTGGAGATGAGCGCTTGCGTCTTCATGTGCCTTTCCGCAAAATTGATTAGCTTGCACCATGTTGATTAAGGCTGGCTTGAGCTCAAATCCGTTGTCCCCTACATTGACTGTTGGTCCAGTCCTGATGTTGGCAGTGGTTGGTGCAGAGAACTCACGGAGTGTCTTGTCGGCCATGGTGTCTAGCACTGGTGTCAGGCTTCTTCTTATCTGGCTAACTTCTGGTAGTGGTGGTGAGGGTCTCTTGAGTTTGCGTCTAGTTTTCCTTAGTAAAGCTTCGGGATCCTCAGTGTAGTTGTTCGGAAGTTTGGAAACCAGTCATACATCACCCTGCATAAAATAATAAAGATAAACAAAGCCAGGGTAAATCTGTAAAAGTAAATAATTAGTGCATTATCACATGTGTGTAAAAATGATATGTTCTAGCTACCATTTTAAATGCTGCTAATGCAATGTCCTATCAGTGTTCATAAAGATTGTAATGAAAAACCCTAGGTATCATCCCTAGTTGAATTGATGTGATCCCCGGCAACGGCGCCAGAAATGCTTGTTGACACTCCTTAATGGATTCACTCTAAGAATAAGTCACATAATAAACTAGTGAAAGCACAAAAGAGTGTACGGGACACTACTAACTTCACTTAACGTCAAGTTGTCATCCCCAACATGAAGCTAGCAATGTAATTATATCAGGGCACTGGATTAAAGAGAGAGATATTTACCCGCAAGCGCACAGATAAACATACCCGTTGTAGAGCATTTCACCCAAGCTAGTCTCAGGTATCGTTATTTATATTTAGCCTAGAGACTAATCAATTCAAGGTATGATAGTATTGAAAGAACTTAACAGCATTTATCATGGCACACACTTATAGTAAGACTGATAACACACTAACTACTATGAACAGGAACCAGGTACAGAGTAAATGATATAATAGATAATTGATAAAGGATAACAGAGATCAGATCAATCAAGGATAAACTTAGAACAGTACTGCCTAGCAAGATGATGATTAGAACAGGTATTAATAAGAAACATTCCTAAGTTATTTTAATTATAAGTCATAGCATACATTGATTAGTGCAATTATATTTAGAAATCATTGGCTAGGTCACATCATATTTATAATCAAGAGGCAACTCCATAGCTAAGGTGTTTAGCATAGTAACCCTTAAACCATGAGTTAACCAAGCCATACCGAACACTATATTCGGGAGGTGGAATACAGAGGACTCAACAGGTCTGTCACACCCGCGATCTACCACTCTATCCGGAACATAGGACGTATTCGCAGATAAATAGTGTATAGGCACCATGTCTGCACAACATTCATCACCCACCCGTTGTACTTTAAGATGAGCGCTATACCAACATGAGTATAAACATAAAGATGAACTATCTATGCCAAATATATAATCAAAGCAAACTATAAGCATTATAACTAAGAATATAATCATTGATGTCTTAATCATATCAATTGTATTGCTATCTAGAACACAATAATGAACAATAAGGTGAATTAGATCATCGATAAGAACTAAAGTACGAACTAGAACATGAACTAGAACAAGATTATGAACTAGATGATGAACTAGACGATGAACATGAACTAGACGATGAACTAGAACATAAACAATGAAGAACAATGATGAACTAGAAGAGCAATTATGAAATAGATCCATAATGTTATACAAGAGAGAAGATCTTGGGTTTACCGAGCCTTCTCGTGACTAGATCAGGAATCCAAGCGAAGCCTGCCTCCTCTAATCCTATTCTATCTACTATTCTAGGTGGATGTAGTCCTAAAGCCTCCGATTGATCTCCTTCTAGTTTGTCTAACCCTGATGAATGAATTGCCTGAAACCCTTTTGTTCTCTGGAGAGGGGGGCCAGGGGTCTGTTTATATAGCCCTGGGCGATGAACCGCGACCCTTGGATCAAACCGACTTGAGGTACGGTCGAGATGCATCCTGGAGGTTGGTGGAAGTAGCTTGCAGAGGACGGAACCCAGTGGGCCCAGGGGCCGACCGGTCGGTCTGCCCTGTGGGACCGGTCGGTCCCACAGGTCAGCCTCCTGTGGTGTCCTTCGTTGTGGTGTCTTCTTACGTCCTTTGGAGTCTTCTAGAAGTATCCCGACGTGGCGGTTGCGTTATCTCCCGTCGGTTTCCTTCTATGGGAAGCTATCGATGCTGATTTCCTGGTTTAGTCCCTGCAGAATCATAACTCACCAAAACTCATGGAATATTGTCAGTTGAAACCCTAAATCTCTGTTGGTGATTATATTCTTGCCCTTTTCATATTTATTTATCTCTTAATTATGATAGTTAATCAGTGTCAACAGGGGCCCGGAGATTCCGCACCAAGGCGCGGAGGCTTCAGGGTCGGGGACAACAACCAGCAAGAGGATGAACCTATTCAAGATAATGAGCCTCAAGTTGATGAAGTTGATGACAACCAACCCCTACATCAACCTTCAGACGGGCCACCTCACCCAAGAGTACATCAAAGTGTGCTACGGGACCATCCCATTGACAATATCCTTGGGAGCATAAGAAAAGGGGTAACAACACGATCTCGTTTAGCAAACTTTTGTGAATTTTACTCATTTGTTTCCTCTTTGGAGCCAATTAAGGTAGAACAAGCTCTTGAGGACCCGGATTGGGTGATGGCCATGCAAGAAGAGTTGAATAACTTTGAAAGAAATCAAGTATGGGAGTTGGTGGACAGACCCAAGACTAACATAATTGGAACCAAGTGGGTGTTTCGAAACAAGCAAGATGAACATGGTGTGGTTACAAGAAACAAAGCTAGATTGATTGCTCAAGGTTTCACTCAAGTTGAAGGGTTAGACTTCGTAGAGACCTATGCACCAGTAGCAAGACTTGAAGCAATCCGAATGCTACTAGCTTTTGCTGCTCATCATGATTTCAAGTTGTATCAAATGGATGTCAAGAGTGCCTTCCTAAATGGACCACTCTCCGAATTAGTCTTTGTGGAGCAACCACCGGGCTTTGAAGACCCTAAGCATCCTAACCATGTCTACAAACTCCGTAAGGCGCTCTATGGGCTTAAGCAAGCACCTAGAGCATGGTATGAATGCCTTAAGGATTTCTTGCTCAAGCAAGGCTTTGAAATAGGCAAAGCCGATGCTACTCTTTTCACAAGAAAGATTAAAGATGATATATTTGTGTGCCAAATATATGTCGATGACATAATATTTGGTAGTACTAATCAAACCTTTTGTGAAGAGTTTAGTAGGGTGATTACAAAGAGGTTTGAGATGTCTATGATGGGTGAATTAAAGTTCTTCCTCGGATTCCAAATCAAGCAATTGAAGGAAGGAACTTTCCTATGTCAAACTAAGTACACAAGAGACATGATTAAGAAGTTTGATATGGAGAATGCCAAACCCATCAAGACTCCCATGCCAACAAATGGGCACTTAGATCTAAATGAAGATGGGAAATCCATTGATCAAAAGGTATATCGTTCCATGATCGGTTCCCTACTTTACTTATGTGCATCTAGGCCGGACATTATGCTTAGCGTGTGCATGTGTGCTAGATTTCAAGCTAACCCGAAAGAGTGTCATTTATTGGCCATTAAGAGAATCTTGAGATATTTAGTACACACTCCTCACCTTGGCTTGTGGTATCCTAAGGGCTCCAATTTCAATCTACTTGGGTATTCGGATTCTGGTTACGCCGGTTGCAAGGTAGATAGAAAAAGTACATCGGGGACATGTAAATTCCTTGGACGGTCTCTAGTGTCATGGAGCTCTAAGAAGCAAAACTCTGTAGCCCTCTCCACCGCTGAGGCCGAGTATGTGGCGGTCGATGCATGTTGTGCCCAACTACTCTGGATGAAGCAAACCCTCAATGATTACGGATGTCGCTTTACCCATATCCCACTCTTGTGTGACAATGAAAGTGCCATAAAGCTTGCAAACAATCGCGTAAGCCACTCAAGAACTAAGCACATAGACATCTGTCATCATTTCTTGAGAGACCACAAAGCTAAAGGAGATATCGCTTTACGCCATGTGAGCACCGAAAAACAACTAGCCGATATCTTCACTAAGCCCCTTGATGAGTCAAGGTTTTGTGCCTTGAGGAGTGAACTAAATATACTTGACTCTCGTAACGTGGTTTGAAATCTTGCATGCCTCTGATTGTTACCTTTTTATTCAAACTAGTTAGGCTTGCAAAATATTCATAAGTGTTTCAAATTGTTGGTTCTTATATCCAAACTTGTCTCGAGTAGCTATAGTTATGATTTGTTGATCTGCTTACTAGCTACAAGCGACAAGAAGTCCATGGCCATAATCAAAACACATAGAAAAAACTCCTTGAAAATCAGACCAAGTCTTTGCTGTCAGTTCACGGAGGCTCCGCGGTTTAGCGCAGAGGCTCCACGCGCTGGAAATCGGTTAGGGTTTGGGTAAAAAGAAAAACTTTTCACTCTTTCCGTTTTTACCCCTCCCAGTAACTTCCCTGAGTTACTGGGGTCCCTTTCATCGCGTTGTGCCTCTCTCTGTCTCTTTCCTCTCGTGCGCGTTCGCCCTCCTTCATCGTCGTCGTCGCGCCCCCGTCGCTGCTGCTCCCGCACCACCGCACCATCTTCCCAGATGTGTGGTCGTGCTCCGCAGTGGTTCTAGAGGCTGGGACTTAGGGGGAGCCCTAGAGAAGAAAGAGGAGGAGAAGCCACCGCCCTTGGGTCGCGAGAATCCTCATCGGCGACCAAATCCCTGGTCTCCCCGGCTGCGCCCGCAGCAGTGGAGGTCCCCAAGGTCGTCTGCATCTGTTGCTGCTCCATTCCTCTCTGATTTCTCTCATCCAAGGTGAATCCCTAATTCATCCCTGGATTCAATTTGAGTTTGTTCTTCCTGTCAAATCCTTGCGTAGATGTGTACGTTTTCTCCTTCTAGAACTAGACTTGATAGTACATTGGACTAGATACTAGTTGAAGGTTGAATCAAATCAGAGGACAGTATCCTTCAGAACGTGGACGCTCCGGGCCTCTACGTGGAGGCTCCGGGTCCCGGAGGTTCCGCTCCAGAGCGCGGAGGTTCCACGATCTGAAAGAATACATGCCCTCTGTTGATTCAAAACATAACTAACATCTTCTTTAATGTTGCTATTATGTCTAGGACTGTTCTCTCATCCCTTCTTCGCTCTTTTTGATAGTATGGAAGGTGATCCGAGTCAGAGAAGAGAAAAGAGAGCTAAAGCAAGTGATCCAAAGGATAAGGAGATCAGAGGAATTGTTTTACATGAGCTAGCAGGTGGCAGCAGTGAGCCAGTTCATGGCAAAGGCAGTGGCAAAGACAGTCACAAAGCTACACCTAAAAGAGGGGGTGGACAAGCTGGTGGCAGAGGTGCTGGTCATAGTGCTGACTGTGGTGCTCTTGTTGTTGGGCATGGACAGGGATCAGTAGATGATGGAGGAATAGATGGGAAATCAATACCAGCTGCTGGTATGCCAAATACACCTCCTCGATTTCTAGAATTTGATCAGTCCTATATGTTTCAATATCAAGGTGCCCCAGTAAGAAGAGAGCCAATAATCTATGATAATGGAGTTCAAAGGCAGCACAAGAATTATCACAACATGGGAGTGCAAGTCAAGAAAGCTAGGGCAGCAAATCCCTATGCTTGGCTCAATGACAAAGGAATTGATTACAGGTTTTGGTCAGTCTTTCAGTTTGATTTCTACAAGACAATGGCTCTTGCCAAGGAGAAGAAGATAGTTCAGATGAAATACATAGATTGGGATCACATTGAGAAAATGAATACTTCAGATTCTAGGAGGGTAATGGAGGTTGTGACTGAGCATGGAATGAAGCATATCATGGCTTTCAGATATGATTGGAATCGAGAGATTTTGGGTCAGTTTCACTCCACCTTCTTCCATGATGTAGAAAATGAGACATTTCACTGGATGACTGAAGGTGTTCATTATAAAGTGGATTTCACTACATTTGCTCGATTACTTGGCTTTGGAAGAGGTGACAGACATGTTGATTCTATTCATTCAGAGGGACTCTTGAAAGTTGAAAGTATTACATTTGCTTATGAAAGAAGAAACCTAGCTGATGGAAAAACAGTTGGTCTAAAATCTTACTATTATGCAATGAACAATCTGATGAGAGAAACTATTGATCCAAAGGGTGGTGACTCAACTTTAATAAGGAAATATGCAAGCAACTTGCTAGCAAGAATGGGTCCAGGAAGTGATGCTTTCTCTATTAGCAGGTTCATTTGGACTGAGTTGAGTGACTCTCTAGATGATGCTAGGAATGATCTTCCATATGCCCCTTACATCATGTATATCATTGAGAGAGTGTCAGGCATAGAATTTAAGAAGGATGTGGAGCATAGACCCTACAGGTTGACTCAATGGCAACATTCTGGTTGGGAGACATTGGTTGGGGCTGCTGGCACATCTACTGCAGCAAAGGCTCCATATTCACAAAGGGCTAGTGGTAGTCGGCCATCCTCCTCTCATCAAAAGACCACAGGCTATAAGCTCAAAGTATTGCTCAAGAACATGTTTTGCATGTGTGAATATGCTGCACAAACTGCCTATGAAGGAAGAAAAGATATAAATGATATGAAAAGGCAGCTAGGACTTGAGACTACAGAGATTCCACCACCACCTGTATATCCTCCCTATGAAGATACTACTGATGAGGAAGACTTTGATGAGGTACCACATGATTAGGAGACACTTCAAGAAAGGATGAAAATCCTCAAGCGCCAGAAAGCTCAATCCAAGCCTCAGAAGTTCACCGCTACTACTCATAGGGTTGGCAGGGCTGTAGTGTTAGAAAGTGAAGAGGAGTCCGGTGAGAAGACTGTTTCTTCAGGTAGCAGGCAGCAGACCGCCCCTACAAATGATGATGATAGCAGTGACATTGGCAGTGACTGGAGCAGGGAGCAGTGAGAACCTTTTACCTCCCTTGTTCTTTCCTTTTTGGCACTTGTTGACAAAGGGGGAGAGTGACAAGATTGAGATGATATGTGGTTTGAGATGTTGTTGTTTGCTGATGAGGTTAAAGGGGGCAGTGCGCAAGTTTGACAAGTTTAAGGTGTCAAGGGGAAGCAAGAAAAGTTTGAAAAGATGTTATCTTTTGGGCAGTGCAGATCTTTTGGGCAGCAGCAGCAGTTGGGAGAGTTGTTGTGTCGTTTTTAGTTGTTTTAAAAACTCTCTCCTTCTATCTTAGTGGTCTGTAATAAACTTTGCCTCGCCTTTGTGTGGCGATTTGTGGTCGTGGACATGGATGTGAACTATGTGCTTGTAGTAGGTACTATGAACTGCTTTATATTCTTCTACTACTAACATTGTAGGTTGGTGTGATGCTTACTGTTTGTGTGCTGAAAATGTGCTGAGTATACAGCTCGTGGAAGCTCCGCGTTCAGGCACGGAGGCTCCGCGGCCCGGAGGCTCCGCGTTCTGGACCAGAGGCTCCGCGTTCTGCATAACCAGAATATTTCCTTTCTGTGATTAATCTGACATTTGCATCACAGATATTATTTGACACAGTTTCTTTTGCACCCCACGATGGCATGAATACATGTAACTTACACATTTGCTCTTAATATATGCAAAGTATGTCTTGAGGGGACATTCATTTAAATTCAAATCTAATATTGCATATATTAAGGGGGAGCACCTGTATTCATGTTATCAAAAGCTCAATCTTTCAATAAATGTAAGCTTTAATTGTGTTGTCAACATTTACCAAAAGGGGGAGATTATAAGTGCAATCAAGCTCTAAGTGGGTTTTGGTAATGCTGACCACATAATTAAAGGACTAATGGTTGTGACAAGTGCTTTGACAGTATAACATTTACCATGGGTGCAAAGGATGAAAGGAGGAGACCCCCCAACTGCATGGATGGCTTGCAATGGCTCAAAGAGCTAGTTTAATTCATTTCATATTTTGAATTTGAGTTATAGGACAAGCCGGACTATTAAGGAGGATACTAATAGTGGACTGGGTGGAACCAAGTGCTCAAAACACCATACATACCCCATATTAACCCAGCCACAAAAAGGCAGCCAAGCTGAATTCTGATCTGTTCTGGCACGCGCGGAACCTCTGCGTCTAACACGGAGGCTCCGGGGTCTGTTTTGTTCAGACCGTTTTGTGGGTGTCGGTGGGAGTATTTATACTCTCCCCTTCGCCCCCAACGGTCTTCCTATGGACTCCCACTCATTTCCCACGAACAGAACACTTCTCTCTCTCTAAGCTCAGTGCTCCACCTCCCTTGCTCAGATCTGTGTGATTCCTTGAGGGAGTTGACTCTAGAGAGTGTGAGGCAGCTGAAGAAGATCCTTCTCCTCGTTCTTGTGCACTTGGTGAACCCCTGGCCGCTTGGTGTGTTCGTTACTCTTGGAGCTTGGCTCCTAGGCAGCTAGTGGTCATCCGGTAGCTCCCAAATTCGTTGTGGCTGAGCACCGGAACGTTTGTATTACCCTTTGTGACTTAGTGGAAACCTCTAATCTATTGCCTTGGTGATAGGTTGGAGAAGAAGAGCGAGTTGCAAGAGACTCCATAGCCTTTGTGGCTAACCTCAACAACGTGGATGTAGGTCAGCCTTTGTGGCGAACCGAACCACGGGATACATCCTTGTGTCTCTTGTGATTGTGTTTGCTGCTGCTATTACTTGTGATTTGAATTGATTTCTAGGGTTTGCATTCGATCTATGAAGTTATCATCCTCTAGGTGCAACCGACTGTTTGGATAGCTCAACATACTCTCTGGGAAGGCTGGTATAATACTCGATCTGTTTTTCATTCATTATATTCCGTTGTGAATCGGTTGTATACTCTGCTTCGCGGAAGTTCCACATTCTGCTCTGGAACCTCCGCGCCCCGGAACCTCCACGCTCAAGCCCGGAGGTTCCGCGTTCTGACAGTTTCCTGTGAAGATATTTAAATTTCAGAAAAAGGCATATTCACCCCCACCTCTAGGCCACTTGCTAGATCCTTTCACCATAATATGGCTTAAATCTGCCCCTTGGACTTAATTGACCAACCATGCACATTCACATTTTCATTCCACTCAAAAGAGTGTGCATGAGGCATTAAGGGAGATTTAGTCTATGTTATGAGGTTTCTCGATTTTGGTAGCCTACTTGCCTTCCACATATAATGGGTTACTAAATGAGAAACTAGTGCTTGTGTTACTAATGCCCTCTTGTGTTTGAGCTTATTCATAGGAAATCAATAAGAAGAGGTTGTGCTTATTTATTTGTATCCATCACAAGCCTAAAGGTTACTCTTCACCTAAAGAAGATGAGGTTACAAGAGGTCATACAAACCAAGAATTGAGTTTGAATTGACAAATCAAGTTTTAGGTTGAAATGGATGAGCTATATTGGAAGAATTCACAAGATTTCAATCATTGACAAGAGGAATGAATGGTAATGACATCTTGTGAGTGTTCTAAGCCAAAATCACCTCATTATTGGACAAGAAGACAAGGATTATGAAAATTATCAAATCTGTCCAGAAATCTAAAATTCTGAGTTGGCTGCCTTCAAGCATGGATTTGGAAGTTCAAATGCTGATGAATTGACCTAAAACTTTGTGAGCATGCTATATAAATCTAGTACTTGTTGATGTACAGTTGGGATGCAGTTTGGTTTAGAAGAAAATCAGTTTCAGTTGAATTATGTTAGCCTCAGCACTGCAGTTTCAGACTTGAGCAGTTTTGGTAGAAAATAGATTTGGCTGATAAAATGGAGTCCAAATGAGCTGAAATTTTTACAGCAGTTAGAGGACTCATATATACACATCTCTACCAAATTTCATGCATATTGGACCTGTAATCTAGGAGATATGAATTTTTCACCGAGCAAGACAGAATCTGAAAACTCACTGCATGGAATTAGATTGCATCGCAACAACAAGTTTTAGTTGGCTCTCAAATTGGTCATGAAGAATCAGTGAAGATGAGGAGCTTCAGTTTGGTTCAAAGGAATCTCAATGAAAGAAAATAACTCACACATGAGTCCAAATGAGTTGCAATCAGATTTACATGTAGCAGTAGTTATTTGAAGCTAGTTGAAACTTGATGAAATCAGTTGCAGATCTTCAGAAATAGCAGATGAACTAAACTGAAACTAGTATCAATGGCTGACTTTAGCAAATACAAGCTGCAGTAATAAGTTACAATCAGCTGGAATCACTTGAAACCTTTTGAAGCAACTAAGAACTAGCTGAAACTAATTAGATTGCAAGCAAGCTTGAAGGAGTTCGAAATCAATTGGAATGTAGTGTAAACTTCTCCCTTGGCCCAGGATCTTTGATATGCATGAGTGTGCTTTGTATACTCTTGTATGCACAAATTGAGGGGGAGTTTACTCTGATATCTTGTGGGACAAAAGATTTCTCTCAAGTTCATGTTGTGTAGTCTCACACATTGGAAGGATGGATGATTCCTTTTGGTTTCACATTGGGTAATTCACAATTACTCTAGGAGGTCTTGGTCTTTGTAAACCAAGTTCTCTTGGCTTAGTGTCGAATGCCCCAATCCTTTAGTGGAACTAAAACTGATTGAGTTGGAGAAGAAAAGAATTGAAAAGTGAACTTTCATTATTATTTCTCCTCTCTTGAGCTCATCAAGTGCACATGGATCCATCCTATTGATCAACCAAGACCTTGTCAACAAAGAGTGGTAACTCCTAGTTCATAATTTGCAAATTTCATGAACTTTACCGTTTGCTTTCTATGTGAGTTGCTTTAGGTAAAGAAAGAACTAGAAACTTAATTTGGATCTTGGATGATCACCAAAGCTCTAATTCACCATATTTCATCAAAAGAGAACTATGACCATCTAAATCATTGAAATCTTACTTATATGATGGTCATGTCAATCAAAATTTATGTGGTGATCTCTCTACCTTAGTGGTGGTATGTTTCCTTTGGCATAATTTCAATTGTTGCAAATTTGGTGTGCCTTGACCAAGATATAGGATGAACTCCTCTAGACTCTTAAACCGATTCAAGTGCATTTTACAAGTAATTTGAGTACTTGGTGCACATATTAAGGGAGAGCTCATTCTATGTCTTGTGTCTTTTGAGACTAACATTTTCTTCTAGTGAACTTGTGTAGTCTCTTGGTGTGAATGAGTTTCTCATGGGTATGCTACATAACCAAATCAATCCAAAGTGGTAAAGTTATCTCTCATATTCATTTGGATTGCAACTTTAACTCTTATGTAGCTACTCTCCATAATATAGCTTAAATTCCCTTGTTTGGACTTAATTGACCAAAAGTGCATATATTCTTGCCATCCACTTACATATGTATGCACTATCAAATAGGGGGAATTTAGTCTATGTTATGAGGTTTGCAATTGGTGATCCACATGCCTTCCACATCCAAATGATCGCTAGTTGTAAAACTGTAGCTTGTGCAATTTAATGTTATCTCTTGTCTTTGTGAGCATTCCCTAGGAGACATCTAGGTGACATTATGAGATACGAGCATCCATTCCTATTGACATCAACTTATGAAGATTCCTTCCATCAGTGTCAAACTATGAAGATCATATTTCAATCGATATTGGTGGATAATCTATAAATTTGGTATATCAAAAAATATGTCTTCATTTGGTATCTCAAGATGACAACAACAAGAGCTAGCAACGAACTTTCAACAAAGATGAAGCACAAGTTTGCGATGGCTCCTTAAAGATGATGAAAAAGAGAGATGGGTACATATGAGATCTTTTGCTTAAAGAAGTGCTAGGTCCATCAAAGCACTAAATTGAAAATCATCATCAAGGTGGAGATTATGAGGCTTAAAACAAAGGTATATCGCTCTATGAACATTTGTATTACCTTTGTGCATTTAGGCCCTTACATGCTAGTGTGTGCATGTGTATGCAATATTTTGAGTCACACCATGAGTTTGTTCTTATGGTGACGATTAGAGAATGAGTTAGATATTTGATTGATACCTCCTGTGGTGATGTTGTGAGTTTGTCTCATGTTATGTCACCTATGTGAGGTAAGAGCTAAATATGCTAACCTCTCAAGAATCCTGACTTAAATTGTTTCATACTTTGTTTGGTAGAAAACATAGGAGAGAAATCATATATGCTAAACTTTTACCTACCTCTTGTCCTCACTTGTCCACCATCATTTCTTCCTTTTGGTGGAGAGATACTTTTTGGAGATTAATGCCAAAGGGGGAGAAATTTTGGTTGGGGGAGAATGTAAGGGGAAGAGAGATTGATATGAGGATGGAAAGGGGTAAAGGAGAGGCATATAAGATTTTTCAAAATTGTGTGGTGTGTGCAAGGATAATTTAAATTGATGCTCTTGATAAGGACTATTTATGCTAGTGTGTGACATTCATGCCTTGAATGATGTATTGTTAAACTTGTTGAGTGCATGAACTGTCATGAGCATCACGTTTATCATGTTTGACACCTTGCACCCCACAGATGCTAAGATATAGGAGAGTTTCCACACTTTCTCTTAAATATGTGCATTTGAGGCCAAAATTTGAAAATTCCTTTCAATGCACACATTTAGGGGAAACTCACTATATCATAGGATTCAAAATCTTAATGTTTATCAATCTCTTGTAAGCTTTAATTGTGTTTTCATCAATCACCAAAAAGGGGGAGATTGTAAGTGCATCTAGCCCTTAGTGGGTTTTGGTGAATTGAGTGACAACATAATTAAAGGTCTAACAAGTTTGCTAAGTGTATCAAAGGTTCAACAAGAAAAGCAAACTTGATGGTATTCCACATAGTGTTGAAATGAAGGCCAAAATTGTGTATTGTTGTATTGGAAGATCATAGAAACAATCTTGTTCAAGCAAAAGACAACAATGCAAATAGAGTTGATGATATGGCTTCTATGTTGTGGGATATCACGGCATCATGAGAAAGCAAGCATATTTGGCAAATGACAAGTGAGAAATGGATTGATGATTTTGGAATGGTCTCAACAATGGGTTGCTTTTCATGAGCAAGAAGAGTTTGATAGTGAACTAGCTTTGATCAAGGTTGAAGAATGAATCAAGAATGCATAAGTGAGTTAATGTCAAGCAAAGGTCAAATGACAAGGACTTAACTCATATTGGATATATGACATCTCTACATTGTTTGCTTGTATGGAAAAATATTTGGAGAATCACTTTGCATTGATTTGATCAAGCGGGAAGTATGAAGATGGAGATCGAAGTAAATGTTGAGTGTCAAGCCAAAATGGAGAGGATATAAGGAACTGTGAATTGGCTTGACCTTATTAATGATGATCCATATATGTCTCTATGTGAAGCTTGATTGATCTCAACATTCATATCTATAAGATGTTCAAGCAAGGATCACAATATTGAAGAAATGGTTTTCAATGGATACTTAATATGATGTGATTTGGGTATGGCTTCATAGAGTGAAGATAGCAAGAAAAGGGCTTCGAGGTACTAAGCAAAGGTGAAGGTCAAGGAGACCGAGGTACTATGGCCAAGGTGAAGAAGAGAGTACTTGCATTGAGTCGAAGTACTAATCAAGCTATGAGGAGTCATATTGTGTTGAGGATCAAATCATTAGTGGAAGTGACTTGAAGCCATGAAGTTGAACTCACATATGGAGAAATGGTTCAAGTCACATGCTCAAGGGATGTTTGCTCGAAGAGATAAGACAGTTGCAATTGGTTGCAACCCCTATGTAGTGACTTTGAGAAGAAATGGCATATGAAGATATTGAAGACTCAAGTGGTTAATTATTTATATTCTCTTATTCTTGAGTATAGGTATGTCGTACTATTAAGAGGGATTCTAGCACCCACAGTCAAATTGTGTTACCAATGCTCAATCTTTGTCAAAAAGATATACTTCCACCCACCTTTCTAACCCCACAGGTTTCACCTTGATTTGACTCAATTGGGGAGGTCGGCAGTGCTGATCATAATCGGACCGTTGGGCTCAGACTATATATACCTTTCCAGAAAGCCAACAACGGCCTAGTTACACCAGTTCTTCTTCCAGCTCGGGATCAGACCGTTTGAAAAGCTCCCCTTTCTCTCCCTCTCTCCTCCATTGTTGCCTCTCAAGCTTTCAAGTGGATCTCCTATTCCAACCAGCAAAACTTGAAAGAAAAGGCAGCAAAACACCATTGGAGAGCAGATCCATTGATTCCCAAAGTCTTAAGAGCATTGGTTCACGTTTGGCCGATGGTTCTAGGGTTCTTTACTCTTGGAGCTTGCTCCTAGCCGGCTAGGCGTCACTCTTGAGCTTGCCAATGTTTGTGGCAGCCTAGGGAGGTTTGTAACCACCTTCTTGCAGCTAATAAATCATCCCTCATCTCAAGAGTTAGCTCTCTTGACTTGAGAACGAGGAAAGGGCAAACCTAAATGGTAAGCTTGAGCCTTTGTGGCATACCTCAACAACGTGGACTTAGGCAAGCCTTTGTGGCGAGCTGAACCACGGGATAAATCCTTGTGCTTTGGTTTACATTTCGTTCTTGAAGTGGTTTCTAGGGTTAGGGTTCAATCTTGTGCTTTATACTTGTACTTTCGGTTTCTGGCATACCTATGCACTGTCTAACCCTGCAGGAAGCTTATCCTCTGCCTGTGTAACATTTCTTCCCATACTCACGAAACTCAGTTTTACACTTTCCCTGGTCGGCAGTGCCGACCATCTGATCGGCAGTGCTGACCGACTTTCTGATCGAGTTAAATTTTGAGTTTTGACAGGCCTATTCACCCCCTCTAGGCCTCTTAGGCAACATCAAAGTCCTTTCACCAGGCCCATTCTTTGTAATTTGGGGATCCTTCCAACCTGTTCAACATCCTCCAAACAAACTCTCTGCAATTCATCTCGATAAATCTCATTAGTCCTCTAATTAGGTGGTCATCAACACCAAACCCCACATAGGGCTTGATTGCACTTACAATCTTTCCCTTTTTGGTGATTGATGACAACCCAATTAGAGCTTATAAAAGATATGAAATATAACTGAGATTTTGGAGCCATGAGTGTAGGAGCCCCCCCTGAATATGTGAATTGAGTTTTGAATACTCAAATTGATATGACAAACCGATTTTCACATATATGTGTGATGGGGCCTCTCCCTACATCCATGTCTGCTGTGGGGTGCAAAATAAACAGTGTCACAAGAATATACGTGATACAGATGACAAGTTTCATTAAGAACTCACCCAGATCTAGCTGTCACAGCATAGGGCGGCATTGCCGCTCTAGGAGCGCGGCACTGCCGCCCTGGCTATACCAGTCAGAAGACAACCAGAATTTTACAGCAGAAAGTATGAAGCATAAATAGCATAACCTCAGAAGATAATTGTCGGTGTTTCGAACCCGGGGGTATGGCACCAACGAGTAATGAATGTGATCGCGTGCTCTCTTCCTGGATGGTGATGCAAGATGACACAAGGATTTATCCTGGTTCGGGCAAAGAAGGCCCTACGTCCAGCGGGGGAGGAGGTTCTTGTATTACTTGCACCTAAGTGCTTGTACAGGGGCGAATACAAGCTCAGCGAGCGTGGACCGGAGTCCGGGCTTGAGTGGGTGTGTGCGTGTGTGTTCTAACGTGTCTCGTAACCCTGGAGTGAGGGCCCTGGCGTCCCCTTTTATAGGGCAAGGGAAGGCCAGGGTTACACAAGGCTATTACAGGTGTCGGGGCGTACTGTGTCCAATACGAAGAAGGGTAGGAACCCTGTCCTGTCGAAGACATTGTAGCCGACGCGGGGGTTGCTGTTGGGGCGTCCTTGAAGCGTGGCCTCCATCCCTGGCGCGGACGTGGAGGCGTGGCGAGGCGGAAGCCGTACATCACCCATCCCGGAACGTACAGGACGCGGCGGGGTCCCTCCGGGTCTTGGGGTACCTGTCCTCCAAAAGCATGAAAGTAGTTAGGGCTCGAGGGGCGCGGAGCCGGCCTCGAGGTGGTGCCTACGGGGGGCTCGAGTCCCCGCAGGTATGGGCAAGTCCCGTGAAAAATGGTCGGGCGGCAGGCATCCGGGCCTCGAGACGTGGCTTGGACGTGCAACAGTGTAGGGCATGGGTTAACAGTGCCTCACTGGTGCCCTTTCGCCCATACTTGTGGTGAAAACGAGACTTGACTCTGCCCTAGTTCACTATGGTGCACGTCGGGCTGCAGAGGACGTGACTGGAGTAGGTGGAGATATTAAATGCGCGGTATGGGACTGGCATCCTGTGTCTGCACCGCTCGAGGGAGGCATAAAGCGTCTCGAGGGATAGGCCGCTGTGCTAGAGAGGCTCGAGGTCCCCGTGGGGGGTCTCGAGGTGTGGTGGCGCGTTTGCCCGAGACCTGACGCGGAGGGCTCGGGCGAGACGGAAAACGAGCGCTTGCCCGAGGCTTAGCCTGGAGGGCTCGACTCGGTGGGCCAGTGTTGTAGGTTTAACCTATTCGTTTGCGTTTGATTGGGGGTACCCCTCTGGCGTTCCCCCGACAGTAGCCCCCGAGCCCTTGCTCGAGTGCTAGCACTCGAGCAAGGGCTCCCGACTGAGGTCTCGAGGTTTAGCTAGCCGGCTCTCGAGGGTTTGGTCGCTTTGACTCCGTGGGTGTCGTACGAGCGACACCCGCGGGCGTAGCCCCCGAGGCCACGGGGGAGTGGTTAGGGCTCCCTCGTGGTCTTTGTTACGCGCGCAAGTGTGAGTGTTAGTTACATTTTTTAGGCTCGGGAGCGTTGAGCCCCCGAGTTGTTTAACCCTCTTTCGTCGAGGGGTGCCAGGCTGAACCGGCCGGCCGGCTCTTCGAGCTGTCCGGCACGCCGGTTGTCCTGGCTTGTCATCCCGCGAGTCCTTTCGATCGGATGCGAGGTGGGATGCCTCGTACTACCACGAGCGGGCGAGTATCGAGGTTCCCGGTGAGCTGGTAACGGGGAATCCAAGTGAGACCTCGTGCCCCGTTCGATAGGGGTCGACTGTAGCCCGGAGGCGATCTCATAAAGCATGGGTGCTCATTCTGCAGGAGTGCCGGGTCCATTCGATAGGACCCGGTGGCTCGATGCCTCCCTCCGAGGGGATCTCTCTGCATGTCGAGCTCCCCGCCTTGGATACACGTGAGGGGCCTCGAGGGCTTGGCCCTCGAGTAATGCCGCGAGTGGCGCCCCTTGGTGTCCCTGACTTGGGTGCTCGAAGCCGGCTGTCGAACCCCCTTTCGAGGGCCAGCCTTTGCTGCTTCGAGGCTTAGGGCCGGGGCCCGTTTTTACCTTCGTGAAGAGGCCTCCGTCGCTTGGAATCCTTCTGCCCGTTGGGCGCGCCTTTTTAGGCAGAAACCGCCGGGGAGTGGAGATCGTGGCGCCAGGGTATCGGACGTGAAGTTGGAGCGGCGGCCGTGGAGGGCCCCGGTAGTGGAACAAATGAAGAGCTGCCGCGTGTTCCCTGCGTCCGGCTCGAGACGTAGTTAGGTGGGCACATTAAATGCTATGCGGTTACCTTTTTCGTCGCCATGGGACGCCTCGCCTGTTGGGGTTTTCCCTTATAAATATCGAAAGAGGGGAAAAAGGAACCCCTTACTTTGCCTTCGTCTTTACCGCCGTCGTAGCCTCCACGCGCACTCTCCTTCGAGCTAGCAATTGGGAATCTTCCCGGCCGTCCATCCGCCGCTCAAATCCTCGTCGTCGCTGCCATGGCCGCCCAAGTGTTGTCGCCTGAGGATTGGAGTCCGACGAAGGTGACGCAGCAGGAGCTGGAAACGTTGGTGGAGCGGGGGCTTCTCCGTCCCAACCCGCAGGGGGGCCCTGCGTGGTGGATTCTCCCATCGGCGGACCACCGGGAGCCGCACCCGCCGGAGGGGTACGTGGTGAGCTTCACGCGTTACCACCGTATGGGGCTCGGCGTCCCGCCGAGTCGCTTCATGCGGGGGTTAGCCCACCACTTCGAGGTGGAGCTTCAGCACTTTTCCCCCAACTCCATCTCGCACGCCTCCATCTATGCCGCCGTGTGCGAGGGGTACTTGAAGATTGAGCCACACTGGGAGATGTTCGTCCACCTCTTCCGGGGCGAGCTCTTCAATAAGGCCGCAAAGCCGAGCGGGAGGAGGCTCGCGCGCGTGGGCTCCCTCACTATCACCGCAAGGATCGGGCCTTCGTCGGCCAACGTTCCCCGCGACTACCTCCGCTATAAGCTGTCCACCAACCAGGCGGGGTGGGACGACCACTGGTTCTACCTGCGGAATGTGGACGGGCTTCTTCCACAGTACACCGGCAGGGTCATCACCCATCGCCCGGAGAAGTGGAACTGGGGCGTCGCGGCGGACAGGCAGCGCCACCTGTTGCCGCTGATGACCACGATGCGGGCGCTGGTGGAGGACAAGAAGCTGACTGTCCAGGCGGTGATCTGGGCGTTCCATCAGCGGAGGGTCCTCCCTCTGGCGGACCGCCCTCTTCTTATGTTTGAGATGGGGCCAGACGCCTCGCTCGAGGCGCTGAACCAATCGAGGATGGCCGAGGAGAGGCTGCCTCGAAACGAGGCCACCTCCCGGGTGACGCTCACTGTTCAGGGAACGTTCCGCCCAGAGGAGGCCAACCTGATCATCATGGCACCCGACGAGGGGTGCCTCGACCTGGTGAGCCACCTTCGAATTAGACCGTCTCGAGCCCCCTCCTCCTCTCCATTTCTTCGAACCTCGTTCGCTCTCCTCGTAGTTTTTCTCATCGAGCTTCTTCCTCCTCGCAGGGGGTGTTTACTTGCCGCGCGTCGAGGCCCCCGGTGAGGGAGGACGCCGCCGGAACACAGGTGAGGCGCCTCTCTGCTCAAAAGGACAAAGAGAGAAAGGATGCCAAGAAGAGGAAAGAGAAAAACAAAAACTTGCGCCGGTCGGCTCGGGAGCAGAGGTTGGCGAAGGCTCGTCGCAACCGGCGCCCTGGAGATGAGTCCCCCGAGCTCAGCTCCTCGAGCTCGGAGGAAGAGGATGATGATGATGACGAGAGTGACGACGAGGGGATGGATGCGCGTTTGAGGCGCGCGGGGGTTGTCGACGTCCGGGCTGACCACTCCCCTGTGCAGGAGGGTTTACTGGAGGTCGTCCCGGCGAAGGGGTTGCGTGGGACGCAGCCGCGGAAGACAGCGCCGATCCCTGCCTCGTCGGGGGCCCGAGGTCCGTCGAGCTCCGCGCCGGACGTGCCCCCGGTCGTGAGGAAGCCCCGGACCCGGAGCGCCTCCGCCACAGCGCCAACGGAGGCCGCCCCTGCGTCTGCCCAGACGGTGGGTCTCGAGAAGGGCCGGGCTTCGAGAAGCGGTCGACAGGTCGAGAAGGATCTCGGGCCCGACCGCCGCGAGCCGTCAAGGGCGATGTCGAGCCCGCGGAGGAGCGGGCGCTAGGAGGAGGCGTCGAGCCCGCGCCATCACGAGCGTCGGGGGGGGGAGCCCCCGGGCATCTCGTGACCAGGGGCGCGAGCGTCCCCGGAGCCCGTCGCCGCACCGCCGCCAGGACACGGAAGCGGACGCAGGAGGGCGCGATCGCCAGCGCGAGCGCCGGAGCAGGTCCCGGAGCCCGCGCCGGGGCGGGCGCCACGACGACAGTACGAGGGAGGTACGGTCGCCCTCCCGCGACGTGGGGCGGAAGGAGGGCTCTCCCTCGAGGTCGAGCCACGGGAGGCGTCGGGAGCCCTCCCCCCATCCCAACCCTGCGGAGATGGCCCAGGCACAGGGCTCGAGCCGTGGGGTGGGCTCGAAGCCCCAGAGTGGGTCTGGCGATTCCGGGAAGAAGCCTAGCCGCCGCTTTGGGTGAGTAGCTTTCTTGGGCCTCGTTGATAGTGAGGCTTTACCCCTTTACCTTTGATGACGCATGCCATCTCTGGTTTCTCAGGGGGAAGCGCTCCTACCGGGAGGTGGACCTCGCTTCGTCCAAGCGGGCCAAGACCTCGAGCCCCGTCAAGGCACAAGCACCTCGAGGTATGGCACCTTCCTCCGCTAGAGAAGCCGCTTGGCTGGAGAAGGCTCGAGCTGCCATGGCTCGAGGAGACCGGATGATCGTCGCAAATTTTGGTGAGGGCGTCGCCGTCGACCGCAGGGGTCGAGGCGTTCTTTCCGGTTCTGACATCACTGTCATCTCGTATTGCAGGGGCCACAGCTCACGGCATCGAGCCCGCCATTACCATGCCCACTGAAGCGCTGCCTCCTCCCCCTCCTCCTCCTCCCATGATGGCGCCGATTGGGAGCGCCACCCTTCTCCTCACCGCGACGGCTTTTCCAGGGGAAGCGCCTGGGGCGAGCACGGCCCCGCCGGTGTCTGGGGCCGAGGAGACTGTGCCCCTCGAGGCCCCGACCGACACGAGCCAGGCTGCGGAGGAGGGAAGGGGGGGAGAGGCGTTGGCGGAGGAGGAGCCGACGGTGGAGGACCTCCTGAACGAGCTGGAGCAGGGGCCGCTTCTCGCCGTTGGTTCGATGATGGTGGAGGCGCCCGAGGCACCGGCTGGCATTGACAGGGCGCCGGAGGGCCCAGCCAGGGAAGAGCCGGGGCCCGTGCCGTCGGGCGGCGGGCCGCAGTCGGCGCAGCTCGAGGCGAGGGAGGATCTACCCGTCATCGAGCTAGACCGACCAGTGTGGCCGTTTCCCGACGCGCCGAGCCCGTCCCTCGCCATGGTCTCCGTCGAGCAATCGGTCGAGCGGGGGCCCCCGCGCGAGGCGCGGTGTATCTTCCGGGAGGTGGCCGAGCTTATGGCGGAGGCGGAGCGGTCCTGCTCCGAGGAGGCGGGCCGGTCCGCGCAGGTGTCGGCCGCCCTCGCGAGGGCCGAGGCGGAGCTTCAAGATCTCCGCGCCGAGCTGGGTCGGAACGTCCAAATGGCGAGCCGGCTTAACGCGGCAGAGGCGGAAGTCCAGGCGGCTCGAGGCGAGGCCGCTCGAGTCAGGGAAGAGGCCGTCGCCACCCTCGAGGCGTTGAGGAAGGAGGCCGCCGACGCCCGCAACGAGGCCACCTCTGCTCGGGCCGAAGCGGAGGCGGCGAGGCAGGAGGCCGCTGACGCCCGTGGCGAGGCCGCCACCGCCCGAACCGCAGCGGAGGCGGCGAGAAAAGAGGCCGAGGTCGCTCAATGCGATGCCGCCGCCGCTCGGTCCACAGCGGCGGTGGCGAAGAAGGAGGCCGAAGACGCCGAGAGTGGTGTCGCCACCGCCCGAGCTGCCGAGGGGGCGGCGCGGCAGGAGGTGATCCGAAAGGATCTGGCCCTCGTGGAGGCGGGCAGGCTGATCGAGGAGCTTAGGGCCGAGAAGCTCCTCACGCTGGCCGAGAAGCGCAGGCTCGAGCAGCGCGCTGAGGGCCTTACCAGCGACCTCGCCGCACTGGGGCAACATTGCGATGGTGAGGCTTACACCTTGTCCTTGTTTGGGTCCCGAAGTTTTTTGTTACGCCGCGGTCTCACTCTCCTCCGTTTGTTGCGCAGGGGTCGAGAAGACGGTCGAGGAGCTCCGCGGGACGAACCAGGTTCTCTTGGACCAACTCCAAGACGAGACAATGGTGGCGGAGCAGGCTCGCACTTCCCTCGACCGGCTCGGTTCCATGTGGGGTGCTCCTCCGGTGGCTGCGGCAGAGGGTGCGGTGGCGCGAGGCGACGCCTTGGTCGACGCCTTGTGCTTCCTCGACGTAGCTGCGCGAGACCGTGTCCGGCAAGCTCTCCACCATGGCGTCAAGCAGACGCTCGCGGTCGTCCGCTCCGGCTTCCGCTTCCCGGTCCACGTTGTCGCCAATGGCTTCATCGAGATCGAGGGGAAGGACGAGGAGTGGAACAACCGCCGTGTCGACAAAATCTTGGAGAAGATGGAGAGGCCGGGGATGTCGCTCGCGAAGATCTTTGAGGAGGACGTGCTGCCCCCTGACGCCAGCGGCGGTGTCGAGGGCCCTCCTCCCTCTAGCTCGGGTGCCGAGGCTGAGCCTGCCGTGGAAGACCTCGGGGAGGAGTACCGGACCGACGAGGACTGAGGCCTGCGTGCCAAATTTGGGCGTCGAGGCCCTTGTAAGAATTTTATAACATGAATGAGGGTACATCGAGACCCGGATGCATATGTGACTTGTTTGTTAAAAGAGTTGTTTTTTCTTTTTAAATGCATTCGACCACTTCTCTTTGTTGCAAGCTCGAGTTTCTGCTAGCATAGTCCGTGTTCCTTCGATACGTCGCGAGCCCCTCGAGGGGAGGCGTAGGCAGGGTACCGTAGCCCGGGGGCGTAGGTGGCCATCTACGTCGACGCCTCCCGACCCTTGAGGCTCGAGGTATTTAAGATTTAGACGTCGCTAGTTCACTCGAGGCGCGAGTCGAGACGAGGGTCGAATTTTTGAAAAGAAAACGTGCTTTTTCCGGAGTCTGGAGGGGGGGTCCCCCTGTCAGCCCCCGAGGGAGGCTCGACCCTGAGCAAGGCAGGGTCGAGGCTACCTTAAGTTGCTAAGTAAAAAAGAATGACAGTGCGCGAGTTTGTTCATTCATGTTTGACACGTTTGTACAAAGCAATAAAATATGCTGGGCCTCGAGGCCCTTAAGGGTAGAAGCGACGTAGCTGAGAGATGTTCCATGCGTTCGCCAGGATTCTGCCTTGATCGTCGTAGAGCTTGTATGTCCCTGGCTTGAGCACCTCAGCTACGGTGTATGGGCCCTCCCAAGGAGGGGTGAGCTTATGGCGCCCTCGATTGTCTTGCAGGCGTCGAAGCACGAGGTCCCCCGCCGCAGGTCCCTCTTGCGCACGTGCTTGTCGTGGTAGCGTCGAAGCGTTTGCTGGTAGCGTGCGGAGTTAATGAGCGCTACGTCTCGGGCCTCCTCGAGCTGGTCCTTGGCGTTGGCGAGCTTCTCGTCGTTGGTTTGCTCGTTGTAGGCTCGAAGTCGAGGGGAGCCGTACTCGAGGTCCGTAGGCAAGACGGCCTCGGCACCGTAGGTCAGGAAGAACGGAGTGAACCCGGTGGCTCGACTCGGCGTAGTCCTGAGGCCCCACAGCACCGAGGGGAGCTCCGCAGCCCACCCCTTTCCGAAGTTTTTGAGGGTCTTGAACAGCCTCGGCTTTAGTCCGTGGAGTATCATGCCGTTGGCGCGCTCGACCTGCCCGTTGCATTGAGGGTATGCGACCGAGGCCCAGGTCACGCGAATGCTGTTGTCGTCGCAGAAGTTTGTGAACTTTTTGCCCGTGAATTGGGTGCCATTGTCGGTGATGATGACGTTAGGCACCCCAAACCGGTACATGATGGCGGCGATGAACTCGACAGCCTTCTCGGAGGTGGGGTCACCTAACGGCTTGGCCTCGATCCACTTGGTGAACTTGTCGATGGCCACGAGCAAGTGTGAGTGCCCTCCACTTGTCTTTTTGAGGGGACCCACGAGGTCGAGCCCCCAAACGGCGAATGGCCAAGTAATCGGGATCATCTGCAGGGCATGTGCGGGTTGGTGCGTCTGCTTGGCGTAGAATTGACACCCATGACATGCTCGGACCAAGCGCTTGGCGTCCCCAATGGCGGTCGGCCAATAGAAGCCTTGACGGAAGGCGTTCCCAACCAGGGTCCTTGGTGCTGCGTGGTGGCCGCAAGCCCCCGAGTGCGTGTCGTCGAGGAGCTTGCGTCCTTCCTCGAGGGGGATGCAGCGCTGAAGGATCCCGGTCGGGCTTCGTCGGTACAGCTCCCGTTCGTCGTCGTAGGTGACGTAGGTCTTAGCCCTTCGAGCGATGCGTCGGGCCTCCGTCTTGTCTTCCGGTAGCACGCCTTGCGTCAGGTAGTCAAGGAAGGGCGTCCGCCAGTCGAGGGGTCGTGACGAAGAAGGGGCGGGTGCGTCGATATGCATCGCCTCAGTGGATGTCGAGGCGTCGCTCCCGAGGGGTGGTGTTGAAGGTCGAGCCCCCGTGTTTAGCTCGAGGGGTGGCATCGAGGGGCCAGCCCCCGTGTCTGGCTCGAGGGGTGGCGTCGAGGGGCCAGCCCCTAGGCCGATTTTGACGGATGGCTCGAAGACGTCCCTCGAGAAAACATCTGGTGGAACCGGCCTGCGTGTGGATGCCAACTTTGCCAGCTCATCCTGCGGCCTCGTTGTACTTTCGAGCTATGTGGTTGAGCTCGAGGCCGTGGAACTTATCTTCTAGCTTGCGCACCTCCCCGCAGTATGCCTCCATCTTGGGATCGACGCAGCTTGAAGCCTTCATAACCTGGTTGACGACGAGCTGCGAGTCCCCTCGAACGTCGAGGCGTCGGACCCCGAGCTCGAGGGCGATGCGCAGCCCATTAACCAGGGCCTCGTATTCAGCGACGTTGTTGGAGGCGGGGAAGTGCAATCGTAGCAGGTAGCGCATGTGGACTCCGATGGGCGAGATGAAGAGCAGGCCCGCGCCTGCCCCCGTCTTCATGAGGGATCCGTCGAAGTACATGGTCCAGAGCTCGGCTTGGATTTGTGCCGGCGGGAGCTGGGTGTCGGTCCATTCCGCAACGAAGTCCGCCAACGCTTGGGACTTGATGGCTTTTCGCGGTGCGTAGGTGATGGCCTCCCCCATTAGCTCGGCGGACCACTTGGCGATGCGCCCCGTGGCCTTCCCGATTGTTGATGATCTCGCCGAGGGGGAAGGATGACACCACCGTTACGGGGATGAGCGAGGAAATAGTGCTGGAGCTTGCGCCTCGTGATGATGATGCCGTAGAGCAGCTTCTGGATGTGCGGGTACCGGACCTTGGCCTCGGAGAGCACCTCACTGGTGAAGTACACCGGCCGTTGGACCGGCAACGCATGACCCTCCTCGTGCCTCTCGACGGCTATGACCGCGCTGACCACCTGAGTGGTTGCGGCCACATAGAGGAGGAGAGGCTCGGGGGAATCGCCACCCTGGGCTGGTCGTGGCGGCACGAGAATTGGCGCGGAGGTCAGCAGCCCCTTCAACTTGGTCAAGGCTTCCTCGGCTTCGACAGTCCACGCAAAGCGTTCCGTCTTCTTAGCAGGCGGTAGAGTGGTAGTGCCTTTTCCCCTAGCCTCGAGATGAATCTGCTGAGAGCGGCTAGGCAGCCTGTCACTTTCTGTACACCCTTGAGGTCTCGAATTGGGCCCATCCTTCGTGACTGCTGAGATTTTCTCGGGGTTGGCCTCGATCCCCTCGTTGTGAGACAATGTAGCCAAGTAGCATGCCCCGGGGCACACCAAAGACACACTTCTCGGGGTTGAGCCTCACATTCTTGGCCCGGAGGCACTCGAACGTGGTCTCGAGGATCGCTGATGAGGTTCCCCGACTTTCTTGGTTTTAACCACGATGTCATCGACGTAGGCCTCGACGGTTTTGCCTATGTGTTCGCCGAAGATATGCTGCATACAACGTTGATATGTTGCCCCAGCGTTTCGAAGGCCGAAGGGCATTGTAGTGTAGCAGTACATACCAAAGGGCGTAACAAAAGAGGTAGCGAGCTCGTCGGATTCTTTCATCCTAATCTGGTGGTAGCCGGAGTATGCGTCGAGAAATGAAAGTACTTCACACCCCGCAGTGGAATCGACAATCTGATCAATTCTAGGCAAAGGAAATGGAACTTTTGGACATGCTTTATTTAGACCAGTGTAATCTACACACATCCGCATTTTTCCACTCTTTTTCCTAACTAGTACAGGGTTAGCTAGCCACTCTGGGTGAAATACCTCCTTGATGAATCCGGCCGCCAAAAGCTTGTGCACCTCCTTGCCGATGATCCTGCGCTTTTCCTCGTCGAAGCGGCGCAGGCGTTGCTTCACCGGTCTGGACCCGACCTGGATTTCCAAGGCGTGCTCGGCGACTTCCCTTGGAATGCCCGCATGTCCGAGGGGCTCCACGCAAACATGTCGATGTTCGCGCGGAGTAAGTCGACGAGCACTGCTTCCTATTTAGGCTCGAGGCTGGTACTGAACGGTCAGCGTCCTGCCACTGGTCGAGGTCGGGTCGACGGGTATCTGCTTGGTGTGCTCTGCCGGCTCGAAGGTGCCGGCGTGGCGCTTTGCTTCTGGAGCCTCCTCGGTGGCCAAGGCTGCCAAGGCCTCGAGCGAGTCGAGGTGGACGTTGGCCTCCCCACGCTCGACGCACTCCACGTCGCAGTAGTACGCGTGCTCGTAGGAGGTGTCGACGGTGATGACCCCTTTTGGCCCCGGCAACTTGAGCTTCAAGTACGTGTAGTTGGGGACCGCCATGAACTTAGCGTAGCCGGGCCTGCCGATGATGGCGTGGTAGGTCCCTTGGAAGCCAACCGCCTCGAAGGTGAGTGTTTCCCGGCGGAAGTTAGCCGGCGTGCCAAAGCATACCGGCAGGTCGATGCGCCCGAGGGGGTGGGCCTTCTTCCCTGGTACGACTCCGTGGAACCCCCCGACGCTGGGTCGGAGCTGGCCCTCCGAAATCCCCAGGAGGTCAAGGGTCTCGAGGTATATGATGTTGAGGCTCGAGCCCCCATCCATCAACACCTTGGAGAACCGTACGTCGACGATGACGGGGTCGACGACGAGGGGGTACGCCCCCGGGTTTATGACACGGTCCGGATGGTCGTCGCGGTCGAACGTGATCGGCGCATCAGACCAGTCAAGGTACCGGGGGGCGTCGTGGCCGAGTGCAAAGATCTCCCGGCGCTCCTTCTTTCTTCCTCGAGCTGATAGCCCGACGGTCGGCCCCCCGTAGATCATGTAGCAGTCGCGCACCGGTGGAAAGTTGTCGTCCGTGTCCCCACCACCGCGCCGATCGTTATCCTTGCCCTTAGGCGTGTCCTCTTTCTTATCGCCGAGCTTGGAGTAGTAGCCTTTCAACAGTCGGCAGTCCTTTAACTTGTGATTTACGGGGCCCCTGTGATAAGTGCAGGGGTCCTCGAGCATCTGGTCGAAAACAGCCCCGTCAGGTGGGCCTCGGGGCTTCTTAGGCTCGAGGGTGCCTGCGAGCACCTCTTCGTCGTCGTCGTCATTGGCGTCGCGCTTCGCCTTCTGACCTTTGCGTTTGTTCTTCTTCTTTTTGTTGCTGTTATTGTTGTCGTTCTTGGCATCGTTGCCCTTGTTCGAGCCCTCCGGCGCGGTCACCGCCTTACCTTTGTCCGTGGAACGGCCAAAGAAGGCCCCTACTGCCTCGTCGCCTGAGGCAAAGCTGGTGACGCGATCCATCAGGTCCTCGACCGTCCTGGGACGGTAGCGTCCTAGCTCATGAACTAGCTCTTGGCACGTCGTGCCCGCGAGGAACGCTGAGATGACGTCCTCATCAGGCACGTGGGGGAGCTCGAGGCGCTGCTTCGAGAATCGCTGAGCAAAGTCGCGGAGGGGCTCGTCCGCCGCCTGCCTGCAACGCCGTAGGTCCCAGGGGTTGCCTGGGCGCACGCAAGTCCCCTTGAAGTTCCCGTCGAAGACCCTGACTAGGTCGGCCCAGTCATTGATCCGATCCGGCGGGAGCCCCTCGAGCCACCGGCGGGCGGTGTCCGAGAGGTAAAGTGGGAGTTGGCGTATGATCACACGGTCGTCGTTCTTCGCTCCACCCAGTTGGCAGCCTAGGCGGAAGTCCGAGAGCCAGAGCTTGGGCTCGACCTCCCCGTCGTACTTCACGATGTTGGTCGGCGGTCGGAAGCGGTCGGGGAGGGTTGAGCTGCGGATGGTCCGGCTGAAGACTCTGGGGCCCGGGGGCTCGAGGACTTGCCGGTCCTCGTCGCTGTCGTAGCGCCCCCCTCGATGGGCGCTATAGCCACGCTCCTGGGCCCCCTTGTCCTTGCGCCGTCGGTTGATGTCGTTGCGGGCGTCATTGGGATCTCGAGGTGGCCGGTTGTCGATGATCCGTTCGCGGACTGGCCTAGCTCGAGAGGCGTCCGGCTGGTGGACGGATGCCTCGCGCTCGTTGCGTGGCGTGTCCGCTGGCTTCCCCGAGGCTGCTCCGCGCCGGCGTGACGCCGAGCTCTCGGCCTGCTGCACAGCGGCTGTCTCGAGGAGGTTCTTCATTTCCCCGAGCATGCGCCTGGCGTCGGGGTTGGAGACGGCGGGCAGATCACGGAGCATCATCGCCGCCACCACCACGTTCTGCCCGGCTCGCGGGAAGCATACCTCGGGGCGTGCTGGTGCCCCGTCCTCGAGGATCCGTCGGTGGACCTCTCGAGCTCGACCTCGAGCTCCGGCCCCTCGAAGCTGGGGTGGTTCCTGCATCAGAGTTTGCCAGAGCTGCAGCAGGTGTCGCCGTTCTTCCTCGGCTTTGGTGATTGCCTCCTGCACCTGCGCGAGTTGCGCCGTCCGGCCGTCGTCGTGCTGAGGCGGCCTAGCTGGGGCTGGAGGTTCGCTCCTCCCCTGAACACGTGATCCGCCTGCCGCGGCCACGTCGCTGGGGCCTTCTATATCGAGAGTCGGCCTGTCGTCGTCGCCCTCGTCCTCGGTATCGCATACGGCCCCCTCGAGTTGGAAGCACTCCCTGGTGGGATCCCAGAGGTCGGGGTCGTGGTAGTCGTATTCGTCGGAGTCGGAGCTGTTGACGGCGTGCCGCCTTGGCGGATGCTGGGACCGCAGCTCGCGGTACCATTCTCCGACGGTGGATCGCCGTGGGGGCTCGATGGCTCGCGAGAAGCCGCGGTCGACGTAGGCGGGGCGGACAATCTCCAGGTTGGCAATGGCCTGCAGTAGCACGCCCGGGCGCCCCTCCTGACCTGCCGACGGTCGGTCCTGACGGCGCTCGTTGAGCTGGCGGGCGTAGGCTGCTGCGGAGCTGTCGGGGCCGAACGGGAACCGCCGGCGTCGAGCGCGGTACACCCCGCGCGGGAGGAGGCCGGGTGGCGTCGACGGTGCACGGCTCGGAGGCCTCTGGCCTGGCTCCTGGTCCGTGCGCATGATGAACGCGAAGTCGCTGGGCGGGCGCGGACGCGCCCTGGAAGTCTCCGGCCGTGCGCCGGGCAGACTCCTCCTCGGGAACTCCGCGCCGGCCACGGGGAAGTGGGTGTACGCCGCCGGCACCGCCTGTGCCTGGCGACGATGGTGACGACGGCGCCGCTCACGGGGTGGCGACGCGTGGTGGTGTGGGCGACGTGCCACGCTCCTCGCGCGGGGTGGCGTGACACGCCCTCCGCTCGAGCCTTCGGTGGAGAGCAGAGTCAGCTCGTTGCCGTTGCCGGTGGCCAGGAACTCGAGGCTCCCGAACCAGACGACGGCCCCGGCGGAGAACGAAGGAGGGGATGGAGCCATCCAGGAACAACGAGAAATCGGCTCGGACACGCGAAGCCCCTACCTGGCGCGCCAACTGTCGGTGTTTCGAACCCGGGGGTATGACACCAACGAGTGATATGATCGCGTGCTCTCTTCCTGGGTGGTGATGCAAGATGACACAAGGATTTATCCTGGTTCGGGCAAAGAAGGCCCTACGTCCAGCGGGGGAGGAGGTTCTTGTATTACTTGCACCTAAGTGCTTGTACAGGGGCGAATACAAGCTCAGCGAGCGTGGACCGGAGTCCGGGCTTGAGTGTGTGGGTGTGTGTATGTGTTCTAACGTGTCTCTGTAACCGTGGAATGAGGGCCCTGGCGTCCCTTTTTATAGAGCAAGGGGAGGCCAGGGTTACACAAGGGTATTACAGGTGTCGGGGCGTACTGCGCCCAATACGAAGAAGGGTAGGAACCCTGTCTTGTCGAAGACATTGTAGCCGACGCGGGGGTTGCTGTTGGGGCGTCCTTGAAGCGTGGCTTCCATCCCGGGCGCGGACGTGGAGGCGTGGCGAGGCAGAAGCCGTACAGCACCCATCCCGGAACATACAGGACGCGGCGGGGTCCCTCCGGGTCTTGGGGTACCTGTCCTCCAATAGCATGAAAGTAGTTAGGGCTCGAGGGGCGCGGAGCCGGCCTCGAGGCAGCGCCCACGGGGGGCTCGAGTCCCCGCAGGTATGGGCAAGTCCCATGAAAAATGGTTGAGCGGCAGGCATTCGGGCCTCGAGACGTGGCTTGGACGGGCAACAGTGTAGGGCATGGGTTAACAGTGCCTCACTGGTGCCCTTTCGCCCATACTTGTGGTGAAAACGAGACTTGACTCTGCCCTAGTTCACTGTGGTGCACGTCGGGTTGCAGAGGACGTGACTGGAGTAGGTGGAGGTATTAAATGCGCGGTATGGGACTGGCATCCTATGTCTGCACCGCTCGAGGGAGGCATAAAGCGTCTCGAGGGATAGGCCGCTGTGCTAGAGAGGCTCGAGGTCCCCGTGGGGGGTCTCGAGGTGTGGTGGAGCGTTTGCCCGAGGCCTGACGCGGAGGGCTCGGGCGAGACGGAGAACGAGCGTTCGCCCGAGGCCTAGCTTGGAGGGCTCGGGTGAGACGGAAAACGAGCGCTTGCCCGAGGCTTAGCTTGGAGGGCTCGACTCGGTGGGCCAGTGTTGTAGGTTTAACCTATTCGTTTGCGTTGATTGGGGGTACCCCTTTGGCGTTCCCCCGACATAAAGATACAACATAGCGAAAATGAAACCGAATTTAAAATATCAGAGTGCGGAATTTAAAACGCAGTTATTACAATACTGAATTTTAAAAGTGCGGAAGCTTAAATAAGTTTTTAACACACGACCACCACATACGTGGTCCAAATAAAACATTGTTTTGATAAATCCACTCGACACAACTCACTTCTCCCTTTTTAAGATAATGTGCCACTAGTAGTCTCAATCCAGCAAAAGAAAATGGAAAAGCTTCTGGACGACCCTGCCCTGGGCCTACTCCTCATCACCTTCCACTGGGTAGAGGCAGTGCTTACAATAGCCGAAGTAGACCTGGCCATCTGCAACAACGGGATAAACCCTGAGTACGGGAATGTACTCAGCTAGACTTACCCGTCCAACTGAAAATAAAGACACCAAGGACATGCAAGGCCTTTTTGGGTGGAGCTGGGATCTTGAATTTGCGAAAAGCTCAATTTAAGATAAGCGGTAATTAATGATAATGATGAGTTGTCATCTTTTATACTTATTCCTTCTTCTAGGTTTGCACCTGAACTATTGCACACACTTGAGTCTAGCAGACAAATAATATAACCATATCGAGTTGACTTGTCCACATTTTAGTTGAACCTTTAGGTATCACATGGAGTTGTATCGTGGTGAAGCTCGCCATAGTTTCCCACTACCGGGGGAGACGGCGACTCGAATCGAATTCCAAACCAGCTGGTGAAAGACCTTTAATACCAACCCACACTTTCCCCGTCGGGTCCATGCATTGGGCAACCGCTCGATGCTTGTTCGTGGTGGTAATCGCCGCGGTTCAAGCACGGACCGCCCAATTGGAACCTGGCGATGGCCTCACGCGGCAGATCGCAATTTCCATACTAAAGGGCACGACACGGGTTGAGACCGGCCCGAACAGCTTCTAACCGGCTTTGGGGTCGATGATTACGGCACCGACATATCCCTAAGTAAAAGGGCGCGTTCAAAAATGAACGAGGGCCAACATCGATACAAACCTACACGATCCAACGGACGGACTGCCCCAAGTTTCCAAACTTGTGCCTTGCCTTCCAGTTGACCGTATTTCACTACAACTCAGGTTCTTTTCCACGATAGCAAATATAGCCAACCGTGATCCGGTAAGTACCCATCAGGGTATTACGGAGACATCCTTAACTACTACTTTTATTAAGCAGGCTAAGCAATTCTACATTGCAATTAAATAACAGGATAACAAGGTAGATATTAATCAATCATCAAGGAATGGTAATGCAGCAAATAGGATTCATTCAACTCCTAAACCTAATGCATCACAATATAAAAGGACTCAAGTAATTTAATTGTAAATACTGGGAGACTTAAAATGCTCCGGGGCTTGCCTTGGGTGAAGACCGAGGCCTCGTGAGAGGGGCACTCGGGCAAGTTAGTGACGGGGACGGGGTCGGCTTCCTCGGCTTGCTGGAGCTCCGGAATCTGCTGCTCGGCACTTATCTCCTGCTCCTGGTCGGGCTCCGGCGGGGTCGATCCTATTGCATGCGACGATTAATAAATAATTCAAAAGAAACTTAGGTTTGAACTGCAAGTACACTTTTCTTGACTCAAAAAAATCCACAAAAATTCCAGAAGGCAAACAATAGTTGCTGGGCTCCACTGAACAAATTTCAGCCAAAAATAAAATACAGAACTACAGATATAAAAATGACAAGCAAACTGCCCAAAAAGGTGCTTTGAACTAGCTCTCCATCCAAAAAGTGTTAAACAGCAGACTTCATATTTTTCCCAGATTCTACTTCATATTTTATGCTTATCAAGAAAGTTCCATGAACAAAAACATTATACTATTTCTTACATGAATTTTCAAAGGAACACACAGAAAAGCACATTTGTAAAGCATCTCCAGATTTCTTCACATAACAGATCATGCTTACATTTTTCTTAGCTTGAACCTCATGAACAAAGACTACACAAATTTTCCCATATTTTATTTCAGCATATAAAACACCTTAACATTTATTCTAAGAAATCAGCCAAAAAGGACTTTAAACCATAACAGAAACTTTTCCCACATAAACAGTGCATCATATATTTTTCACAGGTGTAAAACATGATAATAAACTTACACCAAATTTTCCAGGAATTAACTCAACCAGAAAACATATATAACCATTTATTTTAGCAAAAGCATATAAACTGGAATAAATGAAAACAGTAAAATAAACTTCTGCCAAAAATACTTTCATATTTTTCCATGATAGATCTACTCATAAACAACTAGCAAAACTGAAATTTCATAATTACAGAGCTACAGATTAATTATAGCAAAATTAAACAAACTTAGTTACTGAGCAGAAAAAGAAAAACTTTATTCTAGCCCAAACGGGGCTTTCGGCCCAGTCCAACTCGATCCAACCTGGCTCGAGCGCACGGCGGTAGGTGTGTGTTCGCTCGAGGCCCGGCTCGAACGAGACAGTGGCCGAGGGTTCGCTCGAGGCCTAGCTCGGGCGAGATGGAAAACACTCGCCCGTCCGAGGCCTGGCTCGAAGGCTCGAGCGAGATGGAAAACACTCGCCCGTCCGAGGCCTGGCTCGGAGGCTCGGGCGAGACGGAAACACTCGCCCGTCCGAGGCCTGGCTCGAAGGCTCGGGCGAGACGGAAAACACTCGCCCGTCCGAGGCCTGGCTCGGAGGCTCGGGCGAGACGAAAACAGGGGAGAGGTTTGACCGTCGATTCCTCGCCGACGGTGAGGTCGCCGGCGGGGAAACTAGGCTTGTGAACTCGCCTCGACGAGGCGCACTGAGAGGTGTAGGTGGTTTGGCTAGCGCACGGCCGGAGCATGCCGGCGGCGAGCGGCGGCGCACGGAGGCGGCGGCATCGCGCGGCTATGCCGTTTCCGGCGGTCGCCGGTGAAATAGGTGGAGGCATAAGCTTCTACGAACCCTAGGGAGCAAGACTACGGGGTTGGTTTGGCTCGGGAAGCTCCGAGAAAGCTCGGTCACGTGAGCGGCCATGGCGGGCGGTGGCGGTGTTCGGCTGGGGAAGAAGAGGTGGGAGAGGGCGGTAGCGTTAGGGCTAGTTGGCGTTCTCACCTTGCCTTGGCTCGGTGAGGCTCGAGGAGGAAGAAGAGGACTCGGTGAAGCTCGGGTTGGGGAAGAACGGCGTTGCGGCTCGGCGGTGGCGACTGGCGGACCGAAGGAGGCGCTACGTCCTCCGGCGGCGTCGGGGCTTGGTCAGGGATGACGACGTGCGCACGGCGTGTGCACGGCGTAGGCGGAGTGGCGTGCGGAAGGAATCGGTCGGCGATGGAGGGTGGTGGTCGAAACGGAGAGGGGTGGTTGCGGCGGTGGTCGCGGCGAGAGTGAGCAGTGCTCTCGGCTCGCGTTCGTGGGTGAGGAGAGTGTGAGCGAGAGTGGAAGAGTGTGTGCGGTTGGGAGAGAGGGCGAAGGGTGCCCGGGGTCTTAGCCGGGGGCCTTGGCCGGCCAGTGGTGGTGGCGGGGCCGGCGACGGGACGTCGCGGTAGCACGGCGCGGTCGGCGAGGCGGTGCGACAGGCAAGACCGCGCGGGAGTGGGCAAGCGCGATCGCTTGCGTGATCGGGGAGGCGAGGATCGAGCGGGGAGTGGCGGAGGCGGATTTGGCGCAGGGTTTGGGGCGCCATGCGGCAGGGCAAGCCGCCACGCGGCGATTTGGCCGGCGTACGGCGCGGCCGTGTCAGGCGGCCGGCGCGCCGTGCGCGGGCGGGCGCGCGCGCGGGCGAGCGGAGCTGGGCCGGCGCTGGCGCGGCGAGCAGGGGCGCGCGGGCGAGCGGGAGCGGGCGCGGGTTGGGCCGAAAGGCCGGATGGCCGGAAGGGTTGGCGCGGGAGAAAACGTTTTCCTTTTTCTTTTTCCAAATTCGTTTCAAAATTTGACCATTCAAAACAGTTTCAAAAACTCCAAACTAGGTTTTGACCCAAATATGAAAGTTGCTCAAAATAATTTTCTCTACACTTTCATATAAGACACTTTTTCTGAAAACCATTTTTAAATCCTCCACATAAACAAAGCCAATTTTGAAACATAAACCATTTCGTTTGACTTATTCTTATTTAACACACTATATTGAACTAGGTCAAAACTCCAACATGAAAAGCACTCTACTCAATATTCTCTATTTTATAAAACTCTTTGCCAAAACAGAAATCCATCTAAATCATCGCAGTCAAAAGAAATCCAAATCTAAATAAATAAACAAAGACAAAACACTCTCATGCACATGAAAATGATGCAATGCATTGCTCATGTTTCTTAGTATCTAAATGCAGTGCCTAATGCAGTGCTTGACACTAGAGTGTCACAGCCCTTCCCCCCTTAAAAGAAATCTCGTCCCGAGATTTGAGTTACGTACCAATCTTTATAAAAAGCGGGGTAGTTTACGCGTAAGTACTCCTCGGTTTCCCAAGTCGCATCATTGGGTCCGTGATTGCTCCAAAGAATCTTGTGAGTCTTCACTGTTCGGTGACGCGTCTCTCGGGTCTTGGTATCCAAAATCTCCTTGGGTTGTGCGTAGTATTCCAGGTCTGATCTGATCGTGACATCCGGGATTTGAACTTCTTCATGTTCTGGAACTCGAAGACACTTCTTCAATTGTGAGACGTGAAACACTGGAAAGACTGCGCTCATCTCTGGGGGTAACTGCACTTCATATGCTACTTCTCCCTTCCTTGCTATGATCTGGTACGGTCCCACATATCGAGGTGCTAACTTCTTCTTAATTCCAAAACGTTGGACCTTTCTCATGGGTGAGACTTTGAGGTAAACATAATCTCCTACTTGAAATTCCAAGGGTCTTCTTCGTGTGTCGGCATAGCTCTTTTGCCGGGATTGTGCTACCTTAATATGTTGCTGTACTGTTTGCACAATCTCTTCGGCATCCTTTACGTAATCTGACCCATAAAATTCTCGATCTCCGGATTCAACCCAATTAACCGGGGTTCTGCATCTTCGTCCATATAGAACTTCAAAAGGTGCCATCTTTATACTTTCCTGGTAGCTGTTGTTATACGAAAACTCAGCAAGGGGCAACCATTTCTCCCATGATTCTCCTGAAGATAAAACACAAGCTCTCAGGATGTCTTCCAAAATCTGATTTACTCTTTCAGTTTGTCCTGCGGTCTGGGGGTGATAGGCAGAACTCCTTACCAACTTAGTTCCTAGTTCCTTGTGCAACTGTTCCCAAAAACGTGCAATGAACTGGGGTCCTCTATCAGAAACAATCCTTTTCGGAACTCCATGTAACCTCAAGATATTCTGAATATACAAGTCTGCATACTGATGGGGGCGGTGTGTAGTCTTAACTGGTATGAAGTGAGCTACTTTAGACAATCGATCCACAATAACCCAGATAGAATCATTTCCCTTTTTAGTAGTGGGAAGACCAGTGATGAAATCCATGCTGATTTCTTCCCATTTCCACTCTGGAATTGACAACGGTTGCAACAGTCCTGCAGGTCTCAGGTGTATAGCTTTTATCCTGCAGCATGTATCACATCTGGCCACGTAGGCTGCGACCTCTTTCTTCATCTTTGACCACCAATACCTTGTTCCCAAATCCTGGTACATCTTACTGCTTCCTGGATGGATAGATAACTTTGAATTGTGAGCTTCATTCAGAATTCTTTCTTTTAGCTCTGTATCTTTAGGAACAACTAAACGCTGATTATACCACAGTATTCCTTGCTTGTCTGTTCTGAAGTTCAACGAACTACTGATTTCCAACCTCTTCTTAATCTGACAGATCTCTTCATCGGTCTTCTGCCTCTCGATGATGTCACTTTCCAAGGTACACTGAAGAGTGATGTTGTTCACCATAACAGGGTGCATAAGGTTAAATCCATCTTCCAACAGTGGTTGTAGGGAGTTGCAATGAGTCTTGCGACTCAAGGCATCGGCTACAACGTTTGCTTTTCCGGGGTGATAATGCACTTCTAGGTTGTAATCCTTAATCAACTCTAGCCATCTTCTCTGCCTCATGTTCAACTCTGGCTGGGTGAAAATATACTTCAGGCTTTTATGATCGGTGTATATATGACACAGGTTACCCATAAGATAATGCCTCCAAATCTTGAGTGCATGCACGACGGCTGCTAATTCCAAATCATGAGTGGGATAATTCTCTTCGTGCGGTCTCAACTGGCGAGAAGCATAGGCAATAACTCTCCCGTTCTGCATGAGTACACATCCAAGTCCGATCTTGGATGCGTCACAAAACACATCAAAAGGTTCCTCCAAGTTTGGCTGAGCCAGAACAGGTGCGGATGTCAACAACGTTCGCAGAGTGCGAAAAGCTGCTTCACACTCTGTGGTCCATTCGAACTTCTTGTTTTTCTGCGTTAAACGGGTCATAGGCTTGGCTATTCTCGAAAAATCCGGAATAAACCGACGGTAGTATCCTGCCAAACCCAAAAAGCTGCGAACCTCAAAAACACTCGTGGGTGCTTCCCAATCCATAACTTCTTGTACTTTCGTGGGATCCACAGAAATTCCTTCTTCGGATAGAACATGACCAAGAAAAGGTACTTTCTTCAACCAAAACTCACACTTGCTGAACTTAGCATGCAACTTATGTTCCCTAAGTCGGGTTAGAACGACTCGTAGATGTTTGGCATGATCCTCCTTGTTTTCCGAGTAGACCAAGATATCATCAATGAATACCACAACAAACTTATCTAACTCAGGCATGAAAACTGAATTCATCAGGTACATGAAATGTGCCGGTGCATTGGTCAATCCAAAGGACATAACAAGATACTCATAGAGTCCGTATCTGGTGGAGAAAGCTGTTTTCGGTATATCTTCCCTTCTGATCTTAATCTGATGGTATCCTGACCTCAGGTCGATCTTAGAGAACACTTTCGCCTTCGACAACTGATCGAACAAGACATCGATTCGGGGTAAGGGATATTTATTCTTTATAGTTACTGCGTTAAGCGGTCTGTAGTCCACACACATCCTTAAAGTTTTATCCTTCTTCTTCACAAAGATAGCAGGACATCCCCAAGGTGACGAACTCGGGCGTATCAAACCCTTATCTAACAGCTCTTGCAACTGAACTTTAAGCTCTGCGAGTTCTTTAGAGTGCATTCTATACGGTCTCCGAGATATGGGTGCTGTTCCAGGGACTAACTCTATAGCAAACTCCACATCTCTGTCTGGCGGTAGTCCAGGCAACTCATCAGGGAAAACATCCGGAAACTCACATACTACCGGAATCTCAGCTATCCGCTTTGCCGTGATATTAAGCAATACTCCGATCTCGTGGGGGTTTCGGGGTAAATGGATTCGAAAAGAAGATCCATTCCTGGGACTAACCATGGACACTACTCTTTCTGCGGTGTCTAGATTAACCTTCCAGAGTTTCATCCAACTCATACCCAAGATTACATCCAAACCTAGACCAGGAATGACTATGGGGTCCACTACGGCCTGTTTATCCCCAAAGGTCATTTCCACTCCTTTAGCCATTTTACGCGCGGAGAGAACAGCTCCGGCGGAACTTATCTGATATCCCCGGTCTAACTCTATCAACTTCAAATGACTTCTTATAACAAAATTCTCACTTATGAAAGAATGCGATGCTCCAGAATCAAACAGCACAACTGCAGGGCATTGATTAACAAGAAACGTACCAGCGGTGACAGGCTCTCCCTCTGGCACTTCTTCCACGGTGGTGTGATGCACATGACCGGTGCGAGGTGGGGGCTGAGTGTACTGCTTCTTGGGGCGAGGGCACTGACGTGACAGGTGTCCAGTCTGACCACAGTTGTAGCATGGGCCAATCACATAAGGAGTCTTGGGACCTCCGGCACTTCCTGCCTTGTTCTTGTTCTGCATCATAGGGGCGGTGTAGGGCTTCTGAAAGCTGGGACGGGAACGACTGGTAGTGATCTTTCTCTGCGGGGGACGGAATCTTGCTCCTGTGACCGGCGGGCGGTACGGGGCGCGTGCTCCGAAAGGGGTCCTCTGCTGGGATGAACCTCCTTCATTTGCACGACGGCGCGTCTCTGTCGCTAGCCGGCTGTCATTGGCCTCTTGATTGAGACAGTCACCGACGAAGTCACTGAAGGTGGTGCGGTGACTGTTGCCCATCTTGGAAAGCATAGCAGCACTCATGCCACGTTTGAAGCTTGCGATCTTCTTGGCCTCAGTATCCACAAAGTCTGGGGCATAACGAGCGAGGTTGTTGAAGCTGTGCAAGTACTCAGACATAGACCTGGTTCCCTGGGATAGCCTCATGAACTCTGTAGTTTTCATTTCCATCAGTCCACTAGGGATGTAGTGGTTGCGCATAGCAGTTGAGAACTGCTCCCAAGTGACACGCGCATTTGCGGGTAAGGATGCACGGTACTGGGCCCACCATAACCCTGCGGGTCCTTCCAACATGTGTGCGGCGTACTCCGCTTTGAGCTCTTCTGTCAGACGAAGCAGACGGAACTTCTGGGT